>OX424576.1:116289055-117489055 GCA_949152435.1 Gastracanthus pulcherrimus | reverse complement strand
TATCTCTGTCTCGGTAGTAAGAAACTTTAATTTTTCCAGCTTCATTAGTATTTTCTTTTAGCCATGAAGCCAAGTACTCCGCCCCATCCTTTGGTAGGCCCAAATCGCGTATGAGATCATTCACTTTTTCCTGTGTAAGTGGACCTTCCTCCTTCTTAGTATTGTAATATCTTTAATATTTTGATTGATTTTTCTTCTATTTTTTGGGGTCTCATGCTTGCTACAAATGTAACAAAAACTATGCAGCAACATAGTAAGCAGTACAAGAACATGTTTGATTTAGACATAAAAATTGATGAATTTGATTGGGTTCCTAAAATCATATGCGCAATATGTAGGAAAATGCTACAGAAAGACAAAAATGGTAAAACTGAAGTAAAAATGAAAGTGCCTACGATATGGAAGGAACCTTTAAGAAAAGAAGACTGTTATTTTTGTAATACGAATTTGCATGGAGTTAATAGTAAAAACAAGTCGCAAATTAATTACGCTAACGTTGAAAGTGTCACGAAACCTATATATCAATCGTCAATTGATAAAAGAGAAGATCCACTGGGTATGTACGCAAGTGGAAGTATGGATCTTGAGGAAAATTTAGAAAGACATGATGAAGATGAAATCTTAGAAGAAGAAATGGAGGAAGGAGATATTATTGCGGGAGAAGAAATAGCGCCTGATGAAGACAATGACGTTGCTAGTACAAGTGATACAAGTGAGGAAGAATACATCCCCTACAATACTAAGAAGGAGGAAGGTCCACTTACACAGGAAAAAGTGAATGATCTCATACGCGATTTGGGCCTACCAAAGGATGGGGCGGAGTACTTGGCTTCATGGCTAAAAGAAAATACTAATGAAGCTGGAAAAATTAAAGTTTCTTACTACCGAGACAGAGATAAGAAATATCGTGATTATTTCGCTAAAGATGAAGAATTTTCCTTAGTTTACTGCAAAGATATAGTTGGGTTGATGAATTGCTTTAAACATGGATGTTACAACCCTAACGAGTGGAGATTGTTCATCGATTCGTCAACGAGAAGTTTAAAAGCCGTTCTGTTACACAATACAAATGTTTATGCAGCCATTCCCATAGGATATTCGGTAATACTGAATGAAGAGTACTGTAACATGAAAGTAATATTAGACCGAATAAAATACAATGATCATAAATGGCAAATATGTGGGGATCTTAAAATCATAACAATACTTCTGGGGCAACAATCGGGATTCACAAAATATCCTTGCTATTTATGTGAATGTGATAGTAGGGATAGAAAGAATCATTACATAAAGAGTGTCTGGCCCCTTAGACAAAAGTTCGAACCGGGTTCTAAGAATATAAAAGATAAGCCACTTGTTGATCCATCAAAAATTCTTATACCACCTCTGCACATTAAATTGGGACTTATGAAACAATGGGTAAATTCTTTAGACAAAGATGGTAGCTGCTTTAAGTATCTGCGAAATCAGTTTCCCAAATTAAGTGATGCTAAAGTAAATGAAGGAATTTTCGATGGCCCTCAGATTCGTAAGATGATAAATGATGAAATTTTTGTTACGAAAATGAATCATACAGAGAGAGAAGCATGGTTATGTTTCAAGGACGTAATTAAAAACTTTCTTGGAAATCATAAGAGCCCAAATTACCAACAAATAGTTTTAAATTTAGTAAATAGTTACAAAAATCAAGGCTGCCTAATGAATCTAAAATTACACTTTTTATATTCGCATGTTGATGAATTTCCAGAAAACCTAGGTGATTACAGCGAAGAGCAGGGAGAGAGATTTCACCAAGATATCAAGGAAATGGACCGCAGGTACCAAGGAAGATGGGACGTAAATATGTTAGCAGATTACTGTTGGTCGTTAAAAAGAGATCTACCATCAACATCGGAGAAGCGGAAGCGTAATCCACTTCGTAGATCATTTGACAATAAAATAGTTCGTTACCATAAAAAAGAGTAATGGGCTTAATATTTTTACGGGTATTTTATTGAATTGCATATACTTCTAACAAATTTAAAGTAAATGAAGGAGCAGCAAACTATGATACAGTTTTAAAGGATACGATTGTACTTGCATATACATTGTTCTTTGCTTTATGGTTTACATTACCTTTTGCATTGTTTCAGTTTATAACTAATTTTTTCACTCTCTTTACGTCCATGACCTTGAACTAACCTTGAACTGACCATAAATATAACCTTATGGGACTATACTGACTCTGGATTCGGATTCAGCGACCCCAAAAACCCCTAAATGTCATGGTTTGACTCTACTTTTTATGAATCTTTATGATTTGACCTTCAACTGACCTTGACCATGACCTGATAGGGTTGTAATAAGCCCGGATTCAGATACAGCGCCCCAAAAAAGCCCAAGATACCATGGTTTTAGTGTATTTTTCATGTATTTCGATAATTTGACCTTCAACTGACCTTGAGAAAGATCTGATTGTTTAATCTGACCCCGGATTCGGATTCAGCGACCCCAAAGACCCCAAGATACCATGGTTTTAGTGTATTTTTCATGTATTTCGATAATTTGACCTTCAACTGACCTTGAGAAAGTTCTGATGGGGTTAAACTGACCCCGGATTCGGATTCAGCGACCCCAAAAACCCCAAGTTTCCATGGTTTTAGTGTATTTTTCATGTATTTCGATAATTTGACCTTCAACTGACCTTGAGAAAGATCTGATGGGGTTAAACTAACCCTGGATTCGGATTCAGCGATCCCAAAAACATATAAGTACCGTGGTCAAGTTTTTGGGACTTACAATTTTTTTTTGTGGGGCTGTGTAATCAATGTTTTTATACGTCAAAAGTGTTAAAAATATGTGTGAAAATAATGCAATTTCTTTTCAATTTATATATCTAACAATCATCAAAAATACATTTTCGTAAAAAATAAAATATTTAAAAAAATTTAAATCGAAATATTTAATAAACTTATGTATTTGAAATTAATGAACTTTCAGCGTTTCGACATGTTGAACATTATTTCGAGGTATAATATATTTTATGCCCATCTCAACGAAAATGGTCACTTTTTGCTCTGAAAAACGAGACCAAAATTACACTTTATGCCCGCAAAAATGATTAGTGGGAAAAAAGTGACTTCATTAGAAACTAGTCCAAATTCCTTTATTTCATCAAGTTCCACCAATTACCCTGATTTTCGATTCTATTTTAACAATATTGTATTTTAACAGTCCATTAGTCCCGCTTTCCAAGTCAAAAAGTAGCCTCAGTTGAGATGGGCATAAAGTACTATATGTAACTGGATAAAAAAGTCGATTTTTCCCTCGGGATGAGCCTCGCCTCGCTCGCTCGGGCAGTAAACTCACCCGCGGGAAAAATATTCGACATTTTGCCCTTGTTACATAATGTACTATTTAGAACGGCAACATTGAAACACTTGTGTTTAATAAGTTAATTTTAGTATTATTTAATTTAAAGCGAATTTCAAACTCTTAAAGTCGATTTTTCAGAACCTCTCTTTGAGAAAGCATTCTGCTAAACAGTTAGCAGCGGTTTTCTTACAAAATCAAAAATGTTCTTCTAGCATATTTTAATGTTTTTAAGGCGTTTCTTACGTTGTCTGATTGTGGTTTCTGATGTTTTTCCTCCAGTCTTTCTTAAGTATTTCTTTACTATTTCAACATGGTTATTAATTCTTATTGTTGTTTGTGTTTCATTTTGTTCCTGTTGGTGTTCATTCTTTTTCTACATATAAGAAAATATTCAGCTAGCATAGATTTTACATTTTTAATGCATGCCTTTCATATTGATTTAGGATTTCCAATATCTGGGTATTAACCCTCCTGCGCAGAGAGCCGAGTATACTCGTCCAAACCGCACGTCATTTTTGTATACATTTTGTATCACAAATTTAAATCTTTACTTTGTTGCGATATCTACAACCTCTCAAATTGAAGCTAAATAGTATAGCTATTATTTAGAAAATGTTACGAATTTGCAGAAAATATTGTTGCAGACATTTCGATCTAGTCCATATACACGAAAATAAACTTCTGCGCAGGAGGGTTAACGAAAATCAGAAATTTTTAATGTGAATGAAAGACATAAAATAAGTCAAATTCTATTTGGTGCATTGTAGGTAATAATAATATTAATAAATCATAATAATTAGTATACTATTTTTAGAAAATCTTCGTATGGATGCGTGTATGTGTGTGCGTGTGCGCGTGTGTGCGCGTGTGTGTGTGTGCGTATGTGCGTGCGTGCGTGCGTGCGTGCGTGCGCGTGTGTATGCATCGATTTCTGGAGTAATTTATGGCAAAATTTAATGTCCCAGAGCTCATTTTGTTTGTAATTTGTGCACAAAGATGGCATGATAATATTTTCCTTAGTTTTCGGATTAATTTGTTAGCCTTTTTTTCGATTTCTTAGTTTTAGTTTTTCGGGTTTTTTCGTACGTTAGAAATAATATCATCGACCCAGCGAAAATGCATTTGTGAGAATAAAAAATTTCCTATCTTTACAACGGAAAATTTTGTATAAGGTTTCTCATGTGTTATACACGGAAACGTCATTTTTTGTTTGATAGGTAATTTCTCTAAAACACATACTGGAAAATCTTTGAAAAAAATTTTGTTGAACCGGACAATAGAGAAGATTATTCTGCACAATTTTTAGAATTTTTTTTCCATGCTTAAGAAAAATATTGTTTTGTAAAATAATCGATTTTCTATGGCAAACGATAACTTGAGTAAAATGGGATTTATATTTCGAGATATTCGCGGTTATATTTTTTTTTCAAAAAAGTTTTGATTGCTTCTTTCTCGGGTGTTACATGGTAATTTTTTACCAATGAACGCTAATTTTTTATTCTTCTAATTAAGAGTTTAAATCAATAAGAATTTATAAGATTCATCGGATCGTTTATGTTTTATAAAAATTTTTCATTTTTACGATATTCATGTTTTAGAAAAAAAATTAATCGCTTCTTTCTTGAGTATTATGCGGTACTTTTTGGCCATTAAAAGCTCTTTTTTTTTACTTTTTGATAAAGTTTGAAAGAGAAGAAAATTAAGAATCATCGATTTGTTTTTGTTTTATACCGTTTTTTCATTTTCATGATATATTTGAAATTAATGAATAAATCCATTGTTTATAAACTCGAAAAAAGTTACAAAAATACGAAAAAATGTTATTTGTAAAAGTAGTATACATTATATCTATAAATAAAATTTAATCAACAATCATACTTTATACTGTAAAAGTATACTGTTGTAAAATTTGTTATTAACAATCAAAAAAAGTACGACTTGATATGCAAAAAAATTTTAAGTTTTCACACAATTTAAATATTTTTTCATAATGTATGATATACCTTTGCATAGGTTCAAAACAGTACATTGTACAACTAGGGGTGGAAATTGGCTATTTCTAATCGCGGATGATGATTAAGCATGAGCGGAAGCCTTCGGAGCCTGAGATGTACACACGTGCTCAAATCGTCATTAGAATCTGGAAACAGTTTCGCCCTCCTGCTACATACCGTATCTTTTGTAATTAGTGCATGAATTGGCACTAATTATGCATGTAAGGCAGATGGGGAATTAGGAATTTTGAGTCGTCCACAATGCCAATGAAAATAAAAAGAATAGATTGTATGTAATTTAAAAATTTTCTAATTTTTAAAAACTCATACTTTTTAAAAATTTACAAAAATTTATAAGAAATTTGATATTGTATTTTTACTCTTATCGGATGAGGAGGAAGAGTACTTTTGCTTCACGGTGATGCTGAACCACATTTAAATGACACTTTTCGCTACTCTGAAAAAAGTTTCACATTTCTATTTTATAGGCAATATAGAGCCAGAAACAAGTGAAAAAAGAAAAATCCGCTTAGCCCTTTTTTTGGAATAAAATTGGAATAAAAAATAAATAAAGGAATAAAAATACAGTTTCCTTTACGTACTTGACTAATGTTAAAATTATTTTCGCAAATCTTTGAATCTTTGAAAGAAAAAGGCAACGACTTTGCTTTCCTCGTATTAACGCTTCTACCAATCACTGAATGTCAACAACACATTGATAAAAAATGAATGTGGCACAATTTGTTCGTTTTACTCTCCAGGTCTGAGGGTGTATCACTAGATTTTCGCGCTTGAAACATGTGATTTTTTTGTACATGTGTATGTATGCATGTGTATATATGTATGTCTGTATACTTATATTGGTTACTGGCATGTATAATTAACAAGAAGTGGTTTGTTTGTGCTGTTCTAAAGCTGTCGACCAACAAGCGTACACCCAATTGTACCAAAAATACACATTTAGAGTATTTCACACACTTGAGGTTTGCAGTGTACAGCCGAGCAATCAAAAAGCACCCTGCACTTGTGCGTGCGTACAAACAATTATCCTATTTTCGTCTCTCTAATCAAAGCTAACAGGTGCCTACCAGAACTACGTCTGTGGGCATACACATCCTATGACCTATATAGTCTTATATACGACTACACATATCACGCATGCACACGTTATGTAGAACAGAAAGAAGGAGTCTTAGCATTGCGTAACTGTCGAGCGAATAAATTGCAGAACGAAGCCCTCTCATTTTATTCGAATTCATCGTCAGTACTTCCTCCGTGCAAAATAAAAACAATTCTTCGGGATGTCTCACAAGCCTACAGACCACATACATTTTGTTAGTATTGAACAATCTCACACCAGAACTAGCTTGAATAACAATAAAGAAGCAAAATCAATTCATCGGTATGGCATCACACGGTATACGGCTTCGACTCGGAACCCACACATAATAGCTTAGCGGTCTGTCGAATCTAATGCGTCTTGCGCCCAACTATCGGTAACAGTTTTTCTCGGGACGGTATTTCGGATAGTATTACACGACAAGCGAAACCGACTCGATCATGCTCTCAATGCCTACATCTCGGAATAACAAATGATTCAGTAGAGAGTCGGATCGTATCCGACCCACATAACACTTTCCATCTGGTTACTTACTATGGGGCTAGCCCCGCCTCGCCCTTGAGTTGTGGGCATACTAAGGCTGTCTGCTTTTAAGACGTTTTCTACCGTTCCTATGCCTTAGGGATGTTTTGTTATAGTTTTCTTGCAAGCACGTAAATGCAAGTCGTCGATGTAATTGTTATCTACAGCAGAAATATCCTTCTGGCATGGTTTTATCTCTCAAAACTGTAAACAAAATCCAGACCATTTTTGAGGTTAGGAACTGGAAAGAGCGGCTGACGTAGGAGTTGAGCGCAGGTCAATATCATCAATACAGGTACCTTCCGTGCGGCACTGTAGAATACAACGCCATCTACTGTCTTGACATCTAAACACCTGATCACTCCGGAGACATCTACTTACTTCTAGCAAAAACTTGACCTCTTCATCCTGTAGATCGACACTTCTTTGTCACCGCATCCATCATGATCGACGCGTGCACCATCTGCGGGGAGACTCCTAGAAGCAGTGATGCACTACGTAAGAGGTGCATCTGTAATATTTTCTGTCATCCGGAATTCAAACTTGTCGTTGCACTGTCTCGTGCGCGACGGACCGCGCTTGAAGCCCAAGCGCGGTCTCAAGCGTGCCAGGAGTGCATAGAGTCGACGAAGTAGTCGAACAAGCCAGCAGCTCCGCGCGCGTCAAATATTCCTGGCACGGGGGGAAGGGTAAGAGAATAAGGAGAAAGAGAAAGGAAAAGTTCTGGCAACTTCTACTGCAGCCAATAAGAACCTGGCAAGCGAAAAATCGAAGAATGGTACGCGCGTGGGCACCCCCTCCCCTCCAGCACCTTACCATCTCAATTGCCAAGACAACGCCTCGCCCTCGCCAATCTTAGTTGTGGCACAATATCACCGCCTAATTTGACGTCATGCACTCAACCCAAAAATATCGTAAAGGCGAAGAGAGGAGGTGGATTTGATACTATTACTAAGGCCAGCGGGCCGGAGACTTCAACGCATGCACAAGAGATGTCGCAGCGTACTAAGAGCGACATCTCGAACTCCATAGCGGAGGCTTCAACGCGTATACAAGACACGTCGCAGCTATCTAGTGCGCATAACAATAGTACCAACGCGGCTAATAGCTCAATGTTAAAATTACTAGATGCCACTGCACTGCAGAAAGGCACTACGGTTTCGGTTATGATTGAGTATGCCAATACGACCTCAAAAAATGTTAATAATACTTTAGATAGGCATTGCGCTTCGCTTGAATCCAGGTTAGAAGCAATTGTCAACCGACTAAACTCCTTACCAGCAATGCAGGCGTTGTTCGAGTCAATTGGTTCTAAGGTGTAAAAGATTGAAGAGCGACTGTCTGATCAAACATTCAAGCTAGAGTATTTGAATACAAAATCTAGAGTACTGTCAACAAATTACAAAGATTAGTAATTACAACAGTAACTTAAAAGAAAGCCTAACTGCCCTTCAAAGTAAATTAGAAATTAAAGTAAAAAAGAGCAATGATTTAGTAATAGAACAAATAAATAAATTAGAAAATAAGATGAAATATAGTAGTGAATCATTAGCAGAAACACTAAAGATTATAGAAATTAGCATACTCCCCAGTGAAAGAAATGCTCAATTTTGTAAATGTATAATAACTAATAATAATAAACTAACTAATAATATTGTAAATGATATCAACAATAACGCAATTCCCCGAGACGAGGGGAATGCTGTTAACCCTCATAAAAAACTACGAAAAACCGCTGACTATTCCGCACGGAGTCATCGAGTGACTTCAACCAGGGGTAGATTAGCACACATGGGGAGCAACTGTAATGATATCATAGTATTTAGCTTTTTTGAGGTTAATGAGAGTAAACGTGCAGTCATCGCACATGCTATTCTCGTGAAACTTCTGCCTACCTTATGTAAAGAGGATATTGTGAAAACCTGCTTGTTTTTTATCGGCGTGGCACCATCTTTACTTTACCAACAGCGGATAGACGAGAGCGCAGACGGTCACCGAGGGTTGTTACCCTCTCTTGTGATAACTTAGTAGAAAAGATCATGTGTGCAAAGTGGAACATTACCAGCTACCAACGAGAGTCATCGACGACTCGCATCTTGATCAGGAAACCAAAGAATCAATGCTAAGCGGAAAATTTTTTATTAATGAAATGCTTGACAGTATCAAATTTTCAAATTATAAGAGTTTAAGAACTCAGACAAAAGCATTCAGCTTTAAATATATTTGGCATAGGAAGGTGTGGGGGGGCGTCTCCTTGTAAAGACGCGAGACGGTGAGGTCTTTGGTGCATAGATCAAGAAAGCAGCAATAGTACGCGCAATCAAAACAACGTATTAACAGCGCCCGAAGGGCAGGCACAAAATATATCTCTACAATTGGATTGACTAGATGAACATATCATGAGAGGGGGTCACCGATGGGGACTGAGAGCAGGATTCATAAATGCGACCACCCTCCACGGCGACATTGAGACACTCCACCAACACCGTTTATCTGGTCCCTCCTACAAGCTCTTTAGAGTTGCTGAGACGCACCTCTTTCTTGACGTCGTTGAGAATCGCAATCAGATCGACGGTTATTCAGTGATTAGATTAGACAGAAATAAATTTGGGGATGGGTTACTTCTGTATGTACACAATTCTTTCAAGGCCATTATTCTATGTAGATCACTAACTACTCAGGTTGGCAAACCTAAAATCTCGGAATACATTATGTGCAGTGTACAACAGGACGATCACCTCATTTTTGTTGCACAGTCCTGGGGCCCTTACAGTTCAGTCTTTGCATTAACGACCAACAAGACGCACTGGGTGGTGGTGACGTCAGACACTTGCTATATGCTGATGACCTGCAAACCTACACTCAAGTGACCTGGAAGGATCTTCATGTGGGAATAAGACGCACGTCGGCTGTAGCGCGGGCAGTATCGGAATGGACTGATTCCGCCCGACTGCGGCTTAATGTCAGCAAAACAAAGGCAATCGTCTTTGGCCCAGAACATAATATCTACCGATTACAGGAGCTCAATTTGGCTGGTATTGAGTTTCAGGATGGCGTTTACGTGCCCTTTTTTGACACTGTCACTAACCTCGGTGTTGTAATAAACTTAAAACTCACGTGGAAACCGCAAGTAGATGCGGTAGGTAAGAAGGTCAATCGTGCTCTCTATAGCTTACGAAAGCAACTTGCATGTGCACTGGTAATACCTCATTTAGATTACTCTTCCGTGGTTTATCTTAACGTGTCCGATGAGCTTGAGACCAAATTGCTAAGGCTTCAAAATTAATGTGTGAGATACATATGCGGTGTCAAGAAGGACGAGCACATCAATCATTACCGGAAACACCTTGGCTGGTTTAACATAAAGGGAAAAAGAGTTAATTTTGCGGGGTTGTTATTGTACAAAGCAATTAATATGGTACAACTTTCGTATCTTGCAGCTCTCTTTAGTAAAAGCACAGCCAGGACTCCCGGTAGGAATGGTGTGAAAAAGCTCTCGGTTCCGGGATCGTGCACAGATACGGGTCTCTGTTCTTTTAGAGCCCAAGGTTCGTGATTCTAGACCTTCCTCTCCTGCAGTATGACATATCTATCTTCGTTATATAAATTTACAACAGCTTTAAATAGATATCTCAGACAACAGAGCGGTGACCAATTAATTTAAGTACCGGAATACCTGCGTATTGCTATGTATAGAGTCCTACATTACTGTATAAGTATAGTATCTGTCCTAACTTATTTAATTTATTTAATTTATTATTGTTGACTTAATTTAAATCCGTATAAGTATGAATGTATTTATAAGCATCATTAGTTGTTTGTATGTGGCTGATGTATGTATGAGTACTTTTACTTCATTCGGCGCGATAGATATATTGCTTAATGGAATGAGTGGATATATGTTTGTTAATTTTCAATTTGCTTTACAAGTGTTCACATGTTAGTTCACGATATGTAATAAACATAAACTTTTATGCAATTGACGGGCTGTGATTACAAATGATAATAGTATTCGGTAATTTTGTATGATAAAAAAAATAAATGTATATCTATCTATCTATCTATTTATATACAGGTACGGAGCTTCCAAGAGCTCAACCAGCCTTACTCAATGTTATTGAAGAGCTTTCTCGCACCGTTGAGAGCGCATTAGTGGACATTTGGACAATCGGGATCGTTTCAAGTCGATTGGAACTACTCATACAATTAGTTGAGCTTCATGTGACCCATATTTTTCTGACATGAACTATGGGCGGGCTGAAACTAACTACGTTACACACTGATCTCACACAGACGGATGTTGAAAGGCTTTATTACTTCAAACCAACGTTCAAGGCGAAGCATAGCAGGCTCTGGACAACTTGCAGGTCACTGGACCCAATTACACCATAGCGTGGTCCACTTTCGTACTCCGCTATGACAATCGTCGCTTCTTAGTCCAGGACCATCTGGAAGCCTTAACATATCTCCGTCCTCTAAGAGAAGAAACCTCGAGCGGGTTTCAAAAGTTGATAGACGAGTTAGAGACATCGAGACCAGCTTCGATCACTCGAGCGACCAGTTGATCAGTAGGACGACTGGTTCATGTTATTTGCATCCGGAGCCATGGACCCAGTCACAAGACACGATTGAGAGGAAGAACTCGAAGGCTTCGACAAGGCAGCAGGAGGATCGAGCAGCTCTCAACCCACGTTTGCGATGTTGTCAGCTTTCTTGCAGCGGAGATATCGAACACTGAAATCGCTCGAAGCAGGAAAGCCATTGCAACTTTGTGATGAGAAGTCAGCTATACATTACCTGTCTCAGAGACAGTCACATTATTAAGGAGGTGTATCATGGCGGGCGAACCCGAAAACTCGTCCTTCACGGAACTCAGCGGGCGGTAATGTTGAAATTCCTAACAAAGCCCAGCACAAGTCGACATGACGGCCACGCCACCTCTTGGAAACCTGGGTTTCTCTCTTCACCGAGCCGCGGCGAGCAGTCAGTATTGCTCGAGCCGTCGTGCCGAGCGCACACAACCTTCTTTTCTCTATCCTGTAAACTAACGTTCTCTGTAAGATTTCATGTGGCACACCTGCAATAAACTAAGTTTCAAGTTCAACAAAGCCTTCTTCTCTAATTCAAGCCAACACGATAAAAATCCTCTGCAACGTGATCTGTTCGATTTAACGAGCGCCGGAAAACGAACAAACGGATAGTAAAAAACTGCATTTTTGACAATTTTCAGATCCATTGCTGCAGTTTTATTCCATTTATCGTATGAAATAGAAAACCGATTTTTTTTTAAACAACTTTTTTCTCGGAAGTAGAAAGCATTAAAACTAAAAAATGTTACTGATTGTTTCTCTCGGTGTTACTAATAACCAACATTTTATCAAATAATTTCCATGATATAGTTCCGGAGATATAATAATTAAAAAAAAAGGATATTTACGTGTATAACAAATGAAGGGAATAAGCTTATACAAAATTTGTAGTCGCTAAAGATAGGTAATTTTAAGCTCAAATGTGTTTTATCCGAATTAATTATATTAATTCTAACCTATAACAATAAATCTGGAAAACAAAAATCCACATATCGAAAAATCATTGAAAAACAAAAACGAATTGACTAATCAAAAATACACACCCACGTATGCACGCACGCATGCACATACACACATACACACACAAACCAAAAATGAGAAGTGCACTGTAGCTGATGCTATTAAAATTGTAATCAAAGAAGTGATACAAGTTTGGAGTAAAATACCCGCAGAATTAAAAAGGATTGACTATTGCAATGAAATGTTAAAAAACCTTTATGGTAGTTTTAGAGGAGTTCAAAGGGATCCAAGTGAATCAAGACCGAAAGTGAAAAATTTTCTTAAAGATTCATCTAATGTTTTTGACAATTCTTAAGACACTTCTATCAACTTACTCGGTTCAATAGACGATGCAGCAAAACAATTGTTTTTATCTCGATCAATTGAAGATATCAGGAGGAAACTACTCATTGTTAACCCTCCTGCGCAGAAGTTTATTTTCGTGTATAAGGACTAGATCGAATGTAAGTCTGCAACAATATTTTCTGCAAATTCGTAACATTTTCTAACTAATAGATATACTATTTAGCTTCAATTTGAGAGGTTGTAGATGTCCCAACAAAGTAAAGATTTAAATTTGTGATACAAAATGTATACAAAAATGACGTACGGTTTGGACGAGTATACTAGGCTCTCTGCACAGGGGGGTTAAGCAAGGCAATACTCCAGGTATAGTAAGATTCATTAATTAATAAATTTATAAGTATTTTGATACATAATATTAAGGAAGTAATACAAGTACAATAAGTTTTTCAAATTTTTCACTTGAAAAAATCCTCTAGCAAGCTGAAATATAGTCATACTAACATTTTTTCTTTTGTCGTACCCTGAAGGGTGCCAGAATACGTTTTTTGAGATCTATAAGGACTAAAATTACTTATCTTGAATCCCTTTTTCTACTGAAGGTATTTAGAAAATTTGATTATAATATTTGAAACTATTTCTAAGGCAATATATGCAATTTCAACGCACAAAAATTGCTGAATTTGTATATTTTGGTACTTATGCGCTGATGGTTATATGAAAATCAGATTTTGAATTGCTCTAGATATCTTCAGTAGGAAGACGGGTCCAAGACAAAGAATTTGAGTCCTTATCGATTTCAACAAACCTGACACTCAACCGTCCTGGTACTATATTGGTTACGACAGAGCGCTGGGAATAAAGTTAGTATGAAACCCTGCTATATATTTGATTGCATTTATCTCCAGATACACTTACTTGACTCACTCTCATAGGACTATTGACAACTTATTTTATTTAGTAACTGCATATTCATGAAAAATGAAACTATTGATCATGTTTGTAATGAAACCTAAAAATAATACAATCACTATTTTGCGCCTTCAGGGGACAAACCACCTTTAAAACCTGAAAATTTAATTTTCATATATTTTCATGAAAAACAATTATAATTAAAAGATAATCTATACACTAATTTTGGGTGATGTTACCTACTGTTTTACTGTGCTAAATCCATATTAGCACCTGCTTTCCCACAGTGACACTCGAGGTACTGTTTTAGGTATTTATGCACTGACGGTAAAATTCGAAGTGAACGAGTCTATGGATTAAGCTCAAATTTGAGGAGGATGCTTTGTACACTTATAGGTTCCATATGAATGTAGGAATTTTAATTTTACTGCTTAAAAATATTTCAGTAATAAAACAACTAAATTTTGTATGTATTTTTGACAATTTATGCCATATGTTTCTTAATAAAAAATTTTTTAAACAGTAAAATTAAAATCCTACATTCATATGGAAACTACAAGTATACAAAGCATCCTCCTCGAATTTGAGCTTAATCCGCCGGCTCGTTCTCTTGGAATCTTACGGTCAGTGAACTGAAATCAATAAATACTAAAGTTACGGTAAATCAACATTTAAGTTTGTAGTTATATATGAGAGCATAATTTAAATTATTACTTACCAAATCTTTTGGGACTAATTTTCTAGTGTTCTGTACATATAGACCATTATTTTCTGTATATATATATGGTATATTAACGTATACCATTTGTGGTCAGTACGGCTTTTATTATCTACAAACAAAAAAAGGTATTTCATCTAATTTAACAAAATATGTGAAAAAGCTCAATTTATTTTGTTAATGTTTAAAATTTATACTTATCTTTTTTTTTTGCTGAGTTATGACTTGCAGCTTGAACTTGAAGAAAATTATGATTATAACTTGGTTATATAGTGTTATCCATGGTATTCGAAACAAGTCAAAAGTTTCTCGAGCTCAGAAAATAAAATATCGATATCAATCATTCTATTTCTGATCTTTGAGATGCCCCGGCTGCTGAAGTTTGGACTTTTCTTGAAATAGTTAAAGATCTTGGTGACACAGTACTCGGTTCATTCTGACTCATATATCCGGATAATCTTCTTGGACTCTTCTTGCCTTTTCCTAAAGAGCACTTCTTGTTCGTCAATATGCGTATCTCTTGAACTTTCGTTATTGTTTTGAGTATTAGCCCCTAAACATCTGTCGAGCAACTTTTCGTCAGTTAATTCTTTATAAATTGGTTGTAAAAGATCTTCAATTTCTTGATCGAAAGCCGGAGGATGTTTGAAGTTATATAATTTATCTGAAGCTACTGCCTTTTGATAACGGCACCATGAATCTGCTCCGGCTGAACAGTACGTGTGTTGCGGCGTAGCGTCGGTGGAACACTTGTGATAAAATGAGGCCAGAATTGATTTCTTCATGTCTGCCACAGAATCGGGGTGAGCAAGCATAGCTTTTTTATAATAGCCAGATAATTTTGACAGTTGCGCTTCAGTGAATTGTAACGGTTTTACTGCAGGTTGGTCACTTTTTTTAGTTCTCTTCCTTTTGGGTACTTCTTCACCTCTTTTTAATGCCTCTTTTTTTCTTGTGCTTTCAGAACTTTCTTTATTTTTGCAAGGTTTCTTTTAGCTTCTTTACCACGTCTATATATACTCTTGCCTACGTGTAAAACACATGCTTTTTTCTTTACTTTGACTGTCACCGTCGCCGATATAATATTCATACATAACACCGTATTGCTCCACAGACCTCAGAAACATCTCTTCCACTCCTTCAACTTCTATAAGACCGGCACTACCATCATGATCCCTTGTACAATTTCCTGCTTCACAATGCTCGGTAAACCAAGCATCAAACTCAGGCGTATTTCGGGAAACTTTTGGGAATAATTACTGCATGCTTGACAAATTTTTGATTTGACTACTACATCTATGACTTTGTTCGTATACTTGCCGATTAAACTAACAATACCAAGTAAAGCTGTGAATCCTCTTTTTGGCCAGGAACCATCGCCCGAAACAGTAAGCCTATCTTCTGGTAATCCTTTTTCTTTATTCTTTTCTTGCTCTTCTTTGGCAGCTTTTTTAAAAACTATTTCACTAACAGCCTTCACTGCAATGTAAATATGCCGTAAGCATTTATAATAGCCACTTAAACTTACTGCACTCGCTGAGATATCCATCAGTCCACAAAAATTTAATAAGCCAGAAAAACCAACTCCAATAAGCGCATTGCATAAACTATTCTTCTGTTTATTTCATAACCATTTTGTATTTTTGGAGATGAAGGGATTGATTCACTCTTCTCACAATTACAGATAATTTATAATTGAAAACCCAATCCTTTTAAGTCACTTTTTCCCAACTCCACTTTTTTACCACAGTTCACACACGCAACTCTTTGCTGCAATGTTGCAAATACAGACCACTGAACGATCACGTAAGTCAGAGACGAATGGATAGTTACTTCAAGTTGGGGATCGTCGTTTTTCAGTTTTTCAGCAGCAGAACTGGTTTTTTCAGTGTTATCATCTGAAGTAAATCGAATACCACAACAACTCCTCCTTTTCGATCTATACCGTAATCCTCGTCCTTTTTTTCTGCCCATGATAAATTTTGTGCGCACGAGAACGAAAAATTTACCAACGCGTGCGAGGACTGAAGCGAACTACCACTAGAATGATTTATATCGATATTTTATTTTCTGAGCTCGAGAAACTTTTGACTTGTTTCGAATACCATGGATAACACTATATAACCAAGTTATAATCATAATTTTCTTCAAGTTCAAGCTGCAAGTCATAACTCAGCAAAAAAAAAAGATAAGTATAAATTTTAAACATTAACAAAATAAATTGAGCTTTTTCACATATTTTGTTAAATTAGATGAAATACCTTTTTTTGTTTGTAGATAATAAAAGCCGTACTGACCACAAATGGTATACGTTAATATACCATATATATACAGAAAATAATGGTCTATATGTACAGAACACTAGAAAATTAGTCCCAAAAGATTTGGTAAGTAATAATTTAAATTATGCTCTCATATATAACTACAAACTTAAATGTTGATTTACCGTAACTTTAGTATTTATTGATTTCAGTTCACTGACCGTAAGATTCCAAGAGAACGAGCCGGCGGATTAAGCTCAAATTCGAGGAGGATGCTTTGTATACTTGTAGTTTCCATATGAATGTAGGATTTTAATTTTACTGCTTAAAAAATTTTTTTTAAGAAACATATGGCATAAATTGTCAAAAATACATACAAAATTTAGTTGTTTTATTACTGAAATATTTTTAAGCAGTAAAATTAAAATTCCTACATTCATATGGAACCTATAAGTGTACAAAGCATCCTCCTCAAATTTGAGCTTAATCCATAGACTCGTTCACTTCGAATTTTACCGTCAGTGCATAAATACCTAAAACAGTACCTCGAGTGTCACTGTGGGAAAGCAGGTGCTAATATGGATTTAGCACAGTAAAACAGTAGGTAACATCACCCAAAATTAGTGTATAGATTATCTTTTAATTATAATTGTTTTTCATGAAAATATATGAAAATTAAATTTTCAGGTTTTAAAGGTGGTTTGTCCCCTGAAGGCGCAAAATAGTGATTGTATTATTTTTAGGTTTCATTACAAACATGATCAATAGTTTCATTTTTCATGAATATGCAGTTACTAAATAAAATAAGTTGTCAATAGTCCTATGAGAGTGAGTCAAGTAAGTGTATCTGGAGATAAATGCAATCAAATATATAGCAGGGTTTCATACTAACTTTATTCCCAGCGCTCTGTCGTAACCAATATAGTACCAGGACGGTTGAGTGTCAGGTTTGTTGAAATCGATAAGGACTCAAATTCTTTGTCTTGGACCCGTCTTCCTACTGAAGATATCTAGAGCAATTCAAAATCTGATTTTCATATAACCATCAGCGCATAAGTACCAAAATATACAAATTCAGCAATTTTTGTGCGTTGAAATTGCATATATTGCCTTAGAAATAGTTTCAAATATTATAATCAAATTTTCTAAATACCTTCAGTAGAAAAAGGGATTCAAGATAAGTAATTTTAGTCCTTATAGATCTCAAAAAACGTATTCTGGCACCCTTCAGGGTACGACAAAAGAAAAAATGTTAGTATGACTATATTTCAGCTTGCTAGAGGATTTTTTCAAGTGAAAAATTTGAAAAACTTATTGTACTTGTATTACTTCCTTAATATTATGTATCAAAATACTTATAAATTTATTAATTAATGAATCTTACTATACCTGGAGTATTGCCTTGCTTAACCCCCCTGTGCAGAGAGCCGAGTATACTCGTCCAAACCGTACGTCATTTTTGTATACATTTTGTATCACAAATTTTTGTACACAAATCTTTACTTTGTTGGGACATCTACAACCTCTCAAATTGAAGCTAAATAGTATAGCTATTAGTTAGAAAATGTTACGAATTTGCAGAAAATATTGTTGCAGACTTACATTCGATCTAGTCCATATACACGAAAATAAACTTCTGCGCAGGAAGGTTAACAATGAGTAGTTTCCTCCTGATATCTTCAATTGATCGAGATAAAAACAATTGTTTTGATGCATCGTCTATTGAACCGAGTAAGTTGATTGAAGTGTCTTGAGAATTGTCAAAAACATTAGATGAATCTTTAAGAAAATTTATCACTTTCGGTCTTGATTCATTTGGATTCCTTTGAACTCCTCGAAAACTACCATGAAGGTTTTTTCACATTTCATTGCAATAGTCAATCCTTTTTAATTCTGCGGGTATTTTACTCCAAACTTGTATCACTTCTTTGATTACAATTTTAATAGCATCAGCTACAGTGCACTTCTCATTTTTGGTCAAGAAAAACATGTGATGCAGTACCTGCACGTTACTTGGTAGAACATCTTCTGGTAGTTCAGAAATTGGATTGTTGCATATATCTGATACATGCATTTTCTGTAGCAAGTTCTAATATGCACTGATAAGATGTGTTCGATCAATGGCATTTATGACGAAAGATTGGTAATAAAATGAGTACAAATCTCTCTTTCCAGACCTACGGTAGACGAGACTTTAATTAGATAAAAATGTATATTCCAAATATAACAATAAAAGAGTGGAAAATGTAATAGCTTGTTTACTGCTACATTTAAAACAAGGTTTTAGAATATATTAAAAAAAAAAATTGTATTAACTGTGATTAGTAGTACCTGGATCTCTGTAAAGCAGAGTATAAGTTTCTAATCTGAAGCGACCCCTACCAAATCAATTATGAATTTTCACACAAGTATTTTCGTGTGACAATAATTTTAATACATGTATCCAATTTTGAGAAAATGCATTTTCTTGAAGTTGTGACAATGAAGAGAAGTGGGCCAATGCTTTGACTGAAATTCTAAGTTATTAACTATATTATAATTTGTAAAGATTCTAATACTCGTTACTATTTTAAAAGGGTTGTAGGTTAAGAATAATCACTACAAGCAATTTTTTGGCCATGGCCGTTCTGTCGTTCTTCCGGGAATCGCGAGTGAGCGACGTCCGAATGCCGCGCGAAATTTTTTTTGTATATGGTGCGTGGCTGCCGCGAGAAAGAGAAAGAAAGATAAGAACGCCATGGCCGTTCTGTCCTTCGCGAGAAGGAGAGGAAGAGCAAGAGAGCGGGCACGCAGGGGAGATTTCGATGCGAAGGAGTCCGTCACGTAGGTGGGAGCAAGCGGGAATAGGATATAGCGCGTGTGCGCATCTACATATACGCACGCGCGTCGAAGCCGGCAGGAGAGTTCACCGTTCGGAACCACTAGAGACAGAGATAGAGGTAGAGAGAGAAACAGAGAAAACAAGTGCGTGAGTGCTGTTGAGCTATCGAGGCACCGTAGCGCGCGATTCTTTTGTTTTAGAGATAGAGAGAGAGAGAGAGAGAGAGAGAGAGAGAGAGAGAGCGCACGTGAGCATCGTCGGGCAGCGAAACGCGTGATCCCTCGTCATTTTTTCGAAGGGAGATTTTAGATTTTATTTGTTTATTTCCACCCTGGGACTGAAATTGTCCCATAGGGCATAAAGAACAATATAAACATTAGCAATATACAATATATATTAATATAATAATATAATATGTAACGTGATCGGTACGCTCGCAATAGTAGTGCTTAACAACAGTATGTACAGGTTTGAACAATATTCCGTGTATAAAATAAAATATATAAGACATATAAAGTAATCTAAACGGCTCTTTGGCCGCAAAATTTGATGCAATAACAATATTAAATATAGAGATATATAAGTATAATTAAAGCTAAAATTAAAGCAGCAATATGTATGTAGCATTAAAGTTACTAGGGACATTTCGATTTAGAATTCTTAAGTTTACTTGTGTGTAGGGTCAGACTCAACATCACAAATGTTGAGGTGACTTAGTAATAAGGATATGATGGTTTCGAGAGAGGTTGTTTTGGGAGGCAGGGAGGTAATGTGTTCCGGTAGGCTGTTCCAAAAATATGAGGCGGCTATTACGAAGGAATTGGCATATAAGGAGGTTTTGAAATTACGGATAAGGAGGGGTTCAGTGCGGAGTCGAGCTGATCTACGTACATCACTATTTGCCGTGAGTATGAAGTTAGACTTGAGATAATCTGGACAACCAGTCTTGAGTACGGTAAACGTCAGCGCACCCATGAAGTACTCTCTTCGGGCAATCTCCGTGAGCCACCTTAGCCGTGTAAGATGGGGGGTAACATGAGCCATCCAGGGAATGGTACCAAAAACAAAGCGGGTGCATGCATTCTGCGCCCGTTAAAGCTTCAGGTTCTGTTCACCAGTTAGATCATGGTAGACAAGGCAAACATAGTCAAAGTGAAGGAGGATGAGCGAGTGCACAAATGATTTACGGACACCAAATGAAAGAGCACGTTGATGAGGGCGGAGCTGTCTGAGGGTGCGAAACACTTGCTGACAAATCTGTGACACTTTTTTACTTCATTGACAAAAGAGATGGGACTGCTATTGACTGTAACCTTAGGTAAGAGTTCTAAATCGATCAATGAAAGGTTTAATGTGCTACCAAAGAGCATTGTTTTGGTTTTGAACAGATTTAGAGTGAACCCATTGCAAGAGCCCCACTTGGGAATCGCAGCGCAATCCTCATATACCTTGTTAATGGTGTCAATGAGATCATGACGTTTGCAGCTTCTGTAAATTTGAGCGTCATCAGCGTAGATCATATGTCTGGTGAATTTTAGTACCATGGGGAGGTCATTGATGAAGACGGCGAACAATAATGGGTCTAGGACGGAGCCCTAGGGAACGTCAGCCCAAGTATCAATCCAAGCCCAAGTATGAATTAATATGTGATGGGAAATCTTATCAAACACCTTGGAAAAATCATATAAGACTAAGATCGTGAAACTAGAGCTATCCATTTCGAATCTTATGTCATCGAGAATGCCGAGCAGAGCCGTCTGAGTACTGTGACTTGCTCTAAAGCCAGCTTGCCGTGGGATGAAAGGTTGTATTTCTCAATGTGTCACAGGAGTTGCTTAGATAGAATCTTCTCTAACAACTTAGAGCACTCAGACAACCTAGCAATGGTTCGTAGTTCAGATATGTCGGATGGAGCTGGTATTTTGGGAATAGGAGTAATAAGAGTCTGTTTCCAAAGCGCTGGATAAGATGCCTTGGTGACTGATAAATTGAAAATTACAGAGACGAGAGTGAGAGATGTTCAATAGTAATTGCATCAAGCCCGTAAGTCTTGGACTTGGCTGAGGCAAGTGCTTCAGAGATATCACTGGGGGTGATGTTAGTGAAAGTTAGTAAACGTATATGAGATGTAGTTGAGGGGAGGGGTGGTAGTGGGAGCACAGGAGATGATCTAGATGCGTTAGCGTCGGATGCAAAATGATTAATAATATCATTGTGTTAAAAGAGCGAAATAGGCGAGGTTGATCGAAAGAATGTTATGCCTTTTGAGAAAACTCCATAGGCGATTTGAACGTTGAGCTCTGAATATTTCATTAGCGTAATAAGCGTTTTTTGAGTTTCGAAGCATTTGTAGGAACCTTGCACGCAGAGCTCGATATTCGGTAAGTTGCTGTCCCCTGTCACGTGCTCTCTTATAAGCTCTATCGCGTTCTTTCATGGCGGAGCGGATGTCAGATGAGACCCATGGTTTTCGACGATTACATATATTAACGGAACGAAAAGGTGCAAATTTATTATAGGAGCAAGTGACAGCATTGTTAAATCGAGTGACCATTTGATTAATATTATTGAGTTGTTTAAAATCATTCAAATTATTGGATAAATCAGCGAGATACTGACCTCTGTTGAGACCACGGAGATCACGAGTTTTAATTTGACGAGAAACATTGCGCATAATACTAAAAGGAATAGTCAATTCTATACTGTCGTACCCACAAGTAAACGGAGCATTTGATTTGTTATATCTTATAACCGCTGAAGGCGAATGTACAATAAATAGGTCGAGCCATGTGTGAGATTGGAGACGTTGTGCGTTGATCGTATAGTGATTTGGCCCAGAAGGAACAAGGTACAGAGCATTCGATCGAATGATGTCATACATGTATTTGGCTTCGTATGACGTAGTAGATAATGTTCACATGTTCACATTGAAATCACCCGTGATAACTATACTGTCGTAATACGTGAAAAAAGCGGAGTTTGTGAAAAAATTCATGCGGCATTGCTGTTTTTGGTGGCCTATAAACTACTGAAAATAAGAGTGATTTGCAATTATGGGTGATTTCCATTATAATATACTCAGGGGCACTGTCATCACGGACATCGGACGTCGCTAGTCTTAAACTTAAAGTTATTGTTAATGTAGATAGCGATTCCTCCACCTACACGTCTTACGCGGTCGTGCCGAATCAGGGCATACCCGTCAATGGCCACAGATATGTCTTTGTCCTCACTAGACAGTTTTGATTCTGTGATGCCTACTATGTGTTTGGGGTGTAGGTCAAGATATGCTTCTACTTCCTCGAAATGTGTTGTAAGACCATTGACATTGGCATGCATAATTTCGACACCACCGAGGAGGGTAGGGGGTGGGGAGTGTACCGTATTCATATTAACCAATCTTAATTCTAAGAATTATTGCTCGCGTTGGCACCCGTCGGAAAATGCGGTGAGACATTAGCACCTAACAGATCTGACATCTCAATAAGATCACCGGACAAATTATTTAAGACCTGAGGGGCCCGTTTGCCAGCTCCTATTATCGGCTGGCATGCTAGTAAGTGATTTTAAATTAAGCCGCGTGAAAACAGCGTGGTCACGAATATGAGCAGATTTAAACTTTACTACTACACTACGAAAATTTTTGGAACGTGAGGATAATGAATTACCATTGTGTGGGTGCGTATTGGATTCTTGAGATCGAAAAACAGGAGCTGATTGTTGTTGAGTGTCCGCTGACAAAATATCCCTAACAAGATTAGGCAGACTCAAGGCTTTATGGCAATCTGGAATGGGATCAGCAAAATGTCGAGTGGGATACCGGAGATGATGAGTTCCGCAGAATCAAAATTAGCTGCAAGCGCTGGGGTTGCAGTGGTACTACCCAGCGAAGGTCTGTTGTCAAGTGCTTCAAGTTTCTGGTTCAACTGTTGAATTTGTGCATTTTGCGACTCAGCCGTTTGCGATACATTTTTGTATCTGCGATTGCTGGTCTTCGAGTCTTGTGTGAATCACAGTCAAGTTATGCAGCCTTTCTTCAATTATATTCTCTTGTCTCGTGCAAAATTGTTCGAACTGCATATTTAGCATATCTTCAGTTTTTTCGGGTTTTTCAATCTGTTTGGCGGTCGACACAGTCACTGTAGAGTTGGCCGGTAGTCCAAGCGTAGGCAAATTCGTAGTAGAGCTAGCGGTAGTAGACTGTTGCTGTGGTAGTAACAGTGGGGGAAACATACTGTTCTCCAGTAGTTGGTATTGCGAACGGCGTGGAGTGAGAGACAGATGGAGATACAGACGGAGATAGACATGGAGACGTGCCTTCGGCAGCCGTAGTGTTGTCGAATCGAGCTGCGGTGGAGAGGGGAGAGGCATTGGTGAGTGCGTCTGCTAGTGTGTAGGTAGGGTAGGCATGAGAGCCGCGGGCCGCGTAGCTGTGTGTTGTTATTATTATGTGTGTCTGCTCTACTGAGAAGACACCGGCTGCGTTATTACCAGCTGATAGCGACAAATGATGCTGCGCAGAGCGATGCGAATTCGCATTATTATTAGCGAAGAGTGAATCCAAAAGTGCCGGGGCGTTTGTGAACTTGTTAAGGCGGAGATTTCTAAGGTCGTCAGTACCATCAGAATTATTAGCAGATAGTTTGCTTGGCGAAAAAGAAGTGTCTGCTGTACGCTTTCGGCTATCGACACAACACGTCAGAGAGCCATCTCCGTTAAACCACACTTCGCGTACACAGTTTCTATGATAAAGCACTGCACATTTGTTGCACTGGGATGCTTCCAGATCGCCACGAGTTACGTAGGAAGATCAGAAACCACATTTGTGAAGTCGAGCAGACATGTTAGAGGCCGGTCGAAAACAAAATGTAAGGCGCAGCAGTCAAATGTATGTGAAGACCGGTCGTTGCGCGTACGTAGAAATGCAGAGAGGCAAGACGACAGACGGTCTAATAAATAGACCAACCTCAAGTTTCTTGTGTAAAAGAATGGATAATCTTTGACTATGATAAAAATTCTGATGTTTTCGAACACACGAAATGGAAGCCAGCAGAGTGAGCCTTCACGTGACCGGTTTATGTGTTTTCGCCGTGTTTGAAATAATGAAGAGAGAGAAAGAGAGAGACAGAGCTCAAGCGCGCGAGCTTTACCGACACGGACAGGCGCGCGATTCTCCGCCGATCTTCGTTAGAGAGAGACGGAGAGCGCACATGCTGGAGTGGGCCTATATGGCCGCGTTCATTCGCGCTTAGCAGTCGGAGTGTGTATATATATATGCTAGTGCCTGTGTCGTCAACCGCAAAGCGCCGTGCGTGTAGGGACGTCTGAAAGGCACATTACCGAGCAGCGAATAGGGCTGCGTATGCACACATCACACAAGAACCAATTCGTATATATATATATATATATATATATATATATATATATATATATATATATATATATATATATATGTATATGTATATATATGACATTCACGTCAACCGGAACACCGTCCTGCCCAAAATTCCTTTCGACCTAAAAATTTTTAAAAATATGGAAAATTTAGCATTTTTTATGTACTTTCGATTAGCGTAGGGCTATTTTTAAAATTTCTTTTTCAGACGGAGCTGCACGTTCCCTAACCTTAAAGAAAGACTACTTTACGCAATAATCAAGCTGTTAGAAATCACAGGAGTTCCGAGAAATTCCAAGCAACGACTATTTTTGTGTATTTCAACCGTTCGTCCCTAACCTCAAAAAATACCCCAAAATTGCTGTTTCATGCGGTTGAGAGGTAGGTCCTGTGATCTACGTGAAGAAAATTATTGACAGAGCGTATTTATATGTATTTTGAGCCGCTGAATACGATTCCGACCCAATTTTTTACCGATACCTCAAGCGTTCGACCCTAACCTCAAAAAACACCCCGAAATTGCTGTTTCACGCGGTTGAGAGGTAGGTCCTGTGATCTACGTGAGAAAAATTATTGACAGACCGTATTTTTATGTATTTTGAGCTGCTGAACACGAATCTGACCCTCTTGTTTACCGATACCTCAAGCGTTCGTCCCTAACTTCAAAAAATACCCCAAAATTGCTGTTTCACGCGGTTGAGAGGTAGGTCCTGTGATCTACGTGAGGAAAATTATTGACAGAGCGTATTTTAATGTATATTGAGCTGCTGTAAGACCGGACTTTATTCATGCGTGCGATCGGCCCCACCCATAAAGTAACGACAAAATCGCCGTGCGGCTAGTCGGTTTGGGAGGGAGGACATGAGTACAGACCGTACCTACAATAGATCTGAATATTGATCAGCCCTGCTAATTAAATATTCTAGTGTATAACAATAAGAGTATAGAGTAAAAATGTTTGGCAGGTTAAAAACTACATTCAGAGGCCATGAAATACAAAATTGAGTACAATGAACCCGGAGTGATATATGTCAAGAACTCAGGCACTTAAACAGACGAGACTACAGAGACACCTCCAGGTAAAGATTAATTGATTCAGAATTAACATATAAAAATAAAATACACACAGTAAAACATCGTTAAAATATAGAGTAGAATAAAAACGAAATATCAGGTTATGGATCCATCAGTATGTGATTATTGACCCCTATATGTATAACATGTACCACTAAGCCTAAGCCCAAACAGTAAAATAATAAAATAATATTATTACAGAGATTTTTGTACCAGCAACCCCAGAGACTTCAGACATGACAGAACTGATAAAAGTTATGAAAGAGAAGATCGAGGTCGCCAAGAACCTCGTTCTGATGTCTCAAAAGACTAATGAAGGGATACATAAGTTATCACAACTTTTCCAGGCGGAACAGGACCAAGAAAAGGAGAGGATAAAAATCTGCAAGACCACTCTTGCAGAAATAAAAACTCTCTTAGAATTGAAGAAAGAGACCTTCAGAGATCAAGAGGTAAATGATATTTTACACTCTACCGAAATCCACACACAAGAGATATAGACAGAATAAACAACAGAATAAAATAAAACATTAGAGTCAAACACAGACCGTAGAGAAAACAATCTAAACTGGAAATCAGTAGAAGAAATGAATATAATTTTCTCAAAATTAAATAAAACATTCGAGTCAAACACGCAAAATAAAATACACATTAAAAGAGACTACAAACTAACAAGTAAAAGCAACTTCGATGTTTGGTTCAAATCGTTAAATTCAGAGTTGGCGGCGAATGATTTATTAAAAATATTAACTAACCCAGAAAAGTATGAAAGTAGTAATTCAGAAAGAATTTGGTAAGAGCTATAATGATAAATCACCTCGACATTAACTACCACAAAAGACATTACATATTAAAGAGCCACAAGAAATTCTAAAGAAAATAAGAGAGATTAGACGAATCTAATCAAACATGACACAAGCCACATTTAGACAAAAACTATACAATATTAAGAAAACTAGCAAAGAAAAAGTGATAGATTTTTGGGACAGGTTTGACAATATAATAAGAGAATATGAAAGTTGTAACACAACAGTACCACTAACAGAAGAAGAGAAAAGGACGGCCTCTTATCTTGCAGTGAGTAAATCAAGCCACGAGTTAAGATTTGCCTGCTTGATAAGAAGCCAGACCGGCTCAGAAATGTCATTCAAGGAAATGAAAAACTGTCTGTTAGAGATTGAGGCATAACAACCCAGAGCTTCAGAGGCAAGAGTAAACATGGCTCAAAAGACAAGAGGGAACACTACAGAGCAAAAAGAGACCAAATGCTACAGATGGACAAGATGGGACACTGGGCATCCGAGTGTCCCCTGAGGCAATACAATACCTGGTTTTGCTATTATTGCAATGAAATCAGGGGACACAAGGGAAACCAGTGCTCCAACGCTGCTCAAAGGTATCATAAAACTAACAATAATCAACATAATAGTAACACACAACACAAAAGGTAGAGGTAAAAGTACATTCAGACGAAAAGTATTTAAAAATCAAAATAGGACCAGACCCTATAATAAAGACAGAGAACCAGGCAACAAAAACAACAATGCCAAAGCCAACTTGGCAAGTAAACAACTAAATACACATTTAAATGATAAAGAGATTAGCAGATTCGGGAACAACTAAACATATTATTAGTAAAGGTTTTGTACTGAAAAATTATACTAAAACTAGAGGGCAGGAAATTAAGAGTGCAAACAAAAATAAGAGTGCCAATATCAAAATTGATGGAAAAAGCAACTTGTATTTAAAATCAAATACTAAAGAGGAGACAATTAATTTATCAAATGTTATATCAGCACCTAATATAGTAGATAATCTGTTATCGCTGAGAAAATTTACTGATGCTGGATATGGGATCTATCTAGATAACTTTGAATGAAGAATTTTGACAAAGTAACTGATGAAAATCACATAACAGGATATTATCAAAAACCAAACTGGTTAATAGATTTCAACATCCAGAGTATCATAAATACCGAGGAGGAATACAACACATACACTGCAACGTCAAGCCTGGTGTCGTTAAAAGATTTCATGACACAATCTCAAACGAATATAGATACGTTAACGAGTCGTAACGAGAAATCGCCAAAGATTGGGAGGGAGAATGAACAGGTATTCTCTATAGTAAATGCAGAGAACGAAGAAAATATTAGAACAGAGTATGGTATTAATGAAGAGGAACTAAAAAGGAAAATTCTAGATCTAAATAAAATACCACTAGAATCAGACATAGAAAAACTCCAAGAAAATACCCAGAAAAATTGTTCAGAGAAAAGAGTGTACAAACCAAGTGTAGGAATGTTGTGGCATATAAAACTTGGACACATATCTCTGGAATACTTAAAACAGATGCAAAAATATGAAAAGAAACTAAAGAATGTCAAATTCGACAAAGACATTATCGATTGCGAGATCTGCGTTCTAGCAAAAATGGCAAATATTCCATTTAAAAACACAAGACGAAGGTCAGATAGACCAGTACACACTATACACGCAGATACAATGGGAAAGATTTCACCAGCATCTTTTCCAGGAGAAAATAGATTTATAATTGCATTTGTGGATGACGACTCAAGATATGCCAGAGCTTATAGTGTGAAACACAAGAGTGAATCAGGAGAATGCCTACAGAGATACTTAACACACACCAGAAATATAATAGGTAAACAAGAAAAAGTATGTTTCATCAGAGCAGGCAACGATTCAGAGTTCACAGGATGAGAATTTGCTGAAGTCATGAAAAGAGAAGATATTAGTAGTGATTTTGCTCCACCTCACACGCCACAACTAAATGGCACAGCAGAGAGATTTAATAAAACGGTACAGAAGAAAATCAGAGCGCTTATGCTCGATTCAGGTCTGCTACCGACCATGTGGATATTGGCAACAAAAGCAGCAATACACATATATAATCCAACACCTCACAAGGGAATTGATTTCAAAACACCCTTATCAGTAATTAATCCAGAGAAAAATAACCACTTAGAAGAATTAGAGACTTGGATGTGTATCATACGAGAAAATACCAATGCCAGAAAATAAATTTAAGAGAGAGCAATAAAGGCCATTCTCATGGGATATACACTCACAGGTTACTTGCTATGGCATCCACAAACGTTGAATTTTCTAAATTCAAGGCACGTAAAATACAATGAAAAACTAACGTACAACAACATTTACCCAGATTCAGAATCAAAAGAGATAGAATTCGAAACTGAAGAAAAAGAGGACAAAACAAATACAGAGACCAATAAAATTGAAGTGTCGGAAAAATCTAAGCCCAAAAGATGCCGAGCGACGAAGAGAAAGAGCACAGAAGAGAAAGTAAGAGAACCAAAGGCTAGAAAGATACCAGAGAGAAAAGCGAAAACAGATCCTAAGAAATATCCCAACTTTATATACAGAGCACAGAAAATTAATGAAGAAAAAAGGGATGATAAAGAGGAAGATGAAGAAATCTGTGCAGTATTGGCAGTCATAAACAATGATCCGACGAATTACACAGAAGCAGTAGTTTCGTCTGACAAAGATAAATGGAAAGAGGCAATAAATGAAGAGTTACAATCATTAACAGAAAACAATGTCTGGGAAATAATAGATAGACCAGAAACCGGAGGAAGTGGTAGAAAATTAAATATTAGTTATTCCAGATGGATTTTTAAGAGAAAAACAGACGAAAAAGGGTAAGAGAAATTCAAAGCCAGGCTAGTCATCCGAGGCTTCAAAGACAAAAATAGGTATGAACTCAGAGAAACATATTCTCCAGTATCAAGTCTTCCAGTGATAAGATCGGCCTTGACCATAATAAATAAATACGACCTAGAGACAGTTCAACTGGATGTCAAAACTATATTTTTAAATGGAGTGCTAGAGGAAGATATATACATCAAAATACCGGAGGGAGTAGAAGATGGTACATACATCAGAGAAAACAAAATATGTAAATTAAAGAAGACATTATACGGACTAAAAATTAGTCCTAAAAAGTGGAACGAGAAATTTACAGAGGAAGCCAATAAAATAGGCTTGGGAAGAGATATAAGCGATCCTTGCTTATTCACACGGAGAAAAGAAGGTGAAATGGCCCTGTTGGTATTATATGTTGATGCTATAATACTAGTCAGCAATAGTCCTGCAAAATTAAAGACTATTCAGTCAAGTCTGTGTACAGTTTTCAAAATGAAAAACCTAGGAAAACCTAAGATATACTTTTTTTTTTTTTTAAATGGCATTTCGAACTCGAAAGTTCATCGCCTCATCTACGCAAGCCTTCCACGTTTCCCTATTTTGTGCCAACCCCATCCATTTCGCGCCTTCCCGCCCAATTTCAGTTATGTCTGATTTTACGTTATCCTCCCATCTGCGTCTAGGTCTACCAAGAGGTCGCGTTGCTTTCGGTTTTCCTTTCATTATGCGCGCTGCTGTACGATCATCGCCCATTCTTGCCACGTGCCCTGCCCATCTTAGTCTCCGTGATTTTATTATTCTGTTAATATTTGGTGACGCGTACAAATTATGTAGCTCGACATTGTGCAGTTTCCTCCACTCCCCAGTTTCCTCATCTTTCTTTGGCCCGTATATTTTCCGCAGAACCTTATTTTCAAATACCCTGAAACGATTTTCTTCCGCTTTAGTGAGCGCCCAGGTTTCGCACCCATACAAGATTACCGGCATTATTATAGTCCTATATATCCTTATTTTGACATTTTTCGATAGTAGCTTTGACTTAAGTAATCTGTTCACAGCGTAGAAGCAGGCATTACCCGAATGAAGTCTCTTATTAATCTCGGCTTTAATTTCGTTTCGATCATTTATAGTTGTACCTAAATATCTGAATTCGCTAACCTTTTCAAAAGTGAAATTTCCGACTCTGAGATCCCCCTCTGCTTCGCGAATGCCCAGTTTCTCCATGATCATATATTTCGTTTTCGATTCGCTCACTTCTAACCCCGTGTTTTTAGCCGCATTTATAAGGATTTCCGCATTTCTCGCCACCGTTTCACCATTATATCCCACTATATCCAAGTCATCCGCATAGCCTAAAATTTGCGTTGTTCCGTTGAGTGTTGCGCCTAGCTCGCTAACCTGCATTTTTCTAACAACATGCTCTAGCGTCAGGTTAAAGAGTACCGTTGAAAGCCCGTCACCTTGCTTCAAACCGTCGCGTATCATGAACGATTCGGATACATTACCGCCTACTCGGACCTTTCCAGTGCTTCCGTTCAGACATATTTGAATTAATTTTACGAGTTTTTTTGGTACGCCAAGGAGCACTAGGATTTCATACATTTTGCTTCGTTTGACAGAGTCGTACGCTTTCTTAAAGTCCACAAATAGCTGGTGTATAGTTTCGCAATATTCCCACTTTTTCTCTAATAATTGTCTTATGGTAAACATTTGATCGCTCGTTGACCTGTTGCGCCGGAATCCACACTGATAATCTCCTATTATATCTTCCGCGAATGGTGTGAGTCTGGCCTGTATTACGTTTGACAGAACTTTGTAGCAGGTAGCTAAAAGTGAGATTCCCCGGTAGTTATTGCAGTCTGTTTTATCTCTCGTTTTGAAGATCGGTATGATGATGGATTCTTTCCAATTTTCTGGTATTGTTTCATTTCTCCAAATAGCACATACTAGATAAAAAATTTTAGATGTAAGCGCGGTGCCTCCATATTTAAGTAGTTCAGCTGGTATAGAATCGTTTCCTGCGGCCTTATTGTTTTTTAGCTTTTTGATCGCGGCCTCTACTTCTTTGTAGGTCGTTTCGTCCATATGGAGTTCAGCAGTGTGGATTTCGTCTCCCATTTCCTCGGAGTTTTCATGCACGTTTAATAACTTATCGAAATAATCTTTCCATAATTTCAATAGTTCATTTTCGCTTGTCACGAGGTTCCCGTCCTTATCCTTCATTAACTGCGATCTACTCTGAAAACCCTTCCTAATAGCGTTTATTCCTTTGTACATCTCGCGCGGGTTATTTTCCCTACTATTAGTTTCTATTTTTCTAATTTCATTTTTCTGATACTCGCGCTTCTTGTTTCTGTAAATCACACGTACTTGCTTTCTTATTTCATGGTATTCTTCTACGGCCCTATCGCTTTCATTGTGTACACTATCTAATTTAGCCTTCTTGCGCCTTTAAAACCAGAGTTCGCACTCTTCGTCAAACCATGGTTTGCTCTTCGGCCTTTTTTTCTTACCCAGTACTTTGTTCGCGGCCCCTTTTATAGTTTTTTCGATAGCCCCCCACAACCTGTTCGGATCGTCATCTACTCCCGTCTGTTCATCCGTTTCCTCGAGCGCCTGAAATCGGTTGCTAACTTCTACTTGGTACTTGATTCGCTCTATCCCGCTTCGTAGTTTTCCAATATCAAAGGTTTCTACTTTGTTCGCTCGCTTACTATTTTGACCGGCTACTAATCTGGCTCTTAATTTGGCCACTACGAGATAATGATCTGAGTCGCAATCCGCCCCCCTATAGGTCCTTACGTCGAGTACATTCGTGTGGCGCCTCTTATCAATAAGAAAATGATCGATTTGATTGTGCGTGGCCCCATCCGGCGATGTCCACGTTGCCTTGTGTATATCCTTGTGCTTGAAGCACGTGGTCTGGACTATAAGATCTTTTGCGGCTGCGAAATTTATGACCATAATACCGTTATCATTGCTGGTTTCGTGCAGACTTTCTTTGCCTATGGTGGGCCTAAACATTTCCTCTCTCCCTATTTTAGCATTGAAATCCCCCACTACTATTTTGGTGTCGTAAGACGCGAATTGGTCGATTAATTGCTCTAAAGTTTCATAATAAAGATTTTTGACTTGTTCCTCTTTGTCCTCCGTGGGACAGTGGACGTTAATAACCACGTAATTATACCACGCTCCGTCGATGATGATATACGAGAGTCGGTCATTCACGAAATTGCAACTTTTAACGGAATGTATGATGCTTTTGTTAACAAGAAATCCGGTGCCTAGAGAATGCCCGCTCGCGCCCCCATATAAAAAGGTGAAGTTACCGGATCCTAGCATCACGTTATCTTTCCATCGGGTTTCTTGTATTGCTACCAAATCTAAATTGTACCTCTCAGTTTCATTTATGATTTCCCGGAACGCGCCTGCTCTGTGTAGACTGCGTACATTCCAGGTTCCCACCCTTAAGTTTCTTTTCGTTTTGGTTTGGTTTTGTTTTCTTTGAGCCATGATAGTAAGTTAAACCCGCGCGTTTTGGATCCTGTTCCGATCGCAGGTGAATCCATCCGTCTAGGGGTGATAACCCTCATACCTCCCTAGAACTAAGTATGAGAGCTTTCTGACTTTGACGAGGACACAGTCAACTCGTCGTCAGACACACTCGGTTTCATTCTCATATCCTAACGCCCCCTGCAAGGCAGCGCGCCTTCGCTGGCTTCGTTGCCATGTAAGACCAGGTGGCGAATCATTCTACACATCCCCTCTCAGGGCAGTTGTCATCGCTCCCGCATCCTCCACGACAGCAGGATTTTTGGCCCATTTTTTGTTTGAAATGTGTGGTAAAAGAGATAGATTACAGAGTAAGGTAGAAGAAGAAAGTAAGATAGGAGATTTTGTATAGTGTTTGTAGTTGTTGCGGTGCTTGCGTAGTGTTTCTAGATGAATGCGTTCGCCAGTGCGGGCTCATCACACCCACGCCTGGGCCTATCGGCTGTCCGCGACTGCTTATTCGCTTTATTCGCAGCTAACCTCTTTCTCAGGGGTCGTTCCTCTATCCGCAACCTGAGGACGCGCTGTGTAGTGGTGATAGGCACCCACCCGTCCGCTCTGGACGACTACGCCCAGGACCCGCTTAGGGTAACGGTGTTGCAACAGACCTAAGATATACTAGGAAAGAAAATTAAAAGAAACAGAATAGACAGAATACTAACACTAAGTCAATCAAAATATACAGAGAAGATACGAGGGTAGTTCAATAAGTCTTTAGAATAAAGTATAAAAACAATTTTTTTTGGGTAAATTTTTTTTTATTTTTCAACATAATCTCCTTGGAGCTCTATACACTTGGTCAATCGCTTTTTAAGTTTTTTTAATCCTTCAGAAAGGTGCGTTTTCGGAAGTTCCTCAAAATAAGCACTTACAGAGGCAATGACGTCTTCGTTGTCCGTAAATCTCTGTCCACCGAGCCATTTTTTCAAGTTTGGAAATAAGAAAAAGTCACTGGGGGCTAAATCTGGTGAATACGGTGGGTGTTCGACCAATTCGAATTTTAGTTCTTCAATTTTAGCCATTGAAACGAAGCATGTGTGAACTCGGGCGTTGTCGTGATGAAAGAGAATTTTTTTTCTCGTCAAATGTGGTCGTTTTTTTTAATTTCTTCTTTCAGCTGCTCTAATAATGATGCATAATACTCACCAGTAATTGTTTTACCCTTTTCCAAGTAGTCAATAAGTATAATTCCACGTGCATCCCAAAAAACTGTAGCCATAACCTTACCAGCTGACTTTACGGTCTTTGACTTCTTTGGAGCTGGTTCGCCTGTGGAAATCCACTGTTTGGATTGTTCCTTTGTCTCAGGAGTGTAGTGGTGTATCCATGTTTCATCCACAGTCACAAATCGACGAAAAAATTCCTCAGGATTCCGACTTATGCGCGCCAAAAGAGCCTCAGAGGCGACCACTCTATTGCGTTTATTCTCAGCTGAGAGCAAACGCGGCACCCATCTTGCCGATAGCTTTTTCATGCCTAATTTTTCATGTAGAATTGAAACAACTGCACCTATAGATATCCTTGTGGCCTCAGCTAACTCACGCACTTTTAATCTTCTATCCTTCAACACCATATCGTGGATTTTATTGATGATTTCGGGAGTAGTTGCTTCTACGGGCCTTCCTGAACGTGGTTCGTCACTTATTGATGTACGACCACGCTTAAATTCATTTACCCAGTTATAAACCGTTGCTAAGGCAGGGGCAGATGTGCCATGAACTGAGTCCAATTCATTTTTTATCTCATATGGAGTTAAACCCTTTAAATGAAAATGTTTAATTACCGCTCTGAACTCGTTTTTTTCCATTTTTCTTAACAAGCAATTTTTTTTTTTTTTCAATTGGTTATAAAAACACGTAAACTCAGAAGATTTGGACTGTGACTGCACCATATATCTAGTCGGGAGTGGTGCTGACTGAAAACAGATGATTTGGAGCGATTCGCGCGCCATCTGTTGGTCATTCTAACTCGTATTACAGAGATTTCAAATGGAAGAGAGCAAAGCTCAGGCTACACCTATGGCAAGCAGGCAAGTCAAAAACAAAGTGTCAGGCAATGCAGAGAAACAAGAAGAAGGGCAAATTCCATGAAAAACGCCCTATAGAGAAGCCATTAACAGATTACTATATCTGACAGGAGCTACTAGATCAGACATAGCCATTGCAGTAAATTATTTATCCAGAAGACAAGTATCACCTACAGAGAATGACTAGAAAGAAGTAAAAAGAATTTTTCGTAAAAAGAACGACGCAAATGGGATTAAAATTCAAAGCAGAAGGAAATGAATTAGAAGCACACTCTGATGCAAGCTTCAGAGACTGTGAAGATTCCTCCTCGACAGGAGGATACATAGTAAAACTGTATGGTGATACAGTGGCCCGGAGAAGCCACAAACAATCTTATGTAACATTGTCCACATGCCAAGCAGAGTACTTGGCTATGAGCGAAGCTTGCCAAGAACTCATATCCCTAGACAAAGCAATAAGAGACATCACAGGAAAAACACTGTACCCGGTAACAGTTTGGTGTGACAACAAATCTGCTGGCAATTACACACAGATGGATGGGTCACGCAAATTGAAAAATTTTGACGATGATATAACTGAGATTCAGAGAAAATTAACAGAAAGAGAATCCAGAGAAAGCAAAAGTCACATAGCTGATATGCACGGAGACTACATTAAGAACTGTGTATTTCAAAATAAAGTCTTAGTTAAATGGATAGCTACTAAAGAGAATGAAGCAGATATTATGACTAAGCCTCTACCTAAACAAAACCACCAATACCTCAGAGATAAAATATTATGCAAAACATAAACCAATTTTTTTTTTTCAGAGCACTAATTTTTATTTTTTACAATTACAGACCATCAGATAAATAAGTAGGAGCCACGAAGGGAGGGAGTGCGGCGAAGCGCCAGACTTCGTGTCTCTCGCGGTCAAAGGCGAGGGAAGGAGTACAGTTCTTCGCTTGCCTTCCCCAACTGCCCCTCCTCTTGGATCGTTGCTGCGCACGGACTGCAGCACACAGACATTCCTTCCGTGCTATCTCTCTCGAACGAAGCAGTTGGCAGCGTTTCATTTTTTTAAATATATTCTCATATTGTGATAAGTAAAAAATAAATAATATTTGTATTACTTGTATTGATATGATACAATATTGTTAATATTTTCAAAAAATTAAACAATTTATCTTTTATTTGGTTTTTATATCCACGATACAATATTTTTTTGGAATATGGGATACACAATATGTTTAAATATTTTGTATGTATCGTAAAAGATGTATAATTTATTTTGTTAGTAATATTGAAATTTATTAGAATAATTTTAAACATCAATGTTTTATTTTCAATGTTTCTTAAATTTATAATGCAGTCAAAAAAGTACTTCTTTAATGTATACGTGAAAAAAATTTTAGATGAAAAAAATGTTTTTAATAGTTTTGGCGAATTGTTAAACCGTAACATGTACAAAAAATTATTTTTTCAATATAGGCATGAATGAAATGAGCCTCTTTTATGCCTGAAAGTAGGGTGGAGAATTACGCATTTCTAGCGTGTATGGCAAAAGTGTGAAAAAATAACCATTATTTCCCGCTCCAGCGGAAGATAATCATTATCTCCCGCTAGAGTGGGTAACCATGAATTTTTACCCGCTCCTTAAAAATCGCGTAAAAATGCAGGAGATAAGCTCATGTTATATCTGGAATTCTATTTATATAGAGGTGCGAATATTTAGTATTCGAAACAAATATATTTGATTCTAGGAACCAAGCCTTTAGTCCAAATACTTTTAGACTTTATTACTTATTGTTGGTGGGTGATAAAAACAAATTATCAAGATGCATATAATTTCTACCGGCCCTTGGATTTGCCGACGGTTCTTATTCTTTAGGTTTCTCTATTTTACAATTATAATAACGATGCTATATTAATATATGTATTTTAAACCCAACGAAATGCAGAAATAAGTGCTCTTAGATATGTGTACCTTATATTACACAAACTTGTCGTGACAGAAAAGAATATGAGGTCAACCTCCGTTCCTAAGCTGTTCCTGTAGTCACCAGAAGCCTGGTTGACGATGGTATTTACCATAGTCGTTCTCGACGGTTCTCTATCTTGTTATTTTCCTAGTAGATGGTCCGATCGTTCTAGGTGGCGGTCGTGGCTAAATCCTCCTTGTCGATGCAGGATGTCACCTGCCACTGCCCCGCACATGCGCTCAACCGTTTCATTACAGAGATCTCTCAAATATAAGGCATGCGAGGAGGATCCGGAATAATGTTTAAACTCTCAGTCGGTTGGCGTTGCTAAAACTATTCTCGAGCTGCGGTGCTGAGTTTACAAGTCAACAACTTGCGTGTGAGTATCTCAATAGCGTCACTTCTTTTCACGGTCGCTCCCCTTATTACAACATTTACGATACGTTTATGCGGTGAGCCTGCGTAGAAGATATAATGCGCTTATAATACCAAACTCTGACTCGCGAAAGTAAGATGGTGTAGTTATGTGTATCATCATCCCTCCCCCCCCCCCCTCAGGTCCGTGGCCGCCACCGGTCATGAGTTGGGTGACGAAAAATATGTATAAACATTTAATAATATCGCAATGATACATAAATAATTTTATAAATTGAATTGATTTCGCGGTTTTCATACAACAGAATTGTCTTGATGTGCATACAATTTTCTTAACGGAGAAATATACGGAAGGGATTGGTAGGTAAAACATTGTAGTAAATTAAAATTAATGCGCAATCAGTTTGTAAATACGTACAAATTTCTGTCACTTAAAGTCTATTGTTCAATTGGTAATTCATATAATTATTATTATCTAGTTCTGTATCGGATATAGGATGTCACATTTTAAAAAATGCACCTACATATTTCTACAGCAAAGGATTTTCAGAAAATAAGTTTCAGACAATAGTTGTTTGGGCTCGGCGGGTGCCATAAGTCAGTGACCTTGACTCAGACCTTGACCACACTTTTCAAGACGATTTGAAGGTCAACTTGTGTTTTTTATATAGGAACCCCTATTTTTTACCCCGAATTCTGAAAGTTGTTAACTAGTTAATTATTACAACAAAGAATTTCCAATTGGAACAATTAATTTAATTTGAGGAAGCTAAGTGCCAATGAATTGGCAGCGGTTTTTGCTTTCTCAAAGAGAAAGCTTTTTGACGCTAAAAACATTTTTATCAGAGATTTTGAAGAATTTTTATGATTTCAAGATTCCTCAGTCAGAAAAACATGTTTTTAAAGAATGTCTCTCTGTATGTATGTATGTATTGTAACGAGCCGCGAATAACTTGCGAGTAATGCCTTGCGGAGCCTGAATAAGCCAGGCGACGCCATGTAATAGACACGCGCATCAACAAGTACGCACGAGATGCGAGACGGCGGCACGCCACCGGCCGAGGAGTATGGCCATTATCGCCTCACCATTCCATCAGCCAGAGAGACAGAGAGATAGAGAGAGACATCTGTTATTAACTATTAATACCGTTATTATTATTTTGTTATTATTCATTTGTAAATTAAAATTCATTCAGTTAACAATATATAGTTAATTTTTATCGTAAAACCTTGGTGTTACTAATTAACCGGACTCGCCTACTTCCTGTATCGTGTTAGGCAAACGAAGCTACATTACATTCGCGTTGCGATTGAAATAAACTTCGCGTTTTCGCGTTCCTTTCAGGTCGCATAAACTAGTACGCCGAGGAAACTCCGCATAAATTCAAATCCCTTCGAGGATTCGCGGGAACGGGCAGGCGAACATAGCTGAGCCAAATTAAGGGTGTAGTCTGAAGGTTTTGCACTTTTAACAAGAATATTTCAGGAATCTTTTTTTACAACAAAATAAAATCTAATCATTTCAAACTTTTTATATGTTATTATTGACAACCTTAACCTCACAAAAAAAAATTTTAAGTTTATTTTACAATATTCAGGTAGTGTTTATTACGGCCAAAGTGACCACCACAAGAAAAAACGTATGTGACTGACCCAGGCGGTAGCGTCAGGTAATCTGAAACAAAAAATTCGAATGGATTATTGTTCTGTAAGCTTGTCGTTATCGCAGGTAGCAGATTTAGACATTTTTATTAAAGAAAAACCAAAATGGCGGATTTGTTATAAAGGAATTTAAAAATCGCGTTTTATTGTTCAAAAATTGGGGTAAAAAGTAGGAAATTTGTATTGAAAATAAACAATTCTGGTACCTGTGAGAGCCATTGATGTGTAGAATAACATATCCAAATTTCAGCCCAATCGGTTAGATAGATTTTTTTTGTCCGGGCCGACTGAAAAATGGACAGCAAGACTGATAAAGCAGCTGGTCCCTTGGATTAACAGAGATCACGGGGAGGTAAATTACTACCGGACCCAATTTCTGAGTGACCATGGATACGCTCATTTTCTCTCATTTTATGAATGTCGCGGGGAGGGACGGGGATACTTGTCCTTTCCGTACGAAGTTGAATGCGCCGGTTCGAATACGCGTATAAACGAGACGAGTTAGATCTGACGTCCCCTCGGGGGGTTTAAAATTATAAATTTTAAATTTGGTTCAGGTCAAGGCAGTAGTTGTCGAGTCGATCCAAGAATAGCACCATCCTGAGGTAATGTGATAAACGGTACCAGGGTGGATTCCGCCAGATGAGGAAAGGATGGTAGGTTTTAGTGGGTCGGTTTGCGATGCAACGGCTGTGTAGTTTTTTCGCGTTTTTGATAATTTTATTTTTCGCCCAATATCATACACACGGCGGATGCATCCCCAACCAGCCCCCCACTATCCGGCTGTGCGGATCCAATCGGGTGTGCCTTAGATGGGATTTCTTACGTACCCTCGAAAAAAGAAAAAAAAATTATTTTCGTTATTATTTTGTTTTTCTTTATTATTTATCTCATCATTATTATTGTTACTATTATTTCGACAACATTATAAATATTTAAACTCAATTGAAGCCAGATGTTATTTTTGTACACTTATCTTATTTATAGCTCGCCGAAGAGATATATGTTATCGTAAATACACTCATCTTATCCATGGCTCGCTGAAAAGAGTTTCACCCAACTTGTTATTATTGACAAAAGTTCCAGAGAATTGAAGCATTTAGAAAGTCACATATAGCACTGACTACTAAAAATATCAAATCTTTTAGTTCACTCGAACACGTATACATATTTCTTAAATACATAAATATAATAAATAAAAGTTGTTAGATGTGCTTACAAATAATCAGTTAATTTATTTTATCAATTACGTGAGTATATTATTAACTGTCATTTATCATATACAATTTTATTTGAATATTTAATTTACGTTAATTCTAAAGTTTTGTAAGAATAGATAAAAGATATTAAATATAAATGTTAAACATTATTTTCTTTTTACTAATTTCAAAATAGTGTGTTTGACGCTTTTAAGCTTTTTTCAAGCAAATGTCTTTTACGAATCAGTTTAATTTTTTTTCTTTTGAATATTATGTAGTATTAGTATGTACATTGTATTTTTTTCTCATTTCAATTAAATTTCTAGTAAATAATTGCAATAAAGAATTATTTCAATGTTTCTATTTAGATTCAAAGATGAGGATTAATCCTTTAAAAGTAGTGAATTTATTATTAGCGTATTTTTAAACCTTACAAATACCAGATAGCGTGACGAATTATAAATAAATTCAGTTATCAGAAAAATTGAAACAGATATTAATAGATACTACAAATGACTTTAATCATGTACATATGACTATTGAAGAGTCGTTGGATTTTCATGAATAATATAAAGACTATGATGCTAAGATAGTCGGGGATAAAATACAACATCATTTTCTTGATCCTGTCGTAGTACCGATAAATCAGTGTACAGAAGGTAATGAAGAAATTAGTTTCAAATACAAACAGAAAGCCGTAGAGAAAAAATTGCACGAATTTGTCAATGTACACTAGATAAGTTTAAAGCTGCTGTTGAAAGTGGTTTAATAATTCATGATCGCGATATACGTAGATGGGCGTTACAAACTCAAAAAGAAATTGGCTTTAAAGATTTAAGATTCAAGACTTCTAAAAATTGGTTATTAAAGTTTAAAAGGCCCATAGAATAATATCTAGAAAAGTAAATAAGTTTATCAGTAGGAAAACATTGGAAAGTGGTTCAGAGTTTCAAACTAAAGCAGATGCATTTGTGGCTGACGTTAAGTCGTGTATACCAACAATTGGAATGCAGAATTTGTACAGTTCTGATCAGAGTGGATTCCAATGAGAAATGCATTCTGAAAGAACATTAGCAGTTGAAGGAGAAAAACAAGTGCAATGCCTGGTACAGTTAGTTTCATCGACAACGCTCAGTTACACCATACAACCATTTATATCAGCTACTGGACTACTATCGCCACTTTTTATAGTGGTAATGGAGCAAAGTGGTCAATTTGGTCCTATTGTAGAAGCTAGTTTATTTAGACCAGAAAGCGTGTATGTGGAAGCATCCAAATCTGGAAAACTAACTACAAGTGAGCACATTTTTGTTTATTTTTATGCAATAATATAGAAAATGAGTTGATGAATATATTTTCTAATTACAAATCTCTTTAAAGTTTGGTTATAAAAAATATTTTATCCAAATGTAGGTCGTCAGTCTGTACTATTACTCGATTCTTGGAGTGGACACTGTGATAAAGTCATAAAGGAAACAATGCCAGAAAATAAAATTATTAACATAAGAAAAATACCAACAGGAACAACAGGAAAGATTCAACCACTTGATGTATATGGGTTCCTCATGTGGAAAAACGTCATTCGACAATTCTCAGATCAAGTGATTTTAATGGATTGTGATTTAAATTTACATTTAAGAAATAACATCATAAAAATTCAATCTTTAGTCTACAACCAGCTTTCTTCGACGAGACATACGAATATTTTTAAATATTCCTAGTACAAAAGTGGTTATATAGATGAAATACCAGATAAAATTGAAAAACCTATTCATTTTAGTTTTGGAGACTCTTGCAATATACAGTGCAAAGTAGAAGGATGCACAAATATGGCTATTAGAACGATGTGGTTGGTGTAAAAAATCATTATGTTTCAAACATTTTTACAAAGATTATCATTACTGTCGAAACTTTGTAGAATAATATACTGTAACTCAACCATGCAAAGCATAGACAAATGTTGTAATTAAATAACTGAAAAATTGCAATCGAAGAATTCTCTTTTTACAATTTAAAAAGAACGTCATGTGTTATACATAAAATGAGTAATATTTTATTACATTTAGATTTGTACTATCTTTATTTGTATCAACATTTACATAAAATTTTGACATGTATTCCTATGCAGGTATAGTAAATGTTTGCTAACTCCAAAACGAAAATTAATTTTAATCAGAATATCAATACAGTTGAGTCGCGGGGACTGAGTACTCGGGGACTAATATTACTTGGGAACTGCAATGCTCTTATATATGGGGATGTCTCGGGGACTGAAAGGCTCCTATACTAAATACATATTGAAGTTCCAAAGAATTTCGGTCCCAAGCTTTTTCAGTCCCCTCAACTCGACTGTAATATACAAATAAAGGTGTAGTGTAAACACTTCATTGCTCACGTAGCATAACTTTCACGTAGCATAACTTTTTCAACTTAATTTTGTTATTGTTTTTTATGATAAATATTTTCCATTTTTTAATTGGATCATCTATTTCTGGGGGTGACTTTTTCTCACCCGTTTAATACTACTATTGCGGACAAAATTATAATATATTTGCATTTGTTATAAATCCCATTATGATTACAGGTAGAATACTTTTTAAGAAAAAAAGATATGTTTTACTCATTACATGTGGCCCATTGCTTTAAGGGTTAGTTAAGTACTTACGGGTGGTTGTTTGAAGAATCCTAAAACTCGTCAACTTAAATATTCGATATTGTTAACAAAAATGCTCTTTTTAACTTTTTTGATATCATACCTAATTTTCAAGATAAAAATATTGATAAGAAATATATATTTTTTTAAATATAAAATAAGGGTTGCAGCCCCTTGGGTCATAAGTACACCTAATATCTCGTCCTCCTTATGAGAAATATTTTCCAATTTTTTTCATTGAAAAACATCCATTATATGTCGTGATATAGGATAAAAGCGATTTTTGAGGGTATACTTTAGGGGTCGTTTTCACCCCTTAAAAGTGGATGTTAGCACATAAAAAAAACATGTGTGCCTTATTTCGTCATCTGCTACAATATATCCAAAAATTATCAAAATCGGTGAGGTCGGGTTGGGGGGGGGGGGGGGGGGGGTTTCCTTGTAAGTCGATAATATATCATAAGTCTCCAAAAAATCAGACTTCTTTAAAGGGGCACACCACCTTTAAGATGTGAAACAAAAAAATTGATTAGGCATTTTTATTTTGATATTTATTTTAATGAGGGTTTTTTTTTCCTGAAAGTATACATAAAAACCTACCAATTTGTATATTTTTTACCTTCGTTGGACCTTCTATGCCTCCATGGCAAACCAGACTGTTTTCGAAGACTTTAATCACTGTCCGTAAGATTCCAAGTCTACGCATGGATGGATTGGGCTAAAAATTTATGGAGATACTCATTATAGTAGTACTTTTAGTATGAACGTAGGGATTTTGATTTGAGCGAGTAGAAGTATTTTTTTATATAAACATTGTCAATATAACACTTATTTTTTAATAATTTTATCACTTTTATAGTTGTAAAACATTTTCTACTCGTTCAAATAAAAATCCCTACGTTCATACTAAAAGTACTACTATAATGAGTATCTAAATACATTTTTAGCCCAATCCATCCATGCGTAGACTGGAATCTTACGGACAGTGCTTAAAGTCTTCGAAAACAGTGTGGTTTGCCATGGAGGCATAGAAGGTCCAACGAAGGTAAAAAATATATAAATTGGTAGGTTTTTATGTATACTTTCAGGGATAAAAACCCTTATTAAAATAAATATCAAAATAAAAATTCCTAATCAATTTTTTTGTTTCACATTTTAAAGGTGGTGTGCCCCCTTAAGGAAATTAAAAGAAAATTATGGGGCTTATGTTTCAGATCAATCTGAAGAGTAGGAAGATTCTATATTCCAGTTAGTTTCGAGACCAATCATATGATTGCAAACCCACCAACTTTGCAAAAATTTATTTGAGAATTGGGAAAGAGACTGAAACTACGAATTGGAGAACTGGGATGATACCAATATCTTAATAATCGACTTCGAGTACTTGTACCTATGAATCCAGTCGGGATTCATAATATCGAGATTCATTATCAGTGAAATCCGCGAAGCAGGTTACATATATTACTGTATCAATGATGCATGGCAGTTGTCACTGCTGCTAATCGAGTTTAAGACCTAAAGCGATTCTCTTACGAGACTTAATCGACAGATGATCGACACATGATTGAAACTTGATGGACACTTAAACAACACTTGATCGACACTTGATCGACACTTGATCAACACTTAGTCGACATATGATTCTGTGTACAAAAAAAAATCGCTTTTTCTGATTGGGAGGGGTGAGGGCCCTCACCTGTAGGGTATAACCAACGTTCGTCGTCACTTGTGAACCACTTAGGCTCGAACTCGTGAGTCCGAGGTAGGGGGTGCGCCCGTGACTCGTCTACCCCTCTATCGGCCTCCTCCAGGGCTCCTGCTACGATCTGAAACAAATAGAGGATTGCTTAATATCGATTATTATCGATACTCTACAAATCGTGACACATTTACTGAGATCGTGCAAGCCTCACTCGTCATGGTCTCTTTGCCACCACCTCTACCGCATCGTCGTGAGTCGGGGCAGGGGCAGGTCTCAGTATAAGCGGCTTCGCATGCGCGGATGGAGGAGTGCCCCCACAGATTGTTGTCGATCTCGTCGAACACCAGGTGGCGCTTGTCGTCGTGGGGACTGAACGCAACCTTGTCCTCCTTCTCCGATCTGTCGATGTGTAGCCTTGAGCGGATGTTATGCGGCCTACAGGCCAGCGTTTTCTGCTTAAACAGGCAACGGTGGTAGTCCGTGCCTTTGATGGCCGTCTTGACGACGGAGGCCTTGACGCCCATGGCCTTCTTGACGGGTTTCTGGCTATCGATATGGACGCTGAACATCTTGCTTCGCAGCGCGATGAACTCGGCCATCACGTAGCAGCTGCACTTGTAATTCATGACTCCGAGGACTTGTTGCATCGTGGCATGCCGAACTGGTTGTTGCCGGTGTAGTCTGACGTGTCGAAACGAGCCCTGCTTCGTCATCTCGTACACATCCTTGCCTCGTATCTCGTAGATGAGGCTGTCTGTGTCCATGTAGAGGAGTGTGATGGGATGGTCGTTTTCATGCCATCACATGTATGCGGTATATAGTATGTATGTAGTAGAATTTAAATAGCCAGCGGGCCAGTGATTTAGTATACATAAATTTAGATAATGAGTGCGAGAGAGAGAGTATGAGTTTTGACGCGTTCGGCTAATTCGCGAAGCGAGCCGTCGCTGGACAACACTTGCCCCTCACCGCGCGCGGGCAGCGCCTATACTTTTAGTATACACGCTATACCGGAACGGCCGGGGATTCCCCCACTGCGCCGTCGCCGCTCCTAAGTCAGCAATAGGTATAGATATACAGACTGTAGGCGCTCGAGCTGCTTATAAGCAGGCGTCCGAGCGTATTTGGTCAGTCTGCCCTGGGCGGTATACCGGGCTAGTTCCGGGGAACCTACGCTCGGCCATCTCCTCATGTACTCTCGGGCGCACCCGTGATTACACGATGAGACACGAGCCAGGTTAGCCGTGCAACTAGGGTTTTGACTCGCTGGAGATGCTCGCTCGGGCGCACCCGTGCTAGCATCGACAATTTACCGATGTACCTTCACTTCTCGGGTGCTCCCGTGAACTGAAGAAGGATAAAAGATCTACCGGAAATGCACTATAATGCATCGGGCGCTCCCGTTGCATTATAGATGATTTACTGTTCCGTACTTGCGTTTAATCCGTTTTGCGTAGAAAATTAAGTTTGTGTTGTTCAATAGAAATTAAGTAAATGGTATGAGCGTTTTATGACTTAGTTTGTTTATTTATAACTTTGTTACAGCCGACAGACACGTTTGCAGAGCACTTCTTCGGCTAGTCGCGAAGTCTGTTATTAATACGACGGCGAAAACCGAAATCCGGTTATTATTAAAAGTTATTGTTATTAATTTTAATTCTTTTGTATATACTTTTATATTTTACTTTAAATAAAATTTTTAGTGTTAAAATGTTAATAAGAGAAGTGTCAAAAACCAGTATTTTTCATCTCCGTCCTTACCTTTCCCGCGAACCCTGGCTTAAACCGACTAGCTAGGGAGAGGTTTCGAACCCGTAAACTTAAGGTTCGCGTTTAAGAAAAGACCGTTTTGTTACAGGAGCATGCAGCTGTTGACGAGGCACTCCCGCGTGTACGAGTAGTGAAACTCGTACACGTTGATCCGTCTACGAGAGCTGCACGGTAACGAGGTTCTCTTCGAAAATCGACTGTGGAAGTTGAAATTGGCGATATATCACGTCAACGCGCTTCCGATCGTTTTCGATGGTCTTGCAGTAGACCGCATTGATGAGAAGCTTGAAGAAGAGCTTCTTGAACTCGTTCTTCGCTTGATTCCGATTCTCGGTGATGAGTTCTACGTTAAACTTGAGCCATGGAGCTCGAGACACAGAGCTTTGCATAACTCTCCCAAGACCAACCCATTGCTCACAGCCTGTTTCAAAGCGCGATAGTGAGTCACGTATCGCTCTTCGTTGCGCAGGGTAGTCATGAGCTTCTGATGTTTCGAGCCGGGAGCCGCTCGGTGCGTCCGATTTGAGGTACAGGTCCGAGTACTCACCGAGCGTCCCTATTTCGAATATCCTCCAGACATTCTGCGCATGCGCATAGTCGTCGTCCCCGATGTCGCTCTGAATCAGCTGATTGTAGAAGTCGATCTTGGCGGAGAGGTCGGTCTCCTTAAGCTTCTTGAAGCTGGATACGTGTTCGTACGGAAAGACACTCTTCCTCGGGAGAAGTTCGATCTGTTCGCTGGAATACGCGCCTGTCCGGAATACTCTATTTGCTATGTCGAGCTCCTCCAGGTACGACGCTAGCTTCTCAAGCGAGAAGGCCATGACGTGGATGGAGTCTATGAAGCGGAAGCTGATATTACTGTCGTCCACGAAGTACGTGTACGAGTTGTAGCGGTCCTTGTTCTCGGGGATGAGGGTGACACGTCCCTTGAAACCATCAGCCCGAGCGATATCCTTCACGATGAAGTGCGAGTCGTATCCGGTGAGGCTGTGGAAGGCGACCGGGATGAACTTCGAGTTCTTGTAATTAATGCTACATACCTCGTGGGCCGCTCCTCTGAACTTTCTGGTCAGGTGGCAGTGATCGCGCACCTTCTTCACCTTGCCAGTGAAGGGCTTGCCATACACGTGGCAGAATGCGGCTCGCTTGAACACTCGCTCCTCCGCTTCCGAGACGTTCATGTCCTTAGGGTCGCGGTAGAGTCCCTGCAGCGTACTGCTATGGGCTTGAACCTCCTCCATGAACTACTGAACAGGAGTCTGAGTGTCCTCCGGTCAGTAGCTGGTCTGTAGCTCTGGTCTGTAGCTTTTGTAGCTCAACTGGCTATCGTCGAAGCTACATTTGACATAGTAGCCTATGCTGTACCCCTGGTGCTTTTGTAAGGCTCGCTTCTCTAGCAGAAACTTCAAGAGGCACTCAAAGTCAGCATAGGCTACGTAGGGAACATGCTCCTTGCGCTTGTAATTCTGAAATTTGAGAATTTTTTCCCGCTCAGGTGTGAGCTGAATTTTGCACTTGTTGACTTTGATGCAGTCAATTTCGTGCGCCTTCAGCTGGTCCCTCGTGTGGAAGGAGTGGAGGCATCGATCGCAAATATGTTTCTTGCAATTTCGTTTTGACAATTGCGAACTCACTAGTCGAGACAAGCTCTTAATCCACACGTAGTGGTACTTGGGAGTTCATCGTCCTCTTCCGCTTCCTCCTCCTTCTGATCCTCGTCCACGTAGTAGTCCTGGACCAGAAGCATGTTCACGTATTCTTCCTTCTTGAGAGAGGTCAGGTGACACGGAGATACCCTGTACCTTGTCTCCTCGTCAGGATGTAGACATTCACAGAAACTTCGTTCTGTCTCTCGAACTTCGCAATGTGCATCAGTTGCACAGGGAAGTCTATTCCTCTGAAATCGAGCTTGTTCTCGAATTTTCGGTATTTTGCTACACTATTTTCGAGGACAAGGATATCGAGCAGACAGTATTACACATTTGAAGCACTTGCTGTCCGTGTTCTCCACGATTACGCACGTCTACCTTTTCTTTATCATGTCCGGTAGTTCAATTTACGAGCTGTCCGTCATTGGGTTCAGCTTGTTTATATTTAGTAAGACTGATAATGGGAGACCATGGAGCCCGGGTTTTGGATTTTGATGAAACTTTGGGGATCGATTTTTGGAACCTAAAAACGAAGCACAGTGCCCGTCGTTTTAACCAATGGATCTTTCAATCTGAGATAGTGCCAAAAAACATTAGCATTGCTCATGGGGCCAATGATAAAAATTAAATATATATAGATATACTATCAACGTTAATTAAATGCGCCGTATCTAGCGTACAAAGGCCCAATGGATAAAACCACGAGTATTGGACTTCATTTTTAGGTATCAGCAAATGATCCTTAAAATTTCATCGAAATTGGTGAGCCGGACTCCGTGGTCCCTGCTTGTGAGTACCTGTGTGAGGGTCCAGCCGAATTCGCTTTCCTGGGATTTCTGCAATTCAATTTGAACAGGTCTACGGACGAATTCTTGAAATCAGTCCTCCAAGTTCATCGTCTGAGAGATAGGACCGTTCTTCGTAGTAAAGTGCTTGACTTTAATGGTCTCAACGTCATTCTTCTGAATAACGTATTCAGCTGATACGTCAACATTGACCTTGACAGCGTTGTGCTCCTTGAGAGCTCGTTTGACCTTTTCCTCGAACATGGGAGAAGCGTCGTTCAGGAATGAAACGATGTCGAGGTGGGCTAGATTAGAGATGTCCTCAGTACGGATGCGTGTGTTAAATGCTGACTCGAGGTCATCCCACGCCGAATCGAGGTCATCCTACACCACCTTCTCCTATCTGTGCAAGCTACCGCGTTGCTTTAGACATCGTCTCAGTAGAATCGTGTACATGAACGATATCGAAGATTGGTAGCACTGTTTTTCGTATACACTTAGTTCCGGTTTCAGCACTTCCTCGAAGGTCCGGATGTGATCTAGAACAATCCTGTCGATCCACTTCAGTATGGACTGAAGATGGCCGGTCTCCATCAGTTGCAGCGCATCCTGAAGTATGCCGACGGCTTCACTACAATCCTCGATGGATGCCCGGATACTGGAATGGAAAAACCAGCTGAATTAGTGTGTGTGTAATAAGGTAAAAATTTATATAAATATAAATTACCTTGTGGTATATGCAGATCCTGAAGAGAATCCTCGTCGTCCTCTGGAGATTGTCTTCTGGTAGAGGTAGATACCTGGAGAGCTCTTGTACTAGTCGTCCTTGAGATCGTCTTCTTCTTCGAGAGAGGTCCTCTTCGAGAGAGATGTTTACTCGTTAGTCGATTGGTGAGAATGAATTTTGGAGGCTGGAACGGCTCCTTATATACACCTCTAAGAGAAGGAGAGGTAGCCGTGCAGGTTCAGACCTGCACCCCCTACCATCTATCTCCCGACAGACATACAATAGACTCCTACTGATCGTTTATCGAGGGGTAGTGGAAGGGAGGTAACATTTCCTCCATCCCTGATCGTCAAAGATGTGCAGTAGAATACCACAAGCCATGCGCGATGATTGCGGTGGTGGTGGCTCGTGATGGGAGACAGCGTTTATGGATCGCATGTGCTGTTCACGGAGAGCTCTGATTAGTTGAGCGGTGCGGCGGCACGACAGAGAGAGAGAGAGAGAGCGCCATTAGAGCGCATACGCCGTTCACGGAGAGCTCTGATTGGTCGAGCGGTGCGGTGGCTCGAGGGTTGCTGTGAACGCACGCACGGACACATGCACGCATGTGCACACGCACTCACGCACGCATGCACGCACGCACGCTCGCAAACACACAGACACACACGCACACACACTCCCGCACACACACACATACACACCCACATACACACACACTCACACACTCGTTTATATATATAAATATTCATACACTCGTAACCTCATTGTTAAACAAAAATTTGAATTTACCGCGTTTGATTGGTAAGGTAGATTTTGTATTATATACATAATCAATAATTTGAGATTTGAATTTTCCGCTCTTTGCAAAGACAAATAATTAAAACATTATTAATCCTAGTTTTAAATATTTGAATTACCATTCACGTGGCTCGATCGGTAAAGCAATTATATTGTCTAATTATAGAGAAATTATTTTTTCAATTAATACACTATTGAAAAAAGTTAGTTTTCATGCGTCTTTAATAGAGATTGTCATTTTCATACTGACGATGGCCTGATAACAATCTCAAGGCCGAGTGTTATATACAAAATATTAAATTATCCTTAGCAGAATATTGGTAAAGTAGGAGTCTGTAATGCGTTCGGATTCCCTAGCTGTACCTCGTTTCGCAGCCGAAACCAATCTGCCGCGGTGAGCCTTATGTCGCCTTTCCTGCGGATAAAACTAGTGCTCATCAAAATATATGTTTATTGTTTATCGTTTATTGTTTATTCGAAGTCGAAGTTCAAGTGAACCTATCTGCCCATCAATTTTCTTTATGGACATGAATTTGACGTATAACACCTAAATACACGTATCAATAAGAAATAATGAGTATTTCCTTACAAAATAGGATTTAAAAAAATACACTTTCTTTCAAAAAAGTTGCTTCTAAAAATCCGCCATTATGCACGTTTTATTTTGTTTTTACATAATTTAAGTTACAAAATCGGAAAGAGCGACCCCAAAAACCCTTATATACAAAGTTTTAGACAAATTGATTAACAGTAAGATGATTAAAAATATACACAAAATGAAAAGTCAATACGGATTCTCGGCGCTAATCGGTTAAGAGAAGAATAGCAATTTTTATTAATATATTAGTACAAATAATTTCTTATTGTAAACGATTAATTATTAAATTTGAGAAAGCTAAGTGTCAATAAATTTGCAGCGGTTTTATCATAGAGAATAAAATTCAGAAAGGTTTATGACGAAACCTAATGCACGTAAATCACTCAATGCTTATATAGTTTTTAATCAATTTTTAGTATTAATAATATTTTATTTATTTTGTGCTATTTATTTTATGTACGGGCCGAGCCAATTTTCATTTTTACCCAACTCCGCTCCGAAAAGGAGGGTATTGTTTTTGCCCGTATGTATGTATGTTCGTATATATGTACGTGAGTTCCATGTTCCTCAATGTTAATCGATTCGTTATGATATCGGAAGTCTCACTAGATATATAAGGTTTCGTAAAAAAGAATATAATGGACGCGATCCTTAAAAAGCAATGACACTTCCAATATAATAATTTAACATTTTCAATTATAAGGGACTGGACCAGTACTCAAACAATGTGTATGTGGTTGATCACCATGGAGCCCGGGTTTTGGATTTTGATGAAACTTTGGGGATCGATTTTTGGAACCTAAAAACGAAGCACAGTGCCCGTCGTTTTAACCAATGGATCTTTCAATCGTTATAGGGTTTTTGAGGTGGCTACTTACAAATTTGACGTCCAAATTGCCAACCAATTAATAAACAATATATTAAAATAAATTTAAACAAAAATAAATGTTTACGCAGTCAAGTTTTTTTTAATAATACAACTTATTAGTCGATATTTTTAACTTTTGCATATTTTTAGGGCTGCCATCCCCTCAAAGCTTCAAGATCATGCTCGATCTCCGTTAGTGAGTAGTCCAAAACAACGATTTGTAAATTCGTCACCTAAAAATAGACTCAGGGTAGATTCGAACTCACGCCATGGGAAACAACGAGCTTCAGCCACCTAATTCGCACGCTTCCCTGTTGAACCTCAGAGCTCTTGATGTATAAAGCCAAAATTATAATTTTTTTTCAATTTTAATTTTGTGGTGATGAACTAGCGATCAAAATTTTAAAGTGAATAAAAGACATTAAATAAATACTTGACATGAGAGAGAATGTAAAGAAATGTAATGTATTGAATTTTTAATTGTAATTTTGTTGTATTTAAAACTATTACATAAATAATAATACAATGAGGTTTTTGTGGAGTTTATTATTCAGTCCATATTTCAAACAATTTTTTCTTTCTACATACTATAGATATAGATATGTGCCTCTGTACAAAATTGTGATATATATATATATATATATATATATATATATATATAAAAATTCTTTTTTGGATTTTGAAAATTGTTTTTGAATTTTAGAAATTTTTATTTTTAATTTTTAAATTTCTTTTTTGATTTTGTAAAATTTTTGTAACATTTTTTTTAAATTTCGAATAATCTTTTTTGTAAATTCAAACATATTTTTTTGCATTTTGGAAAATTTTGGAAATTTTTATTTTGGAGTATTAAAAGAAATTTTCTTTGAGACTTAGAAGATTCTCGAATTTTTCTTGATGAGATTTTTTATTAGGTTCAAACTAACGTCGGACCTACAAGTCTCGTAAAAGTTTCTTTTGGGGTCCAGTATAATTTTTTGGTTTGCATTAATTAATTTTTGCCCTTGTGAATGAAAATTCTCTTTTGTTTGTGTAATTTTGCAAAAACGTCTAATGCGATAAAAAAAATGTTGTGGATTCAGAATCAGCTTGTAAAAGGGGCATATGTGTGTGTATATATAATCACGCAGCAGCCACAGTGCGTTATTGGGATTTGCGTTGAAATCTCAAAAGTGTACTAGAATTTTCTCATATTTTAGAGTATGAATGAGAATAGAGTGATGCGCGCACGTAAAGAATAGCAATTATCGAACCAGATAATACAGCAGCACAATCAGTATGTCGATACAGACAATTGAAGCACTCGACAATTGGTGCTTTTCTCTCGATGCAGTAGAGTTGGATAAAATGCTGCAATAGTTGCAGCTAAAGCGTGGTGGCTTAAGGCTGCAGAAGCTGAGCAGACTGCAAAGCTGGCTCCTAGGAGACTATTCTGTTGAGAACTTTCAACTCAGTCCCGAGCCAGAAACTGCTGTCGGGTTCCAAAGACGTGCACGGATGCGCGAAACATATCTCAAGAGAGTACACTTTGAGAAAACAAGGTCGATGGTCTTGGATAAAAACGTCAACCCTGAAAACGCGCATTCGAGCTCATTGTTACTCGCCGAACAGCTTATCCGAGTGAAAAACCTCACTGTGGCGGCTGCGTTGCAGCCGACAACCGAGTTAAATCGAGGGGCGAGAACGAAGGACCCCGTCGCCGACGTTGTCTGTTGCTTCATACGGAGAGCAGCAGCAACGATCACAAGAACAGGTGCAACAGCAGAAAATGCAACAACAAGAGCTAAAGCTGCAACACCAGTTCGAGCATGAGTTGCAGAGGCAGCAAGCATACGCGCTGCAGCAGGAGCTTGTGCAGCAGCAACCACCACCCGGCGACGTGCCAGCAGGCAATGAGCCAGACAGCTTGGCCGCGGCGCTTGCCCGCGGCAAGCAGGCCGCAAGTTACGCGGAGTAGAAAAGCGCCTGTCTTATGCGCTGGGGCAAACATAAAGGTCACAAACCGAGGAGAGTTTATGACACTGCACGCTCCGTCTGATAGACAGTTTGAGGTCTCACAAGACTTCCTATCTATCTTAGAAGAATCACGGAACCGTACATATGCGGTTGCGCAACAGGTGGATACGTTAGCAATGCTTATAACGCAAGCGCTGCAACCAACTGACCAGCACAGGTGCATTACGTCAAGCATACACGTGGACACAGCGCAAAACCGTACACCTGGAAACACGCAGAGACCGCGCGTTAACTCCCAGGATACGATTGACATAGCGCTCGCCGCCTCGGATGCGAGCTGTCCGTTAAACTCGAAACAGCGACAACATTCCCGAACAACGGATTGAACGTTGAGTTGATTGGCAGCACCAGTAGAGCGGCGACAGGCGATTCCAAGCGCGACGTTGGCAGTATGTTACGAAAGTGGAACGTACAATACATTGGCGAGTGCAAGCCAAGCATCGACAACTTCTTGATAAGAGTTGAAGAATGCCGTGCGCTCAGCGACTTGACGGATGCAGAACTACTCCGAACTACCACAGCTTCTTAACGGAGTAGCTGTTATCTGGTACTGTAATAATAAAGAGCAGTGGATCACTTAGCAATAATTCTGCGAGGACGCGCGCCTCTGGTACGGCGGAGACAAAGACCGCCAGCAATAGTTGATTGCGGAATCCTATGCGTGCATGCAAGGAGATTTAGAGCATTTCACGATTTTATCATGAAGCTCGTAGGTATCGTGCGTAAGCAGGACCCTATTACCAGTATAAGCGCGCAGTTGGATCTGATCCATCACAATATGTTACCAACATTGAAGGTTGCAATGCGCCGGCCCCATGTTAACTCAGTTCAAGAGTTACTTGAACTAGCGACAGAAGTTGAGTCTGAACAGTACTGAGGGAAGACGTAGAGGCCACCACCACCTTCAGAAACGACTCTGTTGCCTGAGTTAGCGTATCCCGTGCCGCAGATGACGCGAGGCCACAAGACAGCCATATCGGCTGTTAAAACGCAACCCTCGGTGGTTGATCCTTACAACATCGACGCGTTAATCTCTTGTTTAGTAGACGAGAAACTAGCGCTTGAATCAACGCCGCAAAAAGTGACGCAACCTAAAGCTGCAGCGCCATCTAGAAGAGCAAAATCTCAGCGACGGAGGATATTCGCTAAGAAAAGGCTCCTGGTAAGCCACAGCCAAGCACACAGCATCCAGCTCCGAGATGGCCGACTCGCTGCTTTATGTGTGGAGGTTTAACACACCGTGCTTGGCAGTGTCAACATAAGATCGGGAAACGATGGTCAGTATCTGAGGCCGCTGTTATCCCTATAACCCGACCATTGTCCGCTAAAATTGTGCTCACAGAGAGAGATAGCCCTGCAGCACCTCGCGCGGTGATACAATCGCAGCAAGAGGAGAGTGTCTTGATGCAACCTACGAATGTGACATCACTGCGAATGGTGGAGCCGCCTATAGCGGAATTGACGGAAGTTGTTACGCCAGGCTGCGCGGTAGTGCACGATCAGCTGATCAAGAGTAGCGAGTGTAGAGTCACCAGCGTCGTGTCAACCCGACCATTCGACTTATACTCCTCGTTTGAGGCACGAGTGACCTCAGCAGTGGCTAGCGCAGCAGCGCTTGAGCCATTAGCAGAGAAGGCTGAATTGAACCCGCTGCAGTCAGTAGAGCTGGCACAGTGGCTGTGCTGGGTAAATGAGCCGAACCCACCCCAATAGCTGATGCTGCTTTGTCGGGTGAAAGCAAGGATGGCTCGATAGGCAAGAACTTGAAAAGTGCGCGTTCACGGATGTCCAAAGAGGAAGCGCCCGTGATTCTAGCCATCGAAAGGGGCCGGCTGTATCAATAATCGGCAGGCGCAATATTATAACGCCCAGCGCCGAAGCCCGAGCTTTGAGGTTGGCGACGTGGTTTGGAGAGAAAACCACGCTCCATCGTCAGCCATACAGCGCCGCACTGTGACTCACGCACCGAGGTTTACCGTACCAAATAGCAGCGATGCTCGGGCCAAGTACCTATCAGCTGGTCGATGCTGCAGGGGAGATTATAGACAAAATCCCCGTTTGCCAGGTAAAGGAAAGCTATCTACACGAGCAATCAATAAAGTCATCGGTAAGTGAAGAAGATGACATCGAGACTGCTGAACCTCCAGGGGACGCGAGCGTAACTGCGGCGATGAGCGACCCGAAAGCAGCACGGCGAAGCTCTGCGGATGTGCACAGTACTGCAAGCGAGTCGGAGAGCGATTTTCCGACTCATGTTACGCGAGCGACCGCGGGTCAGCAAGCACGGGTCTTTTCGAGAAGCAGGAGAAATCTTTGGGCTGGTGCCGCGGGAGCATCGCGTGTTTTTGCGTGCGACCGGTGTATGGGTGTGAGTGCAGCGAGAGAGAGAGAGAGAGAGAGAGATAGAGAAAGCATGTGGTGACTGCCGAGTGCCAGCTGAGGAGCGGCACCTTCATTGCCGGCCAGCCAGGGTAGCCCTGGCCACACCACCAACTCCAGCCTCTGCAGCCAGCGCTAAGAGTGCGTGAGAGAAAAAGAGAGATAGAGAAAAAGTGAGAGAGAGAGAGAGAGAGAGAGAGAGAGAGAGAGAGAGAGAGAGAGAGAGAGAGAGAATGTTTATTCATCCATGAAGAAAATTCTTACAATTGTATGTACATATAGTTAAATAGTTAAAATATCATTGAATTAATACATTCATTAACATATACTTAACATTCATTACAGCGTTTCTTGAATAAAAGATAACATCAATCGCTGTAACAGTTCGTCAGTTTTTAAAATCTAAAAATAATGAACTAGTCATAGTCAATACATAATAGGACAAATATAATGAAAGATAACAAATACAATACAAAATAAAATAAAAAGAATACATACACACACTCCGCCAAAATTGCACATAGATCTATCACGTCAAATAATAAAACACACTGATTCATCTGCCATTCTTATAATTCACGTTAATAAATAAATTAAATAAATAAATTAAATAAATAAATAAATCAAGTAAATAAATAAATTAAATAAATAAAAAAATTAAATAAATAAATTAAATAAATAAATAATTTAAATAAATAATTTAAATAAATAAATAATTTAAATAAATAAATAATTTAAATAAATGAATAACCTAAATAAATACTCAAAATAGATCAGATTAGATTGGGAATACACAGGAATGAACGAAAACAATTTATTTATCAGTATCCGAAATGTTCACCCCTGTGCATTCAATTTGCATTTAAATTTGCAAAAAGATGGCAGACACCTCACACTGCTTGGGAGCAAGTTCCAGAGGTGCGCACCTTGAACTCTAAACGAGAAAAGGCGCTTATCGGTGCGCGACACCGGAACCAGAGCTCTTTCGTACCACCCCTACGATGAAGTCCAGGCCAGGTTTTTTCAAAAAGGGCAGTAAGATATGGTGGCTGTTGCTTAACAATCGCTTTGTAAAGCAACAGCCCCATTAAATACTCCCTTCTCACCTTTAGATCTAAGTCGAGTGCGTCTTGTAAGTCATTTATGTAAAGGCTGAAAAGCAAGGGTCCCAGGACTGAGCCCTGTGGCACGCCAAGATTGGTGGTTAGCCAACCTAAATCCCCTTTTGTATTAGTGACGACTTTCTGTCGTCTCCCCATTATGTATGACTTAAGCCACAGAAGAACACTTCGGGTGAAACACATGCGCATCAGCTTACGCAGCAATTTTGTGTGTGAGATGGTGTCGAATGCTTTACTAAAATCAAACATTAACAAAAAGGTAAAAAATTTTCTATTGTTGTTAATGACTGTTCTTATGTCTTCCGTTAGTTTTAGTAGTGCTGTCTCTGTACTGTGATGCTGTCGAAAATCAGTCTGCATCGGGTCTAAAGTGTTGTTTTCCCGTAAAAAGTCAGTTATTTGGTCGTGTACTATTTTTTCCAGAACTTTAGAAAGGAAACTCAGCAGAGCAATTGGTCGAAAGTCTGACACCGTGGATGGGACAGGCTTCTTCTTCAAAGGCAGTAATTGAGCTTCTTTCCTAGTTCCCGGAAAAATGCCACTGGACAAGGAGGAGTTGAAGATTTTAACAATGTGATTTCCCACAAACGAAAGAGCCTTAGCCACTATACTTTGGGGGATGCCGTCTTCTCCTCTAGCCCGTAACGAGAAATGGGCAACAGCCAGGACCACGTCTGAGAAGCTAACTTCTTGAAAAACAAAGCCGTCATCACTAGCAGTGGTCAAGACGTTGTCAAGCTCTTCATCACTTTCACTTTGTGAAATCGACACCCCTGCAAAGTGGGCATTGAGCTCTTCCGGCGAAAAACCATGAAGCTCCTCTATTGTTTTGGCAGAAGGCCCAGAGCTTTAAGCTCTTTTCAGATGTCTTTCTTGTTATCAATAGCTTCGAATATTCTATTTCGCAAGAAACTTTCTCGTGTATCCTTAGTTTGCAATTCTGCTTCTGCTGCAAGGCTCTGATACTCTCGCCACAGTCTGTCGTCTTTGGTCCGAGCATAACGTCTTCGTACAGTCACGTTTTTTGTATAAATGTGTCAGTGCAGCATCAACCCATGGGGGATTCATTTTCTTTTTCAGTGTAAATTCTTTTAAGGGCGCAATTTTATCTATCACAGCCATGAGATTGACACTGAGGCACTCTAATTGACTGTCAACACCTGCCGCAGGGCCATCAAGCGGTGACCAATCATAGTCAGCTAGGTGAGACAGGAGGTCTTGCAGAAAGATTCAGCCACAGGGGATGCAGCAGTTTCGACCCCAATCTCGACCTCTATGATGTTATGATGATTGGGATAGGGCGCCGGCTGATTGCCGCTGATCAGTACAACGTCATTGTTATCTGTTTGGATCACATCAATCCATGTGTGAGAATCTGTGAGATGATGAGTCGCACTATGATCAACTATTTGAAGGTTGAAATCATCAGCCAACCATCTGATAAATCTTGCATCGGTTGACGTTCCAAGTAGGTTCGCATTCAAATCTCCCATTATAATTTTATGACTAAAATCTTGCGTATGAGTAGTAAGTTTGTCTGTTAAGTCGGAGCCCTGTAAAAACGGTACGTGTGGTGGTCTGTATATCAAAGTAACAAAGACGGGGGGAAGGCTGCCCTGCTGAACACTACACATTATGTATTCAGGTATAAATGGCCTGCCCGCCTGTGTAGTTGGAGAACTGCATATTAAATTGGCCTTGAATGAGTTATGAATGTACAGGACCAGCCCAACCCCGAGTTTGTTGCGATCTAGTCTAATTAGTGAGTAGTCGTCGATCTGAATGCGATCACTCCCAACAGCAGGGTCAAGGTGCGACTCAGCAACTCCAAAGAGATAGTAGGTAGGACCAGCTGAAAGATGTTATTTAATCATGCTAAGGTGCCCCATAAGAGAGGTAACATTGACAAAACCTGCTCTCAGTCCCCAACAGCGAACCCCCCCCCCCCCCAGCAATGTCTGCGGATAGTCAATTTTTTGCAGCAGTCTCCTTTTCAACTGTTGACGGAATAACAGTCTTGTCAATTACATTAACATTTTCAAGATTTTTTGTTGTCTATTCGATAGTTGGTGCTGGTATAGTAGTAGCATATGATGCTACTATTGCTTGGAGATCTGCTTCTGACGAAAATTCATGGGAAACGTCGTTATCATGCCTCTTCACCAGGAAACAACCCCCTCTATGCCAAACGCATTTAAAATTAAGTCTCATCGCAAGGTCCTTGAGACTTCTATATTTAATAAAAGAGTCCTTTGTTAATAGATCATTAACAAAAATTTTCCCGTTAATAATCCCATCCCTTGTGTCCTGGTCAAGAGTTGCAGTGCCGACGTCTCTAGCATGAATGCCTCAAATATGTCTTTTTTCTCGCATAATTTTTTCATCTAACACACTGCTGGACAGGGTAACAACCCACCGTGACCGTCTGCGTTCACTGTTCACATCTGCTGTTGCCGCAGCAGTCGGCTCCTCTGACCGAAGCAGGCGTGATCTTATTATTTCAGATTTCTGTGTTGATGGGAGGACACGGCACAGTATTGCGTGTGCAACGTCTACACGCTTGGAGACATTACCGTCAAATATATTAGAAATTATTAACTCCGTGTTAGTGCTTTTACTGTTGTTACTGTGCATTGCCCTTCCATCAACCGTTTTCACCCGCGTGCTTCGTGCAGGTGATGCTGCAGCACCATCATTGTCAATATTATTATTAATGTGACTAGATATTTTTTTTTCTGTTCAACTACGTTGCAGTCGTCATTATTGTTTTTATTGTCATCATTGGAATCGATTATATTGCTACTGTTGTAACTTAAATTACTATTGGTTATACGCTTCTTACTATCTTTACATTTGTTAATACTAATTGGTAAAAGAGAAGTGTTTTGTATACTGGGGAGCACGGCAATTCGATGGTTTTCAATTTTATTTAGTATTATTAGTTGATTATTTTGTTGAATATTCTCAACGTTATTCTCAATTCTATTAATAGCAGTTTCATATTTAGTGTTAATGGTTTCTTTTGCTATTATTTTTTCGATATTCTTTATTATTACTATATTGTCACTTTGCAAATGTATTTATTGTTAAGTTTCCCATTATGGTTTGCGTCTGAAGGTTATTCTGCTGTAGGTTATCTATTTTTCTAGTAGTATATTGTAATCTATCTTGACTTTATTCAACAAATTGTTTGTTGTGACTTTACTGTCATGTAATAATTTATTATTAATTTTTAAATTATCAATTTCTTGGTAAAGCACTGGCTTTTCTTCTTTCATCTCCTCCAGCTGGGAGTATTGTTTTGACAGCTTTTTCTCAATTTTCTATAGTTTGGATTCAATTGAGACTGCTAAAGTGTGTATTGCTGGTAACGAATTTAGCTCATTAACAATTGCTTCCAATCTGCCGTCAAGAGAGGTGCAATATCTAGCAAGTGCATTGTCAATATTTTTTTAAGTAGAACTGGCGTACTCCACATGGCAGGAGACCGTTGTCCCCGTTTTAAAAGTAGTACTGTCGAATATTTGTTGTTATATTTGCTGTTGTTCCTTAAAAGATGACGTCGCTCGGGGATTCCCCGCTATGCTCAGTTCCCATGTTGTAAGTAGGCGGGCTCAGTGACGTCACGGGAGACTGTGCGGCCACTCGGAGCTGGCTGCTGGTGGGAGTGGGGCGTAGCCCTAGCAACGGAGAGAGTGAGGAGTTACGGGGCGCAGCCTTACTGGCTTTTTATTGGCCGGAGTGGACGCGGCTAACGCCTAACCTCGAACAATGACCTCTTCGATTCTATGCATGCCTGGCACCCTAAAGCTTTAGTTTGAAGCTGAAGCGCACCTCATTGCACGCGGGTAAGTACTGCAAGAGGCTCGCACGCCGGATGACAGGTAATATTGCATATGCAGCACTTACGTAGAGAATTGTTGTTCCTAGGGATCACCCTGCAGATGGCGCAGCTGTCGACCATGATGATGGTGGCGACGAAGATGAGTCGTTCTGCGAGGGAAAGGTAACGCTGTTGTGGCTAGGATGTAGCAGGTGTCGCCTCAGTAGCCGCGTAGTTCCAGTTCGAGTCGGCAGGTGGCGCCCTGGTAGTAGTGGCGCTGCGTGCAGAGTGCCCTGATAGAGGTGACACCTCTAAGTTGATTATGCCTCGTGCTTGGCTCTCGCCACTCTGCCGCTTTTACCTCACTTAACCTCAAAAATTGGCCGGGTGTTGCTGCCACTCAGATGTTGAAAGCCGTGCAGATTGACCAGTGGAAGCTGTGTTTTGTCGTTACAGCGATAATTTGCATGCACTATGGTGCAAATACTACAACAGACCGGCTTACAGACACAGGAGGTAGCAGAGTGGGGTATAAATTAAGCTCTTGTAAATGGTCTACTGAATTATTTCATAGGGCTTAACAGTGTTAAATGGTAAATGGTCGAAAATAATACAATTACAAAAAAGGTGTGGCAATTCGTTTTTGACAATTTTATTAAATAGCCCGTACCTTATTTTGCTTAGAGCAGCAATAAAGTTAATTTATTATTGTCAAATTTATTTTTAAATGACTTGTGAAGATTGTTAAAATCGTCAGAATGTGGTGTGTAATGGAAGTTACCTGCGTTCCCCTCGCGTAATAGGACCGGGTCTAATGGTATAGCTGCGCTGGTGTAGTTGTGTTTATAATTATAGTGGAGGTTAGTGGTTACTGTCAGTCTCGCGGCGGGAAATATAAACGTGTGCACAGCCCGGGATCTACAAGAACATCAACAGTTTCAACTGCTCCTCGGCTTTCGAGCCGTACAAATCGCCCTGTGGCTCCGTCGATAGCAGCAACATCCGGAGCCCCTCTATCCAGGAACCTCTTTCTAAATCGCCTGCATGCTTCCCCCCTCCAAGTCCACGGATACGTTTCACGCAGGTAAGCAAAATAACTAATCAAGATGTTTTTAAAACTATTTCTACATTTATAATTCCATATACAAGGATCTGAATGCAGAACATATTCGTAATAACACAAGCTACTTGGAATATGATAATATCTGTATTGAGTACACCTCACTTCTATTTTTGTTATACATATGATGTTAGTCATAGTAAGCAAAGTCTTCATAATATACCCTCCAGAATTCCTCCAGGTAAATATTTTAGTCTTTAGATGTTAAAGAAATTTGTTTATAATTTTTAATGTATAATGTAACTATTTAATACATTTCAATACATATGCCTCTACATGATTGAGCAGATTCAAGGTTCATATGGAATTCATATTTGCCTCAAGGCCTCGCAGCACAACTAGAACATCATCGTGGCAAAGGTGCGAATTGTCATGTATCAAACATTGTTGAAACAAAATAAATCATTGAAGTTAATGGAAGTAATACTTCATTTATTAAAACACGTGGCTTCATTCCATTATTTTTGCCACAAGCTCCAAATTTAAAATACAAACCAAAATCACAGCTTGGTCCACATGAAAATCATTTGATAAAATTTTAGTTGATATTAGCATGAAAAATAAAATATTCTTTGTTTAGAATATAAATCAATCATTTTGTACTTAACAGATTAATCAGAAGAGAGTAGAAGCTACTTTAGAGAATGCATATAAGGACATAGTGCAAGAGTTAAAGAACTAGACTGTAAGATATGAAGCTTTTGTCTTTTATAATTTATGTCGCAAAATGCAGTGCTATTACAGATGGCTTCAGAACAAATTGCATTGATTGTTTAAATAGAACAATCGTTCTAAACAAGTATTTTAAAAGAACATTTTTCGCATAATGAATCATATTAATTATAACACTATTTTATATAAGTATGTATACATAAATGTATTTATTTTTGAAAGGTTTGGACTGATAATGCTGATGTAGTAAGTACTAATTCTCTAGAACTAGTGCATTGAAAAAAGATTTTACTAGAACAGATTAACGAAATAAAATCGGAGCTATGAGAGATAATGATAATTTCTTAACAAGATATTATAAAAATAATTTCGCTGATAATTTTCGACGGGTAAACAAGAATATTAATAATTAAATAATATTTTATGATTCTATATATCTACTATTGGGACGATATATGGTTCAAGATGTTGACTGCTTAACGGTTTTATGTCCACTGAAGTCTGAAAGACATTGGCGATATGCTACGTTCCTACTAGTTCTTTTACTGGCATCAGTAATGTTGGTTGCTCATATGATCAGCCTTCAACATATATGACAAAAATTCTACTTTACATGCTCTTATGGGCAACGATGGCGGCTGGTATATTTGCGACAATTGTTCATCATGACAAGCAATACCTTGATAAACCCATGCTATTGTAATTTTAGTCATAATAAAAACTATATATTTTATTTAATACCTTAAAAAAATATTCTATTATTATTATTGTAAAAATGTGCAAGTCAATCTCGATTAATTAATTAATAATAATTGGGATGTTGCATAAAAATAAAAAGTTGATTTTTCGCATAAAATAAGTAGAATAGCGAAAAATAATTAGGTCATATTTTTTCTTTCGTCATAAAAATGAAAATTTTGAAAGTTACAGACGTTTAAAGTTTCCTAATTTTCGATATATATATACGAGTAGATATACTCTAATACTACGTGACGTCATGAAAGTATACAATCGTGACGTCATGCAAATTTCAAATGGCTGTAATTACTTCAATTTTCGTTAAATTGAAAAACTAAAATATACGACCTAAATATTTTAGCATAAACTATTTGAATATGAAATAAAAAAAAATCATGCAACAACCGAATTAATTAAATAATTTATAAAGTTAAATAAATATGCGAAGAAGCTTCTTCTTTACAAGTGAATATTTAAATATAATATTACAATTAATGGAAGATTGTGGTATATAATAATTAGAAAAATTTAAATTGTCAAACAATTTTTTATAAAAAATAAGTTGGATTAAAAATAGTTTAATAAAAATACTTGTGCATTAAGAAAAGTTATAAATATTATTAATTAAATTTACGTTAATCATGTACGTAAATCTTTCATGCAAATGATTTGCGTAAAGAAAATGTCTAATTTTGCATCATTTATGTAACCCCGATAACAAGGCGTCGGCACTGTGCCGGCACGTTGACGGCATGCATGCCACATGCGTGACGGCACAGTGACGTCCGTGTACTCCGGCCCAGAAACGGCATGTTGACGGCATGCATGCCGCGCGCTTATTCCAAAATTTGACAGCACGCCATGCCGTCAACGTGCTAGCATTATGCCTTGCGTTTTGCCGGCAATATGCCTGCACGATTGAATTTTGGGTGCGCTTCTGCAGGTGCTTATAACCTCCAAATATATTATGTATATTAATTTTTAAAATAAAAATAAAAAATTTGAAATTATATATAAATTTACTTTTTATTAAATTTCAATTACAATAAATATTACAATTTATAATAAATATAACAATAATATTGTAATAACTATTATATGCCAATGTATCTTGAATGCTCGTGAGCGTTGATAAATACCCTTACGAAAAAAGCCCTTAGGAATCCCTGTAGGATTTCCTGAAGTAAGTTTTCTAGAGTGGAATATTATTTATGTTCTAGAATATGAAATTGTTAAAATCACTACAATAATTTAGAAAGTTTGCCTTTATAGGTATAGAACCATCCGGATGATAACACTAAAACTCAGGGACTAAGCTTGAAAAAACGAAAATTTAATTAACTTGATTACAAAATTAAAAAAATTAAAGTTCGAAGCTTTAGTCCCTAAGTTTGGTCTTATCGTCCGGATGGAACTATACATATAAAGGCACATTTCCTAAATTATTTTAGTGATTTTAATAATTTCATATTCTAGAACATAAATAATATCCGATTCTAGAAATATTCCTTAAGAAAATCCTGCAGGAATTCCTGCAGGAAAACAGTACGAAAATATTGCGGGGATTCCTGCAAGGAATCCTGCAGATCCCCTGCCGATCAGTTTCTTGCATGATTCTCTGCTAGAATTCCTGCAAGCTTTTTACGTAAGGATACTGATGCCATCCTGTTGATTTGTCTTCATTATAGCTGCACCTTAAATAATTATTTTTGTAGAAAATCTGCAAATTATTATAAAATTTAATCACTTGAAAAATTGAATAAAGTTGTAGATTAATGAAATCTAATATTGAATAACTCACCTGGAAATTTGATGTATGCACTCGCAAGATTTTTGCTTACAGCTATAGGTACATGCAGCTTTAGAATCTGAAAATCATTAGAAACATAAAGTTAAACAGTTAAAAAACAATTAATAAATACAGTCTACTGAAAGAGTAAAAACAAAGCATCAAGGGATCAAACCTGAGTTAAATTCTGTTAAAAATCATTGTCCATTTTATACACGGCAAAAATATTTTGACACAATCTACGTTGATGAAAGCTTACTTGTGCTTACTACTTTACAACTTACTCAAGTATATTATATGTTATTTTGCCAAGAATTAGATCCGTCCAAGTGGTTTTTATAGTCCTTTATAATAAACTAATTTATGTAATATATATATATTTATTCGGAAATTCCAATTTAGGTTAGCGCACGCCATATATATCTATATTATTTTTCTCCAATCCAATTAATCGAGCTATTATTGCCGTTCGATATGTCCCCAATCGCACGCCATGCTGTCCGTATGCCGTCAAAATGCTGCCACGATAATCTGAATTTCTGCGCCACAGCGTGTCGGCATGTTGCCGTCAATTTGCAAGCACGCATGCTGCCGCAAAAAAAAACAAAAATGGTGACCACGCATGACCGCACGCTGACGGCAGAAAGCCGTCACGCGTGCCGGCACGCCATGAGCACACCGTGCTCGGCATGTGCTGTTATCTGGGAAATTATTTACGTACATTATTTACCTACACGATATACGTATTTTCAACAGGACTGATCCATTTGTCAAAGAACAATGGCGGTTTTAACATTGACATGGTGGCCTAAAGTACTGTTAGACTTATTTCACGGCTTGCTATTGGCGTAGAATCGAAGGTGTATTCACGAAAAAAGTATTGTTGGACGTACTATACTCGGCCTGCAAGCGGATTATATAACAAGCGGAGCTGTATTCGCTATGTTAAAATCTAACAGAGCGACTTTCGATATTTGGTTATAGCCTTAAATATTAATTTATATTTTTATATCATTACGGATTCGGAAGTTATCTAGTCATTTAGCACTTTAGACTTTAGAAAGCGCTTGACCCAAAAGCGAGGGTGGCAAACACGTGCTGTGGGGTCGCCACTTTACCTCCCATGGTGCGTATACTATTTTTCCTCATACCAGCACAGAAAATACATATTTACCTCCAGGTTCCCAGGAGGAAAGGTGTCACTCTCGGTTGAAGTTGCAAATAGTATACTTTATTAAAGAATAAATATTCCCCACATAATTTCAAAAGAATAATTGATGATTTTTAAGCGAAAGCGCTTGGCCTCGTTTTCTTTAATAAAAATGAATCTTCGAGTTTACTTTTAATAAGTTTCATCAATATTGTATGCGGAGAACTGTGTGGAACTTATACCATGTGAAATACTTTTTAAAATGTATAAACAATTAAAAACTAATTTAATATTTAATAATATTAGAATGAATCTTTAAATTCACTTATAATAAGATACATCAAAATTATATGCGGAAAACTACTTTTACTTTTTATAAATAATGGTTTTGAAAGCATCCATCGCTTAACAGTTTGAAACTTTTTGCACTTTTTAATTAATAATCTCTATATACAACTCGCTTTTCCGTAATAAACTTTAATATAGTACGTACTAATACTTTTTTGTCACAATTCTTAATTATATTTTCATCAATACACAACATATCCTAATGTTATACACATAATTAACAATTCTTAATTAGAGGGGTTATGTTCAACTAAAATCCGCAGAAATATACTTCCATAGAGGAAACTGCTGTGCCAAATACTGCTTTGACTAATGAAACTTAAAAACGGGAAGAAAGCATCTGTTTACTCCTTTTTCCAATAATAAAAGGTCTAGTTTATCCACTAATAGCCCTACAATAAGTATGCTGCCATTGATAATAAAAGTATAAACGCTTTTCGAGAAGATATTTTCGAGCACTATGTCATTTAGAAAATTTAAAAAAATTTAGAAAATTTAGAAAAATTTAGAAAATTTAGAAAATTTTGAAAAATTTAGAAAATTTGGATAATTTGGAAAAATTTGAAAAATTTGGAAAAATTTGGAAAATTTGGAAAAATATGGAAAATTCTTCAAAATTTAGAAAATTTGGAAAAATTTGGAAAGTTTTAAAAAATTTGGAACATTTTTCAAAATTTTTAAAATTTTCTAAATTTTCTAAATTTTTCAAAATTATCAAAATTTTTCAAAATTTGGAAAAAATTTGAAATTTTATAAAACTTTCCAAATTTTTCAAAATTTTTCAAATTTTTCAAAATTTTTCAAAATTTTCCAAATTTTCCAAATTTTTCAAAATTTTCCAAATTTTTCAAAATTTTCCAAATTTTTCAAAATTTTCCAAATTTTTCAAAATTTTCCAAATTTTTCCAAATTTTTCCAAATTTTAAAAAATTTTCCAAATTTTCCAAATTTTCCAAATTTTTCCAAATTTTTCAAAACTTTCCTACTTTTTCAAAATTTTCCAAATTTTTCAAAACTTTCCAAATTTTTCAAAACTTTCCTAATTTTTCAAAACTTTCCAAATTTTTCAAAAAACTAATTTTTCAAAACTTTCCAAATTTTTCAAATTTTTCCAAATTATCCAAATTTTCTAAATTTTTCAAAATTTTCTTAATTTTCTGAATTTTTCTAAATTTTCTAAATTTTTTAAAATTTTCTAAATGACATAGTGCTCGAAAATATCTTCTCGAAAAGCGTTTATACTTTTATTATCAATGGCTGCATACTTATTGTAGGGCTATTAGTGGATAAACTAGACCTTTTATTATTGGAAAAAGGAGTAAACAGATGCTTTCTTCCCGTTTTTAAGTTTCATTAGTCAAAGCAGTATTTGGCACAGCACTTTCCTCTATGGAAGTATATTTCTGCGGATTTTAGTTGAACATAACCCCTCTAATTAAGAATTGTTAATTATGTGTATAACATTAGGATATGTTGTGTATTGATGAAAATATAATTAAGAATTGTGTCAAAAAAGTATTAGTACGTACTATATTAAAGTTTATTACGGAAAAGCGAGTTGTATATAGAGATTATTAATTAAAAAGTGCAAAAAGTTTCAAACTGTTAAGCGATGGATGCTTTCAAAACCATTATTTATAAAAAGTAAAAGTAGTTTTCCGCATATAATTTTGATGTATCTTATTATAAGTGAATTTAAAGATTCATTCTAATATTATTAAATATTAAATTAGTTTTTAATTGTTAATACATTTTAAAAAGTATTTCACATGGTATAAGTTCCACACAGTTCTCCGCATACAATATTGATGAAACTTATTAAAAGTAAACTCGAAGATTCATTTTTATTAAAGAAAACGAGGCCAAGCGCTTTCGCTTAAAAATCATCAATTATTCTTTTGAAATTATGTGGGGAATATTTATTCTTTAATAAAGTATACTATTTGCAACTTCAACCGAGAGTGACACCTTTCCTCCTGGGAACCTGGAGGTAAATATGTATTTTCTGTGCTGGTATGAGGAAAAATAGTATACGCACCATGGGAGGTAAAGTGGCGACCCCACAGCACGTGTTAGCCACCCTCGCTTTTGGGTCAAGCGCTTTCTAAAGTCTAAAGTGCTAAATGACTAGATAACTTCCGAATCCGTAATGATATAAAAATATAAATTAATATTTAAGGCTATAACCAAATATCGAAAGTCGCTCTGTTAGATTTTAACATAGCGAATACAGCTCCGCTTGTTATATAATCCGCTTGCAGGCCGAGTATAGTACGTCCAGCAATACTTTTTTCGTGAATACACCTTCGATTCTACGCCAATAGCAAGCCGTGAAATAAGTCTAACAGTACTTTAGGCCACCATGTCAATGTTAAAACCGCCATTGTTCTTTGACAAATGGATCAGTCCTGTTGAAAATACGTATATCGTGTAGGTAAATAATGTACGTAAATAATTTACATAAATGATGCAAAATTAGACATTTTCTTTACGCAAATCATTTGCATGAAAGATTTACGTACATGATTAACGTAAATTTAATTAATAATAATAACTTTTCTTAATGCACAAGTATTTTTATTAAACTATTTTTAATCCAACTTATTTTTTATAAAAAATTGTTTGACAATTAAAATTTTTCTAATTATTATATACCACAATCTTCCATTAATTGTAATATTATATTTAAATATTCACTTGTAAAGAAGAAGCTTCTTCGCATATTTATTTAACTTTATAAATTATTTAATTAATTCGGTTGTTGCATGATTTTTTTTTATTTCATATTCAAATAGTTTATGCTAAAATATTTAGGTCGTATATTTAGACACAAAATATAATTAATCGAGATTGACTTGCACTTGAGATTGTTACAATAATAATAATACAATATTTTTTTAAGGTATTAAATAAAATATATAGTATTTATTATGACTAAAATTACAATAACTTGGATTTGTCAACGTATTGCTTGCCATGATGAACAATTGTCGCAAATACACCAGACACCATTGTTGCACATAAGTGCATGTAAAGTACATATGAGCAACCAACATTGCTGATGCCACCAAAAGAACTAATAGGAACGTAGCATATCGACAATTTCTTTCAGATTCTAGTGGACATAAAACCGTTAAGGTGATGCTAAACCCCCTGTCACCATCAAATACGGGGAACCACTAATTTCATTCAATTTTCAATTTTGATAAAATATCTCTCTGGAAAGTTGTTGTTCTCGATTAGGACAATAACGTTTCATAAAGATATTTGTTAAAAATTGAAAATTAAATGAAAAAAGTGGTTCCTCGCATTTATCGGTGACAGGTGGCTTTAGCATCGCCTTAAGCAGTCACCATCTTCAACCATATATCGTCCCAAAAGTAGATATATAGAATCCTAAAATTAATTTTTGATATTCAATCGTTTGAAAGTACTTAAAATATTATTTAATTATTAATATTCTTGTTTACCCGTCGAAAATTATCATTGTATCTCATAGCTCTTATTTTAATTCGTTAACCTGTTCTAGTAAAATCTGTTTTCAATGCACTAGTTCCAGAGTATTAGTACTTACTACAGCAGCATTATCAGTCCAATCATTTAAAAAATAAATATGTTTATGTATGCATACTTATATAAAATAGTGTTATAATTAATATGATTCATTATGCAAAAAATGTTCTTTTAAAATACCTGTTTAGAACGTTTGTTCTATTTAAACAATCAATGTAATTTGTTCTGAAGCCATCTGTAATAGCAGTGCATTTTGCGACATAAAGCATAAAAGACGAAAACTTCATATCTTATATTCTAGTTCTTTAACTCTTGCACTATGTCCTTATATGCATTCTCTAAAGGAGCTTCTACTCCCTTCTGATTAATCTGTTAAGTACAAAATATATATATAGCTACGGAGACTATCCCAGACTATAAGCTAAGCTATATGCTGGACTTTTGTTGAATGATGATACAAAAATTTACATACAAGTAATAAGAACACTACACTTATTGTTAATATTGACCGGAATCGTAAAAAACAATAGTTTTTGATTAATCCGTGAAAATTTCTTTTAAATATTGCAATATTCTACGAAATTTAAATATTTGTAAAAAAGAGATAAATAATTAGGTTACTGCAGTCATATATATATATATATATATATATATATATATATATATATATATATATATATATATATTTTTTACGTAATTTTGTTTCATGAAGTATTTTTATTAGCTTTGTTTTTATTTTACATATGTTTCTCAAATTGTGCAAATTTACTATTCATTTAGGCAGTCATTTTAATCCATTCCTTTATTAAGCCTTCAATGGCTGCATTACCTACTGATCGATCTCTTAGCACATCAAGTTTGAACTCTATAAATAATCCAGTCAATTGTTCTAGCTCTAATTTCACACTTCAATTATTATGCTTATTCTTTTCAATTTCTCTTAATCCTTTTTCGTATCCTTCATTAATGCCACATGCTGGTGAATTAGTAGTACTTTTATTTTCTAATGTCCTGAAGCTGTTATTTAATTCAATTTGCGTGTTACGCAATGCATTAATTTTTCTATCCCAATCCGTTGTTGCTTCTTATATCTTATTGTCTAATATTTTCTAAAGCTGTCAGTTATGCCAGTTAACTCGATTTCTATTACGCTAATTATTTTATTAATTTCCTTATTAATATTATTTATTTTAGCAATAGAACTATTTAGCTCTAATTGACTATTTCTGATGCTAATAATTTTGCGGTTTAGAACATTTTTTATTTGTTCGATTAAATATAGCTATTGCTGTGCTATCTTACTATCATCTACAATCTTGCGTATCTTGTTCTCTAAGCTATTAATAGTTGCATCGACACCTACAAATTTTTGTAGAGTTTTAGTGTAATTTTATAATAATTCTAGATTTGCTTGGTATTGTGTTGATTAACAGGCTTGTAAACGATCCGAAACATGGTTAACATCGTCTCTATAGTCACGCACATATTTATTTACCCGTGCTTCTAAATTTTCATCTTTATCTTTGAAGTCATTATATGATTTATCTAGTTTTGCAATTTCTTCTAAAATATTTTCAGATTAATTATTTTGTGTAACATTTGTTTTATCGTTTGTATTAGTTGATGATGGCCCTTCTGCCATTACTGGAATTTCGTTGATAATATATAAAAAGAGTAAAATGAATATTAAACAGAAAGTTATTATTCTTAGTTGCTTAGCCGACTCCGCACTGTCTGTGGACTGAACTTGCATATGAACTTACGTTCCTATTTATAATAAATCTCTTCCTCTACTATTCGCTTAACTTTCACCTGCTACTCTAGCTGCATTGACACACACCTACTTCTGCTACACGCCTACTTCTAATACTACTTTTCGTATTGAATATTACTAAGCAATTTTCTAGCACCTTCTAAACGTTTAAATGTAGTTTGTTCTTTTGAATGATGAATCCCCTACTATCGAGCTCATTTACTATTTCCAACACCTCATTATCGACGGAAGTATGGTCAACAAGTTTAGCACGTATAAGTAGTTGTAATCTTTGAAGAAGTGCATTGATATTGTAATAATATTTATAGTCAACAGAATTATTTGTAACTATCATATCTAAATTATCTAATAAGTTTTAATTTTTTTTATCTTTGTTAATTTTATTACTCATTCCTTTACCTCCTTTGTTAGGTTAGGAAATGATGAGACACAGACCGGAAAGGAAAGATTCGCATGAGTACAACAGCTGAGCCACAGCTCAGCAAGCTACAAGCACTGTGTATGTTTGGCGAATAATTTTCCATACTTGGGCGCGTACACACTGCGAAGTTTCTCTCCCGCTCTCACTACACCTCGCTTCAAACAGCAGGATGGAGAATCAGCCGAGTAGACTTATTAATAAGGCCCAAGGTCCGACGGCCGTTCGCTCTCTCATTTAATCTTCAGTGTATATTAATTTATTCCCTCAATACATTATTGCATTGCAGGTGTTCTTGTTGTGTGAGAGAAATTTTAACTTTATTAGGCGTGTGCAAGCGTCTCACATATGCTGTGCTTCATGATTTCACGTTTTTCTTTTCATGTTATATCTTTACACTTCAACGTTTTCTTATTTCCCTCCATTCTCTTCACTAACGGCATTTATTTTTTCTAATTAATTCACATTATTCACGATGCTGCTGATGAAACTTTACTTAACTTCATAATTAAGAGTTTTATTATTTTTTAAACAATGTTTAATATTGTGTTTTCATATACTTTGCTTTTCTTTTTTACTCTAACTCTCCCCCAATATCGCAACTCGTTTGTTCATGCATTGCAATAATGAGATAACAAATGCAGTTTTTGTAATATAAATTGGAGGCGTTCGTCTTCCAATCCTCACATTCAGTTCTGTATGCACTAGCAGAAATTCTATCTATCTGTAAGAAGAAAAGGCATTTGATCAATCGTTTTACTGATGCTGCTGCTGCTGCTGCTGCTGCTGATGCTGCCGCTGCTACAGTTGTAGTATTCAGAGTTATTGTTATTGTTATTGCTACTGCTCTGGTGCTCTGTCGCTCGGTTGCTGCTATTTTTCATTGTGTTAATACGACATTCTACTGAATCTTCGAGAGATGTCTACTAGAGATAGCGCGCGCGAGAGAGAGAGAGTGAAAGAGAGAGATTTACAAACAATGTATAATGTATCAAATGACTATGGTTTTTTTTATTTTGCTATATAAGTGCCTCACACACATACACACTATTAATTCAAAATCGGTAACTGAACTCTCTCGCACTCTAGTTAATACTAAATTGCATTGTTTGTTGGATATTTGTCAATTAGAAATACCTAAAAATTTACAAATACAGTTGATGAACAAATTTACTACTGATAACCCATATAGTCTATGTGAAAATTGTATTAATTTTTTAAAATCAAACGCTAAATTTAGCAGCAATTGTCAGAGAGTTTAAAATATTTCATTCTAGCAGAACATCATTTTCGAAGTGTTGTGCTAGATACAGAGGACGTGCGCGATATTACATTTTGGTGTGATTTTTGTCACACTATTCCGTTATTTTTATACCAGTCTATAAAAATTCAAAAATATATGAATTACACATTTTAGATAAATAGTAGAGGATAAAAGACATCTTAATATACATATTATATATTTTATTAAAATTATGAATAAAATAAATCAAATAATTACTTTTAATAGTCATTTACTTGAAAGCAGTGTTAATTGTAATAATCCCTCTACAATAATTGAAGAATTTTGCCCAACTGAAAGTGATGTTGGATTTACAGTTTCTCCCGTCTCTTTATTTAAACTCTGTGCTCTAGTTATTATATCTAGATTAAAGAATGTTCTAGACATTCAGCATTTGCCGATGAAAAAATAATGAAAATCCATTTATATAAATTGTCCCATCATCAGTGGGGTTTTAATTGTATTTCTTATAAGCATTCAATGACATTGACCCACATTGACGCTGTGTACAATGTGCTAAAATCATTTAAAAAATTTGATAATTATAACATTACAGCAGATTTCTATTTTCATTGTAGAAATTTGAAAGTGAGGCCATCGACTACATCAGCATCTATTTCTAATGATTACCTATTGCTAAAAAATAACCGTCTATGGTGCATGAAGTGTTTAAGTACACCTTTATTTAAAGTAAAAGGAAAATCACATAGTTATTTAAAATACAATAGATGCTATTCTAAAACAATAAATAATAATGCAACTGTATAATTTGAATTATATTATTTCAGTTATAATCGATCAACTGCTATTAAGTAATTATAAATTTATTAAAGTTAAATAAAATAATATTTTTTCAAAATGTGTAACGTGGGATTTCGTTACTCTGGTTATTTATTAAACTTTTGCTCGGCACTTTACCGAATTTATCTGTATTAATGGGCGCCAGGTAAAGCGCGACTAACTCTGCACGAGCCCTTTCCCAGAGGAAGTTCCGTGAAGTGGAAAATTAGGAATAAATAATTATATAATAATAATTACACCAATCTCACTCTTTAAGTACCTAGGCTTTATTATAGTTACAATATGTACGGTCGCCAAATTTACAAGATTTTTACACTTCACCGGTCGCTAAACAAATATGGCTACACTAGCCCACGCACGCGTCTTCCGCGGCGACAAAATCACCGAGTTTTCCGAATTGCGTAATATCCCCCTTTTTCCACACTACAATTCGTAATCTTTAACGGGCCCGACGCGCACTGATTCTAAACGACGGTGTCACACTACCACGTGTTTACTCCATTGCCCCCGAGCACATGGCGGCAATGTGCGATATATATTTAATTATAACTTTACCTATAAGTGCCGAGGGAAGCTCGACAATTATAGTCCACTCACCGTCGCTAATTGTGGATGCCTAGCGGTGCTCCTTATACTCCTGTCGCTATTACTTCCTCCGATACTATCCTCGCTACTAATGTCCGCCGATTTTACAATACTCTCGATGGGTGCTCGCAACGTAGGTCTATCCTCTCTAACGGGTGGGCAGGCAATCCTCGCAACGTACGTCTGTATTTTCTAACGGGTGGGCAGGCATTGTTCAAAATCGGAGAGGGCAGAAATCTCTTCCAAATTTTCAGCTCTTCTTCTCGACCACCTTCAGCCCACACACTTGTTGTTTCCGCCCCTTTCTTCTCGGTGATTGGCCTTGATTTTCCCTAAATGCGAAAATCAAGGCTAAGTCTGCGGCAATTTGAGTGGCTAATCTTCATTGGTCCGCTCCAGGATTGCAGCACTGCTCACGAAGCGCGGGCAATATGAATTGCTAAATGTACACGTGCAGGCAACCCGGCGTATATATCTATATCGGGCGCTTTCGGTTTTGTCGCCGCCGGACCATCACAGTTGGCAGCGGCGACGCGCGCGCGTCGGCCTACGCTACGATAGGCCGGCAGCTTCATGCGGCTTGCGGCGCAGCGGCCTCTAGCTCTCCCCATGCTGTCGACAGTCGCGTCGGTATTTCTCTTTCTCTCTCTCTCTCTCTCTCGTGGCTACAGCCGAGATGGCGTGCCTGGAGGAAGCCGCCGCTGCTGCTGTGAATCCTCTCTCCTCCTGCGTCTGCGTGCATCGGGAGAGAGGGCGGTCGCGCGCGTGTGTGTGTGTGTGTGCGCGGGCAGTGGCTCATCATCCTCGAGAGGCGACGGAGAAAGAGCAAGCGAGAGAGAGAGGGTCGCGCGTACAGAGTGCAGTGGTGTTGGGGCCGTGCGTGTGTGTGTATAGGCTCGACGTCGGTGCTCGCTCCGAGACGTCTTCGATGCGGCGCGATCAGCTGGTGCCGCTGGTATGGGTGTGTGCGTGTGTGTGTTGGTCTGTGACTTTCCTCGGTCGCGACTCTCCTTATCCTCAATTCTTCAACAAATAAATTAACAATTCCCCCCCCCCCCCTTTAATAACAATAACTATTTAATACAAATTTCTCGGCTCTGGTGACGGGTGATTTGGTCGCGATTGACTGCCCGTATTTTAATAACATTGGGACGCGAAATAAGCGTCACAAATGGCATCTCTAAACGCAGTAGCTGGTACTCGAAATTTACAGTACAAGCGATTGAATGAATTAGCTATTAATAATAAACACAAGGTTACTGGCCTTATTAAAGAGAACACCGTTTACAGAAAAAAATACAAACTCTATTGTGATTACACCTTCTACATATACTTAACTCACAAATTAATTGATTTTTTAGACAATAATTCAAAACCTCTTGAGGAGGTAATGGGTATAGAGAGGGATATTTGTTACATAACTTACAATGGAAACTATAGTTTCCATTTCACTAAAGAATAATAATTTTTAAATTCTTTTACGCATTTTTCTTATTTTATTTCTTATTCAAATGCTTATTTTTTATTATTTTATTTTAACTTTAATAAAAATATTATAACAATATTTATGATGTATTGAGAGAGAAAAAATGGCTGATTTTCGCATTATGAAAAAGGTTCGTTGTTTATTATTTTCTTTTCTCTATTTTATAATTTATATATCTATATTGCTCTACGATTCAAAGAAAACAAAACCAAACCAAAACCAAAACCAAAACGAAAAGAAACTTAAGGGTGGGAACCTGTAATGTACGCAGTCTACACAGAGCAGGCGCGTTCCGGGAAATCATAAATGAAACTGAGAGGTACAATTTAGATTTGGTAGCAATACAAGAAACCCGATGGAAAGATAACGCGATGCTAGGATCCGGTAACTTCACCTTTTTATATGGGGGCGCGAGCGGGCGTTCTCTAGGCACCGGATTTCTTGTTAACAAAACCATCATCCTGAATGACCGACTCTCGTATATCATTATCGAAGTAGCGTGGTATAATTAAGTGGTTATTAACGTCCACTGTCCCACGGAGGACAAAGAGGAAGAAGTCAAAAATCTTTATTATGAAACTTTAGAGCAATTAATCGACCAATTCGCGTCTTACGACACCAAAATAGTAGTGGGGGATTTCAATGCTAAAATAGGGAGAGAGGAAATGTTTAGGCCCACCATAGGCAAAGAAAGTCTGCACGAAACCAGCAATGATAACGGTATTATGGTCATAAATTTCGCAGCCGCAAAAGATCTTATAGTCAAGACCACGTGCTTCAAGCACAAGGATATACACAAGGCAACGTGGACATCGCCGGATGGGGCCACGCACAATCAAATCGATCATTTTCTTATTGATAAGAGGCGCCACACGAATGTACTCGACGTAAGGACCTATAGGGGGGCGGATTGCGACTCAGATCATTATCTAGTAGTGGCCAAATTAAGAGCCAGATTAGTAGCCGGTCAAAATAGTAAGCGAGCGAACAAAGTAGAAACCTTTGATAAACTACGAAGCGGGATAGAGCGAATCAAGTACCAAGTAGAAGTTAGCAACCGATTTCAGGCGCTCGAGGAAACGGATGACCAGACGGGAGTAGATGACGATCCGAACAGGTTGTGGGGGGCTATCGAAAAAACTATAAAAGGGGCCGCGAACAAGAAGGCTAAATTAGATAGTATACACAATGAAAGCGGTAGGGCCGTAGAAGAATACCATGAAATAAGAAAGCAAGTGCGTGTGATTTACAGAAACAAGAAGCGCGAGTATCAGAAAAATGAAATTAGAAAAATAGAAACTAATAGTAGGGAAAATAACCCGCGCGAGATGTACAAAGGAATAAACGCTATTAGGAAGGGTTTTCAGAGTAGATCGCAGTTAATGAAAGATAAGGACGGGAACCTCGTGACAAGCGAAAATGAACTATTGAAATTATGGAAAGATTATTTCGATAAGTTATTAAACGTGCATGAAAACTCCGAGGAAATGGGAGACGAAATCCACACTGCTGAACTCCATATGGACGAAACGACCTACAAAGAAGTAGAGGCCGCGATCACAAAAGCTAAAAAACAATAAGGCCGCAGGAAACGATTCTATACCAGCTGAACTACTTAAATATGGAGGCACCGCGCTTACATCTAAAATTTTTTATCTAGTATGTGCTATTTGGAGAAATGAAACAATACCAGAAAATTGGAAAGAATCCATCATCATACCGATCTTTAAAACGGGAGATAAAACAGACTGCAATAACTACCGGGGAATCTCACTTTTAGCTACCTGCTACAAAGTTCTGTCAAACGTAATACAGACCAGACTCACACCATTCGCGGAAGATATAATAGGAGATTATCAGTGTGGATTCCGGCGCAACAGGTCAACGAGCGATCAAATGTTTACCATAAGACAATTATTAGAGAAAAAGTGGGAATATTACGAAACTATACACCAGCTATTTGTGGACTTTAAGAAAGCGTACGACTCTGTCAAACGAAGCAAAATGTATGAAATCCTAGTGCTCCTTGGCGTACCAAAAAAACTCGTAAAATTAATTCAAATATGTCTCAACGGAAGCACTGGAAAGGTCCGAGTAGGCGGTAATGTATCCGAATCGTTCATGATACGCGACGGTTTGAAGCAAGGTGACGGGCTTTCAACGGTACTCTTTAACCTGACGCTAGAGCATGTTGTTAGAAAAATTCAGGCTAGCGAGCTAGGCGCAACACTCAACGGAACAACGCAAATTTTAGGCTATGCGGATGACTTGGATATAGTGGGAGATAATGGTGAAACGGTGGCGAGAAATGCGGAAATCCTTATAAATGCGGCTAAAAACACGGGGTTAGAAGTGAGCGAATCGAAAACGAAATATATGATCATGGAGAAACTGGGCATTCGCGAAGCAGAGGGGGATCTCAGAGTCGGAAATTTCACTTTTGAAAAGGTTAGCGAATTCAGATATTTAGGTACAACTATAAATGATCGAAACGAAATTAAAGCCGAGATTAATAAAAGACTTCATTCGGGTAATGCCTGCTTCTACGCTGTGAACAGATTACTTAAGTCAAAGCTACTGTCGAAAAATGTCAAAATAAGGATATATAGGACTATAATAATGCCGGTAATCTTGTATGGGTGCGAAACCTGGGCGCTCACTAAAGCGGAAGAAAATCGTTTTAGGGTATTTGAAAATAAGGTTCTGCGGAAAATATACGGGCCAAAGAAAGATGAGGAAACTGGGGAGTGGAGGAAACTGCACAATGACGAGCTACATAATTTGTACGCGTCACCAAATATTAACAGAATAATAAAATCACGGAGACTAAGATGGGCAGGGCACGTGGCAAGAATGGGCGATGATCGTACAGCAGCGCGCATAATGAAAGGAAAACCGAAAGCAATGCGACCTCTTGGTAGACCTAGACGCAGATGGGAGGATAATGTAAAATCAGACGTAACTGAAATTGCGCGGGAAGGCGCGAAATGGATGGGGTTGGCACAAAATAGGGAAACGTGGAAGGCTTGCGTAGATGAGGCGATGAACTTTCGAGTTCGAAATGCCATTTAAAAAAAAAAATATTGCTCTACGATTTGTATCATACTGTTTGTTATATAGTTTTGTGTTACACGCTTCGACTTAATGAACCAAGCATTAAAAATATCTTAGAAAATTTAAGAAAATTCACACATTACAATAAGCTAGGCCTAGTTATTTTCGTAAATTTTTGTTACTAAAGTACGGTAATTTTAGCTATATTACACATGCATAAGTGCAAAAAGTGCAAAAGAAAAATTGTTTTTAAACATCGTCAATGTTCTGAATGCCGTAGTACATTCCATCTGGCTTGTATTTTCGGTTTTATTGTAAATATGCCAACTGATCATTGCTGTGTTCGCTCTTTCCGAGATACAATTCGTCGACATAGTCAACCTTCAGATCCGTGCAATCTTTCGCCCTCTCTGCGGAGTGGTTTAAATAATAGCTCTACTGCGCGATCATTAGTTTATGATTCTAGTAGGGGTATTAACGTTGGTAATCTGGATTTTATCAAACGTTAGTGACCATATAGCTAGTGTGAGTGAAAACACAGCTCCGGAACTTATAGAAGTAAGCACTTTCACTGATTCATTTTCTCGCGTCAACAATAAAATGTCGGAAGGTTTACCGCAAGGGTGGGAGAATTTTACTACGGCACAACAATTTTCTGCGCTTTTTAACGCCATAAATAGTAATAATGCCAATACGAATGAACGGTTTAATGAATTAACTGAAAAAATAAATACTTACACTACATCTTTGAGTGAACAAAATGTGCGCTTAAAATCTCTTGAAGTAGAAAATGCTACTCTCCGTAATGAAATAGACGATTTAAAAGACTTGCGTGCCCGAGCTAACCCAAGCACGGAAATGAAAATTACGGGTATCCCTACTACGTCAAAGATACCATTACATGAGCTCACTAACAAAATTTTACATTATATAGAGTTAGGTTCATTGACAACTGATATTCTAGAAATACGTGAGTTTAAACTAAAAAACCAAAACTCCTCTAATAAAATGGAAATACAAAATGTTCACTCAAGCGGTGATGATAATAATGCGAGAAATAAGGGGAAAAAAAAAAGGATAAGATACCGACTTTTTCTTATATTGTTAAATTTAAGTCGTCTAGTATATGCGACCACGTATTAAAAGTTAAGCGAGAATTCGGCGAATTGTTATTTTCCGATCTTTACCAGGGCGCTGATAATCTAATTACAAATTTATATGAAATGTTGCCTTCAGTTGTTCACAATCTTTTGTATCTAACTAAAGAGAAAGCTAAACAGTGCAAATATAACTACGTTTGGACGCGTGAAGGCAATATTTATGTTCGGGAAAATGATAATTCTGATAGAATTTGCATAGTAACCGAAAATGATCTTGATAAATTATTGTGATTGCCCACACATTCTACCTCACTAGCGCAATCCTTTTGTAGACATTCATTTTTACGAGTCGCTCAAATTAATGCAAATTCAATAAAAGATCACCTAAATGAAATCGAAATATTTCTTATTAATAAAAATATCGATATACTGTCCATATCCGAGTCCTGGCTTACGCCCAATAAAGAAGATTCTCTCTTTACCATATTGAATTTTAATCTAGTTCGCAACGATCGAGGCCTCTTAGCGACTAGTGGCAAACGAACTTATATTCAAGCTGGCGGAGTCGCATGCTATATTCGGAATGGAATTTCATACAAGATACTTAGTGCTCCACAGATAAATAATTTGAATGACACCGAATACCTACTTGTTGATATTAGTTTAAAAAATAATAAGCATGTTCTTTTTGCCTGAATTTATCGTCGACCTAAGAGTAATGTTCTAACAAGCTTTTTTGAGACATTTCAAAAATATGTACATCTCTACTCGAATGTTATTCTAGCTGGGGACTTGAATGCGGATTTGTTAACTAACAATTTCTATGGGCTGCATTTGCATAATCTTATTTCTGAAAACTGTTTATTTCTTGTACCATCTGGTGCGACACATCATAAAGATAGTTCGGATACATGGCTCGATGTTATACTTACTGACTCTTCAAGCAAAGTTCATTCGTTCGAAAAATCTGAAGCACCATTTATTAATTGCCACGATTTCATAATAATCGATAATAAATTGGATAATCCTATTAATAAGAACATTATAGTGACGTCGAGAGATTTTAGAGAATTCTCTTCAAATCTATTTTCCAACGATATATGTGGTTGTTTGGAGAATATGTGTGAGAGATTCGGTAATAATAATGATGTAAACATTCTGTTAGATGAGTTCAAATCTAAGGCCGTTGAAACACTAAATGTACATGCACCAATTAAAACCCATCATATTCACAAAAATGCTGCTCCGTGGTTAACTAAAGAAGTCAAAGATAAATGTAAATACCGAAATAGACTATATAAAGTGGCTAAACGCACGAAAAACTCATCCCTTATCTTAGAGTATAAAACATTACGCAAACAGCTTAAAAACGAGATAACTTTAGCTAGAAATACCTATATTACTCGATCATTAGCATCCATTTCGGATAAAACTAAATATTGGAATCTACTAAGTAAATTTGGCCTAGTGAAGAGTCAGTTATCATCACCTTTGCATATTTTTACTGCCGATGAACTTATTCGCTATTATTCCTCAGTCACATGTTGTCACCCACCTTGTTCAATTACAAAACTTCGGGAAATACTCGCGATACCGTTATGTGACAACGAGCTTAGTTTTTCTTTTAGACCAGTCGACAGAATACAAGTCCACCAAACAATGTTGTCGTGCCTTCCTAAAGCTAAAGGACGTAGCTGTGATGGACTTTGTCTTTCTTACTTCAAAGAAATGCTATTATTATTAGTCCCTTTTTTACTGATCTTTTTAATATGTCCATATCATCTTGTACATATCCTACAGAGTGGAAAAAGTCACTCATAGTTCTTCTTAGTAAAGTTCCTTCGCCTGGCTCCCCAGCAAATACAAGACCAGTTGCTAATTTATCGCATTTAGCTAAAGTATTTGACTCTCTCATGACGCAACAGCTTACTGAGTATCTTGAAGTAAATTCACTTCTTTCTCCATACCAGTCAGGATTTAGAAGTAATTTTAGTACGCAAACGGCATTATTGAAACTTACCGAAGATGTCCGTCGTGGGATCGAGAAGGGATTGGTTACAGTCCTGCTACTTTTCGATCTAAAAAGGGCCTTTGACTCCATAAATCACGAGTTGCTTTTGAAGAAGCTTAGAGAACTTACCTTCTCTGATGAAGCTATTAGCTGGTTTCACTCGTATTTAACAGGTCGATCCCAAGCTGTGATTAATCTTGATGGTAGTCTATCTGATTTTATGAAAAACTCTTCAGGCGTACCACAGGGTTCAACTCAGGGCCCAATTATTTTTCTAATATTTATCAACATGCTAGTACTAGTCTTAGTTCATTGTAAAGATAATTGCTTACTTTTTGCGGACGATTTCCAATTTTACATACAATGTGAGCCAGCTGAATTGCCAGCTGCGATCTCTAAATTAAATGAGGATGCTGCTGCTGTAGTAAATTGGGTTAAATCGAACGGACTTATTCTTAATGTAGATAAACGAAAGCCTTGCTTTTTGCATCCGTGCAATATCACATGCGTATTAATAAGAACAATCTTCCACCCATAGTAGTCGATGGTTCAATCATACCACTCGTAAGCACTGTGAAAAATTTGGGTGTTATTCTTTGTGAAGACCTGTCGTGGAATGCCCATATATCCCAAATTTGCTCTAGGGTTCACAATGTTCTTTATCGACTAAGATTTAGAGGTAGATGTTAATCAAGTCAGATTAAAACACAACTAGTCAATGCACTAATATTTCTTACTTTGACTATGCTTGTCTAGTATTTCGTGATCTTTCGCAATATCTTGCTGTTAAACTCCAGCGACTGTGCAACATTGTCATACGATTTATATTTAGTCTAAGACGCGATGCGACATTGAAACCGTATTATAAGCAGCTAAATTGGCTATCCCTTGCTGAGCGTCGAAAATATTTTTTAGGAGTCACTACTTATAAAATATTAACGGTGTCGAGACCGGAATATCTTCTTAAGTTTTTTCCGGAAATCAAAGATGACACACGTCGTTCTGAAAGACTGAAATCTTCAAATTTTGTAATCCCCCTAGCTACAACGGGAACTTATAGATGCACATTTTCTATTCAAGCTATGGAACTATGGGATACTTTGCCTATCGCTATCAGACTTAAAAAGACTGTTGAATCGTTTAAAATGGCATTATACGAATGTCTTATAGGATTAGAACACCCATAGGTGTGAATAGAATTTAATCTAATTAATTAGAATTGTTAATATTAGTTTTATACTTATTCGATATACATTGCGAATATATTAACTGAGAGGCTATTTTTGTTATTAGTATTAATTTGTAATAATAGCTATTTACTATATATATTTTTATACATGTTTTTATAAAACTATTTTAATAAAACTAATTTTTATAAAACTAATATTAACAATTCTAATTAATTAGATTAAATTCTACACACAAATATATATATGTGTGTGTGTGTGTATATAGGTAAATATGCAGACGACAGCATAAGTCCGCCAGTGACTGCATAAGTCCTCTTAGAGTTGGATAAATGTTTGCATAACTCCCATATCTTATATTTCTATATATATGTGTGTGTGTATATGCTGCCGATGCTAAACGCTTCCGCTTTATATGGGAGAGAGTTGACGCGAGAGCGAAGTGAAACCTCCAGTACAACAACGTAATGAGAGGAAAAAATGTACACGCACACAAATAACGTGTCCTAACAGCGGTGAGACTTTTAAGGGGTTACATAGATTTCGCAATTTTAAAAAATCTATTTTTTTTATTGTCTTATTCGAAAGTATAGTAAATTAAGAATATGCCCTTAAAATTTCAAGTCAATCGGAGTAAAACTTTCGGTGTTACAGCTATTTTAATAACCTTCCATTTGACTTCATCAGCGCAGCGCATTGCAGGTGTGTCGATGCAGCAGCTTGGTCGCTGTTAATCTGTAATTTTCTGTATTTCTCATTTTCCGTAATTGTCTTATTTGAATATACACTATATAGAGAATATTCCCAGAAAATTTCAAGTCGGTTTTAAGTTGGTTGTAATAAAACTTCAGAAGATAAAGCCATATGAATCACCTCCCATTTAGCTTATTGCTTCGTAAATGTTTCGAAATATCTGCTTAGATATTGTTAATCTCAATTTCTCCGTATACCACATTATTCTTAAATGTTGTATTTGAAAGTATAGTCATTAAATAATATTCTCGGAAAGATACAAGTCGATCGTACTAAGACTCTAGGAAATAGAGCAAAAGGAACTCCGCCTATCTAGCTCGACTGCTTCAGCGCGTCGCAGGTACATCGGAGCAGCTGCCTAGCTATTGTTTATCTCCCTTTCCCTACCTTTCTATTATTCGTCAGATTCGCCTTTTGTGATCCGTAAGAATTTGGATGGAATGTACAAGTATATATAAGTAGGGAGAAATCGTAGGTAAATTTAGTTTGGCTTCGTTTATCGAGTCACACAGTTGTACGTTTGTGCGGTGTAAATATCTAAATTTTATTTGCGAAATGGAGTCTCACAAAGTTACGAGAGATGAACGAATCTCCAAAAATACCAGGAAGGATAGACTTAGAAAGAGGAAACAAAGTTTGAATCCAAAAACGGCAGAAATAGACGACGAATCTTTCTCCAGTACGTCGGCGAAAAAACTCAGACATAAAGATTTGGAATGTGTGCCAGAAGACTCCATATTGCAGTTTGGAATCTTGGATTTTTACTTAGTTTTTTCTACTCTTGCTAGTTTAGTCTAGTGCTCGAATATTATACATGACAATGGTGTGGAAAAAGTGTGTGACAGTAAAGTACAGTTTCAACAGTGTGCAAAGGAAGGACTTGGTTTTAAACTTATAGTGGAGTGTGAAAGATGTGATCCTCGATATATTTTATCGTGTCGCAAGATTGGAAAATTATATGAAGTGAATCGTAGATTTATTTTTGTGATGCGATTATTAGGCTTGGGTCTAGCAGGATGTAGGAAATTCTGTGGCTTGATGGATATAAGAAGTGCTTTTCTAAACCAGTCCACGTACGACTTTTACATAAAAAAAAATACACGAATGCGTGACGACTGCTGCCGAAACACTCTTCTCTTTAGCTGCAAAAGAAGAGAGAAATTTGATGTGTGAAGAAAAATGTATTGATGATACGTCGGAAGTCACTGTATCAGGCGATGGCACTTGGAAAAACCGTGGATTTTCATCGTTATATGGCGTAGCTACATTGATAGGACATTATTCTGGAAAAGTTTTAGACGTAATAGCAAAAAGCTCGTATTGTAAATTATGTGAAACTTGGAAGAAAAAACTAGATACGGCAGAGTTTGAAGAATGGTATACAGAACATTTAGAGAAGAACGAATGTTATTAGTTCTAAACCCTACGGCGAAGATTGTCAAATAAATAAAAAAGAATGCGTTGGACACGTTCAAAAAAGGATGGGCACTTGTTTACGCGATTTGGTAAAAAAAAACTGTTGAAGATAAGCAAATCAAAGGAAAAACAATCAAAAAGAAAACTCTCTCTGGCAAAGGCAAGCTTACAGGTAAACTTATTGATAAATTAACAGTTTATTACGGACTGGCCATTCGAAGAAATTGCGATTCAGTGCAAAAAATGAAAGATGCTATATGGGCAACTTATAATCACTATAGCTCAACGGATGAAAAACTTCAGCACGAAAAATGCCCGAGCGGCGCTGACTCGCTCGCAGCTGGTGCGCTTGGCAGCGTGCTTCAGCTGAAAATGATTTAGAGTCATACGAACATGATTTTACTGCTTTGCCGAGTTATGTTCAATCAGCTATCAAACCAATTTATGAAGAACTCAGCAAGGATGCACTTTTGGAACGGTGAATTGAACGAAGGATTTTCGTTTCTTTCAATCACAATTTATTTTACAACCTATTTTATGCTCAAAATTTTACCGAAAATCGAACTTTTTGCAAACATCTCTCCCAAAAATTCAAAATTTAATTTTTTTCTTATCCCTTCGTTCAATCACGAGCTATTAGCATGTATTAACTGAAAAATATTTTTTTTTTATTTGAGATGAAACCGACAAGAGTTATCATGTTCACCACGACACTTTTTTTTGGGGGGCTTCGGAAAATGCGCTGTCAACGGCTCAATTTTCAATTTTTTTTTCATCAAAATTTTTAAAAATGTTGTTGAAGATATATATTTTTATGTAGTAAAAAGTAGAATAAAAAAAGTTTTTTATTGTACCTAAAAAAAATTCGTGAAAATTTGCTTTTTTTTTGCCTTTGAAACCCATGTAACCCCTTAACGCACACCTCCGCTTCCAAGAAATCCATGATTATGTGGGTGAAAAGCCGTGTAGGTGTGTACAGCAACGTACAATACAAATGTCCTGCCCTGAGGGCAGCTATTTCTAACTACTACTCTATGAACATCTTCAAGTTTTTCCGACTAAAATACACAGTTATTAATAAATTATTAACAATAATTTCGTAGCTAGCTCCTGTTTTCCCGTTTGAATGAAAATATTTCAGGATATTAAAAATCTGTTTCATTAATGAACGTCGAAGTTGGCTCATCGTGGGATTGCCCATTGTCCAGACGAAGGTTCAGCGAATTTCCTCGTGAGATCCGCGGGGTCTGAGGTTATAAAAATTCGAGTAGCATAGGCAAACGTCATTTAAATAATAGTAATTTGGTAGGGACTATTTCTATAACAATATCACATTACAATTTCTAGAGCTTTAAAAATATTTCTTGGAGTTTCGCTTACATAAACGAAACGGGGAAAGGGGTGGAAGTGGTGTGCTCTACGCATAAGCACCGTTTCAAAGATTTGCCTTCATCCATTAAAAGAATTATTAAAGAACGAATATTTGAATTTCCATTACCTAATATTTACCCAAATTTTTTATTCTAATTTATTATTTATTCTTATTTTTATAAAAATTATTTCTAATTTTTTACCCAAATTCCTGGAACGTAGTCTCCTCTAGTGTAATATTCAGTACTTGCTGAAGCACGATCTACACTCGTACCCATTCCGTAGCCGTTATTTTCGCAAATAAATATGCATGGCACTTTCCATAATTTCGACATATTATAAACTTCAAATATTTGACCTTGATTTGCTGCACCATCACCATATAAAGCAAGGCACACTCCGCCAGTATTTTGATATTTTTGCGCAAAAGCAATTCCTGCCCCAAGCGGTACCTGAGAAAATATTGATAAACATAGGTATACAAATAAATAAATAATAAAAAAATAATTGAACATATACTGCATGTGTAGGTATGTAAGTACATTAACGAATTTGGGTCAGCAGGCTTCCAATAAACATCAGATATGGTCAGGTCAAGTCTTCGATTAGACACCTGTTCGTTTTTCAAGTAGTACATTTCGACCCAAATTCGTGAAATCGTATTGACACATCATGTGATTCGAATTTATAAGCGTCTGAACAGCTCTAGTATAGGTATATCACATATATTCAGAGTTAACGAAACAAATTAAAATTTTAGGTTAGATTTTATAAATTTTATGAAACGTGTTTTGAGACGATAAGAAGCAAAATATATTATTTACAAAATGTCTGTATGGATGCATATGGATGCATATGTGTGTGTGTGTGTGTGTGTGTGTGTGTGTGTGTGTGTGTGTGTGTGTGTGTGTGTGTGTGCGTGCGTGCATGCGTGCGTGTGCGTGTGCGTGTGCGTGTGCGTGTGTGTGTGTGTAGAAATATCAAGGATGATCTAACTTATAACTGATTTAATTTTGGTGATAAATTGATAAGACTTAGATGTTATTATAACAAAATCAATAATTTATAAAACACAAAAGTTATAAAGAAAATTTTTCATTTTTTTCCGACAATTGTGTAAAATTTCTGCATGCATTCTTAAATTAAATGTGATTTTCTATTGAATGATACGTGAAATATATATTTTATATCAAATTTCGAGGTAAAAGAATCTTTTCTTTACGTTTTGAATAAACACTAGGCATGTCCGGCGTGCTATGCACGCCACAATTTAGCATCGGTAATCTCCACATCCAATTGAATTGCATGAAATAGATATTAATGTATTTTTTGTAAACATTACTTATAATGTAAAAAAGATGATTGTTAATATTATTAATAAGTTTTAACTTAACTAATCAACAATATGCTTAGAAATAAATAATTAGATAATGGTTTCATAGCAGAATGTGGAAAAATTTACATTATTTTTAACTGGAAAAGGAGGTCACAATTCGTCTATGATTTTAAGGTGGCTCTCTAATGATTTTCGACCAAAAATTCAAAATAATTTTTTTGTTTAAAAAGTCAGTCGAAGTATTAACTCATCATGTAAAAATACTTTTATGATAGTGTCAATTTTTTTTCAATGAAAAACAAACGCTTTACGAAATGATCTTTTTGTCATTAAACGTTATTTCTTCATTTTCTGCATTAATTTACGTTTTTCAGGAAATGAATAATTATTTTTAGCTTCAAGTTTTGGAGGTTAAATACTGTATCATACTAGTCAAATGTGTTCTAAGAGTTATTGATATGTAAAATATATTTATAATGAATAGTTTTCTAAAATTCTGGTGAGTTTAATCAATAAAGCCACTATTTTGATAGAAACACTGTTTTCTTGCTACTTTGTTTTTTTAACTTTAATGTTATCCTGGAGCACACCAAATTAATGAATGCGGCTAAAATTTTAAGAAAATATTCTTTAAAGTATTTAGAATAGAAGGGTGTATTTTGTTTTTGAAATTATTTTGAATAACTTTATTATTAGAAACCATTACACGTAAAATTATTGTAAAACTAGTGTATTTTAAAGCAAAATCATAAATCAATGATTTATTTTTTAAAAATTAATAATAAAATATAGAGAAAAACAAAATGCATTTTCCTTCATCTGGGTTAAAAAATTAGGTGTGTGCCAGAATAATTTTCCTCGTAACCCTATGTTTATTCAATTTAACACATTCCTAAGGATAGATATAACTTCGTAATATCAGTATAAATATGTAAGGATCAATTCATAAAAATCAAAACTGCAGAAAAATTTTATTTCAGTAGATAGCTACCTTCACACATTTTCTCACTTAATTTCTTATTTAATGTATTTTTAATGATAAATCATTTTATTCGTGAATCTTTGAAATAGTATATTATGACACTGTTGTGGGAGATGGATTTCTACCTTGCTCGAGGGTTTTCGCACGAGCGAAGCGAGTGAGAAAATCGAGCAAGGTAGAAAAACACCTCCCACAACAGTCTCATACGATATTTTATAGCACAACAACCTCAAAATCGACAATAAAGTTGGCATTTTGAGGTTAGTGTGCTATAAAATACATTACAGCTGCCAATTCATTGGTACTTAGCTTCCTCAAATTAAATTAATTGTTCCAATATGAAATTCTATATTGCTATATCTCTTTCTAAATAATAGCTCAAAAATTGTGAGATTTTTTTATCATTGATGGTTTCACAAAAAGATAATTTTTTACTACAATTACAGAACGATAGATAATAATCCTTATCACAGCAATTTTTTATATGTACGTAATCTATTAAAATTATTTAAATATTTAAATTAAACGTAATGACGCGTTACTACGTAGATTCACTTAATTACTAATCATCTAAAGCGGTTTTTCGATATTTGAGTTCTATTCCCTTGGGGTTTTTGATACCGTAGAAAAAATATCATCGATTGAGAGATAATGCATATATTTATATATTTGAAAGAGAATAAAATTACCTATATTTTCCCACCCGAAATTTTGAATAAGCTATTTCCCTTGTTTTGTGATTCACGAAATCGTCATTTTTTTTTCAAACGGTTATATCTGTGAAATTTCTTTTGTAAAAATTAAGATGATTAGCAATATAGAGAAGAATATCTTGTAAAATTTTTGAAGTTATATTTTTTTCTTTTGTAGGGATAAATTTTTTTTTGCATAAAAAATCGATTTTTATTTAGTAGCAAATTCTGGAGTAAAATCAGAATTAAAAAAGAAATTTAAATTTAGCATTTGATCTGAAACTTTCCAAAACGATAGCTCTTTAGTATCTGTTGAACGAGTACTAAGCCAGAACACAACGATCTCTATATTTCAGGTTATATTTTAAAATTTTATTTTGATCGAGTATATCTCGAGAATGGCACGGTCATTTTTTACTAATCAGGACTCATTTTTTTCATTGTTTAATGATGGTTCGAAATTAAAAATAAATTCAAATATTCATCGACTGGTTTTGTTTATAACAATTTCTCTATTTTTGAGTTTTAGTTTTTCGAGTTTTTTGGTATGTTAGAAATATTATGATCAATTCAGTGTAAATGCATTAAACAGAGCATAAAACTATCTATCTTTTACAACCGCAGATTTTTAGATAGGCTCTTTCCCTTCTTATGTTATACACGAAGAAATTCATACTTAGTTTAAACGGTTATATCTCGGAAATCTATGATGGCAAATCGTTAACGAAATTTTAGATGGTTAGGAATTCAGTGAATCTACGTACTAACATCTGATTACAGTTAATGTAAATATTTAAATAATATTAATAAATTACGCACAGAGAGAAAATTGTTGTGATTAGGATTATTACCTAAAGTTCTGTAATTTTAGCAAAAAATTATGTTTTATCAAATCATCAATGATAAAGAAGCACACCCTTTTTGAGGTATTATTTAGAAAGAGATATAGCAATTTAAAATAAATTTATTAGTACAAAGAATTTCATATTGGAACAATTAATTTATTTTGAGGAAGCTATGTGCCAATGAATGGTAGCAGTTTATTATGTACAATATTGAATGCATACTATTTTTACGAATAAATTTAAAATAAGATGATATAATAATTTAACATCCTAACTAAGATAACATATAACTAAGAACATCTTAAAAATGTTCATTAAGGATAACCTAAAAAAAATGGCGGAGGAGGATGAGTCTCCGGACAGGTGTATGAATTATTTGATACGTCACAAACAATCAAAAACGGGAGTTGTTACTTGTTTATTATATGATTATAATCACAAACATGTCAACCTAACCTCAAAAATCCAAGAAGATACGCTGAGTGACTCAGCGAGAATTTTGTTGGCACAGATAAAAATGAAGAAATATGAAGAAGTTAGGAGTTAAATATTAGCTGATCTAGGTAACAAAACTCAAGATATAATGAATGCAACAGTCATGGGCAATAAAGCCGATTTCGAAATAATTAAACAAGAGAATATCATACTCAAACAGTTGGTCAGTGAAACGAGGGAAAAAATGAAATACTCAGAGACAACTTTCAGAGGGACAAGAAAATAGTGTAAACAGGAGAATTTTGTACTCAGAAACCTTAAGATATCCTAAACCGCAACAGAAAAGAATACCAAAAATAACAGTAAAAAAACTCAATAACTATACAAATATAAATTTCAACATTGCAAAAAGCATAACTGACTGTTTGACAAAAGGTAAAAACATACACACCAAAAATATTATTATACAAAACAAGGAGGAACTTATAATTAGTTGTGTAAACAATGTCAGTATACAAATAACAGAAAATATATTAAAAGAAGAATTGGATGGAAAATGCGAAGTAAAAACTGAGGAATTAAATAACCATAAAATCATAATTGTGGGTATAGACAACTACACCTAAATAAATGAAGCTGATACCAAAAATGATACAAACACTAGAAATTATAGCAATTTTACTTCAAAAGGCAAAGTTTTGCACGTGTACAAGAATACAGAAAAAAAAATGTAACCACATTTATAATGGAAGTAACAGCTGAAATCTATAAACATATCAGGGAAAACAAGAATAGAATTTTTGTGGGATACCAGAGCTGCAAAGCCTACGATTTAATCAATATTACACCATGCAATAAATGTGGCTGGCACGGACACAGCGTTACAAAGTGTACCAATGAGATAACCTGCCTAAAGTGCTCAGGTAAGCACCTGACTAAAGAATGCAAAAATTATAACATGAAATGTCCAACCTGTTATTTTAGTAATGTCAAATTCAAAACTGAGCTTGACATAAACAATCATAGTGCAGCTGATATAAGGTTATGTGTAATATTTAGGAAGAAAATCAAAAGGTATATTGACTCTACTGATTACCCTGTAAAACCTACCTTACCATCATGGTATATAAAAAAAACCAATCAGATGATAATGAGCGAACAATTACATACACAGGAACCGGCAATATCAACAGGAACATCAAAACAGAATCATCAACAACAAAAACAACAGCAAACAAGTCTACAGCAAACGAAAACATCACAACAAAAACAACATCAACAGCAACAAGATCAACAGAAAACAAGTCTACAGCAACAATTAACATAAAAACCGGTAATAAAGAACTCAGGGGAAAAAAAGTAAAAACGTCAATTAATTAATTAAATAATATAATAAAGTAAATATGGATAAGTTTGAATTTTTAGAAACTATAGAAAAAGATACAATACTTAAAGAAAAAACCTAGGGTACTATTAAAACGCTAAACAAAGCTATAAGTAATACAAATGATTTAATTATGCATGTCAATATAAGAAGCATGAATGCGAATTTCGATAAACTTAAAATACTAAAGTGAAAGTTTCATAAATAAGCCTAAACTATAAATTATATATACTAGATGGATATGAGTTCTTATAATGGTAGTAGAATAAACCAAAATGATGACGTAATTGTTTATGTAAATAAGAATATAGTGCAAAATACAAAAGTGATAGAATCAGGGAGGATTAGAATAATCAATACGCTTATCACCTTAAGCAATGGAAGTAGTATGGAAATCACGGCTATGTATAGGTTGCATGACATACACAAGACTGAGTTCATTTTAGATTTAAAAAACTTCCTAAACACAATGAGAAATACCAAAAATCACTTAGTGATAGGCAACTTTAACATTGATCTACTAGAGTCTAATAATATTAGCCAAGAATTTCTTTGTAATTTTCTTGATAAAGGTTACATTCATGGCTTTTCAGGTGTAACCAGACCTCCAATTAGCAACTGTGAAGGATCTTGTATTGGCAACATGTTTCTTAAAACGAATAGCATAAGATCAGAAACATAAATTAAAGCACTCTATAACAGACCACTATCCTTTATTTGTTGCTATTAATAAAATAAAAATTGACAGTAAGAGATCAATTGAAACTTTGTATTATAACAAATTTAGAAACATGGCTAAATTCTTAAGAAACTGGAGTGCAACTATGTCAATGCAGGATCCGAACATAGCAACGGATAGATTAATAAATTAAATAAAACTGTGTGTGCAATTTGCAAAAATAAAAAAAAGGATAATAAAATGCATAGGAAAAATTGGATCACAGATTCTATAATAAAATCTTGTGAAACCTAGGATTTCTTGTATAATCTATGAAAAATGAATCATACTAACGACCAACTAAAAGCTCAGTATAAAAAATATGCTAAGATAAATAAGGTCATACAAGACGCTAAAATTCAGTACGAGAAAAATCTAGTCCCCAATAATTTAAATAATCCTAAAAAATTATAGGATATTATAAACTCAAAAGTAGGGAAAAAAACCAAAGTGAACGATAACATCAATTATTTAAAAATGAATAATGACAAGATTACATATAAAACTCAAATGACTAATGCTATGAATACATTCTTTTGCGAAGTAGGACAGAAACTACGTGAACAAATAAGTAAACCGACTGAATTTGAGTTAAAACTGCCAAAAATGAATGAAAATTCCATATTTATAAAGCTAAGAAATGCATATGAGGTAACTGAAATAATTAAGCTAAAATTAAAAAATGGTGGTGTAGATAAAATCAATGCTAAAACTTTGAAGATAATTTGTCACCATATTGCCGAACCGTTAGCACATCTAATAAATTCATGTGTTGAACAAGCAATCTAGCTTGATGCTCTTAAGAAAGCATAAATTGTACCTATTTACAAATCTGAAGAAAAATCTAATATCAAACATTGCAAAAATTTTTGAGAGAATATTATATAACAGAATTTATGACTTTGTTACAAAAAGTAATATAATATCGGATCACCAATTCTGTTTTATGAAAAAATAGGTACAAAAGATGCTATAAATTACACTACCAATATATTATATAAAAACATGGATAAAAATAAACCAACACTAATAACTTTTTTGGACTTAGCCAAGGCTTTCAATACTGTAGACCATAAAATACTACTAGACAAATTATATTGTATAGGAATTAGAGGGCAGGCGCTGGATCTACTTATAAGTTTTCTTAACAATAGATACGAAAAGGTCAAGATTAATGATTGTGAGTGATAACATGAAAATATACACTGGTTTAACACAAGGTACTATTTTAGGTCCATTACTTTTTATTCTATATATTAATGATCTCTTGGAAGTAATCCACCTCGATGCAATTTTGTCTTATGCAGATGATACTGCAATCATAGCAACTAGTGATACTTGGCAAAAAGTCCAAGAAGTTATGAACAATCTTTTGTTATTAATAAATAATTGGTAGCAGCAAATAAACTATCGTTAAATGTTCATAAGATTGTCTACATGCGGTAATTATCGTAATAGTGTTCCAGAGCAAATTGAAGTAAAGATTAAAAATAAAATATTAAAAAGAATAGAAAATTGTAAATACCTAGCCGTTATATTATTCGACTATAATCTGAAATGGGACAAACACACACAATGCATTATTTCTAGAACAAAATATCTAGTTTATATTTTTTATAAAATTAGATTTAAAATAGTTTTAAGTATTATTACTATTTCAGTGCCGGACCTATGTACAGCTAACAAGTTTACCTTTGTAGGGTTTTGTAACATTTTGTTAAACATTATGTATACAAATCTTTCTGGTTAATAAATTAATAAATTTCTAAGATAATAATTAGAGTTAGTTATTCAAAATAATGTATTCAAACTCATTTTAACTGTGAACTCAAATTTTAACTCAATTAAATGTTCTTCTTTACAAATTGGATTGGAAAAGAAAACATAATAAAAATATCGATCTACTAAGAAATGCTCTACAGTCTTCTCTTATTTTGAAACTGTTAAATAAAACTTTTTTTACAAGTTATTGGTGTAAACGCATATTTTTGTGATAAATACCGGGGTTTATAGAATTCTTTTTTACGCACACCTATTAGACAAAATCTATTTTAAATAATTCAAGAAAATTTTTAACTTTAAATGAATAACAGTTAATATTTTAACGCTTTCCACTCAATTTATGGTCTGAAATAAATAAAACATTTTTTGAACCTATGCAAAAGTATAGCATAGATTGTGAAAAAATATTTAAATTGTGTAAAAACTTAAAAAGTTTTTGCATGTCAAGTTACATTTTTTTCAATTGTCAATAATAAATTTTGAAATAGTATAATTGTTGATTAAATTTTATTTATGAATAAAATGTATATTACTTTTACAAATAAAGTTTTTTCGTATTTATCTAACTTGGTTCGAGTTTATGAACAACGGATTTATTTTGTAAAAACATAAATCTAAAATTCTCTGCGAGTCAACCAATTTATTTTCAGCTAACGTTTCGAATTCCTTGTATCTGAATTCCTTTTCAAGGTTGAATGCAAAGAAATTAGAAAAAAAAATTATTTACAAGGTCATTAAAAAAATTAAAATAATTTAAAAACATTCAATAGACTTATTAAAAAATCATAAACTTTTTGTTTATTAATCTCCATTACTATCACTCGGTAGGTATTAGGCATATATGACGTTGGAGGAGATGGCACACCGCTGTATATGACTAACTCGCTCTCGGCCGTTCCTCCGCGGAGAACCCCACCTACACGGGATATTAGTTGAGTCTGTGCGCCTACACGTACATACATATGTATGTGTGGTGGTACGAGCCCGGCAGTATACTCGTACGATCCACCTCTTACCACCTTATGTGTGCTTGGCTCAGGTCGAAGAGCCCATGCCGTCGATTCCCTCTCCCGACTGTTCCTTCCCCCTTCTCAATGCACCTCTGATCTTAGTTTTTGCTACTTTCCGCGAATTCACCACTTCACTGTCGGTCCTCCCTCGAGTGGAGAAATACTAATATCGGGCTTTCCATCGCCTAGCAATCCGATACCACTCGCGAGTGTCGTGCATTATTGGCTTAGTCATATATAAGTTTTCCATAATTATAGTTTTCATTATTAGTGTGCAATTGTTGGTTACTGGCTCGCAGAATTTCCAACACATTGCAGAGACTTAAGTAACAAATGCCATAGTAACTAGCCGTTCAATTAGTCTTAGGTAGGTTAAATTTTGTTCATCGTTTTATATGCTGTAATTAAATTATTTTAATTTCTTTACGACCTTGTAAATAAAAAAAATATTGTAATTTATTTGTAATCAGCCTGAAAAGGAATTATATACAAGGAATTCGAAACGTTGGCTGAAAATAAATTGGTTGACTTGCAGAGAATTTTAGATTATTTTTTTACAAATTAATTAACAAAACGAGTATTAACAACGGCCTACAAACAACGGATTAATTCATTAATTAATAAAAATTAAAAACGGTATAAAACAAAAACAAATCGGCCCCTCGGTTGCATAGTGGATAGTGTCGGCCTTCCACGCGGAGGACCGGGACTTGATTCCCACTGCCAGACCCTCAAACCTTTTTTCGCAAGAAAAATTTCCTGTTCTTGGTGTAGGTTTCCATTTTCTCATCATAGCTCCCATCACACCATTGTACCAAGCGAATGCGGAAACAGTAGCTGGTTTGGAACGGGGGTAATATAGAGCTCTACCGTAGAAGCGACAATCGACTACACTGGAACGCGGTAGTCCGAAGCTTCTTGAGAAAAAGAACAATGGAAAGACAAGGGTTGAGGGGGATTAAGATCGAACACACTCACACAGGCGGTGGTAAGAGTGTTTTGTAAATAAGCATACAGCTTAGACGGGCTGGATAGAAGAAAAAAAAACTAATCGATGATTCTTAATTTTATTTTCATTTCAATCTTTATCAAAAAATAAAAAAAGAGCTTTGAATAACCAAAAAATACCGCATAATACTCAAGAAAAAAGCGATTACATTTTTTTTTAAAAACATGAATATTATTTTTTTTTTATTCTTTTTACTTTCCAACCTGTATACCCTTTCGGATTTTTACAGGATACCTCCACCACCTATGTGAGGAGGTATTTGATCCTAACACCCCACCTTCCCCACACCAATCCCGCATTCGCACAAGTTACCGACATGGCAGATTTCTACCTATGCCGATAACTGTGTAAATTATTATTGTTATTAATGGGGGGGGGGGGGATTATTATGGTTATTTGTTGAGGGAATGAGGATAAGGAGAGTCGCGTCCGAGGAAAACCACAGACCGTCACACACACGCACACATCCACACCAACGGCACGAGCTGACCGCACCGCAGAGACGACTGGTCGGAGCGAGCAACGATGACGAGCCTATACACACTCACACACGGCACCTATACCATCGCACGCTGTACGCGCGACCCTCTCTCTCTCTCTCTCGCTTGCTCTTCTCTCTCGGCTCTCGAGGACGATAAGCCACTGCCGCGCACATACACACACGCGCGCGAACCGTCGTCTCTCCCGATGCATGCAGACGCGGGAGTAGAGAGGGTTCACAGCAGCAGCAGCAGCTTCCTCGAGGCACACCATCTCGGCTGTAGCCATGAGAGAGAGAGAGAGAGAGAGAGAGCGAGAGAGAGAAAGAGAGAGAGAGAATGCGCACGTCGCCGCTGCCAACTGTGATGGTACTGCGGCGACAAAACTGAAAGCGCCCGATATAGATATACACGCCGGGTTGCCGCGCGTGTATATTTAGCAATTTATATTGCCCGCGTTCGCGGGGAGGGCGGCAATTACGGAGTGAACCAATGACCGATAGCGACTCAAATTGCCGCAGATTTAGCCTTTATTTTCGCATTTAAGGAAAATCAAGGCTAATCAATGAGAAGATAAGGGCGGAAGCAACAAGTGTGTGGGCTGAAGATAGGCAAAAAGAAGAGCCGAAATTTGGAAGAGATTTCCGCTCCCTCCGATCTTGGGCATTGACCGCCCGCCCGTCGTAGCCTGCAGTCGTACATCGCGACCGCACTTATTTCGATTTGCAAGGCCGTGAATTATAATCATACAGTAGTTAAAATTTGTAGTGGGTAGTGTGTCGATAGTTAGAAAGGGGCACGTTACGAGGGAGATTCGGGAGACGCGCGCTAAAGGAAAAGCAGAGGGGACTTCTCGGGCCACTCTGGAGTTCGCGATTTAATAGCGACTACGAGGCAGCGACCTCGAGACTTCCCGGCGCGGCGACTACAGTTAAACGACGGTAAGTTGGACTGTAATTGTCGAGCATCCCTCGACATTTGCAAAAAGTCGGTAAATATCATTTTATACACACACGTATATATATATATATATATATATATATATATATATATACACACACACACACCAACGGGGGCTTAGTGGAACACGAAAATCACGAAAAATAGCGACAGAATAATTTAACTAATTAGTGATTTCAGGAAAAGTCGAAATTTTTTTTACACAGTACCCAAGCAAGCGACAATTCTGAGATTTAATATTTTTTTTGTTTGTTATATTAATAAATTTAAACAAAGTGGAAAAATTCTTTTTATGTATTTAAGAAGCTTGTGAATAGATTTAGAAAAATTTTCACTTGGGTTATTGGGTTATATATTGGACTTAGAAAATTCCCACTTGGGTTAATGGGTTATAGATAGGACTTTGAAAATTTTTCGATTTGGAAGGTTTTCCAAAAATTTTTTATGGATATTTTAAAGATTTTCCAAAGATTCTTTTTTTTGAAATTTTTCGATGATTTTTTTTGTTGAAAATTTTTGATTTTAGGAATTTTTTGAAATGTTTTTGGATAATTTTTGAAATTTTTCCGGAATTTTTTTTTGAAAATTTTTCAATTTTGAGAATTTTCCGAAATTATTTTTTCGAATAATTTTCAAAATTTTCCGGATTTATTTTTCGAGAATTTTTCGATGATTAGAATTTTCCGAGATTTTTTTTTCAGAAAATTTTTTTTTTGAGAATTTTTCTTGTACAATTTCCGGAAGTTTGACAGAAATGGAAATGTAATAGCGACCAACAAGAGGCCTTTTGAAGGTCTGAAGAAGGCGCTAACGATAGCCTGGCAAGACCAGATTTTGGCAAAACATTCATGGTCCAGAGTGATGCAAGCGGAGTGGCTATTGGGGCAGTTCTGTCACAAGAAGGGGATGATGGAGAGCACTCCATCGTATATATGAGTAGAGTACTCACGGCGGCTGAACTATACCACGTCCGAAATAGAATGCTTGGCGTTATTATGGGCCATTAAAAAGTTGCGACCATGCCTTGAAGGGTACGAATTTAAGGCCATCACCGACCATAGCGCCCTCCAGTGGCTTCGTAATTTAAAGGACCCTACTGGACGACTAGCCCGTTGGGCACTTGAAATGCAACAGTGGGACTTCGAAGTAATCCACCGAAAGGGCACTCTGCTGAAAGTACCTGATGCTTTGTCCAGGATGTATGAAGATGGAGGGGAAATAGCTGGATTTGAAGAGATACAGGACGAGCGATACTTAGCCAGGATGGGAGAAGTACAAAGCCTGAATAGTTATAGTTATAAGTATATGTATATTGTTTCTTGCGAAGCTCTGGTGCCGAGGGTTGTTCGGGAATCGCGTTGATGGGATACAATGGTCCAACTAGAGTCTTGTTTGATTGTATTGGAATAAACAGTCCACTACTGGCGGAGTGTCCCGTTTAGGGGGGGGGGGAGTTTGTGACGTGTATTCCACGTCCCAATGTCATTAAAACACGGGCAGTCAATCGCGACTGAATGACCCGTCACCAGAGCCGAGCATTTGTATTAAATTATTATTGTTATTAATGGGGGGAAATATTGTGGTTATTTGTTGAGGAAATGAGGATGAGGGGAGTCGCGTTTGAGGGAAACCACAGACCGTCACATCGCGACCGCACTTATTTCGATTTGCAAGGCCGTGAATTATAATCATATAGTAGTTGAAATTTGTAGTCGGTAGTGTGGCGATAGTTAGAAAGGGGCGCGTTACGAGAAACCGACAGAACTTCCTGGGCCACGCGGGAGATTCGCGAGACGCGCGCTAAAGGAAAATCAGAGGGGACTTCTCGGGCCACTCTGGAGTTCGAGATTTAATAGCGACCACGAGGCAGCGACCTCGAGACTTCCCGGCGCGGCGACTACAGTTAAACGACGGTGAGTTGGACAATAATTGTCGAGCATCCCTCCGCATTTGCAAAGAGTCGGTAAATATATATATATATATATATATATATATATATATATATATATATATATATATATATATATAAACTGTCGCCATGCGTTGGTGGTGTGACACCGACTTTCGAATCAGTGTGCGGCAGGGCAAGCTCGAAAATTACGACAAATTAACGTAGTAAAAGGGGGTTACGCGATAGTAGGGAAAAGGTCGGGAAAACGTGGTGATCTGGCCGTCGCGGGAGACGCCATCTTGAATAACGACCGGTATTTGTACGAGATAATAGTAAATTTGCGACCGTTGGTGAAATTAGTAATTAAATAAAGCTTAGGTATTTAAATTATAAATCTGTGTCATTAATTTGTAGAAGTAATTATCCTGATTTTCGCCTCACGGAACTTCTTCTGGGTTAAGGCTCGTGCAGGGCTAGCCGCGCTTTACCTGGTGCCCATTATTAATAGAAAATTCGGCAAAGTGCTGAGCAAGATTTACAAAGGACAAGGATAACAAAATGCCATGTTAGAATATATATGGCTAATTCTCTGGGAAATCGAGATCTAAAAAATGTTCTTTATTTCTTCGGTTAAAAATGTTCCTCTCATTATGTAGAATGTATGTGAAATTTTTAGATTTTTTGAAACCCGTAGGTTTGAAGTTGATCAAGGCTAAATATGAGCATGAATTACCCACACATATATATATATATATATATATATATATATATATATATATATATATATATATATATATATATATATATATATATATATATATATATATGGGTAATTCTTTGGGAAATCGAGATCAAATAATATTTTCTTTATTTCTTCGGTAGAAATGTTCCTGTCGGTATGTAGAATGTATGTGAAATTTTTTAGATTTTGTGAATCCCTTAGGTTCAAAGTTGATCAAGGCTAAATATGAGCATGTAGTCATTTTTTACATTTATCAAATTTCAACCTGTATTTATTCAACAAAATTAAATCTCTTTAAAAAATAGCAACCAGGGATTTTTTAAGCAAATTTTCTGAATTTTTTCATAAAAAATGGTTCCAAAACATTTTAATGTCTCTTTAGATTAATTAAACTTATTTTAAAACTTAAAATCCTGTAAAAAGTGGGTTTGGCCACTCTAATCATTGCACCAAAAATCATGAAGATTTATTCAGTTCAAAAGTAACGGCTACAGTCGCAAAATGGCAGAAATGGGTGGGTCGGTATAATTGGTGGGTGGATGTGTGAGTATAGATGCGTGTATGAGGGTTGGATTGTGTGTCTGTATGTGTGTGTGGAAGTGTGTTTCGGGTGGGTGAGTTGGATGGGTGTGGGTGTATGTGCGTGTTAGGGTGTTTTTGTGTATATGTGGCCACCGCGATTAATTCGTTAAATAAAAGATTAGAGTTTTGATTATTTTTCTTAGTAACGTAAAAATGAGTAATGCACACGTAAATCATTAAAGGGTTTATAATATTTGCAGCAAATATGTTTTAGATAAAAATTAAACTTTAGAGTATTCATGAGCTAGTTCCAACGGATTTCAATCAACTGAGAAATATGAAAAGGCTTTGTCACAGATTTAACAATACCGCGATTTCGTAGATTTTTATCTCAACTTTGTGTAGGAAAAGAAATTTTTTGATACATGAAAATGTTAAACTTTTTGGAAAAGTGCATTTGGGGTGGTATGGCCAGTGCTTACAATTTATTAAATAAAATATTTTTTTTACATTTTTTGCATATATTTCTGAAATAAAGTAATTTTATACAAAAAATAAAAAAATAATTATTTCAAACAACGTACAAATCATGAGTTAATGAATCACGATTTAATGAAAATACAAATTGCATATAAATGTACAGATGTTTCGCTATGTGTAACAAAGGACTCGTGTTATTTTAACGTTAATATTATATAAATAATGATGTGGCCGTGAAGCCCCGCAGTAGTGGCCATTAATGGTCACTTCGCTACTTTTAGCGAAATCATTTATTTTACAATATATATGAAAATATTTATACTTTTATCAAAAAAAATAACTAGCTGAAGACTTCTAGTTTATAATTGTGTAGTTCTTTTTCTTATTTTCATTATTGGATTACCAGAAAAAATAGAGAAACTTTAACGGTGGCCTCGACTTCCATACGTAGGCGTTTGTATGGGTGCGTGGGTCTGGTTAGGTGTGGGTGCTGATGTGTGTAAACATATTTTAGATGTAGATAAAGAAAAAATTTCAAAAGAAATGCTAATAAAAGGCTATTTTATAAAAATGGCTATAAAACGGCCATAATTGAGCCTGGAACTTTGAATTGAAAAATGTGCAACCTTAAGGTTGCTTCTTGGTGTTGTTTCATGATTTGACAAATTTTTGTATTCATTTTATTATAATTAATACTATTCACTTTTCTGTTTAATATTGGAAACAATTTAGTTTATTCGATACTACTATTATATGTATAAAGGAAAAGATTTTGTAAATTAAAAGATTTTGGGAGTTATGGTAATGGAACCTTTCGATAAATAGTCTGATAAAAGTCCTGAATTTGGAAATAATTGATCCTCGGCATATAAAAATTAAAAAAATGATTGAAACTGAGAATATTTTCTTTACGGTATTTTCAACAAAAATTTGCTCTTTTTTTTATTAATTGATACGTTGAAGTTTATAATGAATACAATTTTTAATAAAAAAAAGCATTTATATAGCAACTTTTAAACAAAATCACACATATATTTTCAGAGCTATATAATAAATAATCAAGTGAAATTAAAAGTTTCGGAAGATTATATGGGTTGTATATTGGTGAAAATAAGTAATATAGTTTATTAAGAAATATAAAATATTTATTGATACACTTCGTTAAGAGATATATGTTCACAAGAAAGGATAAGTGCGTCGTTTCTCTGAGTCGTATTCACAGCGAGTGAGTCGTACATCACCTTGGTCCAGCTAACTCTGTGCGTAATAGTAGGGGAACCTTAGAACAATCTATAGTCTCTCTGCACTCTGTATACTCTACACATACACACTCATATAAGTATGTGTGGGCGCACACATATTCCAACAAAAAGCGAATATTAGTTATTTCTAGCTATAAAAATATGATTGAATTTTCTTAGAAGTGTATGAGAATGTGATGTGCATTAGGGCTCTTTTCAATATAGCCCATTTTTACTAAGAAATAAAACATTATGCTGAATAACTTTGAATATAAAGGCTTAAAAAATCTGAAAATTGCTATGCAAATTCATATAATCCTAATAAATATTCCGTGTAAGCCTCAGATTTTTAAATTTTAATACAAAGATTTTAAAAATTTCACCAGGGAGCCACCTTAAGTATCTCCTGAATTAGCATAATAAATTTCATCAAGATCCATCGAACAGTTTTGGAGGAGTATGCGAACAAAAAGTGCACTCTGTGGGGGGTAGATGACTTCGCCCGATTCCAAGAATCGAGCTCCGCCCAATAATGTATAAATTACTACTGATATGTAAGTCATTTTAAAAATGTAATTTACTAACTTGAGCACCGACGATGCCATTTCCACCATAAAAATTCTTTGCATACATATGCATAGAACCACCCTTGCCACGTGCATTACCATTTTGTCGTCCTGTTAGTTCTGCAAGAACACCAAGTGGTGATACTCCCATGAGGTAAGTCCAACCATGAGCCCTATAAGCAGTAATAACAGAATCTTGTGGGCGAAGCGCGGCTACCATACCAACTGCGCATGCTTCCTGAAAAATAATAATGCTACATTAATATTTTATTGATGATAGAAAAATTAACAATTTATTAAGGAAATAACAACTATTAAACCTGGACAAGGAGTAGGAATATTTAAAGCTTCACCAATTTTTTCCTTTTTAACATACATTGTTTCATTATCTTACTATTATATAAAGAAATGTTTGTACATACATACAAATCTTGAAAACGACTTATTCGATTATTATAAATTCTTAATACTAGCTTATAACGGGCTAACAAGGAGAGTGTCCTACCTGTGGGAAACAATTTTCGATGAGGTTTTGGGAGGTGTTTTGTAGTACCCAAAATGAAGCCCTGTAGCCGTAGTTTGTTCCAATAAGCCCTGGTTCTCGAGATATGAGCTATTATACTCTGAATATGCGTTATTTTAATGAAAAATGGTACCTCTACTTCATATTACTACTATGCAAGTTTTGATGTTGGAGAACATGTTAAAAAAGTAAATAAAAGTAGACGAAAAGAGCTTTATTTTAAGCTTTGTTGTGTACAAAAGTATGGATCCAGTCCAAAGTTATTAACAATTGAAAACGGTGACTGAAAATGCATGAAAAATAAACGAATTTATAAAAGATAAGTTTCCTCGAATATTCATGCATTTTCAGTCACCCTGTTAATAACTATTAATAACTTTGGACCAGATTAATATTTTCATACGATACAAAGCTTAAAGTAAAGCTTTTTTCCCCTACTTTTATTTAGCTTTCGAACAATTTTTCCAGCGTCAAAACTTATATAGTAATAATATAAAGTAGAGGTACACTTTTTCATTAAAATAACACATATTTGGAATAAAATAGCTCGTATCTCGAGAACAAGGACCCACTGGAACAAAGTAAAGGTACTGGGCTTCATTTTTGGATACTAGAAAGCACCCCCCAAAGCCTCATCGAAAATCGTTTCCAACAAGCACTCGGGTAGTCAAAACATGGCCTCCCTTGATCCCGACTGACGCCAATGTGTATCATATTACCCCATTATGATTCCTATCGCCTCAATTATCATAAATACAGCGCTGGCGAGTGTTACCTGATATTTTGATGACTCGTCATAGTGTTATTAGAGTGACGTATGATTAAACGTAACACATTCTTTCTTTCTTTGCTTCAGAATTCAAATTTCCCGCTTTCATTTTTATCGACCGAGTAGTGAATAATTATTTATAATTATAAAAATAGTTATATTTAGACAAAACCCAAGCTCCCTAGCCCTTCATTGAGCAATAATGGAACTACGTGCGAAGTTTCAGACATTAAAAACAACGGCTCCCCAAAAAATTATTGGAATCAAATTTTATAAAATTTCATTCCAATAATTTTTTAGGACGCCGTTGTTTTTAACGTTTCAAACTTCATACATATGTTCATAATTGCTCAATGGCGGGCTAGCGAGTTTGGGTTTTAGCTAAATAAATGTAATTTTGTTTTTAAAGTAAATAATGTATGGTTCAATCGGTAATTCAGGGAAATGACTTTCAGGTCCCCTTAAGGTGGTCTGAAACCAAAAAATCAGACAAATTTACTTTTAGTATTAATGTACGTGCCGGATGAACCACGAATTGCAATATAAAAGCATCAATTAAATTTCTTTTGGGACTTAGAAATAAATTATACGATTTTTGTTAGAAAAATCTTTCATTTTGCAATAAAATATTTATAATATTGTATTTTTTTCAATATTCATGGTTCATCTGATAAATAATGTAATTTTGTATAATCACATTTCCGAAATAGGTTGATTGGTTGAAAATTTGTCGAGAATTGTTCCTGCCAATTTGAAAAAAGTCGTTTCGAGAAAAACTCTTTTAAAGTTATCGTTTGCAATCTATCTATTCGAAGCGCACTCAGTGATCTTGCCTATATCTTCATTAAGACACCGAATATTGAGCTATAGCTTTGGGAATATCTTTTCCAGATGCATAGGTATACATTAAAGCTATAAAAAATAACTTATTTTTTTTACCATTGTATACTCTAAGCAGATGTTATACTTATTTTCAATCTATATACTATATTATTATTATTATTATTCCTACAATGTTATTAATTATATAATTATCATATAAATTAATGCAGTTATGAACTTGTATATACAATACTTATAATAATATATTTGTATATCGATAGTTTACGACTTATCCGAATACTCATAAAAAGTCAATTTGCATTTTTGGGCTTTCGCCTCTTATCGCTTAAAGTCTCATGTAGCATTTGAATCTTTCTTACGCGTGTTTATTTTATCCCTATTCTAAGTCCACTATTCGAATTATAGCACATAAAGAAAACGAAATATGTAGTCAGTTCACTAAGATTGCTCGACTGAAACACATCTTTCTGTACAATATATATAATACACTTGTATTTTCTACTACAAATTGAATTAATTTATTTACAAGAAATTCTGTTATCATAATTTAATTATTACGGGAAAGCACTTTAAAAAAAGTGCAAAATATACATGGTCCTTTGATATTGCCAGATATAGAACAATACAAATTCTTCATGTTTGTAAGCTATTTTAGTCAAGATAAAAGCTGTACGGAGAGATTGATTCGCTACAAATGATTTTAACATATTAAGCTTAACTGAACTGTGAAATATACACTTTATCCAGAGTGCTTGTGAATTAAATTTAACATCTAATTTTACTACATCAAGTGAAGTGAACAAGTGTAAGTGATTCGACAAATTACTATTATTTCTAATAAATTAAATATACACAAATGGTTTAGTGTACCATACATGCATTTACATCTGATTCAGTGTATCAAAGTTATAATTGTATGCTATCAAAAAAGTGATGCAATCAAATTATACAAATACATATACACGTACACTTACTTAATAACATTCTCCCAAAAACGCTCTCTCTCTCTCTCTCTCTCTCTCTCTCTCTCTCTCTCTCTCTCTCTCTCTCTCTCTCTCTCTCTCTCTCTCTCCATGCTATATCCGCTGTCGCATACTAATACACTACACTTCGTCCAGGTCAATTATGTATCAGTTGATTAATTAAAATCGTAACAATAATGTGCAAAAATAAACAACTGTTTATTTTCACTTAATTTCTAATTCAGTGAAGTGTTCTTAATTGCAGTACAATATCTTGTACAAACTTACAAATCAAATATCTTTTTGCTACAATATCAAACAGTGGAATCCATACAAAAACGTTATCAATCGAAAAGGTTCTGGTTTTCAATAATTTAGACATTGAGACCTTCACTGAAGAAAGACGAACAGTGCAACGAAGCATCCCATATCCAAAATGTCATATATACGTTGCGTAAAATCAGACAAAAACAAGGTATGGTACATAATTGAATTACTGAAAATGTTTAAAAATTGCATTTCATCATTACAAAATGAAAAACTTTTATTGATTACGTTTGCAAATGTCAAATAATTGGAGAGCATATAAAGTTATACGAGAGTATGATGATGAAAGAGAATTTTTTTTCTCGCCAAATGTGGTTGTTTTTTTTTAATTTCTTCTTTCAGCTGCTCTAATAATGATGCATAATTCCACGTGCATCCCAAAAAACTGTAGCCATAACCTTACCAGCTGACTTTACGGTCTTTGCCTTCTTTGGAGCTGGTTCGCCTGTGGAAATCCACTGTTTGGATTGTTCCTTTGTCTCAGGAGTGTAGTGGTGTATCCATGTTTCATCCACAGTCACAAATCGACGAAAAAATTCCTCAGGATTCCGACTTATGCGCGCCAAAAGAGCCTCAGAGGCGACCACTCTATTGCGTTTATTCTCAGCTGAGAGCAAACGCGGCACCCATCTTGCCGATAGCTTTTTCATGCCTAATTTTTCATGTAGAATTGAAACAACTGCACCTATAGATATCCTTGTGGCCTCAGCTAACTCACGCACTTTTAATCTTCTATCCTTCAACACCATATCGTGGATTTTATTGATGATTTCGGGAGTAGTTGCTTCTACGGGCCTTCCTGAACGTGGTTCGTCACTTATTGATGTACGACCACGCTTAAATTCATTTACCCAGTTATAAACCGTTGCTAAGGCAGGGGCAGATGTGCCATGAACTGAGTCCAATTCATTTTTTATCTCATATGGAGTTAAACCCTTTAAATGAAAATGTTTAATTACCGCTCTGAACTCGTTTTTTTCCATTTTTCTTAACAAGCAATTTTTTTTTTTAAATTGGTTATAAAAACACGTAAACTCAGAAGATGTGGACTGTGACTGCACCATATATCTAGTCGGGAGTGGTGCTGACTGAAAACAGATGATTTGGAGCGATTCGCGCGCCATCTGTTGGTCATTCTAAAGACTTATTGAACTACCCTCGTACATAGAACTCTTAGACAATTATAAAAAAAATAAAATAACTCACATCAAAGAACTTCAATTATAAAATAGAATTATCATTTTTAATTTTTCTAATCTGAACTAATCAAACAGTTAAATTTAATTGATTGGAAGAGACGTTGATCATTATGCAAACCATAATTTATAAAATCCATATTTTCAATTCAGTGTTAAAACCAAAGTATTTTTGAACTCAGCATTTTCAAAATCAAATACGCAAAGAAATAACTGTAAATCTGTGGAATTCATGTACTAGCGATGAATAAATAAATGACTCCATTGCCTTTTAAAGACATAGAAAATTAAAATAACTATGAACTTAACTTCTGACTTTTAATGGCAAAATTGAAGAACAATTATTATTTAAAAAATGCTTTACGTACAATAACGCACAGACGTGATATAACTAACAAAAAAGAAAATAAGTTTTTTCTATTACCGAATATATAAGTTATTAATGTTAAAACAAGTATAATATTACAATATAAAAATCTTACAAATAGTTATTAAAATTCAAAATCTCTATTCAAGAGAGATAAATATATTTAATTTTCAATGAAAAATAAAAATAAATATAAATAAATAAAAATACGTTAAGACCCTGGTAGAAAATTATCTAGTTTTATCGAGGCCCTCGATTATTTCCTTGGCAAACTAGATAGATCTACATAGTTCTAGATTAATTTTCTACAAGGGAACCATAAAATATATTTAAGAATGTATCAAATGCTTATGTAAATGTTCGACAAAAGATTGAGAAAATGTGAATATTAATTGAATTTTAGTTTAAAGCTTACTTGCTTCGACAATGCAACAGTCGATCTAAAACGAAATTACGAATTTCCTAGTTTTGTGCCTAAAATGTACAATCAAAATATAACATATTTTCCTGTGCCGTTATTCATCATACGAAGGTTAATAGAATATTGATTTTTTATTTATTAATACAACAAATATTAGTTTAAGCTCGATAACATTCTAATCCATATGTGATGCTACAAATTTAACAATTCAAATACAGTAATATCTTATTAATATTATGAAATTCACTAGAATTCAAGTTTATAAAAACTTACTGTGTCTATATAAAACAACTGGTATGAATAATTTACAACGACAATTAAATAATACGAGTTAATACGATTTACAAGTTTTTATTTTAATACAATAATCTTTGGAGTTAAGATAACAGAATGTTCACACTAAAATAATAATTCTCGATACAAAGTAGTCACGCGCTGAAGGTAACATTATTTAATACCCTTTATTATTTTGCATGGCATACAAGTATATGTCTACTAATAAATATAGCACATGCTGAATTTATTATACTAACTTTATTTTAATACGTAGTAATAATTAACACAAGTTAAGAATTTTCAGTTCGCAAATTATAACGATATATATTGTTCCATATTCTTAAATTTACAAAATTCAATTGAAAAATGTTGGCAAATAAAGAAATTAACAATACAATCATATCTTATCAAGAAGATATTTAATATGATAAATGTGTCAAAATATAACACAATATAAAAACCTTTAGATTTATCATAGCTAACCTCTGCTTTTTAAAAATTAAATAAAGGTTTAACGCCAATCTAAACAAATAATTTAAAAATAATTGTTCTGTTTATAATATAACTTGAAAATGAGTTTAGAATATTTAAACCACGTTCCGAGAAGCGTGCTCGCTCGTCCAGTTGCTCCCGGGATCGCCTAGGAGAAGGTTCTCCCCCCCCCCACCTCGCTGTAATTATACCATGCAATAAAGTACAATCTATTATTGTTCTTAATTATACGGCACGCAATTATTTATCGACTCAATCCAAAACATTGGTCCTTCGAGTCATCGTATTTGGGATCGGCGCAGAAACGTGAGTGTCTTAGCTCAACATTTTTTTCGGAGTCACGCGCGCAAAAGCCATATTTGGCACGCGACGCAACAGGTTCGTGTAGCTTGAAAAAAATCGTAGTCTTTTCAAGCGCTTGTGCGCGAAGCGTTTAACACAACAACGGTTCATTGTTGTTGCTCCGAAATTTGTTCGTGCTAAGTGGGCGAACCAACGGCGGTCTCGTGCACAGAGAACGCATCACAGCACAACACGGCATTGTTCATTTGGGAACAAGCACAAGTGATGCAGCATCCACACGGAGGTAGACAGAAAGTCACCTCGTAGATAAGGCGATCCACAAGAAGAGGGGCAACGGCCATGGCAACGTCAACATCAACGTCAACATCAACATCACCATCATTATCGTCATCATCATCGTCGTAATTGAGGCGGACGAGTCCATTGTGCGGCGGGAGAGGGAGGCTTGAGACTGCCCGGCCCGCGGCGGACGAGTCCATGTTGGACAAGAGGGGGGTAGCAGCTCAGGTAACAGTGCGTGCGAAATCGTGGACGAGCTTCGGTGAGAGTTGCGAGGCGAGCGCGGTTACAGGCACATCAGCTGCAGACGCAGCTCAAGCAGTGCATGCGAGAGCGCGCAACAGTCCCGGCGAAGGCTACGCGTCGCGGTGTGGCGTAAAGCACGCGAGACTGTGGGCAAGGCAACGCAGACGACGGCGACGCATCAAAGAGCCAGGCTGCGGCAGCAGAAGCAGCGAGTCGAGGCGCGAGGCAGCAGCAACAGCAGCAGCGACGAGACGAGGCGCGAGCAGCAGCAGCAGCGGTGAATCGAGGTGTAAACGACAGCATCCACACGTCGAGGCGAGGCAACGCAGACGACGACGGCGCATCAAGGCGCCAGGCTGTAGCAGCAGCAGCGGCAAGTCGAGGCGCAAGGCAGTGGCAGCAGCTTCGAATCCAGGCGCGAGGCTGCAGCAGCAGCGGCTAGTCGAGGCGCGAGGCAGCTGCAGCAGACGGCGGACCAGGCGCGAGATATCGCTGGCGACAGCTGTGCATCAAGGAGCACAAGCAGGAGCCTCTGTTCAAGCAACACGCACGAGGACGTAGCGGCGAGTCAAGGAGGTGACGGCAGCAGCTGAGCTTCGAGGCGCTCGCTATATCCGCAGCGCACAGCATCGAGGATGCGTCGACTTGGGTGGAGCAGCGGCAGCAACGACGGAGTTCAGAAGAGATCAGACGAAAAGAATGGTCATCTGTAACACACTAAGGTTGAGTCGTTCAATATATATGCTTCTCTGCGTTAATTGCTTATAATCATACTATCTATTACTGCTCTCTTATCTCTATTGATTTTAGTATTAGTCGACGCTCTGTGCGAGACTAAAAGCTGCCTAGTTGTTGCATGTAAGGGCAAATGGCTGTGTGCTGATCACCTTAGCACCTGTTCTTGTTACTATTTATTGTTCGATGTACTTAAAATATAGTACTGTCGAAGGAGAGGCAGCGGATGCATTTTTTTTCTCAAGCTTGTAGTGAATTTATGTATTAAAAGGCATAAGTTGAAGTTGTCGGGTTGCTCTTATGTCGCATTTGGACACAGGTGAAGCTGCGAGAGCCTGCTCAACTCACGTAGTGGTCTTTTCATAGGCATAGTCGAAAACAAACCACTGTGTGCCCATTCAACCAGATGATTGGGAGCAGTAGAGCATGTCGTAACTTATTAATGCTGTTATAATAGGTCTTCTGCTACGTTGTGACTCCGTGTTGGAAGTTTTCTTTGGAAGGGACTGGATATTAGTGCAGAATATCATCGCAGTTTCCAAGGAACGGACACTTTTATAGCTTGTATTTTCAATCTGAGGCAGGTTTACAGCGTCTGGGATTGATATTATATACATATAGTAGTTCAGAGTATTGGATATTGCTGAGGATGAGGCGCTAAAGCATAGTATTTTTTTTTCCAGGCTAATCGTCACTGATCCATGTGCGTCGCTGAGCATTTGTATATGTAGTAATAGGTTTAGTTAGCTAGTTGGGAAGTTGGTGATGGTTTTTTTTTTGATTCTCAACCTGTCAAGGGAGGATAAAATCAGTTTTCATTCCTCATATAAGGCACTAGCTAATAAGAGACTAGCTGTTAGTACCAGTTTTTTTTGCGTAAGCAAGGAAGTTACAGGCTAATTCAAGAAGCTTTAGGCATTCGTATTCTTTTGTGGTTCTATACTCAATTAAGTGACGCTAATAAGCTATTAGGCTGCTACTCCCGTAGAATAATATCGTTCTAGGTAGACTGAGGTCAGAACCGATATAATCACTTTTTAGCAGGTAGCATATAACCTACAAAGCTGTGACAAGTGGACCACAGGTGGCTCGGTATTTCCACACGAGTGGTCAGAGTTAGGTTAGTTTGTTGATTTCTTCTCAAGTCGCTGAGGCGCATTCCACTATCATGGCTACTATTGACAAGCAGTTGCGGTTGTTCCATAGGATATATATGATTTATGAGAACTTCAAGAAGCTAGGTACCGATCGAATGACAGATGGCGCCTGGCAGGCTAGAATTGAATTGCTGCAGAGTCTTTGGGTTAAATTTGATGATAGTCATGAACTCCTATTAGGTGACGAGGAAAACGAAGTGGATGATAATTATTTTACCACCAAGGTATACGATAAAGCAGAGGAAGCTTTCGCACTAAATTTAGGTTTATTGAGAGAGTATGCGCTACAGTTAAGAGCAGCTGTTCCTCATCAGCCTGCTGTTGCCCTGGCAACCGCTCGAAATCGAAATCAAGCTAAGCTGCCTCCTATTGAGTTACCTCATTTTTCTGGTGAAATACAAGAGTTGGTTAGGTTCAGGTACTCGTTCACGGAAATGATTGTAAAGGATGCCACCATCCCTACTGTATATAAGATGCACTATCTGCGCTCTGCCCTAAAGGGCGATGCTGCTGAATTGATAGAAGAGAGTCCGGTAGGAGGCGACAATTTTTTGAGTTCATGGAAGGGAGTGAAGGATTATTATGATGATTCAAGATTATTAATAACCAAGCTGTTGGCAAAATTATTAAAATCAATGTCCAATGACGCTGCTCACGAAGTTTGTAGGATCCAGTGAGATGGTAGGCGGGACCAGTGAAAAGATGTCTGAGGATCTCAATGTGTCCTAGAAGAGAGGACACATTGACAAAACCTGCTCTCAATCCCCTACCATGCACCCCCCCCCCCCCCCCAATAGTGCCATTGGCTAGTCATTCAGAGGCTGCAGCTTTGTTTTGTTTAGGAGCAGCAGTGACAACTGCTGAACTCCTATTTGCTGTATTACACGATTTTTCGACCACCGATTCGCTTGAGGTTATCCCGTAGGAAGACAATATCGCTTGAAGATCAGCTGCTGAGGAAAATTCATGAGAGACATCGCCATCGCGTCTCTTGACCAGGAAACGGCCCCCTCTATGCCATACATATTTAAAATTAAGCCTCATCGCAAGGGCCTGTAGGCTTCTGAATTTTAAAAAAGAGTCTCTATCTAGGAGCTCATTGATGAAGATTTTAGCATTTATTATTAAATTATTAGTTTCCTGGGCAAGAGTCGAGGTGTCCACGTCTCTCGTATGAAAGTTCGTAATGAACTTCTTCGCGACGCATAATCTCCCCTACTAATGCACTATTGGAGAGGGTAACAACCCACGGCGATCGTGTACCCCCATCTTTTGCGGAAATTGGTGACTGGGGCTGTCGCTCCTCCGATCGAAGCAGGCGGATGTTTACAATGTCCTCTTTTCGAAACAGTGGGAGGACAAATCAATCCCATTTGTATCGTCACCATCATAAATACTTGAAATAATTATGTCTTTGCACGTATTGATGCTGCTGCCGCGCATGGCTCTCCCATCGACTGATTTAGCCCGCGTGCTACGTCGGAGTGGTGCAGCTGTATTTATTTCATCGATGTTTTCGCTATTTCTATTACTAATTTTATTACTACTATTATTATTGGTACTAACGCGTTTGTCATTCGGAGAAGGTAAAATACTTCCGTCGTGGATGTTACTAATACTATTTACATCATCATTATTATCACTGTTCAAGATAATATTATTATTATTATTATATCAGTGTTGTCATTAATAGTGGTCAACGAGAAAGCATTTTCATCATTTCTAGGGAGCATGCCAAGTCTTCAGGTTTCTAACAAGTTTGATGTTTCTGTATTTGTGTGCTCAATGTTTTCTATTTTTCTTAATATTGTGTCATGATTATTATTACTTATATTTATAAAATTGTCTATTGTTTGTGTTATAGTGGCTTGAAGTGTGAAATTGTGATTTTTTAGGTCGCATACTTCTTGACAGAGAGCTTGTTTTTCGCTTTTCAACTCCTCCAGTTGTGAGTGTTGAAGAGACAGCGCTTCTTCTATGTTCTGCAGCTTGGATTCAATTGAAAGCGTTAAGTTGTGTATGGCTGGTAGTGAGCTTAACGCATTAACAATTGCATCCAGTTTGTTTTCAAGAGAAACATTGTGCCTAGCAAGCGCACTGTCAATATTTTTAGATGTCGAATTGGCATACTCCACTAAAAACGAGACCGTTGTTCCCTTTTTTATCTCGGTCGCATCCAACATTCGCAATGCCGATGCATTTTCTGCATTCACGCTGCTGTTCTGCGTCCCGAATGACTGCGATGGGTCCTGTCCTCGCGTTGAAGTCTCCGCCCCCATGGCCATAGCTTCGTTCGGGGATTCCCCACTGTTCCTGGCTACCATGCTGGAAATGGGCGGGCCGCGTGACGTCACCGGAGACGACGACGCCAGTCGGAGCTTACTATTGACGGGGGCGGGTCGTAGCCATGGCAACAAGGAAAGCGGGAAGTTGGTGGGCGCGGCCCTGCGTATCCGATTGGGCCGCTGCGCAGCCGTCGGCCTCTTATTGGCTGGAGTGGACGAGACTAGCTGTTTCTCTTTCCCACTCGCAGCGGTGTTGCTCTTCGCGCCTGAGGCTGGGGCTGCCGACTCGAGCGAACATTTCCTCGACTCTATGCACTCCTGACACGCTACAGCTTTAGGCTGTAACTGAAACGCGATGCGTTGTGCGCGGGCAAGTGCAACGAGGAGTTTGCATTCATTGACAACTTATATTACACAAGCAACACTTACGTAGTGCGTTGCTGCTCCTGGGAATTTCACCACAGATGGCGCACTTGTCGACCATGATGGTAGTGGTGACAGAGTAGAGACGCTCTGCAGGTGAAATGGGCGGTGTTGTTACCGGGAGACAGCTAATGTCACCTCGGTGCGATGTTGGTTGTTCGTCGAGTCGGCAGATGGCGCTGCTCCAACTGCATGGGACCTCTATGTACTCGATGGCCCGTGCTCAACTCCTGCCACTCTGACGCTTTTCCAGCTCCTAACCTCAAAACTGGCTGTGATGGTGTTGCCGTTTCAAGAAGAAAATGCTATGCAAGTCCACCAGTACAGCTGCAGATAAAACTGCAGGGGTGACTTGCACATAGGCGCTTGCAAGGAACTGAAACAAATAGGCCCGCAGGCACAAGGGCGTCAGAGAATGGTCTAGATAGCAGGAGCTACTTAGTAGGAGCAGGTGTACTTACGGAGCCGCCGAGCAGAGAGCGGTTAGGAGGTTAGGAGGGAGGAGGTTAGATGGGAAGGAGGTTAGACAAGCCAAGATGGACGGATGCTCTCGAGAAGGATCAGGAATTGCCTAAATCGCATTTTTTAAAGAGTCTAAATCCAGTTTACCGGAACGGGTTGATCAGGGTGGGCGGTCGCTTGAAAAACTCAGTCCTGAGTGAAGACGAGAAATATTCGGTGATTTTGCCCGCTGATAGTCGTCTCACGCAATTAGTAATCTCGTATGATCATCACTTATCTCTTCACGGTGGCATTCAACTCACCCTGGCGTTCATTAGACGCCTGTTCTGGGTAGTCAAGGGTGGTCTTAAGGTGAAAACTGTCGTTAAAAGATGTATTTCCTGTAGAAGATACGATGCAGCTCAGTCGCAGCCACAAATGGGTGATTTGCCCGCCGAGCGTGTACAGTCTTCAAGGCCATTTGCCCGCTCCGGAGTTGACTACGCAGGGCCATATTGGCTGCGTACTTCGCGTCATAGGGACTATAAGTCTTATAAGAGTTATCTTGTAGTATTTGTTTGTTTGTCCACTAAAGCTGTACATTTGAAAGCAGTGTCGAGCTATGACTCCGAATGTTTCATCGCAGCATTTCGTAGATTTGTCTCCCGTAGAGGTCCTTGTTTGTATCTGTTAAGTGATCAGGGCACGAACTTTATCGGAGCGGATGCGGAGCTTCGCAGAATGTTTTCTGAGAGTTCTGACTTCAGTCGGTCGGTGAGTCCCGCGCTACAGGAAGGAGCCACATCCTGGCACTTTAATCCTCCTGGATATCCTCATTTTGGAGGTATATGGGAAGCTGCGGTTAAATTCACGAAATACCATTTGAAGAGGGTAGTAGGTGTGACTATCTTTACGTTTGAGGAGTTCGCAACTCCAAGTAGAAGCATGTATAAAACTCACGGCCAGTCACCCCTCTGACTGAAGATACGTCCGACCTGTTTGTACTCACGCCTGCTCGTATCCTCGTGGGGGATCATCTTTTTTAATTGCAGAGCCAAGAATCACGGAGGAGAAGGTGCTACCTATGCAGCGCTGGCGACGTATAGCGCAGCTGACCCAAAGTTTTTGGGATTGGTGGTCAGCCGACTATTTGCAGCAGCTACAGAAAATGTCGAAGTGGAAAAATGTTCAATCATCGTTCAAGATTGGGGACATTGTGCTGATTCGCAACGAGACCACCTCTCCCGCGCGGTGAGCCCTTGGCTCGGGTAGTGGAGACGTTTCCTGGCAAGGACGGTTTGTGTGGGTGGCTTCACTACGTACTGCTACGACAACTCTTCGACGACCAATCAGCAAGCTGATCAAGATGTTGGACAACGATATTCAAGACTAATTAAATTAATTTTAAAATATAGTTAATTCACGTATTCAATTTGTTACGCGTTGGTTTTTTTGTATTGAAAATTTGTCGTAATGTTATTTCGTTTTATGAAAAAACGAGGTGGGCGGAATGTCTGCGTTTCGAGGCATATTTAAAATCACGATATAAAATCTATCGGTCAACGAGGGAGTTGTCTTTGTTCTCGCTCTTTAGCCAATCAGGGTGGGCCTTTAACAATGCCGCTCTTAAAACGCGTGTTGTAACGCTCCGAGAAGCGCGCTCGCTCGTCCAGTTGCTCCGCGGATCGCCTAGGAGAAGCTTCTCCCCCCCCCCCACCACGCTGTAATTATACCCTGCACTAAAGTACAATCTATTATTGTTCTTAATTATACGGCACGCAATTATTTACGGCCCAATCCAAAACATATACAAATAATTTCAATCAAACATTCAAATGTATTTATTGACGTTTGCAAAATCTAATTGTAGTCATAAATGGTGATTTTTAATTCAAGGGTACAAATGCCTGCGTATCAATCATAAATTTGTATCGACATAATACCGAACACTTTGTCATACGTATTTCATTTATATACTTACCTGAACATCATTTTTTCCATACAAATTAATACATTATCTATTTAGCAATTTGCGTCTGACGTTCATCGAAATTTAAGAAACAATTAATTATGAACGATTTAAACAAATTAAATATCCATTAAAATAAAATAGCAACATTCAACACCCTAATGAGAATTGAAATTATTTTTAGACTAATAACTGGATATTTTACAGCAGCACTACTAAAAAACTGTCCTTCCACCATAAATGAATTTCAACTGTAATTTTGCCATTAATTAAATTTCTGAAGTTCAAAACGCTTATATTTCTATCAAGATATCATGAGTACAATGAAGGAAACATATTGCGTTTATGATCAAAGAGAAGAATATAGGTAGCAGTAATATAAAAAAAACAGCATTTCTTTGATTCAGTAGTCGCGAAACAGAATTTATAAATTAAATTCAACGTATTATTGTTTTCTTTAAATTATAATACTAAATTTTGTTAATCATTTTAGGAAAGACTTGTTCAAATTTACATTTTACATGTAATGACGATAATAATGAAAATTAAATGTTGATCGATACTCTCTCAACGGGGGGAGTATGTATAATCTTAACAGATGTTATACTTATATTCAATCTATATACTATATTATTATTGTTATTATTATTATTATTATTATCATTCCTAAAATGTTATTAATTATACAATAATCGCATAAATTAATGCATTTATAAACTTTTATATTAAATACTTATAATAATATATTTGTATGTCGATAGTTTACGACTTCTCCGCATACTCATAAAGAGTCAGTTTGCATTTTTGGGCTTTCGCCTCTTATCGCTTAAGGTCTCATGTAACATTCGAAACTTTCTTACGCGTGTTTATTTTATCCCTACTCTAAGTCCACTATTCGAAGTATAGCAAATAAAGAAAACGTAATATGTAACTCATCTCTCTGTACAATATATATAATATACTTGCATTTTCTACTATAAATTGAATTCATTTATTTACAAGAAATCCCTTTCACTTATTTTCATTATTACAGGAAAGCACTTTAAAAATAGTGCAAATTTTTTTTATTTTATTGATAACTTACGAAAGTGTTTATACGCACGCCATCCGTATAAATTCCGCGTGATATACTTAAAAGATACTCCGAAAATGCACTTTTCCGTTATATTCCGTAAGAATCGTAAGCAAAAGATCACTTTCCGTTATCTTCCGTGCGTGACGGTAGAGATTGACAACCGTATTAATCCGTAAAAGATTCCGTAGAAGTCCGTAAGAATTCCGCAAAGAGTCCGTATGAGTCCATGAGGCTTCCGTAACAGTTCGAAAAGCTTCCGTAAGAGTTCGTATGGATTCCATAACAGTCCGTAAAGAGTCCGTAAGGCTTCCGTAGGAGTCCGTAAAAAATCAGTAAAGAATCCGCAAGAGCTCGTATGGCTTCCGTAAGAGTTCGTAAGGCTTTCGTAAGAGTCTTTAAGGCTTCCGTAAGGGTTCGTATGACTTCTGTAGGAATCCGTAAAGAGTGCGTAAGAGTCCGTAACGTTTCTGTAACAGTCCGAAAAGAGTCCGCAAGGGGCCGTGAGGCTTCCGTAAGTGTTCGTGTGGCTTCCGTACGAGTTCGTAAAGCATCCGTAAAAGTCGGTAAAGAGTCCGTAAGAGACCGTGAGGCTTCTGTAAGAGTTCGTATGCCTTCCGTATTATCAATTGGTAAAGTGGTCATACGAATGCACTCTAAGACAAAAGGCAATCGACGCCGATGAAAACGTCGGTTACTTCTTCAACATTTCTAGGCCTATTAATTCTAAAATATCGACACCAAGGCGTATGCTACGCTACCATGTATTAGTTAAATAACAAATAAAGAAAGTCTCTCCTAGGATAGTCTTGACTTATTGAAACAATTACTATACGTCTTTCCGATAGGAACTGATAAATGGCCACTTTACCAACACTTTTGGTAAAGTGACCATTTGTTAACTACTTAGAACTTACCGATACATACCTACTACAATATATGCAACACGGGAATAAAGTCGACTTTATTTCATTGTTGCATAATGTACTATTATCAATGATCTATATCATCAGTAGTACAAAATGTAAAAATATAATATGTACGTTTAAGGGAATGCGTCAGACCTACGTTAGCTGTCCCGATACATTATATTAAAAAATTTCGATTTTCTTAAAACAATGAAAAAAAAAGTGAAAATACACATACTTTTGTAACATCTGTTACAAAACAAATATGCACATTTTTTGAGTTTTGTTAGAGTTTTTTCATAGTTTTTCACAGTTTCTCACACTTATAAAAAACACGTATAATCAAATCAAACAAAGAGATTTCATTTAATAGCACAATTTTTAACATTTATTACAGTTTTTCACAGTTTTCATTTTTAATCACATAATTGTTAATTGTCGATTCTGATAATAATTCGAGTGTTCCGCTATGTATTTTACTTAAATACCCTAACTATTCTTAGGAACAGAATATTAAAAAATAATTATAGATTATTCCATAAATATTGTAACACAGTTTCCAATAGCTTTTCACATATTTTCACGGGTTTTCACAGTTTCTCACATATTATCGCAATTTCTCAAAGTTGTAATTTCCTTTATATAAGAAAATGCAACAACAAATAATGTGAGAAAATGTGAAAAACTGTGAAAAACAATGAAAAACTATGAAATATGTCTATATTTACATTCTTCACACTATTTCACATTTTATTACATAGTTTTTAGAAAAACGAAATTAACGAATGAGAGAAAAAAATTAATCGAATCCAACTTCCGGCTGATTCGTGAATACCTCTGCTCGTAATTTAATTTGGGAGTTTAGCTGAATGAGGCCTATACGTATAACATTTTAGCTCCCCTCGGTAAATTGATGAATCATTATACGGTATGGGATAATCTGAATTTCTTAATTACCAAGCAAATACGGCCAGGGATTTCGTCATTTACGATTTTTAGTAAAAAATCGTCATTTTTACGTTTCTTTCCGTTTAAATATCATGTATTTTAAACAAACCATAATTCAATTTATGTATTTCTGTATATAAGGAATCCAATTTTCTGGGACAAAAATCCCAAATATAGGAACACTATTTTGTCTTTACTAAATTTTGGTTAAAAAATGGCTATCTTTACGTCTCTATCTATTGTACATTTCTTTATAAAAATAAGCGATACATTTATTTATATTGTTTTGAGATAGAGCCGTGGCAGCAATACAAACTCTTACGGACTCTTTACGCTCTATTACGGAAATTATACGAGCAATTATGAACTCTTTACGGACTCTTACGGAAGATTTACGAACTGTTATGAAAGCCATACGAACTGTAACCGACTCTTTACGGGCTTTTACGGAAACCTTCAAACTATTACGGACTTGTTATGAACTCTTACGGAAGCCATACGAGCTCTTACGGACTCTTTACGAATAGTTACGGATGCTTTACGGACTCTTACGGAAGCCTTACGGGCTCTTACGGACTCTATACGGACTCTTACGGAAGTATTACAGACACTTACCGACTCTTTACAGACTCCTACGGAAGACATACGGGCTTTTACGAACATTTTACAGACTAGTACGGAAGTTTTACGGACTCTTACGAAGCCATACCAACTCTTACGGAAGCCTCACGGACTCTTACGGGCTATTTACAGACTCTTACGGAAGCAATACGAACTCTTCGGAAGCCTTACGGACTCTTACGAACTCTTTACGAACTCTTACGGAAGCTACACGAACTCTAACGGACTCTTACGGAAGCCTCACGGAGTCTTACGGGCTCTTTCTGGACTCTTACGGAATCCTTACGAACTCTTGCAGAAGCAATACGGACTCTTACCGAAGCTTTACGAACTCTTACTGAAGCCATAGAACTCTTAAGGAAGCATTACGATCTCTTACGAAAGCTTTACAGACTCTTACGGGCTCTCTACGGACTCTTACGCAAGCTTTGCGGAGTCTTACTGAGTCTTTACGGACTCTTACGGAAGCCATACGAGCTTTTACGGACTCTTACGGAAGCGTCACGGACTCTTACGGAAGCGTCACGGACTCTTACGGGCTCTTACGAGCTCTTTACGGGCTCTTACGAGCTCTTTACGGACTCTTACAAAATTCTTACCGACTTGTACGAAGTCCTTTATGGATTAATACGTATGTCAATCTCTATACTGTCACGTACGGAAGATAAAGGTACGTGATCTTTTGCTTATGGTTCGTACGGAAGATAACGGTAAAGTGCATTTTAGGAGTATCTTTTAAGTATTTTACACGGAAGATAACGGTAAAGTGCATTTTAGGAGTATCTTTTAAGTATTTTACTATCCACTTTCTATATCCAATTGTTTGTAAAATCGACTCAACGGAATGAAAAGTTCTTCCGTAGTAATATTGATATCATGCTTAACTTGGGGGCTCAACTTTGAATTTCACCTTAAATTATAAACAATGAAAAATACACGTAAAAATCGAGCTGAAACAGGCCAAAACGGGCTCCACAGCTACGTAGTTACCTACAATTTTGTATTTTTCAGTTTTCTCATCCAATTTTTAATTCTTTTCAATTATCTCAGATGTTCGGTGATCCTTAGTAGATTCAGAATACCGGACGACTAAAGTTTTTAACTTTTATGAACAATTAAATTAGAATAATGTCAAATTCAATGCGGAAATCTGTAATCGGTTCCGACCTCCCCTTAATGATGTTGTTTATCCAAAAATCGTTAAAAATACAAAAGAATATATTATCATACTACATACAGATAGGTATAACAATATGCCCATAAAAAATCCCAAAATTTTTTTTTTCGAATTATAGGAGACTTTTAAGGATTTACTGAATTTTGTCAAAAATAGATATTGTTGAGTTCTTATTTCCACCAGAGAGCAATATAGTCATTAAACCTATTCAATACAAGATGCCCAAGGGGGAAGAACCTAAAAAGGTTAAATAACAGTTATGGAACATCAGTGAATCGAAATTGAACTGCCAAAAAATTAAAACGTTGATTATTTCAGAATCGAATATTTTCAGATTCAAAGTAGGATTGGTGATGAAGCTTTTCACGGATCAACTTGAAATTATGTATAGTATTTCCTGATTATGTAAGCAAGAGAAATATGTAAGCTTTTTAAAAATTACAAAAGTTTTCAAGGTCAAACCTACAATTATTAAAAAAAGCCCTGTTTGGTTTAACAGGTGTAGTTTTTCTATTTTGAGTTTAAGAAAAAACTCCGTACATATTTTTCTTCATTCTGTACCTCCGAACACATATACCTTAGGACTTTTCACCATAATCAGTATTTCATCGCCAATTACGTTTTCAAAATGGCTAATTTTTAAGTCTTGTTTAAGCAATGTTTGGATTTTCTCAAGCATATAGCGGCATTTTAGTCCCATAACGTCACTTTTTACTATATTTTACATACGTCATCTAATAGAAAAAAATGGAAAAATTAACGTAAGTTGACAAAATAAAGAAAGTAGATTTGCGGGTAAACAACCCTCTTAAGATCGTCAATTATTACAGTATAAGGTTGCATATTAGTCGTCGTAGAAATTTATCACGTCCCACATAGCACTCAATATTGCAGCAATATCACATGAGTATAACACGCAATATTAAATATTCCCGTGATATATAGCAGTAATATTGCAGTGTTACTATAGCAACATTTAATGTCCGCGTCGTTTTTATCACAGGAATATTACAGGGAATATCAGTACAATATTTTGGTAACAATCAGGTAACATTTCAGTAACATCACAACAATATTATTATGGGTTTTTAGTTGTTGCGGTGAGAACGGGAAATATTGCAGTGATATTATTGCATTTCAGAATGATAATGGAAATACTGGGTAATAGTTCAGTGACACTCCAGCAATATTATTATTATTCCATCGAAAGTATATATAATTTTCTTTTCATGTTTTATTATTTTTATTTCATCGTAACACTAGTAGCATTATTAAATTATTGTAGTATTAGTAATATACATGTAATAAACGCCTGCCGATAATCGTTCAAATACAGCAGTATCCGGACGACACACATTGTTGTAATGTTTGAACCGTCCTTATATAGTAACTGAAGACGAATCTTAGCACTTGTAAGGAAACGATAAAGTGCTTTCTAGCGGCAATCTTGAGAAAATTGACTTTCAAATACTGTACAATGACAATAATCGGTTTCCTTCGATTAGTATTTACGTAAACCTTGACTAACAACATTATTAAAACAGTTTTACAGATATAGTCAAGAATTCTGGTTATATAAACCATAAAATTAAAACGTTGTCGTTAAAAACACTATGACTGACTTATTGCCATATAAAATAGTAGACATTTTTCCACAGTATTAGTTTGACATGCATCTAGGAATGTCACTTTGTAATCTTAATGTAATATTGTACAATTATTGCAGCAATCTTGCTTTGTAATTTATCATCGCGCAGTGTTATAAGAATATTAGTGCAATATTACAATGTGATATATCGTAATGTAATATTATAGAAAGATTGCTGTAATCTTGAAAATCATACTGGAATATCACAGAAATGTAGCTGCAATGTATCAACTTATCCGCAATATTACAGCAACGTTGAAATATTTCTACGAGTTTCCTGCATTATTGGGCGCTATGTGGGGTTCTATTTTAAAATTACTTGCAATATGCACATTATTTACATATACTCTTTCACATAGCTACAGTCATAATATCATAACCATACATAAATTATAAATATATTTATTCGTTAAACATAAGACTTAACTACGAATAAATTAGGACGTTACATTATACAACTTAATCGAAATTCGTGAAGTATCTTTTGACCGCGAAAGGGAGTGAATTCCACATATGCGCATCTTGTATTTGGAAAGACCTTTTTCCAGTTTCAGTACGCTTGTGAAAAATTTTGAGATCTTTTACTTTGCCCCTTATAGGGCGCTTTAACTTGTTCTTATTGAAGATTGATTCCAAATATACTGGCTCTTTGATATTCAAGATCTTATACATGTAGATATAGAAATTGCGTTTCTAGTGTCAATTTTAGTCTATTCTAACTGAACCCTGTAAAGAGTGATGAGCTCATCCCTCCTAGCATCTAAGACCTAGCGCGCATATGAATTTTGAAATCTTTGCAGCCGGATACGCTGTTCAAGAGATGCGTCCAGATACACTGCAGAGCAATAGTATAACTAGGAGAGTGTCGGAGGTTTGGAAAACGATATCTGCTAAAACTTTGAGAGGTATTTCCTGATACCTAAGAATGAAGTGTAGCACCTATAGTTTTCTACAATGGGACATTATTCTCGAGATATCAACTAATTGATCTCAGTTGTGCGCTATTTTAGTAAAAAATGGTGCCACTTTTTTTCTGACCATATCTCTGAAAGTTTTTTGCTACAAATATTTGTTTCGTAAAAAAATATTGATCTGGACCAAAGTTATTATCTTTCAAAGAATGCACTGAAAATTACACTAAAAATCACTAGTTAAAATCCTTCAATTTAGCAGCATTTTTCATCTCGTTTTTTGAAAGTTAATAACTTTGTCACAGATTAATATTTTCTTACGAAACTAACATGAAATTAAAGATCTTTTTGTTTACTTTTAGTTACGTTTGAGTAATTTTTTCTAGCATAAAAATTTAAAGAGCTATGATCAGAAGTAGAGACATTATTTTTTACTAAAATAGCGCACAATTGAGATTAATTGGTTGATATCTCGAGAATAAGGGCCCATCGAAAAAAACTAGAGGTGCTACACTTCATTTTTAAGTGTCAGAAATTACCTCTCAAAGTTTCAGCAAATATCGTTTTTCAAACCTCCGACACTCTCCTAGTAAGTGTGGAAGAACAAGAGCCATGGCTAAATGATTGCGCAGATCCTGAGTGGTATACTTTCTAACGAAACTCAAATTATATAATACTCTTTTAACCCGCCTTGTAACCATGTCCACGTGGATTTGCCAGGTGATTTTAGAATGAAGTATAACAGCCAGGCGAGAAAGATACGAAGGCACCGTCTCCCAAACTTATTTTCAGCGTGCCTTGCGACTTAAGACTTGGGAGGTGTTTTCTGGTACATAAAAATGAAACCCAGTACCCATAATTCATTCTAATGGGCCCTTATTCTCGAGATATGAGGTAACTTACTCGAAATATTTGTTATTGTAATGAAAAAATATACCTCTTCTTCTAACCATAACTCTACACATTTTTATTATGGATAAATGACTCAAAATATAATAAAGAGTAGGCAAAAAGACCTTTAATTTAAGCTCTGTTACGTACAAAAATATTAATCTGATCGGAAGTTTTTTACGATAGAAAGTGGTGACCGAAATTGCATGAATATTCAAAGAAATTTAACTGTATAAATTCGTTGATATTCCATGTATTTTCAGTAACCATCTTCAATTGTTAATAACTTTTGATCAGATTAATATTTTCATACGTAACAGAACATAAATTAAAACTCTTTTTGTCTACTCTTTATTATATTTTCGGTCATTTTTCCACAATAAAAACTTGTAGAGTTATGGTTAGAAAAAGACTTACGGGTATCTTTTTTCATTAAAATAACGAATATTTCGAGTAATTTACGTCAAATCTCCAGATCAAGTACCCATTAGAATGAATTACAGATAATAGACTTAATTTTTGGGTACCAGAAAACATCTTCCAAAGTCTGACTGAATTTCGTTCCCCGGAGGGTATGCCTTCTCTTTGATAGTTTGAGAGCAACACCTTTGAGTAAGATCTCCACACATTCGTCAAAGCTTTCTGGTATGATCTGTAAGTAAGTCTGCAAGTCGTCAGCATAGAACAAGTGTTTTACACGTCTCGGGTCTTTTGCCTTTAGATGTTTATTTCAGTCGGTGAATAGCTCTTTGATGTCATTTATGTAAAGACAGAACAGTAAAGGTCTCAATACCGAACCCTGGGACACTCAAAGATTAGTCGTAGCCAAGATGATTTGGTATCAGTGCGCTTTACTACAGCTTATTTTCTGCCTAATATATATGACATTATCCAGACCAAAGCGTGTCTGGAGAACCCTAGGGCTCACAGCTTTGCTAGAAGCTTGGATGGTGAGATCGTGCCGAAAGCCTTGATGTATTTGAACAGTAACAGTAGAGTAACGAGTCTTATGTCAATCCATGTTCGTATGTCTTCATTCAGTCTTAGTAGAGCTGTTTGCGTCCAGTTATTCTGTTTGTACGCAGACCACATGGGGTCGAGCTGTTCTGTCTTTTTCATGTATTCTAGTAACTAATGAAATCAATACAGGCACCACTCGTTCATTATTCCAAAGGTTTGGGAATATACTCTTTGCCAGGGAAGAGTTGATCAGCTTCACAACGTGTTGCCTAATGACCGGCAATACCTTTGCAACCCCACTTTGCGGAATGGCATCATCGTCCCTCGCCTGCGAGAAGAAATATGCGAGCACGAGCACTATATCTGTGATACCGCCTGGTTTAAATATTAAGCTGTCATTGCAAGCAGCAATAACTGTATCATATCAGATATGGAGAGTCCCGCAAAGTAGGTGTTCATTTCTTCCGCCGTGACGCCATGCAATCCCTCCCTGACTTTAGGAAGGAGTTCCAGATTGCATAAATCTTTCCAGGTATCGCTTTGCTGTTTACCCAGCAGCTTACCCTAATAATAAGCAATACGCACCTGCTCCGTTTTGAACAGAGATTCATCACGCATCTCTCTGTACCTCATTATGAAATCGTACATTACTAGTTCGCTTGTAACGCCTATATATCTCGTCTTGTCTTTTATTAAGTTGTTCGATATCAACATTGAACCAGGGTGAGCTGCCTTTGCGAGAGTTTACTCGTTTTATTGGCGCAAGGTTGTTTATTTCATCTAATAAATTTTTATTAAGACATTTCAGGTCGACATGATACACATTGAAAATAGACCAGTCTCAACTCTATAAGAGAGATTGTAATTCTACCGGATCAATGCTCTTATAATCTCTGTACGAGAAGGGGTCCTCGCACAAAGAAGGCGCGTGCATGTTTATGGCAGCATTGATGACGCTATTCTTACCAGGTCAAGTCGGATCACAATTTGTATCTTTCGTCGCTATGTCATTACTGGCCACTAGTATAACGTCAATCCATGTATGCGACGGTTTCGTATGATGTATCTCTCCGTGTTGCACAACTTAAGGTGACAGTACAGCGGTTAGTTTACGTACAAACTTTGTATTACCACTGCCTGTCAACAAATCCACATTCAAATCACCCACTATAATTTCATGATTGTCTGTATCACAGTATTTTCTCAGCTTGTCGACAATTTCCGAATGTTTAAGAAATACGTTGCTGCTTCCCGTACTGTATCTCACACATGATATACTCAGACTTATTGCGTTTATCTGGCTCATCAGTGTTTGACACAGCTAGCATTTTCACCCTATATTTGTCGCGAATTTGAGTGGTATTGTCGACCTTCTTACAGGCCAGCTACGTTTCAGCCACACCAAACAGATGATAGGATTAGTTTTCGATAAAAAGATTGCATTGTCAATGTACAATAGTGTTTCGCAAAAATATGCGAGCGGAAGTGCCGCTAAGAATAAATGAAAATATAATAATAAATGTATATAAAAAGGCGCATAAAATTTGAAGAGAAAAATACAAATAAAAATATTATACATATATACAAGAGCGCAAACTAAAATACAGTACAAGTAAACAATTATATTTAGGACGATGAGTGGCGACTAAACCCGTAAATGCGACATAAAATAAATTCTATGAGAGACGTTTTAAAATAGGGTGACATAATGCAACGCCTTAGTTCATGCGGTAATGAATTCCAAATTCACGCAGCGCCGATGAAGAAAGAGTACTTAAAATAATCCGTACGAGCAAATATAATCATAAGATCGTATTCGGAACATCGCAGAGATCCTACATTATCGATTGATCGAAAATTGAGCCTTTTGATAATATAAGAAGGCTGATCAAAGCGCAAGATATTAGCTATTCAGCTAAGACAGTAATAGTCGCGACGCAGTGAGAAAGGCAAGATATCAGTAGCTTTATAAGTAGGGGTGATATGCTCAACTTTCTTAACCCCTATCGCAAAACGCACGGCTACATTTGTACAGTGAGAAAGCTTGGAGACTAGTTCAGAGGAGAGATCTAAGAATCGGCCGGCGCAGTACTTAAAGGAGGGAAAAACGAGTGCTTTATTAAGCAGCAGCTTCGTGCATTCAGGTATATCGTCACTGCATTTTCTGAGGCGTGATAGCGCCGCAAAGATTTTATGGGCTGTAGCAGTGCCCTGAGAAGTCCAGGAGAGAGTGCTGCCAAGCGTCACTCTCATTATATTAACAGACTCACAAACATTGATAGATACTCCATTAATGGATGGTGCTGAAAAATTCAAAGATTGCAGTCTACTGAGAAAGCCCCGAAATCCATACCAGATGACGATGGTTTTGCGGGCATTTATAAATAGACCATTGCTAGCCGCCCAGGAGGAAAGTCGATAAAGATCATTATTGACTGCTAGTAAGATGAGCGAGATTTTATTGATCGAACCATGGTAGTAAATCTTAAAGTCGTCAGCATACATATGGTATTTGCACTCACGTAGAGCCGTGGGGGTATCATTAATAAAGAGAGACAAAATGAGGACCATTATCACTACCTTGGGGGACGCCAGAAAATCATAAGAGCGGGGTAGAAGTTTCTCCTGTCAGACCGACTACAACTTGCGAGCAGTTATCAAGGAAAGACCGAACCCAATTGCACGCAGCATCGGAGAACCAGAATGATTTAAACTTGTCAGTCAAGAGCGTGATATTAACTAAGTCAAAAGCGCGAGTGTAATCAATAGCAGCAAGCAGTAACTTTCTCTTTGTCGATCGCTTCACGGATATCATCTACAACTTTTAATAGAGTAGTGTGGGTGCTATGGTACTTGCGAAAGTCAAATTGCAGTGGATCGAGAAGCTTGTTATAAAATATGAATTTGAACATATGATAGCGCGAAGATCGCAATTGAAGAGATATTGATTAAAATTACGAAACGAACGACGTGTGATAGTAGGTGGTGGGCATTGCACAAAAGTAAAAACCAGAGTAGCAGTTAAAATATCGTGATCCAAGATATTGGGAAAGTGAACCAGTGTATATGCGATCACTTTGCTAAGATCATTAACACATATGAAGTCAATAGTTGTGTAAGTGTCGCCTGTGTAATGCGTGGGCGAGAATATGATCGGGTCAAGAAAATATGTATTTAATGACCCGTTAAGTAATAATCGTTAGATAGAATGTTGCGGGGAGTGGAATAACAAGACCAATTGATATTCAGATCATCAAGCACAGCAGTAAAATCACAAGGGAAGTTATGATTGAGGATGACTTCCTCAACGTCTCTTCAGTAGCCAGATCGAGGTAGGCTATAGACTACGCCACAGAGAATTTAAAAAACTCCAACATAGAGCTCAGTGAAAAGAAATTCTGGTCCTTTAGTATAAGCAGAGAGTTGTTTGGATTGAGCTATAACTTTATATTTGATTGATTCATGAATGTACATAGCTACGCCTCCACCTATTTTACCTAATCTATCAACCCGACGAAAATTATAGCGTGGAATCATGAAAAGTTTCGAAGTTCTGGCTGGCTTGAGCAAGGACTCGATAATAGCCATGACGTGAATTTGTTCCTTAAGGGGGTAGAATACCTATAGCACTTTTTTGAAGATTTCCATCTGTAAAACTAATAGGAAAATAATTAGAATGTAAGTATGAGTAGATCCTTAAAGATGAATAAATTTCTTACAAAAATCATCCTTGATCAGACCCTTTCCCCCCTTACCGGGAGGATATGAGTCTATGAACACTTTTTGCTTGCACATAACCTACAGACTCAAGTGATGCATTGATTTTGGTCATGCTGGTCTTAAATTGTTCCTATTGTATATCGTTTTGGACTGAAGCTAGTTAGAGAAATTAACTTTAATTTATTTAAATTTTTTCATGACCTGAAAGCCAAAATAATTATCATTATTATTAAAATTGTCATTTTTCACACTGAGACTAGAATACTCAAATGATAATCAATTCTTAGAGGTTTCTAAATCACTTCAGTCCAAAGTAGCATTCAAAAGGAACATTCTAAGATCTGAATCAAGCTCTGAAAACATAGTTATGAGAAAATTGCATTTAAAGTTACACTTCACTTATGTTACAATTTCTTTAAACATTACATCTCAGTTCATATGATTAGATTCTGATCCAATTCAGCAGCTGTTCTCAAGTACAAAACATGATTTCATCATCTCAATCATACAGTGCGTGCAAATTGGAACCTGTAAGAAATTAATGTTACTTCAGTATCAAATAGAAAAATCATACGCTTAGAAGTAAAAGTAGTTTACATACCAGTAATAGATATGAATATCTTTCTAGGTGTCATCCCTTTGACTCAAACTTATTTTTTCCTCATGGGCAGAAGACTGAGATCTTTCTTTTTCCTTGGTACGGTATGCTGATTAATTGAAAAAAAAATATCACAAAGGAATACATTCCAAAATTACATTAGCTACTGATAAAATAAGATGACTTATCTGATTGAATAAATGTATTGCAGTAATCCATTTTTAATATTTTGTATGATCTTGTAAATACTTATACTTCTTGACAGCTTCTTGACAGCTTTGGAAGTAAACACACAATAACATTCGAGCAGATTGCGCCTTTTCAACGCAGTATGGCTCTGTCGGCGACCGAATCAGCGGATTATTATTATTCAAATTAGTTTTGGAGTTTTCAGACGTAATTTAGTGAATTAAGGTATAACGCTGCTCTGGCTTTTTAAAAAATCGTTTTTTTTGGCTTAAATGGTGTTTAAAGTTCCTAGAATTGATATGCTGCACCTGGTCCCAAGAATGGAGCAGGCATCGCAGATTGAAGGTATAGTGAAAATTTCTACACTTTTATCGCTTCGAAACTACAAATGCGCTTTTATCGAGTCAACATTTTTCAAAACCTCGGGGAGGGTTTCGTCCTCATTTTTCGTCAAAAACGTAAATTTTTTTTCAAAACAGTGTCATTTTATCAAAATCAATATTTTAGAAAAGTCCTACGTCATAATATGGATTTTTATGTTAAGTTTCAGAAAACCTTTGATTTTGTATTCCAGGTTAAAAATTGCTTGAGTTAGGTGACCCCAAGTGGAGCTATCTCGAAAAAAAGAATGTTCGGACTTTCCACAATACAACCGATATTTTGTATTAAAGTGTCAATAAAAATTTTTTTACAACCTAAAAACATGTACTACAACCCCCTATTAATGAATTTCCTGTAAACTTTCTCGTTTCCTCACAAAAAATTACGTAAAAACGCTCATTTTTGAGAGAGCCAGAGTGGCGTTACCCCTTAATTGTAAGGGAATTTGGGATAGCTTTATATTAAACCGACTGCAATACTAAGTGTAAACAAATCACAATCTATTAATTATCGATTATTGTGATAATTATTTGTACGAATAACGCCAAGTTGGTTTTCAGAATACGAAATTGTTAATAAATTCCACCCATTTAATGAGTAGTTGGAACCCCATTGCATGTAACTTTTAAGGAAATTTAAAATATAAATTAACTAATACCGTCGAAGTTGGATCAGCGTTGGTTTCGCGCTTGTCCAGGTGACGTTCAGCGAACCTCCTCGGGAGATTCGAGGACTCACTAATAACCAATTACAATACCATAAATTAAATATAATTCCAAGCACTTATATTGACCAACCGTAGATTTTATGTAGCGTATATCGTCTAATAAAAATATCGATAATTAATTTTATTACGTATAAAAATGATGAGGATCATTATTGCATTTCTAAATCTACCTTCCACTACGAGATACCTTTAAAAATAAAATATCATTCATCTTAACATCCTCTTCTTAAAATTTACACCACTGCTATTGTATTACTTCTAAGCAACTATAGCTTTTGTTGGTTTGAATACCAATTTAACATACTTCTTAATAGTGAAATTAGTTATAAAATTGTTGTGATTTGGGAACAGGTGTAAATGAAGGTAGACGTATGTAAAAAGTTAAATACGTTATTTATTTATTGCGAGTATATAAGCGGCCGTGGTTAATTATCCGGTCCGCTTCCGATGCTAGTCGGTAGAACACTGACTTGCGTGTCGAAATTCACGCGCCTCATACGCACGAGGCTGCGGTAAACAAAAACGCGCCATTTTCAAAATACCGAATTCTCCTCTTAAAATCTTTTTATGTCGTATTTGTTGTACAATATTCAATTTTTATTACGAAGGCGCTATGATCGTCGCAATACAATATCGTGCGTGCGCGTCTGGTTCGATTGCTTATCTAATTCGATAGGTTTCGTTTTGTTAATCTGCGTGTCCTGTTTATAAGTACAAAAATCCGTAAGTGTCTCACTACACTCTCACATTTGATTGTTATGTCACTTCCACACAGTATCTGAATCAATCTCTACTAAATATGTCACTCCCGGCACCATTTCTCGCGTAATTCTACCTTTGACCCATGATACTTTCAGATCACCTATTGCACTTTTGCTATCCACTTCACTATTACCGTATTTTTGCTAGAGTTGCTGATTTTACAAACTAAGCATTTTCCGTATAAGCTCGGCAGTGAAATTTTCATCAGCTACAACGCTATCCTTTTGGCACACTGTTTCAAGTTCCGCTTTGTTCAGTGAATTTATCTACACGGTTTTATTTTGAACAATTTCCGATTCAATAAAATCCTGTCGTGTCTTATCCATTTGCAACTTTTATCCTCGTCGCCAGCAGTTGTGATTTGGTCAAGCCTATATTAACCAAGAATTATAGCATTTGAGGTAATCCTCTGCATTCGCTTAGTCCCACGAAGTTTCGAGCGCCGAGACCACCAAACGTGCAGGTAGACGCACTGCTGCCGATATATATATATATATATATATATATATATATATATATATATATATATATATATAATAAAAATTGAGGTGAAAATTTTATATTTCTGAAAGAAAAATAGACAAGGAATATAACATTTAGTATAAATTCTGAAATAAATAGGTTGGCATGTAGAAAGATATATATATATATATATATATATACAGGGTGTCAATTAAGTCCCGGGACGGCTGAATATTTTCTAAAGTACTGCTTTTCTGGAAGAGGTCAAGGTCATTCCTTAAGTAACTTTGAACACGGAACCCAACGGTGACCTTGGATTTGACCTTGAACCTCATTTTCAAGGTTAATTTGAGGTCAACCTAATTTTTTCAAACGGGAACCCCTATTTTTTATAGCGGAATCGGAAAGAGCGGAAAATTTTACATCCGGATATGTATTGAGGTATGGGGTTGAGGTAACCCCTAGAGGTCAAATAGAGGTCAAATAATGACAATTTTAACAAACGTTTATTATATCTAACAATCATTTTCTTTTGTAAACATTCCTTTTAAGTGACTATTCTGTCTTGAAATATTTTACTTGGGGGTTTTAGGGGTCGCTGAGTTAGAATCTACTACTAAAATTTCGATTTTTCCAAATCCATAATGGCGAATTCAAGATGGCGGATGAAAATCTTGGGAACAGCACATTTCTGTCTGAAATGAGTACTCGGGGATTTTTGGGGTCGCTGAGTTAGGATCTACTACCGAAATTTCATTTTCTTCAAATCCAAGATGTTATTGCCATTAAACTTTGGACCTCTAAGGGAGAGGCAAGGGGACTCACGTTAATTAAGCACCTCAAAGGAAACAGATCTTACTACATCCACGTCGTTGTTTCTGGGTAACGCTAAAAGTGAGAATAAGGACTGAATGTAAAATTTCTCGCTCTATCGGTTTCCGGTATTATTACTGGGATTTCCGATTAAAAAAACCAGTTGACCTTCAAATGACCTTCAAGGTCAAGTCCAAAGTCAAATTGAAGGTCACAATTACATCCCTTGTTCAACACATCCATACTTGAAATTTCTCGCTCCTTCCGAATCCGGTATCAAAAAGGGTTTCCATTTGAAAATATGAGGTCGACCACGAAACAACCTTGAAAATGAGGTTCAAGGTCAAATCCAAGGTCACCGTCGGGTACCCCGTAAAGATTTACCAGGGTATGACCTTTGTTTGTTTTGTTTTACCACTGAACTCGCGAGATTTTTAAGAAGTCATTATTTGACCTCTATTTGACCTCTAGGGGTTACCTCAACCCCATACCTCAATACATATCCGGATGTAAAATTTTCCGCTCTTTCCGATTCCGCTATAAAAAATAGGGGTTCCCGTTTGAAAAAATGAGGTTGACCTCAAAATAACCTTGAAAATGAGGTTCAAGGTCAAATCCAAGGTCACCGTTGGGTTCCTTGTTCAAAGTTACTTAAGGAATGACCTTGACCTCTTCCAGAAAAGCAGTACTTTAGAAAATATTCAGCCGTCCCGGGACTTAATTGACACCCTGTATATATATATATATATATATATATATATATCTTTCTACATGCTAACCTATTTATTTCAGAATTTTGTACTAAATGTTATATTCCTTGTCTATTTTTCTTTCAGAAATATAAAATTTTCACTTCAATTTTAAAAATTGTATCATTATACGACAAAACATTATATTAATTTCATTCATTATGCGTAAATAATCAAATATTGTAATAAAAACGTGAATAAATTCTTACTTAAAAACAAACAAAAAGCGTATTTTCAAAATATAAACTCCCAGGCATAAGTTGTTAGCATTAAGAATGGTACAACAGTTTTTTCGTTAATTACGTATGTTAGGTAGAGGGATACTCGCAATGCGGGAGGTTCGTCGCGAGTTCTGCTTGGCAGAGTTAAGTATGGAGCTTCGTTGATGTTAGATTTCGAAAGGAACAAGGCAAGAATTGGGTTAATGGTTGTTTATTGACTCGATCTAGGAGAAAGGTATATGTTCGCAACTGCTGCTTAACCGCTTCTCTTGGCTACTACTGCGAATCTCTCCAGAGACGTGCGCATCTCGCGCGCGAAGATCGCGCGAGATAAGCACTGCCATGTCAGCGCACTGCGCGCTTCTCGCCAGATATGGGATACCTATATCCGAGCAACAACTTACGCTAGTGTGCGTACGTTACACGTTCAAGGTCATGGCGACGTCGTCTCGACGGCGTTTAATATGTGTATGTATATGTGGTAAGGTGTAATGTTGTTAGTGCTTTCGCATGTGTATATATAATAATGTCTTTCTCTCGTTTTTAAACAATTATATAGCTTTTATCTTTCTAAATATGTTTTTCGCTTACTCCTGGTATGTCCTGACTTCCCAATATGTAAGAAATCAGGAACACATGAGGTATGAGTCTAATGACAGGTTCTACCATTATGTTTATTCTGGATTTATATATTTTAAAACTGAATAAGTACTTACTTCTCTGGATCTGCTGTATGTGACGGATGTTCTGGAGTTTAACTAAATTTCCCACATAGCACTCAATATTGCAAAAATGTCACACGAAAACCACATGCAATATTAAATGTTTCTGTGATATATATCAGTAATATTTCAGTGATACTGTAGCAACATTTAATGTCCACGTCGTTTTTATTACAGGAATATTAGTACAATATTTTGGTAACAATCAGGCAAAATTTCAGTAACATCACAACAATGTTATTAGTTTGTTCGTGATAGTGGGAAAGATTGCAGCGATATTGTTGGAATATTATAATCATTTCACATTTAATAATGGGAATACTGAGTAATATTTCAGTAACATTCCAGCAATATTCCAGCAATGTTCCAGAGATAGAGGTCGCTGATGTTAATTAAATATTTTCGGCGGAAGGTAACCCCCATAAGAAAGCATTTACCATACACTACGATCTGTCGCACACATTCAGTCTGTACTGTAGAGACACCGCACGGACACTCGAAATCTTTACTGTACATCTGTCGTCAGTCAGATTCTACTCACGTACGCTGTTCAGGCCGCGGGTCTAATCCCTTCGGCCACATGTACAAAAGCGGCTGCTAACTAGTAGACTTGATTGCTACCGGGGACGAACTCGCCATTACAAATTATTTACTGTAAAATATTTTATAAATTTCAAAATAATTAAAGATATAAAATATTATTATAATTTTTATTAAAGTATTATTCGCATATATTTTAATGTGATTTGTCACAGTGTAATATTATAGTAATATTTCGGCAGTATTAATATGAGATGCATAGAGAAATATCATTCTGTAACCGTGCAGGAATATTACTGTAATATTCCCATGTGATATATCACATAGCAATATTTCAGAGTATTTCCAGTATATTTCAATGTGATTTGTCACGGTGTAATATTGTACAAATATTTCGGCAGTATTAATGGAAGATGCATCGAGAAATGCCACTCTGTAAACTTGCAAGAATATTGATGTAATATTGCAATCTTAAAAATCATGCTGGTATATCACGGTAATATAGCTGCAATATATCAACTTATCCGCAATATCACAGCAAAATCGAAATATTTCTACGTCATTCCTGCAATACTGAGTGCTATGTGAGTCTGGATGGTTGGTAGAGTAAATAATAAATTATGCACTTTATTTCACGATTGAAAAATCTATTCATTTATTAACTTCAAATTAATATTTTAACAAAGGGTTATGAAATATGTGTAATTCTTCAATTAAGGGAGGGGGGCTGCTTTAGAAGGTAAAAAAATCGATTATTTTTTATTCGCTAAATCTATCCCAAATGTATCCAAAAATATATTCCCAAAGTTTTAGAGGTAAATTCAAAGTTTTTCCGAAGATATATAAACCGAAACGGTACGACGTTGAGTAGATGTACGAGCGCTCGGCCCCCCTTAGAGCACGCACTCGTTCCCTCACTCTTATAATCCGAATTTCTTTCCTGTGAAAGATGCAAAGATCTTTCGGGGCAATGTTTTGAAATTGTAGTGAGCATTATAGCTATATATATATATATATATATATATATATATATATATATATATATATATATATATATATATATATATATATATATATATATATAAGTATACTAACTGTTCTGGAGTATAACGGTCTCTCTCTCTCTCTCTCTCTCTCTCTCTCTCTCTCTCTCTCTCTACGTGTGTGTACATATGTCTACCTTGTTGATTCAATGATTAGTTTTACTGTGATTCTCGACGAGTAAACACCGAAAGAAAATCATATCAAGCTATCCAAAAGACGATCGTCCGAGCAATCAATGTGCTGCAAAACGTCGGAAACGTAGATTTCAAGGAAATCAATTTACAAGTAAATAGGACAAGAAAGAGTTAGATACAAGCAGTAGTGCGAGAAAATTATTAACTGCGAGCAGGAATGATATAATTGTGCATCCACTTCACTATTATAGAATAATAGAATTTTTTACAGTTTTCAATGCACCTACTGATATAATATGCAGATCGTGCAAGGAAAGCATACAATTTGCAAAGAGTGGACATCGAGGCTTAGGCTTTAAAATTATATTATTGTGTGCATATGGTCGAAGAGAAATAAATTCAGGACCGTTAATACATACTGGCTTCGAAATAAACAGACGTATTGTGTTCGCTATGAGGTTATTTGGTATTGGACGAGAAGGCATTAATTTATTTTGTGGTATGATGGATATGTGCTAAAGTTTATCGAAATCGACCTCTAATAAGATAGTGCAGCATTTTAACGCAGCGACGAACTCAATGTTTAATAGTGTCTGTTAAAGAGCTGTCAAAGAAAACCAGGAAAAAAATGTTGATAATGGAAGATCCGCAACGCATTTAAAAGTTTCCGGTGACGGATCATGGAAAAAGCGTGGCTATACGTTATTGTTCAGTGTAGCAAGTTTCATTGGTTATTACTCTGGCAAAGTCATCGACCTTATTGTTAAAAGTGCATACTGTCAGTCATGTGCCTAAAAAAAACATCATTGAACGACGACGAATTTGAAGAGTGGTTCGAAAATCATAAACAGTCATGCACCTCAAATCACGAAGGTTCGGTGGGAAAGATGGAGGTGAATTCAGTCGTAAAAATGTTTTCACGATCTGACTAAACATTTGGCGTCAAATATACCAATTATATCGGCGACGGCGACTCTAAAATTTTTACTGGGACTTTGAACATGAATCCATACGGAGACGAGTGCACTGTTACCAAAAATGAGTGCGTGTAACTCGTACAAAAACGTATGGGTATACGACTCCGTAATAAAAAAAAGCAAGAGAAACTCAGAGATAAAAAGCGCCTGTTGGACGGCATCATCAAGAAGCTAATCATTTATTATGCTTTAGTTATCCGAAGGAATATAGATTCTGTAGAAAATATGACAAAAGCGATAATCGCTACTTTAGATCATTAATGTTCTACAGATTGTTTTCATCGGCATGAAAACTATCCTCCAGGTGCTGACAGCTGGTGCGAATGGCGTAAGGCTAAGGCTATGAACTCACTGGCTTCATATAAACATCCTGCCAAATTGATTTAAGAGGATATCGAGTCGCACATTCGTCCTATTTATGAAGAGCTGTCCAAGGACGAACTTCTAACGCGGTGCTTAGGAAGTCAGACGCAGAATCCGAACGAATCATTCAATGCTACAGTCTGGTGCATGAACACCAAACATCTGCATTCTGGCCGAAAAATAATGGAAATAGCCGCGTTTATGCTTGCAGACATATTTAACGAGGGCTATTCTGCAGTTTTGAAGACCATGCAGCTACTCGGCCTCAATATCGGCCAGCAATGCAAGATGTTTGCGGATAACATCGACGATTAACGCATCAAGAGTCAGAACAAACAATCTTTATCGAGTAAGGAAGCTCGTACAGCCAGACGATTGGAACAAATACATCAAGACCAGTTTTATGAAGAAGCAGAATGGTTATTATATGGAGCAGGAATAGCTGATTAGTCGATTATTACTGTACGTATCAATCAATCAAAAATTGATACTTTTTCCTATCGAAAACTTTGAAACGCGATTTCTTGTGTTTTCGTTTTAACGATTTCTTTAAATTTGCGGGAAAGATTGCAAGAAAACTATACGATCGATTAAAACGAATGAAAGTTTTTTATGTTCAGAATTAAATTCTCTTCTAGATATAGCTAAAAAATTATTAATAAAGTTTGTTTAAACAATTTTTATAGCACGTTGAAGTGATTTTTTTTTCTAAAAACGTGTATTTTTCAAACTTGCTAAAAATGTAGAATTTTGCCATTTTTTCGAGTCTTTATAACTAAGATTAGAAGGAAAACATATGAAAATTAAAAATTTTTGTTCAATTTCTGTTTCCGACAAGCATTACGAGCTCTACTTTTCCCGCAGCTGATAACTTCAATAACGAGGCTTAGTACACATATGTATATAAAGAAATATATAATAATATAAATTTAATATATAAAGAAAGTTGTATTTTTCAAAGATCGACAAATTTTCCATTTAACTTTTTCATGTAAAATGCATAGATGTAAAGTTATATGGTAAAAAGCTGTTTCTTCGATGTTAAAATTCGTTTTTGGCCTGTTAACTCGAGTTAAAAGTATTTTCATAAATAGATGTCAATGGGAAAAAGTTGTATTTTTCAAAGATCTACAACTTTTCTATTTAACTTTTTTTCGTAGAATGATTAGTTTTCAAGTTATAGCTCAAAAACCATTTTTAGCGATTTTGTATAGTCGCCGCATTCAGTGTATATTTGCAGGATTAATCTCAAAATAGGACCATCAAGTTGTTATACTTAGAAAAGTTTCCAAAAAAATTTTGAGCCTGATCCGCTAAGATTTCGCGGAAATAATCGTGTAACATTAATTTAAAAAAAAACACGTAAAAATAAGCAAAAAGTGCTCGCAATTTAATAAATACTTACAGGATCGGGATAAAAAAAATAGAATTTCATATTGTGCTGAAGGAGATCTCTCCTAAAATTTCAGCCCGATTGATAAAAAATTGCGTGAGACATCCTATCGCACACATTTTTCGCTAACGAACATATAAGGCACTTCCGTGTCGCGGTCGTGCCTAAAAATATAATCTCAAATATCTTGAAAGATAAAAGACCTCATAGTCTGGGCGAAGACCTCATCCAAGAGATAGTGGAAGGCTAACTTTTTCAGGTCAATTTATTTTAAACATTCTCCATCATATGTTTCCGAGATATGACTGTTTAATCAAGAAATGACATTTTAGTGTATAACAAAAGAAGGAACACAGCTTTTAAAAAATTTCGTATCGGAGAAGATAGGTAATTTTATATTTTATTCATACTAAAGCGATCAGATTATTTCTAAAATACCAAAATAATTTACCTAATCGATTTCAGAATATCATAAAATAGAAAAATCGTTATAAAAGAAAACCGGGTCCATGAATCTTAAAATATATGTTCAATACCGAATCTTCATTAAAATCCGAAAAAAAAGATCCGCAGCTGATAAAAATTGACCGCGTCGTTATCAAGATATAGGTGATCAAAATAATTTTTGAAAAAAAGAAAAAAAATATAACCCTGAATATAAAGGTTGTTATAATCTGGGCAACGAGTAAAACCAAGATACAGTAAAAAGCTATTCTTCTCCATATTCCAAATCACTTCAAATTTTCTCAAAAATATTCTATCATACATTTCCAAAATATTACCGTTTAAACAAAAAACGACATTTCCATGTATAACAGAAAAAGGAGAATGGCTTATTTAAAATGTCAGGTCGCAAAAGATAGCTAATTTTATGCTCTATCAAATGCATTTAAACTGAATCGATAACATTATTTCAAACATACCAAAGAACCCGAAAAACGAAAATCGATAACACACACGCCCGATCGCACGCACGCACACACACACATTTTCTAAGAATAGTTTATTTTGATTCCTAATATCTCAAAACATGTTTGTATAATGATTTTAGCATAATTTTATTTTTTTACCAAAACGCAGCTTCCTCTATGAGAAAACAAAATGTGAAAAAAATTATTATGTTGATGAGCAGGATCACGATGTTTCTAAAACAGAAGAAATATGTTAATTCTGTTATTTATAGTTTTCCTTTATAGTTAATGACAATGTTACTATTTTCATTAACTTTCAATATTTTAAAAGGATCAATATTATGACCTTCTTCCGATTTTCCAGATTTTGGTTCTTTTACTAAGCAAGCTTCATCACTTATTTTAAAATCTACTGAATTTATGAATTTATCATAATAGTTTTTAGATCTTTTTTTTGATAATATTAAATTTTCTCGTGCTGAAGCAGCAATTTCTCTCATATTTGTAACTAGATTCTCTAAATAGATATTAAAGGTTGGAATCTGTTCCGATTTTTTAAAGGTTTACCAGATAATAATTTAGGAAGATAAGTAAAAACCAAATCATTAGGAATAAATTTGTGATTTGATTTCATAGATGTATTATGATGAAATTGAGTTAGTTTTAACAAACATCCCGTTCAATTTCCTTTGATGAACATTTTTTTCAATATTCACACAGACGATGATGAGCGCTTTATAATGAACCATTGGAAGACAAAAAGAAGTAGTGTCACTCTTAGAGAATTTGACTCTACATGTAGTAGTCTTTAATATTTTACTACTAAAATTTGTTCCTCTATAAGTACAGTTTTTGGTGATCTAAAGATACATATAAATCTCTTTATGAAAGGATCAGCTACTGATTCGTCAATTTGATCTTTTAGTGCTACAGTAACTAAAAATGTCGATAATTGATTCTGAATTGTCAAAACATATTTAGTGCCATTATCCATTAAAGGTTATAGCCGAATAACTATAGTAAAATTGCCCTGTGCTAACTAACTAAATAAAAGATAATATTAAAACAAATTCAGATCCCTAGATACCCTTATGGGCTAGCTAGACCAAAAAACGTGTTTTTTCGAAAATATTTTTTTTTCGGTCCCATCAAAATATCAGGTATTGAAAAAATTTCTTTTTAATTTTAATCTCAAAAGACGCGTTGCGAAAAATCGTTGAAAATTTAAAATCAAGCTCACGGTCTCAGAAAAAAGGCAACAAATTAAGAACAAAAATTTTATTTCCACTTTTTATGTATATTTTTTTATTATTATTAAGCTAAATAAGGGTTTCAACAAGGTTCAAAACCATTTTTTTAAATTATTCCAACGTAATTTACAGTATAAAGTCGATTATGTACAATCCATAGAATACAGAGATAAGAGAGAACACGATCTTTTTTCACATTTTTGAGGCAATTTTACGCTCACGAATCTCAAAATTAAATGATGATACTTAAAAATAGATTACAATTGGTTTATATATGACATATATATGTACTCATACTATGTAAGAGTCCAAAATAGTCTAAAAATCCTACTAACAAGCTAAAAAATCCCAGGGTGTACTATTTTTTCTAAAACACCCTATTTATTGACACTAATGCCAGTACTTCATAGCAAGGAATATTTCAGTGAAATATTTGAAGCAATATTTCGAATTAAATTTTTCGGAAGTCTTTTTGCAATATTAATGGTTTTACGTGTATAAATAACGAGTCAGTAGAAATGTAGGTGTAATAAGATATACTCGAAACAAAGCAAGGCAGACAGCGTAGTAAGATAGCTCATGTGGTAGAGTATTCGCCTCTAGACGGAAAAATCCGTGGTTCAATTCCGGACAAACTTGTTCTTCGTCCACCAATTTTTATAAAATTATTGATATGAAATATATCATTGCAATATTGCAACCTTATAACTATATTTCAGGAAATATTCGTAGACACCCATTATGTAATGTTTCTCGAAATATTAAAGAAATCTTACCATAATCTTTCATGAAATCTTACAGGAATTATTTTAATAATCTACCCAAAAAATATTATTTGCCGTAATTCTACAACATTACATAAATATTTCAAGAAATACTACTTCTATAGTTTAAAAATAGTATATTATGACACTGTTGTGGGAGATGGTTTTCTACCTTGCTCGAGGGTTTTCGCACGAGCGAAGCGAGTGAGAAAATCGAGCAAGGTAGAAAAACACCTCCCACAACAGTCTCATACGATATTTTATAGCACAACAACCTCAAAATCGACAATAAAGTTGGCATTTTGAGGTTAGTGTGCTATAAAAGTTTTTTGCAAATATTCTGGAAATATTTCAGTAATATTATAATTTAATGTTCCAAAAATGTATGTAGCAGTCTTAGAAATAACTCTGAAATATTACTGAAAATTTTCATGAAATGTTTCAAACAATTACGCATGAAATATTACTCGAAATATGCCCAGTTATCTTTATAAATATTTCAAGAAAAAAATCCAGTAATTTTCCAGAAATGTTTCAGCAGTGTATCATGAAATATTTTTAAAAAATCGGATCGATAGATACTACCTAAATATTTCTTAAAACATTTCGGAAATACTTTAGTAATATTGTAATACAATATGTCACAAATGTGTCTAGCTGTCGGAGATATATTTCTAAAATATTACCAGACTATTCCATGAAATGCGTCAAACAAATACCAATAATATAATTCTTGCAATATTTCCTCTTCTGGAATATTGCTGAAATATTTCTGTAATATTTCCGGACGTGATCTGCGATCTTTTTGAACAATACGAAACATATTTCTGAAACATTTCTGAAAGATAACTGGAAATATTTCCAGAAATATTTCATACGCATTTGTTTGCAATAATTAATGAAATATTTCTAAGGCAGATACATACATTTTTTAAACATTACATTAAAAACGTCCAAGAATATTTCAGCAATATTACATGAAATATTACTCGGAATATTCGCAGTTATCTTTATAAATCTTTTAAAAAATCGCAGAAGGCTTAAGTAAATATTCTAGAAATGTTTCAGTAATGTTTCATGAAATATTTTTTAAAAATCGTATCGAGAGATACGATCTAAATATTTCTCAAAACATTTCGGAAATACTTTAGTAATATTTTAATATTTTAATTTTATATTTTAATTTTCCGGAATATTACTAAAGTATTTCCTGAATATTACTGAAATGTTTCCGGATTATTACTGAAATATTTCAGGAATATTTCAAGAAATATGTAGGTAGCATCTTACAAAGTGATTTTTGAATAATATTTCACGAAATATTGCTAAAATATTTTTGGACTATTTTAATGTAATGTTTAAAAAATGTATGTAGCTGCCTTAGAAATATTTCATGAAATATTTCAAACAAATGCGTATGAAATATTTCAGCAAAATGTCATACTGTGGTTTACACATTTTTCTTTAAACACTAAATGTTGTTACAACTTTTTTCTCATAAGAAGCTAGTTTTTGAGGTAAATATCGAAGAAAGTTGGCAAAATCTCAAAAAATGGAAAAAGGGGTAAAAATCAAAGTAAGTTAGCAAAATCTCAAAAAATGGAAAAAAAGCATTCTCTTAGAGTTTTGGACATTTTGATTTTTGAACATGCTCACTTAACATGGCACCACCCATATTCAAATATATATTTATTCATTAATGTATTTATTTATTTATTTATTTATTTATATATTTATTTATCTCATATATATTTACTTATTAATATTAAAGTATCAATATTATAATTTATTTTATAAGTGTAATATTTAATAAACGAGACATTTAAAAATGAATGACGTATAAATATAGCATTACTTTTAAGAAACTAATACTGCCAGTAAAAAATGAATCCGTTTATAAATATAAATAAAATGCACTCATATATTATTTATCTAATGATCTTATAAAAAGATTTTAACTTTTCCCTCGATAGGCAAAATTAGTCAAGGTCTGGTGATTTTTTACAAACACGCATACAAATACGTACACATACATTCATGCAAATTAACACATACGCAAAAGTGGTCCTACACACATACACACACACATGCACGCACGCACGTAACACCCACACGCACACGTATATATCTTTCCTATGTTATATAGTTGTAAGTCTTAGATCAAGCACTTAACCTTTCCACACCCCCTCCACAGTATAACGTAAAATTGTTTAAAAAATTACGTTATTTTTCAAACTTGGTCCCCTTCCACACCCCATTGACACCTTTCAATAGCACGTCTACATATCCCTCCACACCCCCTCTACAGTCTCTCCACATTCCCTCCACATGTCCTCTACACTTCTTCAACATAATGATTTGTGCCTTAATGTTATACTTGAATAATTTACTTATCTTTATCAAATCGTGTACGATTATATACACATTCTATTGTAATAAAAGTTCTTATTAACAAGTTTCTTACAAAATATTAAAAATACATTCTTAAGGTATAAATTAAAGTAGAAATAAGATTTATTTATATTTAGTTTATGTTAAGGAGGCAGGCCTGGGTTAAAATCTAAAAAAAGAAAATTGCAGTTTTATTTCTACAAATTTTTGGATGTGATTTAGAATATGGGAAGTTTTTTTACCAAAAGTAGGTAAAAAGACAAAGATTTTCACAGCTTAAAAACTTAAATATCTTGAATCTGTGACTCGTACCAAGTGACTCTTTTCGATACTCTGTTTTTCTATTTTCAACCAATTTATATCGATGGCTGGATGTTGAGAAAGTCTACGAGACAGACCTAAAAATAATAAAAAACATTATTTTGAAATAATTGCATTTAAAGTTTGAAAACACATTAAACACATACAAATAATACTCACCCAAAGAAAAAAGTAGGAATGCTTTGTACTTTCTTGTTATATATTTCAATAATATATTTCACACTATTGCTTAGACATTTGTTAATAACAGTGTCTCATTCTTATCAGTAAGAATAATGAATACATAATTTATCTTTTTTCGTCATAAAACATAAGTATATTTTGAATTCTTATAGACGTAGCTGGTAGTTATTTTCCATTTTTAATATTCCCATTTTTAATATTCCCAAAAAACGCTTTTTTTAGGCCTTTGAAAGCAGGATCCCCCCTTAAGTGAGTGAAAGAGCGAGACAACTCAAGTTAATTAAGTAAGTGAGTAAGCAGTTGAATAAGTTAGTGCTTAAATTAGTAAACAAATCAATATGTATGTGAGAGATCGCATGCGTAAGTATGTCAGTGTAGGAGTCAGTGCTTCAGTGAATAAGTATGCAAGGAAGTGATAGAATATGAGAGTGCGTGCATGAGTACGTAAGTGATTAAGTGAGGGAGTTAGCATGTAAGTGTGTCAGATGGTACATGAGTAAGTGCATGCGTTAGTGGATGAGTGAGCAAGTGAGTAGGTGAATGCCAGAATGAGGGCGTATGTAAGTGTAGGATAGAATAAGTGCACGAGTTATGTTGTGAGGAAGCTTTCAAGTGAGTGCGTATGCAATTGATTGTCTGAATGAGTCAATGCGTATTGATTAAGTGAGAGCGTGCGTGAATGATAGAGCAACAAAGTGGGAAAGTGAATATGAGAGAAAAAAGAGAGTAAATATAATATGAGAGTGTGAGAGTATGAAGAAAAACACATTAATTATTATCTTCTTATATCTGTGGCTTCCCGGATTAAGCACTTAACTGATTTTTTTCAAAATTGAGTTTACATCGAATTTGACGTGTTTTATGACCCTTCTTCGTTATAAAGTCATATGAGATTCCGAAAGGTACATACGCTATTGCTAGTCAAGTGAATAACCACTTAACAGCACTTACCCCAACAAAAAATATCCCAGAATTAGACATACAAGTTACATAGTAATTAGATATAAATTAAAAAAAATAAATAAGAATTGAAACCCCTCTAAGAGTTGTGCCAAGCTCATTTAAATATATAAAAAGTTGTTGAGCAAAGACCCATGGCATTGCCTGTCCACGTAAACCGAAAAATATAGTGTATGCGTTTAATTTACGGTAAGGAAAACGATTAGTTTATAAAGTGTACTACAATATATATCTATATACATGACATATATAGATATATTGCACCTTACATTTTTCTAACTAAATGTCTTCCTAATCGCCTAGTCAAATGCACCCCCTATGAATTATAGAATAAGTAGCAACAGAGTTCAAGACCAAATTGCAGCCCAGATGCATAGTCGAGGGCATAGCATAGTATTCGCACAGGAAAAGGGCTAAATGAGGATATATAGGGCATTATTCAATAGAATGTAAATGTACAAAGATCCTTTCTAATAGAGTCACGGATAATACGATTTTTATTAAAAATACTTTAGATTATAAATCTAGCAAGAAAATGTGTTATAATTTCATGTGATTTTGTTCATTATTGTACAATTAAAGATCATTTTTATTTGTTAAGTGATGACCCTTTGATTCACATATTTGGCTATGAAATCATAAAACTACATAACATGATTAGCAATCATCTGATTTATATTATAAGAAATGCATATAAAAATATTGTGTACAAAAAATATATTAATGTCTATTTCCTGTAATTCATATGGATGGAGTAAGTGCTAACAATAAACAGTGACGGTGACATTAAATATTGATCAGTCGAACCCACTTTTTTCAGGATTTTTAGATTTAAAATGAGTTTAATTAATCGAAAGGGGCATTAAAAGGTTTTGGAACCATTTATTATAAAATATTCAAAAAATGTTCTAAAAAATTCTTTGTTACTTTATGTCTAAGAGATTTAGTTTTGTTGAATAAACGGAAGTTAAAATTTGTTAACGCCCCTGCGCAGAGTGCCGAGTATACTCGTCCAAACATTTTTTATCATAACTTTTGAACAAAATAACTATAAGACATCAACGACCCCGCAAATTAAAGCCTAGAATATATGTAATAAGATAGCTGGAGTTTGAAATACGATTTTGAATGTTATTATACAATTATTATAATCTGAAAAATAAGAAAATTACGTTTTTATATACTTATTGTATGCAATTGTAAAATCTTTCGTAAATTGCTTAAAATAGCTCAAAATAGCTTGAAAACCCTTACTCGGGGGTTTTCAAGGTAGCTTATTACGATTCTGCAGTTATAATTTCAATATTCAAAATGGCGGATCCAATATGGCGGCTGTTAAAATTATTCCCGAGAATTATAAGAATATTTTCTAAAAATATGAACGTAAATAAGCTTTTAACATTATCAATATTATATCTATTATTAAAATTTCAAAATTCAAAATGGCAGATCCAATATGGCCGCTATTATACAAAATTCCTGTATATTATTTAATAATATATAAAACAATCGTATAATTAATACGATTGTTTTCAAAGAAAATAACCATACACGGGTTTGCCGGGTCGCCGATTACGAATCTGCTGTCAGAATTTCGATATTCGAAATGGCGGATCCAATGTGACCGCCACATACGCAATATCTGGACATTACAAGCGTCTTTGAAGAAAATAACCTTACATGGGTTTTCGTGATCGCTGACTACTTATTTGCAGTCAGAATTTTAGAATTCAAAATGGCGCAATTATTATCTCTGTTATAGAGTGAAATATTAAAATTACCACCTAAACTACAAAATTTCTGGATATTACGTGTTATTATGTGGCGGCCATATTGGATTCACCATTCTGAATTTCGAAATTCTGACTCCAGATTTGTAATTAGCGACCCCCAAAACCCATGTATGGTTATTTTCTTTAAAAACAATCGTAATATACAGGAATTTTGTATGTAGCAGCCTTATTGGATCCACCATTTTGAATTTCGAAATTTTGACTGTAGATTCATAATTAGCGACCCCAAAAACCCATGTACGGTTATTTTCTTTAAAGAAATCGTAATATACAAGAATTTAGTATGTAGCAGCCATATTGGATCCGCCATTTTGAATTTCGTAATTCTGACTGCAGATTCGTAATCAGCGACCCCAAAAGCCTTAAATCATTCCCTTCTACGTTTTAGACTTGCTTTGAAAAATTACTACATTTGGAAGGTATTTCTGGCATGATAACTCCTGCGCAGGGGGGTTAAAGAATGTAAAATATGGCTACATGTTCATATTTAGCCTTGATCGACTTCAGATCAAAGGATTTCAAAAAATATGAATATATTCACAGTCATTATACATACCAAGAAGAACATTTTTACCGAAGAAACAAAAAAAATATTTTTGTATATATATATATTTTAGACTGGCAGTTATTTCCCAAACTGATCGAATACCGGCTCCCGTCCCGGAAAGCTATTGTTTATACCCAAAAACTATGATAGCAGCAAAAAAACCGGTTCAGAAGATAAAGACCTCGTTTTAATCATCAAAAAACGCTTTTTTCACATTTTTTACATTTTTTATATTCCTACTTGCTGATTTCGCTAAAAAAAATGTTAGAAAGCTAAAATACTCTTAAATCGTCTTTGTGAGTAAAGACAATGTCTTCTGTACTGATTTTGGAGCGGAAATTTTTTTTTTATAACAACGATATAGCTCTTAAATTTTCCAAAAATTCACAAAACCGTACTTTTCCTTGCGGATTTATGGAGTTATTGATGGGTTATCGTTCCTTAAAGTTTAAGGGGGGAGTCTGCTTTCCCGGCTTCAACAAATCGATTTTTTTTTGTCTTAAATCTATGCCAAAACTATCCAAGAATATGTCTTCAAAATTTCAGAGGCCAATTCGACATATTTCCGAAGCTAGAGCAGTTTTAGTGGCCGACACGGTGGTCCTCGGCAAAATTCAACCGAAACGTGTTTGCAATTTGGATTTTCTTTTTGCATATGATTTGAGGCCCTTTCAGGACCATATTTCAATAGAAACTAAAATCGAGGAATGAGCACTTTTTTTTAATTCACTTTTGAAATTTTTTTATAGGTAGTCAATGACGAAAATTTTTAATTAATTATTTTAATTATATATTTACAGTACACTTTCTCGCAAATATGTACAGAAGTGTATGTTACATTATAAATATAAATTTAAAATAATGTTTTTTTTTCTGTTAAAAATATTATCGTGGTAAAAGTATATAAATCATATACTTTCAAAGTATTTTAAAAAATTAATTGAAACTGAATACTACTGGGCACTAATATATTCTATAAGTACCTTGTAAGGATGAAAATGTGTATAGCAATATACCTTCAGTCAAGATCAAAACCATTTGTAAACAAAGCGTATATATGTGTCGCGTATATTTGTGAGTGTGTTGTCGAGTATGTGTTTGTATATCTGAAAATTCCAACGATGTTAGTGTACAATAATTCAGTCAGTCCGTTTGTAGCAGTCTATTTAACACCATGCCGCCGATTATTATAAAAAATCACGCGCGTACTCATGAGGAAAATCGCTCTGTTATTTGCTTACTTTGTTGAGATAAAAGTAAACGGATTATTGACATAACATCAGCTTTAAGAGATAAAATATGTAAACTGTTTAAAAGTTATGACGAAAAAAATGAGTGCCTTCCAAAAGTAGTGTGTGCATCTTGCAAGTCCAATTTATACCGTAAAAATCTCGACGAAAAAAAATCTCGCCAATAGATTTTTCGCAATATAGGTTTAAGAAAGATACGAGATCAAATGCAAGTGCAAAGTGTAATTATTTTTTTTTGTGAATGAGCAAGAAAGAATGGCAAGGACAAAGTTATTCCCAATAATGTTTATGGAACTCAACGTAAGTCTCAGCTGAATGAAGAAAAAAAGAAAACCTCCAGTTATGAAATGCTGCTCAAAATGTTTTTCTAAAATATATGCAGGTAAAAGTCATATTTGTAGAAAAGCTACTGTAGTACGCAAAATTTCAATTTGTGTTACTTCACTAGATTTGAAATCTAAAGAACAGATAGCTTCCAATTTGTTAAAAAAGGTTCTTGCGATCCAACCGTAACCTGGGTTGTTTGAAATATGTGGATGTATTTGAAAAGTTTAAAACCGTTGTTGACTCTTGCTTTACTATTTCTTTAAATCCGAAATTTGTTGAATATATAGATGCGTTCAAAGATGCGTATCTATCTTTAGGTATATCTGTAACACCGAAAGTCCACGCAGTTTTTTTTTCATGTAAAAGAATTTTGTGTTGAACATCATCTCGGTCTCGGCTTTTATAGTGAGCAAGCTACGGAAGCAGTGCATTATGATTTTTCCAAAACATGGGCTAAGTATAAAGTATCAAAAAAACATCCAGATTATGCAAATAAATTATTAAGAGCAGTCTGCGAATATAATTCACAACACATTTGAAATGTTCTTATACTTATTAATCTTATTATGCTTTCATTGCAGCATAAATTGTGATTATTTCTGTATATATTAGCGAGAAAGTGTACTGTACATATGTAATTAATGTATAATTCAATTGTTAAACACTATAATAAAAATAAATTTTCTAGATTACCTATGAAAAAATTTTTTCGTCATTGACTACCCATAAAGAATTTTCAAAATTGAATTAAAAAAAAAGTGCTCATTCCTCGATTTTAGTTTCTATTGAAATGTGGTCCTGAAAGGGCCTCAAATCATATGCAAAAGGAAAATTCAAAGTGCAAACACGTTTCGGTTGAATTTTGCCGAGGACCACCGTGCCGAGCATCGAGCAGGTGCGAATGCTCGGGCAGACCCAAGCGCGCGCTCCGCCCCTCGATGTATTCTATTATTCGACTATACTCGTATATACCTGAAAAGGTCCAAACATCCTTTGAAACATTATTTGGAGTTTCTAGAAGGTCAGTGTTGAGTAGTAGTAGGGAGAACGGTATACAATATAACGGTATACTATAGCTCTCGACATCGGTTTCTACACTGCTGTTTGTAGCGTCAACTTTCAGTTCCACTTTTGATTTTGCCGAGTACACATCGAAATGTCAAGCTACCCGAAAGATCTAAAAGACAGCGTGCTGCGGAACCGCGAAAGCGGAAATTTCACGGCAATCGTTTTACAAGTGTTTCATCGGACGACGGAGACTTACACAAGAGCCGCAGTGAGCAGAAGATAACGACAGCAAGCAGCGATGATGCCATTATTCATTCTGCGCACTGCTACCGCATTATTGAATTTATATCTGTGTTTCTCGCCATTTCGGAAATCGCAATTTGGACACGTGCAAAAGCGTATGGGTACTCGTTTACGAAATAAAAGAAAAACCGAGAAACTCGAAGGAAAGACGCGGCTAACGGAGAGTGTAATCAAGAAATTGTGGATATACTCCGGTCTAGGCAATTCGTCGAAATATTGATTCAGTGAAAGGTATGAAGAAAGCTATTATAGCAACATTAGACCACTACTGTTCCACGGATGAAAATCGTTGGCATGAAAATTGTCCAGAAGGCGCCGAGAGTTGGTGCGAATGGCGCAAGGCTCAAGCGGCGAATAATCTTGCATCTTACAAACATCCGGCGAGATTAATCGATGAAACCGTGGAGAAGAACATTCGTCCGATTTATGAAGAGCTCTCTAATGACGATTTAATGAGGCGCTGCTTAGGCGGCCACACTCAAAATTCCAACGAATCATTCAATTCGATTGTGTGGCGCCTAAGTCCAAAACATTTGAATTCCGGCTATAAAATCGTCGAAATTGCAGCATATATGGCTGCAGGCATTTTTAACGAGGGCTACTCTGCTGTACTTTCCACCATGCAGCTCCTCAATATCATCATCCGGCAGCAGTGCAAAAATTTTGCTGACGCCGTCGATGCTGAGCGCATAACGCGGGAGAACCGGCGCGCATCATTTTATAGCAAGAAGGCTCGTACAGCCCGAAGATTGGAGACCCTAAGCCAAAACGAGTTTTTTGAAGAAGAGGAAGGACTAATGTATGGCTCAGGAATAGCTGATTAACCTCTAATTACTGTAAGTACCCAAAAACTTATATTTTTTTGGACCGAAAACTTTAAAGCGCGTTTTCTGGAGTTTTCATTTTTACGATTATTAGAAAACGGTGCCGGTGATACGAGCAAAAAGAATATACGTCCGATCGAAAAAAATGAATGTGATCTAGCTTCAGTATTAAATTATCTTCTATTTGAACTAAAAAAGTTGGACAAAAGTATTATTTAAACTACTTTTTTTGCAACTTAAAGTGAATTTTTTTTTCAAAAAAGTGAATTTTTTTAAACTTTGAAAAAATTTGAAATTTGACAACTTCTTCGGTATTTTTTGAGTTTATATAGAAAAGAAACTTATAAAAATTAAAAAAAATTTGTCTCGTCGGTTTCAGACGCACCGCGCGACCTCCATCACCGGCACCGATTAGAAAGTGCAGACTCTAGGCGCTCCGGCAAAATGGTCATAACTTGAAGAAATTTTAATATTTTTTAATAACAAAAATTGTTTTTTAAAGCTAAAATATAGTACATTATGTTCTCAAAATTTCGTTTACCACAATCATTTCCTTCCTATTCAAAAAAATCGCTGAAAAAACGCTTTTTTTCGGGACCTAAAGCAGACTACCCCCTTAAGTAACTAATACTGTGAATAAGTAGAATTCAAGACATATTATTTCATTTTTTTAGAAAAGTTTTTAGGTGCTTCCGTTATCGAGATATGGTCATTTGAAGTTGGTAAGAAAATCGGAAAATGAAATCTGTGAATAGCGTACCCGGATTTTTACGGTTTTCTCTATTTGTAACCGCTGTTAAGGTTCCGCACTCACTAAAGCTTCTTTCAAATAAATCAATTGATTGTCTTGACATGAATATTAATGGTAATATTTTGTACTATTTCTTAATCTTTTGTTTGATCCCTGCAAACTCGTTCTCCCAAAAATGTATCCATGCGCAAAACTAAATTTTGACCCTTATAGCATAAAATACTATTATTCAATTTTCTTTTAAGCTTATTGCTTGTTAATAGAGCTGAATGAGTACTCAGAATACTATTAGTTATCCTCAAATAAAACAATTAATATATTTACAAAAATACAATACATTTTTTTATTACGTACAAAATTACAAACAATATATTACTCAGTTCTCAATTTTTTTATTAACTTTTTTTATCAGCACTTGCTAGTAAATCTTTTCTGCTTTCATTAACAAACTGAAGTAAGTACTACTTCTGGTCTTCATCTTGAGATCGGGTATTTACATACTCTTCAGCCAAATGAACTGCCATTTCGGCATAATCATTTACTACAATAAGGTTTTTTAATTTTTCACGACACTCTACGTACGCCGGATCATTCTCCCATGAATTCCAATCATGTTTCAAAAACTCATTGTTCAAATTGAACTTTGTAAAAAAAATTAAACTTAGGCTGTTAGTAAAATAATCAAGAGTTTTATCATGCAGTGCTCTAATGCCCTTATGAGAAGAATCATGTTCTTTATACTATCACCTTCATAATTTGATGAATCTATTTGCAGTGATTGTACTATTTTTTGTTTTACAGTGATTTCAACATCACTGTCGAAAAGCGAAAGAATATTGAGTTCTGGCGACACATACCACAAGTGATTACTGAATTTATGTAAAGTAGCATCTGATATGTCTTTATTTATATATTTAAAATCAATTAATGATTTTGTTAACCTCAAATCATTGTTTGGAGCGGAGATGGCTAAAGGAGCAGTATACCATGAAGTGATATATCTAAAAATAATAAACTTACTTATAGCAAATAATTTTTCTGCATCTACCTTCTTTACCTCGAATGATTTTCTGAATAAATATATTTTTATTGAATCCATCCAACGGGCATGGTGAATCGCACCTGGCTTTTTAAATGTTATTCCTTCCTCAACACCCAAGAAAATTAAACAGAGCTCTAATAGTTCTTTATAATCACTTATAGGCTGATGGTCTTTTAAAAAACTCTTTATATACTGAACTATATGAGGAATTTCATTTTTCAAAGACGTCTCTAGTTCAGCTAATCCATTTTCATAACAGTTGAGATTAAAATGAGACCATTCCTCTTGAAACCTCAAAAGTAGGTTATTCCGATATTTTATCTGATGTTAAATATTAAAATAATACTTTACTCCACCGCAAAACTTTATATAATCGTATAACCTATTTTTTAACAATATATAATATAGGTTATAAGATATTCTGCTTATTGTTAGTGTTGCAGTGCAGTAAAATATTTCAAAATGGGTGTTAATAATTTTCATGTAGAAAATATTTGTGTAAATTTTTTCGCGCAATAAATATTAGTATAGAATTATTTTGTGTATGGTGTAGGGTTATTTTTGTGTAGGGTTTGTACAGTGTTACCTATTTTTGGTGTTCATATATTATCCGTATGATACTAACATTATTTGTCGCAACATATATAAATACCATTATTTAATTATAAAATTTAGTACAACCAGGTTTAACTTATTATGTCTCAAAGTACATGTTTCTAGTACACATAGAATAAGTACACTGTTCGGACCAAATAACTAAAATTTGTTAAAAAGTATTTCGCTTTGCAGTCTTGTAATCGATTATATTAGGTATTAAATTGTATTTATTACCAAGTAAATCATTGCACTTTTTTGCTCAGGCATTATCTAATCTGTAAAGCATCTTACTTGCTCGAGCAACCGAAAAGTTCTTAACCTTAAATTCAAGATTATTTTGATTGAACAGTGTACATACAAGTGGTACATTTTTATTTTCAAGAACGAGCCCTTTTTGATTATGAACAACAATTACAAGAAGAAAATTACATTTAAGCTTTTCCAGATATGCTCTTGTGTTCAGGTTTATTATTTTGATAAATACTTATTTATAACACCAATATTTTTCTTGTTGCTAAACTATCTATAACTAAATAAAAGCGTCTAAAACTACGAAAATGTACTAACGAGTTTAAAAGTATTACGGTACATTTGGACCTTCTGTAGATGCAGTTCAATACATGCAGTTTGCTATGCATTACGTATAAAAATATGTGAAAATATATATAAGTGTATCAAGATATATGAAAGTGTAATTAATTACATCGACACTTTTTCTCCTGTGACAAACTGAAAAATTAGGTAAGCTATATGTATGTTTAAAAAAAATTATAGAATAAAATTATATGCAAATTAATAGCATACAAGGTTTGATATGGTTAGGTTTGTACAACAAAATAAGAATTTATCATGAGCAAAGGCCAATAACATCCAATAATAATGAAAAAAGCCTTGTTGAAGATAAATATGCATTTTTGTTTTATAATTTTTGTATGTAATTTTTGTATACAATAAAAGTATGTACTTCTTCATGTGCCAATTTGAGCCTGCAGTTTATTACAAAAATATGTGATAAAATTATATGATATAAATACATGCTAAAATTGTGTAACGTTTAGGCACTTCATTAATAATAAAGTCTTAATAAAGTTAACTTTTCATACATTAGTACATATTAATGGAAGTAACATATGGATAGTAACACCAAAAATAGGTCATATGTGTATGTTGTCTGCTGGTTTACTTTAATTTGTTTGAACAATTTAGATTAAAATAACAGATAACATAGACGTATGACCTATTTTATGTCATTATATCATCCATAGCTTCGTGATTTTCATCAGCAGTCATGGAGACGCCCGCGAAGTTAGTATTAAGTTCCTCCGCCGTAAACCCATGCAGCCCCTCCTTGGTTTTAGGGAGAAGTCCCAAGTTGCGCAATTCCCTGTATATATCGCTCTGTTGTTTTCCCAGCAGTCTTTTTCTACCTTGATAATAAGAAATACCCGCATGTTCCGTCTTAAGTAAAGATTCGTTACGCAACTTTAGGAATAACGTCTGTATGTCGCGTCTCGTTTTTTATTAAGTTGTTCGATGTTGTTTAACTCGTTTTATAGGTGCAAGGTTGTTTATTGCGTCTAATATGTTGTTATTAAGGCAGTCCAGCGCTGAATCGAGGTCTACATCACGCGCATTCAGAATAGACCAATCACAACTCGATAAAAAAGACTGCAGTTCTAATGGATCAATGCTCTTATAATCTCTATACGAGAAAGCTTCCTCGCATAGAGAAGGTGCATGTACATTTATGGCAACATCGATGATGTTATGTTTGCTAGGCCAACTTGCATCGCGGTTTGAATGTTCCGTGACTACGTCATTACTGTCTACTAGTATCACATCAATCCATGTGTGCGACGTTTCGGTATGATGTGTAGCCCCGTGTTGGACAATTTGAAGTGACAGTTCAGCCGTAAGTTTCCGAACAAACTTCATGTGACTATACGCATCACAATATTCTCTCAACTTGTCGACAAGATTCGAATATTTAATAAATGCAATGACAGGGGCTCTCTAGACGACCGCGACAAATACAGCCTCTTGTGCACCATACTGTATCTCGCACATGATGTATTCGGAGTTATTCGGTTTATCCGGTCTATCAGTGTTTGACTCAGCTAGTACTCTGACCTTATACCTGTCCCTAACATAAAGTGCACCCCCCCCCCTCTCCATGTACATTTTTATCCTGCCGCACAAGTGAGTAACCCTTGACGTGAATGAGATCATCGCCTTTCTTATCATCCAGCCACGCTTCTGCCACTCCAAATAGATCATAGGATTGGCTAAGAAGTTGACGGATTTGATGAATACAATGTCTAATAGAATTTGCATTGATAAAACCCGCCCTCATATTCACTCCCTTGCCCGTCTCACGTGTTTTCTGTACATCTAGTCACACAGATTTTCGATGTACTGTCGCTATAGTCTGAACTTTGTTGCTATTGACATTGTGTTAATTATTGTTTGCGGTACAATCGTCGTGAAAATGCTGTGGTGATGCTGATTTATTATTGTCATTAATGTTGTTTAATGTTTCCCTTATTACTATTAATATTGTTGTTTTTACTATTGTTGTTGTTACTATTGTCGTTGTTGTTGGCGTTATTATATAAATTTGCAATGGTATGAAGGTCTGCTATTGTTTTAAATACATGTGCTCGCATGCCTTCTCGCAGTCGAGCGAGGAACTTGCCCCGCCTATGCCATACAAATTTAAAGCCAAGATTTTTAGCCATTAGTTTCAAACTTTTCAATTCGACATAAGCGCTTGACTCTAGAACTTCATTTATAAAAATATTAGTTTGACATAGGTTTTTGGCAAGTCCCTCACTCAAACGCGAGGGCTCTATATCACACGTATTAAAGCGAGAAAAGGTTGCCTTTGCTTGCATCACTTCTTCCCTCTTAGCTGCACTAGTGAGACGGACAATCAAAGGTGGCGGTCTAACAGGGCCTTCAGTATCTGCCCTGGTGGTTCTACCATTCATTGTAAGGGGAGCGGATTGTCTTACGCTAACAATATCATTCTTACTGAAAGAAGGTAGAACGGTGCTGAGGATCACATGAGCGACCTCAACAGGATCAGTCTTAGTTCGCGAACAGTCAACTATTCCTGTGACAGTCAACTCCGGATCCACATCACCCCTACTGTCTTCTCTCTTAGTATGGCTGAAACCGCTTCCTCCATGAGCATGCACTGGGACACAGTTCAATGCAGGATCAGTCTTATGCGATCGACGCGAGATAAGTGCACTAGAATGACAGTCCTGCGTTTGAATTTTATTTACACTTGACATACTCGGGTTTACGCATGCCGAGGTGTCGCTTAGGGACACAAGTATCTGCGACTCATTCGCATATTCATCGTTAAAGCGGTGATTATTTTTGCTACCACCAAGCATGTCTCCGACTTTACTTATTAAGTTATTAATTCTCTCTTTTAAAACTTTATTTTCTTGCAACAACAACATGCGATCATTATGCAGATCTGCCAGCGTGAATAACTGCTCATCAATCTTTTTCTCAAGTGACAAAACTTGAGCAGTCAGTTTGTCAGACAACGACTCCGTTGCTGGTACAGTAGTCGAAGTAGCAGTGTCTCTGATAGCACCAATTTTTTTCACCACAACCGATTTAAGCTCGTCTATTGCTGTTGAAAGAATTCGAAACTGTTTGTCAAATAAAATAAATCGAGCATGCTTGATGGCAGATTACAGTAATTTATACCATTCAATGCCTGAGATGAAATATCAAGAGTTTGTTTATCCACTGCATTAGGTTTTAACGACGCAATCGAGGGTGTGGATGCAGTAAGTGCATTTCTCACGCTGACATTATTCAACAAATTATTATTGTTAATAGGGCTCTCCAAAACTGATTTGTCTGTAGTGTCTGTTTTGCTGTTATTACTGATTTTATTCACTCTACTAATTTTACATCCTTGACAGATAAACCTGTCTTTGTCTGATGCCATCATACTGTAACATACATAATGGTATGATTTTAGACAGACATAACAACTACGTATAATAGCTTTTTTTCTTGTAATTCTCTTACATTTAGAACAAGATGTGTTAGCCATTATGTGAAAGACACGTAGTAAGTTTGACTATAGTCAGACAAGGCCGGAAAAGTCAGTAGTGCAAATGTGCGTGTAGTAAAAAATGGTCAACGTATAGTCAGGTTTTGACTTATTTTACAATAACTAATTAACTATGTGGTTTAAAATTAATATTTAAATGTATTTCGGAGGTACATACACTAGAGGAGCTATTTACAAACAAATGATTATTAAGAATCTATTACAGACCAGATTATTAAAAAAAACTAAGAAAAATAACAGTCTTTCTACTAAAAATAATTTGAATATTCGCGCTGCTAAGTTCGATGGTCCAGCCATCTATTGATTGAACGAAGATCTAGCTGCCGATATTGTTCATCAAACAGAAAACAAGATGCTGCTGTTCTCTGGTATAGTGAAATGATCAGGCAGTACTGCCATCTGGTGAATGTCACCTAAAATTTTTTGTAACCGACGTTGCCAGGTCAACTGAGCGCCAATACAGAGAGAAAAAAGAGAGAGATAGAGAGATGTAAGAACTCTAACCGACAAAAAATTATTTTTCTTAACTCTTTCAATCGTTCTCCGGTAAAGTTGCTAGCTCGATGTGTAAAAATACAGTCAAAGAGTCTCTCGTGCCCGCAAGACATCCGATTTGTGCGACAAGGTATGACGACGCCCTCCAGATCCTCAATCAGTGTTGATGTTTGGTAGTTTTGAGGTTAGTTTGAGGTTATGTGAATAGCATTTCAGCGGAATTCCCCTCCAGGCTCATAAAAAGCACAAAGTCATGTGACTTTTTGGCATGAGCGTAAGAGCCTCTTCGAGGATCTTTTCCGCTATAAAAAAATCACTCCTCAAAGTGAAAAACAATCAGAATTTTCTGTGTTTACGTGACAGGCGAAGTTGTTCTCAACTTACCAGAAAGAGGGCCTGAGAGCGTGTGTGTGTGGGAGCGTGTATTGTGTGTGTGGGTCAGTGTGCTTCTGTATGCAGGGGTTGTATGTGAGTGGGGATGTGTATGGGTGCGTGATCGTGGTCGTGTGTGGAAGCATGTGCGTGGGTGTGTGTGTGTGTGTGTGTCTGTAAAAGAGTAAGTGTAAGTGTGTGTCTTTCCAAGAACAAAATAAGATCTTCAGAATTAAAATCGAATAACAAATAAAAACGTCTCCAGTGTTTTGTCAACTTTTTCTCTTTTAAAGTCTAAAGTTGACAAGATCTAATTTTAAAATACCGGAATTTCGGTAAAATACAAATTTTAGTTTTATAAAAACCTGTTATTTCATAATATATTGACTTTCATATCATTCTGTGAGATTAAATTGTAGTAAAAAATGTTTGTTTTTTATGATATATATATATATACGCCTTGATATCAACTGGAATCAGAATAAGTTAAACGACGTTTATGTTTTGTTAGTAAGAATAAAAGATTTTTCGCTTCGGACATAACGATTTAGACAATTTTTCATCTTTGTTCGATTTAGATCATTGGATAAAATATGGTCTCTGACTCAGATCATTGGACAAAATGAGATCACAGCCAAATGTGTAGAGATAAAGAAAAATATTACGTGGTATATATTATTGGGATGTTGAATAAATTCTCGCTGTTTCTTCATGAAAATTAATGTTTTATTTTAAAAAATTAGTACAAAAACATGTCACTCAAAGTATTGTCCATTGCTAGCCACTACTCTTTCCCATCTTTCTAGCGGCATTTGAATTCCACGTCGGTAAAACGACACATCTTTCGTGGCTATCCAGCAGTCGACCCATTTTTTAGCATCTTCATAAGAATGAAAGTGCTGCTCAGCCAGGCTATGTGCCATCGATCGGAACAAGTGATAATCAGAAGGGGCAATGTCTGGTGAATACGGCGGGTGGGGTAGGACTTTCCATTTATGCGTTTCCAAGTCGGTTTTTACCTGTTTTGCGATATCTGGCCGAGCGTTGTCATGTTGCAAAATCACTTTATCGTGTCTCTCCGTATATAGCGGCCATTTTTTATTCAATGCTTGGCTAACGCATCAATTGTAGTCGATAACGATCTCCTGTTATAATATCATCCGGTTTGAGCAGCTCATAATAAAGTACACCCAGCTGATCCCACCAAATGCAGAACAGAAGCTTGAAATCATGGATATTCGGCTTTGCCGGCGATGTTAATGCATCGCCCGGTTTACAAAGTAATGCCTCTAATTCTTCGTCTTCAAACTTTTTCGGTGTACCAGAGCGTTCTTTATGTTCAATATCAAAATCATTCATTTTGAAGCGTCTAAACCAATCTCTACATGTTGTCATCGTAAGTCTCAACAAGAATTCTGTGTGCTTCAGCTGCAGATTTTTTTTAATAAAGTAGTGAAGTAAAATTCTCCACAAATACTCCTTTTTTGGCACAATATTTGACATGTTTAACACTATGAAAAAAATAGTTGTATATACTTCGGCGAAATCTCATATACTGAATTTCAAGCTTGCTTATAGTACTTCTATTTAGATGTGTTAGTCCATATTGAGCAATTCAGGCGGAGTCTGGACAAGCTGGAAGATGCGATCCGCGAGATGAAAAGCGAGATCGTTTTCGCCGGCGACTTCAATGCGCGAGCATCGGAGTGGGGCATGCCAGAACCAGACACCAGGGGAAGGTCCATCATGGATATGGTATCCAGACTCGGCTTGATAGTTCTCAACGTTGGGAACACGCCGACATTCAGACGGACAGGATTTATTGGCACGATTCCCAACGTGTCCTTTGTATCCGAAAATCTAGTACATCACATTTCAGCTGAGCGATAAAACCCAATCGCAGAAAGGAGTCGCGCGAAAGCCACGACGATGGAATCTGGCAAAGCTGAACACCGACAAACTAGTCGAGGTGCTGCTAGAAGGCCAACAAAATTTACCGACGACGAACCCCACAGTGAACAGAGACGAAGCAGAGGTTCTAGTGAAGGGGACCATGGGTCTCATTCACCGAGCCTGTGACGCATCCATGCCGTGCAAGAGATCGCGACCTGGAAAACGCAAAGCTTACTGGTGGACCGACGAAATCGCGTAACTAAGGGCGGAAGTGAACCGCCTCAGAAGAAGAGTGCAAAGAACGGGAGACGAAAAGGAGACAAAGCTGCTGTCGGCGAAGCAAAAAGCAGCGAGCAAACGGTTCGGACGCGAGATCAACCGGAGCAAGGCACAGTACTGGAAGAATCTAACGGATGAAGTCAATCGGGACGTGTTGGGCTTGAGCTACAAGATCGTGACCAAGAAACTCTGCGCGCTCCCGAGTCCCCCTTTCGACCAAGACACCATGACTCAAATCGTGGTCACTCTGTTCCCTACGCACCCGGTATACCAGCTGAGATATTGAAGATCATCGAGGTGAGAGAATCCTTTCTCTTGCTGAACATGTACAGTGCGTGCCTCAAGGTGGGTGTCTTTGGCACCCTCTGGAAGGTTGCGCGTCTTGTGCTGATCGGCAAAGGTAAGAGAGGTGATCTCCGGCTTTTATCGTCCAACAGGACTCTGTGCATGTCATATGGCGCAGAGAAGCTTTACGAGAGGTTTCCTAAGCCAAGGCTACAGGGAGCTGTACAGGCTGTCGGCGATTTAGCTGACAGCCAGTACGGCTTCAGAAAACAGCGATCCGCAGTGAATGCTATACGAGAGGTGGTACAGCAGGGGAAGAAGGCGTGGTCCAAAAATCATTTTTCCAGAAAAGTCGCTCTGCTTAAAACGCTAGACGTGAAGAACGTGTTCAACTCGGCCAGGTGGCTGGACATTTTGGAATGGTTGTACGCGTTCAGAGTACCACAGTACCTCATGCGGGTGATTCGGGACTATCTGAAGGACCGTATCCTCCGTTACGAACAGAAGAAGGCCAGCGCGAGAAATACCTCAGCGCCAGCGTGGCACAGGGGTCGCTGTTTGGCCCAGATTCTTAGAATATCCTTTACGATATCCTGTTGAGATCCGGGCTGCCGGAGGGGGTGTACACAATAGCTTACGCCGATAATGTCGCTTTAGTCATCATCGCACGCGACTGCAAGAAAGCACAATATCTGCTTAACCAGGCGATGCGCAGGATGTTGCGCTGGATTAGGGAACACAGTCTCGACTTGGCAGCCGCTAAGACAGATATCGTGCCCTTCAACGGCAAATGGGTACAGACCATCTTCACCATGAAAGTGGGGGAGACAGAGGTTTTGATGAGGAGGGACGCTATGTATATGGCACTCAAACTAGATAGTAAGCTTACTTACTTCCGTCATCTGGCGTATGCAGCGGACAAAGCGACGAAAAAGACGGCATAGCTGAGCTGTCTCATGGCGAACACGAGTGAACCTAAAGCGAGCATGCGACGGCTCCTCATGTCAGTTGTCACTTTCATCCTATTGTACGGTTCTGAAATATGGGCCAATGCAATGGGGAAGGACTCATACCGGATTCGACTCACTCGCGTTCAGCGCAGAGGAATTCTCAGAGTAACCAGGGCCTATCGCACGATCTCGGGACCTGCAGTGCTCGTTAGTGGTGGAATCATCCTGATCGACCTACATGCGACGGAGTGCAAGCGAATCTACGAGCGGAAGAAAATAGGAGAGGACAGAATAACATTCCATAGAGAGGAATGGGAACATATCATGGAAACGTGGCAACGATCCTGGACCGTTACAGCCAAGGGCTAGCGGACAGCTACGTTGATAACCCAGCTGGATCCTTGGATCAACAGAGACGATGGGGAGGTAAATTACTACCTAACCCAATTTCTGAGTGGACACGGGTACTTCTGCTCCTTCCTCAACCACATGGGGAAGGTTCGGAGCCCGAAGTGCATCTTCTGTTCCGCTGATTGCGACTAAGCGTTTCACACGATTTTCGACTGCGAAAAGTGGAGCGAGGACCTTTCCGGACAGCTCTTGTCAGCTCGGTCGGACAATTCACGATTGAGACCATCGAAGGCGAAATGTTGACCCCCGAGGATAAGTGGACCGCCACGGCAAAATTCGCCGAGCCGGTCTTGCGACGGAAGAAGCCGTACCTCGACGAGGTAACGGTCGAAGGTATGAACGGAGAGCTAGGAGAAGACCCGACACCCCTTCATAACCCAGGGATGCCGGGCGACCCCATAGAAATGGATGTGATTTGAGAAGATGGGGCGTCTTCTTAACCGGAGACGCACCATTTTCTCTCGCTGTATAAATGTCGTGGGGAGGAATATTGAAACTGCTACTTTCGTGCGGAAACCGAATAAACCGGTTCGATCACGCGTATGAATGAGACGGATTAGATCTAAACGCCCCACGCGGGACTTTATCCTGAGGTAATGTGATAAAGGGTACCAGGGTGGGTTCCGCCAGAAGAGGAAAGGGTGGTAGGTTTTTGTGAGTCGGTTTGCGATGCAACAACTGTGTACTTTTTTCGCGATCTTGTTTATTATATTTTTCATCCTGTATTATACACACGGCGGATGCGTCCTCAACCAGCCCTACACTATCCGGCTGTGCGGACCCAGTCGGATGTGCCATAGGTGGCATTTCCTACATACACTCGAAAAAAAATATAGATGTGTTACCATCTTCAACTATATGCACGCAGTACTATTAACGTCATCTGTTGGAAAACAGCGAGAACTTATTCAACATCCCAATAGTATATAATATTAAAATGATTAACAGTTTTACAGTTCAGACACTAAAGGTTAAAAGTTTGGCCGATTTGCCCATATACATGTTGTATGTAAAATTTTCTCCTTTTTCGATTATCGCAGTCCGTTTTTTAGAAAAATGCCAATTAATAAAGTTATTCCTTTAATAACTTGTTTAATAATTTGTTTAATAAAAAAATTTGCATTTTTCATACGGTTATAGGCTATTTACATTATCTTTCTATTCAGATTAAGGACTATTTTCCAAAAAAAGTTTAGATCGGTTCGACTTTTTCTGAATTAAATATAATATCATCATCTCCAAGAAACCACTGAATTTATAAGAAAAATGGTTTCTTATTCCAACCCATTTCGACCCTCCATACGCACTTTATTTGTGGTTGTAGGTGAAAAATAATGTCGGAAATTTAAACAATGCCCAATTTTACCCCTAGAAAATATATTTCCACCACAAAATCTCTTTATTAGTATCCGTAATATTCGAGTGTCCGTAGGTGTCCACGTAGGCGTTAATGGATTAACACAAACATCAATTTTCTTCAAAAAAGGCCCGACCGATGGTTTTGATTTTTATCTTAAAGAGTATAGGGAGTGCTACAATACAATAAACTATAAAAAATTCCATTTTGTTTCACTTTTATTTGAAACTAGTTGGGCCGCACCGAGGCTGTATCTTTAAAAATAAATTTTTGTAATTTTTCTTACCTTCAATACCTTGGTAGGTAACACATTGACAATACAATTCTATACTTTAAATTAGATACCTTTAGAATACTTAAAACTCAAATTAAATTAAATTCAATACTTAAAAATACTGCTATTATTTTTATAGCACACTAACCTCAAAATGCCAACTTTATTGTCGATTTTGAGGTTGTTGTGCTATAAAATATCGTATGAGACTGTTGTGGGAGGTGTTTTTCTACCTTGCTCGATTTTCTCACTCGCTTCGCTCGTGCGAAAACCCTCGAGCAAGGTAGAAAACCATCTCCCACAACAGTGTCATAATATACTATAAAAAGTGTAAAAAATAAAGTAACGTATAAATAACCATTTTAATAATTAATATTTCAAAAATGTTTTTTAATGATTGAATACATGTAGCAGATACATTATGGTATCTACTTTAAAAATCATTTTTAATTTTTTTATTTCATTCGGCCAATCAAAAGTTATGACAATTGACAGGTCGCGCGCGCTAACGCTCTTTATCTTTACTCCATACGATGCTGGAATTGCATTCCCCATTTCAAGGTCTTCAGAAAGCTTAGACGTTATGGAGTTTACCTCAAACATCAAGATTTCTGCTTTATTTTCAATAACCGAGATACTATTTACACAATATTAACTTAATTCTATTCTCTTCTGTGGTGATATCAACGTAGTTTTGTAGAGTTGTTACTAGCCCGTTGAAGTCCCTGTTGATGAAAGGATCTTTGACATAATTTGTAAATAATTGTTCCTTTTCAGTAGTATCAATTGTACTGTCATCAGTACTCCGTGCTCTAGATGTAGATGAGAATCCCTGTGCGCGCGCAACCTGGTGTACGCTCGCGTAGAACGGTATGAAATGTATAATGACAGGTGCTTGTGGCTGCTGCTTTATCTCTTATCTACGCTTAGCGAGATAATGCAACGACTTGAGGAAGATAGAAGCGCGCGTGGTTTGTGCTTGCTTTAAAGTTACAGCAGTAGCCGGCGTGCTTTTATTTTTGTTGACGCTTACCTTGATGCCCACAAGCCGCGTCTCAGCTGCCGTTACAGAATATTTTATTGTAGTATGTCCGATCTTCTGCTTTGTCTTCTCTGTCTTGTTTATCTTCTGCGAGTCCGCGCCTACCTTGCTTTTACATTCACTGCACATATATATTTTCCCTGTCGTCAGCTCATTCACTTTCTTCATCCACAATGTAGACCTGAACCACTTTTAACTAAAAAAAATGAGAATTACTTTATGATTACAGTAGACTGGCATTATATAAACATTTTAAGACCAAAATCAAAGCCACATAAATTATATTCTTTACTTTTATTATATTCCACTTTTATTTTATTATTATTATTGTCGTTGTCATTGTCGGTGACTTGTTGAGTGAAACGGCTATTTTTATTTTATTAAATTTTTTCCAAATTTGATCTAATGGTAATAAACAAATAACTAACGAAATTTTAAGTAGTTTATATTAAACTTCAATTACGTCTCTTAAAATCCCTCTCTTTCTCAATCAATCTCGACCAATTTACAGTAAACCAATCAAACCACCGCAAAAACGAATCCCTAAAATAACAATAACAAAACTTAACAAAAACGATAATAAAACTAACATTAAAGACAATGTAACTAAGTGTCTAACTAACGATAACAGTATACCAAGCAAACCAACAATATATTCGTTAAAAACAAGGATGAAATAGGTATTAGTTGTATGAATAGTGATAGTGTAAGTGCAACTGTAAATTTATTTAAGGGGTATGGCCACAGTAGCAGGCATAAAATCATGTGCATATTCAACATTTTTTTAATATGAAAATAAAGTTTATTTACGGGGCTAGTAACAACTCTACAAAACTACGTTGATATCACCACATAATTAATAAAAGTAAACAATGGTATATTAAATACATGTCTTGAAGTATCAAAAAAAATTTGTTTTGAATTTTTCCAAAAAGAAAATGGCCGATTACAGCGCGTTTCTGGCAGCACCTTTTTTTTCTTTACGCCATTCTGCAGCATGCCGAATTACATGCTTAATTTTGGACTTGGAACAAAATAATTTTTTTTTCGTTATTTTACATATAAATATGTAGAGAAGTACTGAGGATTTTTGAAAATATTGATTTTTTAAAAAATGACGCTTATTTAAAGTTGACACCTTCATTTTTTCCGAAAAATTTCGTATAAAATTGATCATAAAATGAGAAGTTTTTAATTAATCAAAAAACACCTCGGTACTTTTCTCCGAAATTCAATTACAAAGATTGTGTCAAAATTTGAAGTCAACAACTTTTCAAATAAAGGTCAAGTTCTATACATGTACAAAAACAAGTATAATCTAAGTACTGTCTAATGGAGGTGCCAGCTGAAATCTACAAGCATATCAAAGAAAATAAAATCAAAATGTTTATAGGTCAACAAAACTGCAGAATGTATGATTTAATAAACATTATACCATGTGATAAATGCGGCAGACTTGGACATACTGAACGACAGTGTAGAAACAAAGCAACTTGTCTTAATTGCTCAGAGCAGCACAAAACTAACGATAAAAACAAGACTAAATACAACATAAATCATATGGCATCAGATAGGGACTCATGTAAACATCTGAAAAATAAAATAAAAAAATATATCGACTCAACTGATTATCTTGTCAAACCTACTTTATCAACATAGAGTATTTTAATGAGAAAACAGCTGCAGAAGATAGGTAATAGTCAAGATCTAGCGACACAGGTGACGCCACAACCCGGAATATCATAATGAACGAATACATTAATCTACTTGCAGAGGTACAAAATGAAGTTATTCGACAAAAAGTTTCCAGTATCAGGATCCACATACACTTAATACTGAAAGAGACATGCAATCAAATACTATCTTATACATTATTATTAGAAGCTTAAATACAAATTCTTATTAAGAGTCTGAAGTTCAAGCCCTACGTTATAGTTTGTGCAGAATCTTGGAACTTTCACCATTAACCTTCAAACGGTGTCGTTGTATATATAAAGAAAAAGGTTATTAATTCTACTGTGATAATAAAAATTGATAGATTAAAATTTTTTAATACAATTATTAATTTAAACAATAATAGTAAGCTTGAAATGCCAGCTTTCTAGATGCCGTGATCTGTCATGTACAGAATGTAATCTAAATCGAAAAAAATATTTAGAACAAAAGTGAAGTAGTAAAAATCACTTAATAATAGGAGATTTCAATATTATTATTTTAAAATACAATATTATAAGTAAAGAATTTTTAAATTATCTATTAGAGAAAGAATATTACACTGGTATTTTAAATATAACAAGACCAAATGATAATAACAATAGTGGAAATGGATCATGCATTGACAATATATTCATAAAATCATAAACTATTACTACAAATACTTATAAACTCTTAATGCCTATGCCAGCTCATTATCCTCTGTTCATACACATAAATAAACCTGAATATAGAAAAGAAAGAGAAATAAACACTTATTATAATTACAAAAAACTTTTTCACATGCGAAAAAAAAGAATTACTATATAATCAAATGAAAAGCAATCCAGATCACACGCAATTAAAAAATGAATATAAAAATTTTGTTAAAACTCTGAATAAAATAATTAAAGATTCTAAAATGAAGCTTGAAAGAAATATGGTTAAAGCTAATAGTAGTAATGGTAGACAGTTATGGAGAGTGATAAATTCTAAAATTGGCAAAGAAGACAAGAATAGAAATGCCATTAGTCATGTACATAATGAAAATGGTGAAAAAATAAATCAACCTACAGAGATAGCTAGGAATATGAATAATTTTTTTAGTAATATAGGCGAAAATCTGAGCAAGAAAAATGAAAAAACCCATTAATAAAGACATCAAACTACCACCAATGAACACAAACACAATATTTTTGACACCTACAGATAGCTTTGAATTACAAAAATCATAGAAAATATGAAACCAAAAAATGGTGTAGTTGATAAATTTATCATAAAAACAATCAAAATAATATCTAGTCTGATAACAGATATTCTTGCACATGTTTCCAATTTATGTATCGAGAAATCAATATGGTCAGAGGCTCTAAAAATGGCAGAAATTGGTTCTATATACAAATCAGGAAATAAAGATGAGGTTGAAAATTACAGGCCAATATCATTAATATACAATTTAGCCAAAATATTTGAAAAATTAATATACAACAGAATTTTGTGATTTTATTACCAAAAGCAAATAGTCCTATGCAGTTTATGAGAGCATCAGAGCATGCCCGATTTAACAATTCGAGCTGAACTGAAATGTGGCTATTCTCCAGTTTGCCCTAGTGAATCTTAAATCGTGTAACCTTTCGTAATAGATTCCGGGTTTGTTTCGAATTCAGTTATTTCGTAGTTTTTGCAATCTCGAGTATGTGTGAGCAAGGTTAGAAGAATGATTATTCGCATTTTCGAAAGAGAATGAAAGGGATGGGGAATATTGCCGCCCTATCTTCTTAGTTATGACTTTCCTTTTTAATTTGACCTAATACAGAAAAATAAGTTGTTCCCAATCTATTATGAGAATCATTGATAATTTTGAGAATATTATTTAGACCTCCGTCCCTATTTCTGAAAATGGTAAATCTGTAAATCTTACATTTTTTAACTTTTTGACCTTTGGAATAGGGTTTGATAAGGGGTTAGGTTTACTAATCGCAGCGTGGGTTAGGGTTTCAATTTTTCTTATGGAGATTTTCGTTTGTAGCAAGCCTAATATCGCCCCAACTAGAAACATTATCAAAGTTACTATATTTATGCTGATGGAGATAATCAATGTGGTAGTCTGTGTAGTTTCATTTTTGATCAATTCATTATATTTTGAATGGATATATGTAAGATTGGCATTGTCTGGAAGAGACGGATTGAGATTCAAGGGCTTGGATGAGATTTTATTGATTTTTGGATTTTCATAAAAATGGAATCATCGTATTCGGTTAACTTTAGATGTAATTTTCCCAAATTAACGATGTGGTATAAGAAGGGCATATGTCTAGATCCGCTCAGCGAGTGACTTCCGTGTTGTACAGAACAAATAGGGTGGAAGAACATAATCCCTGTTTTATCTAGTTCTATTGATTCTTGCGTTTTTCCCACACAATTTAGAATTAGGTTGAGTTTGGTTGAAACGTAGAAAATATAACAAGAGTCGATAGTTCATTGCTTCCAAAATATTTGGTAGGAAGATTTAACAGCTATGTCACATTCGTTCAAATTTATTTGATGAGAGTTTTTCAAAAAGTTATATTTGCCAATCGGGTTTGTGGTTCCATTGACTGTTGCGAATGTGCGTTGGAAAATGAAAAGAAATGAGGTTTGTTTACAATTTACTGATGGATCATCTGAGATTAAGTTATATAAGTTTCGTTCATTGTTTATTATAATGTGTGAGGTTCTTGGCACTATAAAGGACATGTCTTGTAGGGTTTCACCGGACCTTTGGGGTATTGGTATTGGGCTTACTTCGTATACTGTTTCTTCTGATAAATCTAACAGCGGAACGCTGATTTCAATTACGCAGTGAAGGGCGGAATATAATGTTTTTACTTCGGCTACTTCTGATAAAGTATTAGCTGTAATATAACCGTCACGGATTGGAAATTGTAATTTAGGTTGCGTTTCTTGTATCTGTCGTGAAATTGATTGCAAAGTACCTTGATTTAGAATTTCATTTATTAATTTACCTCGTCTAGCTATTTCTATTATTTTTAATAATTTCAAATTACCTTCTCTGTGAGTATTTGTCACTCTAGTAATAGCGTTAAAAATTCTGGTTAAAACATTGGTTTCACTTCTTATTTCCTTCCGCTCGTCAAAAAGGGCCCTATCGCCCTTTACTAAATGTATCCGCATATCCGAAATATAAGCGTAGCTTCCTTGGACCAAGAATTGAGATCGAATATCATTGATGTATGATTGAATATCGTATTCATAATGAGGGTTGAGTATCTGATTCGTGAAAAAATTGATTTGGGATAAAGAGTTCGGAATCGACGATTTTTTAGCCTTGTGTGAATTAGGGTGGTTTTCTAAAGCCTTCACTAAGGTATCGTACATCGTTGCTGATTCTTGGGTCTTTTGGTCAATGTGGTCTATTTTAGCAGAAACTCGATTATTACCTTCGTACCCGTCACGCAGATCGTCTAGAATGCTAAAAAAAAATTGTAGTGGAATATCATAGGATTTATGTCTACTTATACCAAAATGCGCCATGCTTGTTGGCTGGTATGTAAAGTGGCCTGGGTTTTATACGGGAGTCGTGATCCCATTCACGTGGTGAAGCTGGCTAGCAGCAATAGGCCTTTGTAGATGTTCATCTCGTAGTAGACCTGGTTATCGAGAAAGATTTATTAGAATATTATCCCATATGTACGAGAAAGGAAAATGGTTGATCAGTGTGGAGTGATATAATGATGTTTGTTCCTCACTCTGAGTTGAATGATGACTGATGGATGAGGAAACTTTTGCTAATTTTATTGTATCGGTGTGTTTAAAAATTCTTTTTCCCTCGTTGTTTAATAAAATAATATTATTTTTGTCTAGTACGTCTACAATTTTAAATGGCCCATCATATTGCGGGTCGAATTTCGCTTTACGTACTTCTTTCTGTACGAAAACGGGATGACCAATGTGATACTTAACGTGCTTGGTTTTCTTGTCGTAATAGTGTTTTGATTGATATTTTGATTTGATTAATTTCTCTCTTGTCGCCTCTCGTAGTTCTGACATCCGTGTGATTAATTTGGCTAAATATCCTGTATAGAGTGTCTACCTTTTCTAATGGAAAGCGGTTAGGGAAACGTGCTGGTTTTCCGAATATTAACTCGAAAGGTGAAATCTTAATTGATTCGTGAATGGAGATATTGTATGAAAGCATTGCATAGGATATGAGTTTGTCCCAGTCCTCGTATTTTTCTATGTAGTGTTTTATAAATTCTGTAAGGACAATGTGGCTTCTTTCCAAAGAGCCATTAGATTGTGGGCGATATCCAGAGGTGGTAACTTGTTTGATTATAAAGATTTTGCATAATTGATGTAATACCTTACCTATAAATGAGGGTGCTTTGTTTGATAGTATTATTCGGGGTGTCCCATAAACTGCTATAAAGTGTTGGGCTAGAGCGTTGGTATTGGGTATTGGTATTCCCAGACAGTACTTACTGAAGTTAGACTGTACTGTGAGGACAAACTTAATTCCATTTGTAACTGAAATTTTGGAAAATGGTTTGGCAGGTAAATCTGTGATTATAATAGGTTCTTTATGTGTCATCCTCGTTAGTTGTTGTTTTTGACAACTCAAACATTTCTGGATATAATCATAAACATCGTCCTTAATGCCTGCTCAATAATACCGCTAACGAAGCAACTTATAGGTTTAATTAATATCTTTCTGTCCTCCTACCAAGCTGTCATGGTGACCTTTGATTAATTATTCATGTTGATCCTCCTGAGGACAAATGGTGGTACCATAGAATATAATTAAAGTGCAGTCACACTGGTCTAGTGTTTCTCTACATATGTTTCATATAATTTATTTCATAAATACCCTGTTTATATTTTGTAAAGAATCTCATAAAAAATTGTTATGTAAAACAAAAACAATGACACACTTTTATAGAATTTATTTTATATTGCTTATTGTTGAAAAGTTAGAATAAGAATCATTTAAGTAGACAGAAATTATACTTTGTAGGTAAAATTATATTAATGATTTTTTGAATTTACAATTTTATAATATTTATTTATGTCTAAAATGAGTTGAGAATTTATTTTAAATTAAATTATTTTCTAGATTTTTTATAAATTTAGTAAAAAGATTTGCTTGATTCTACTGAACCCAATTAACAACTGATCATTACTACTGAATGAACATACAAAGCAGCTTTTTCTTATTACAAATAAAATTATAATATAACGAAGGTCGATGAAGTTCTCCTTTCCGCACGGAGATGAATGCGTCGGTGAAAATACGCGTATAAATGAGACGGTTTAGATCTGACGTCCCCTCGAGAGATTTAAAATTATGAATTTTTAAATTTGGTTCAGGTCAAGGCAGCAGCGCTTGTCGAGATGATACTAGAATGGTACAACCCTGAGGTAATGTGATAAACGATACCAGGGTGTGTTTCGCTAGAAGAGGAAAGGGTGGTTGGTTTTAGTGAGTCGGGTTGCAATGCAACGACAGTGTAGTTTTTTTTCGCGGTTTTGTTTATTTTATTTTTCATCCTACATTATGCACATGGCGGATGCATCCCCAACCAGCCCCACACTATCCGGCTGTGCGGACCAAGTCGGGTGTGCCTTAGGTGGTATTTCCTACATACCCTCAAAAATAAAAAAAAAATATTAATTATTACTATTATTATTATTATTATTCATGTTACTTGTTCGGTCGGTAACATTTGAGGAGGGAATTTAAATATGTTAACGACTTTCACATTCTTTTAATAATTAAAAATATATAATTAAAAAATATTTAGGATTACAGTCATATTATATTACATTATCGGAAAGCATGTTACATTAGAATAGAAAATTGTTGTAAAAGTAGAATGTAGTTTCGAGGAAAACGTTGTCTTTTGAAATGTTTGTGTCTATGGTATTGCAGTTTTTACGGTATGTTTTCAGTAATGCGCTTACGCGCTGTATAGGCTATATAGGCTATATAGACCTACGAGGTAGTGCTAGTTAAGGTTATGTAATCCAACAATAAATAACAACAGTATCATCATGGGACAGCTTGGAGTAGCAGTTGTAAATAAGTAATATCGAGATTGGATTAAAATGAAGTTTAGTTCAACAAAAGAGGATCTTACAAGTTTCTGTGAATGTTGTAGATGCGTATATCACATAACAGTTTGTATAGACTTTCCTTATTGTACCTCAGTTCATTACATAGTGAAGGTAATGATATTTGTGTGATGGTGATTTGATATATAATTGTATTTTTTTAAATTATTGTGCAGGTGTTTGGTACAGTTTCGATACAGCAAATCCCATGCTGAAATAAATTAAAATTTGAAGCGCATGTAGAGAATGCGATGTGGAAGTTATTTGCTGTATTTTAATCAGTCTGTTGTTAGATAAATTATATGCGATCACTGTGTAGGTGATCGTAAGGTAAATATCTTTAAAAGAATAATATTCGATACATAGTATACAGTCTAAATATTATTTAAGGTATTACTTGTAGTTGAAATTAATTTGTTATAAATTGGTTTGATTACAGCGTTTGTTACATAAATAAATAGTGTAATAGTAAATATGGCAAATATATAGCACTAAAAATGTAGTATAGCTCTTTAATATGCATATAATTCCAGTAGTGCAGTTACTATATGCATTCCACCATTAGAAATTTATAGCGATGTACTTATTAACAAGTTCACTCTATAACAGCCATAAAATCATCAAAAATGTGAAAAATGCTGTTGTTTAAAAAATCGATAACAATTATACAAAGCTTTGTACCATATTTTAACAAATTTTGATTAAAAAGTATTATCAAACGGTAACTTTTGAGAGTTGTAAACTTGAAAAATATTGTGGCGTCAAACTGGCAGTGTGAAATTACTTATATCCCATAACTCAAGATACCTAAATACATATGATGAGGCGATATAAATTTTTTTATTGAATTCTTAACTAAATTTGAAAAAATAATTTTCTCTAAAGTTTAATATAGATGCATGAAAAATACTCGAAGATTAAAGCATAGCTAAATATCAACTTTTGACCATCTTGATCTTGAGGTCTAAAATTTTTTTTCGTATATTTCGATCATCATTTAGAGTAGATTTACCGATATTCTTTATATTATAATTTTTTTACTTGTTCACTTGACATTGAATCACTCATACATATATATATATATATATATATATATATATATATATATATATATATATATATATATATATATGTATGAGTGATTCAATGTCAAGTATATATATATATATATATATATATATATTCTGGAAAATAATTCAGTGTACTGGATATGAGTTTGAACGCTGTGTACATTTTTGCAAACTATCTTATTTCTAATTGGCGGCGAGTTTCCGCGCCCTATGCTGCAGTCGATTCTGCGCAGTTTCCATGCACTCGTACTTCTACTTGGCGGCGAGTTTCCGAGCCATGTGCTGCAGTCAATTCTGCGCAGTTTCCGTACACACTCTTATTTCTACTTGGCGGCGAGTTTCCGCACCCTATACTGTAGTCAATTCTGCGCAGTTTCCATGCACTCGTACTTCTACTTGGCGGCGAATTTCCGCGCCCTATGCTACAGTCACTTCTGCGTAGTTTCCATGCATTCGTTTAAATTATACTGTGGATGTGTAGTGTACGTTTGTATTGTGGTGAGCGTGTATAATGGTATGTGAATGATTAAATGTTCAGAGAATTAGTGATGATATTAGATAACGTTCAAAAAAGGTCGAGAAATCAGATGTACATAGGATTGAATATATTTGTAATCTTCTGTATCTTTCAAGAGAAAATTTTTCATTTTTTCTACTCGCTAGAAATATCCCACCGCTGTGCAACCAGTTTATTTACGCGGTCACGTTTGACAACGTAAATGGTAGTTGTAAAGTGCATTTTATCTTATATTTGATTGAATTTAAATTATAATATCTTTGGAATTAGGTTTACTAATGTATTTTGCTGCTACTAGCCACTATTTATCGAGTGTGCCACTCTGTGATTTATTTAAATAGAATTAAGTAATTTCAGAATATAAATTTATTCTGTGGTAACTGTGCTCTCAGACTAGATTCTATATTTCACTTTCCTACCGAGAGATTTTTAATAGTAACGGTGTGGGAAAGATAAATAAGGTTTTCTTTATTAATAAGTGACAAATATTGTTCGTGTATTTACCTTTATATTCTTTTAGTTGTTTCGATGCTTACAGGTATAGTATTGTTATATTTCTATGCTCGATTTAGTTTCGTTTCGTTATACAATTTGATTTTGTTTTAATTAAATTTAGCTTTATGTTTTAACTTCGACTAGCGGTTTATTTATTATTTACTTCACTTATAATATTACTATAGCTTTACCTAATTACTACGCGGACTGGTCGCCGGATATCTCCAACGGGAATTTTCCGAAACGCGAACACGTGTGATTGTAGTACGCGAGAGCCAGCGAGAAGGTTTGACCAAACGAAGCATGCGCTTAGCTAGACGCGGGGAAACAATAGTTTCCCTTATAATGTTAGAATTTGCCTCTATTTAATCGGTTCGTTAGGTAATAGGAGAGGGGAAGCCGGTTACGTGGATTTTCAGCAAGTCAAGATCTGACCGCCGATAATCAGATGCGTACCTATGCGCGCGTGTTGTTTTCGGTACAACGTTCTAGAGCGAATAATTAGGCTATCTATATTAGGCATGGGTGAATAAAAGTAAAAAATAAAAAATGACTGTGTCGATATTCAAGTTAATAACAATAAACAAATAAGCCGATCCCGACACTTGACTATTAAAAAATGGTTTAGTGAGCTCTAATAATTTTTGAAAAATCTGAAAAAAATCATAGTTATTTTTTGCGTTGAAACCAACCAGAATCCATTTCAAGGTTTAAAAAAGAAAAGTAAATTGTTCTTTTGCGATACCCTAATTATTATGGCTCAGTGCACAGGTACATAGCGAAGCGGCCGCACCAGCGCTAAGTGGATATCCGTTAGTGACGCGCAGATACCTATGCATCTGTCTTTTTCCGCGTTAAACATTACTGATATACGCCTATGCTACATTTATTTTACCCAACATGAGTGCTTGTAGCAAAAGAATTTTTTTTCACATGTTTTGTCAAAGATTTTTTGTTCTATATTTAACGCTATTTAACGCAAATTATACGTTATGTATGAAAGAGTAATAGCTTGCAGAAAAATGTTAATTCTTAAGTGAATTAAAAATAAATCAAGACTTTTTGCTAGTAATAAGACATGGAGTTACATGTTCCGAGTGGTTAGACAGTCATAAACAACTTTTTTCTATAATTATTGATGTTTATATGCGCGTTGATTTCGCGCTTACGCATAGCAAAAAAATGTTTTATTCATTTTTCGTTGAAATTGCTTTAGCTTGAAGGTCCTTTTCCGTGCCTGTAAAGCGAATGAAAAATTGACAATTTCGAGCATCTTCGAGTAGAGGGAGAAAAAGTAAACACTTAAATTTTTTCACAATTTTGACAATTTTTGAATATTTTGAAAAATTTTTTAAATGTTGAAATTATATACAATTTATTCTTGTTATTTTCATTGGTATGATGGACAACTCAAAATTTCGAATTCCCTATCCGCCTTTCATGCATAAAAAAGTTTCAATTCAAGCACTAATTACAAAAATTACGGTGTGTAACAGGCGTGAATAGTTGCACAATGTACTATTATGCCCATGTGAACGAAAATGAAGCTAGAAACTAGTTCAAATTCCTTTATTTCATGAAGTTCTACCAATAACCCTAATTTTCGATTGTCTTTTAACAATATTGTCTTTTAACAGTCCATTTGTCCCGCTTTCCAAGTCAAAAAGTGGCCACAGTTGAGATGGACATAAAGTACTATGTGTAACTCGAAAAAAAGGCGATTTTCTCTCGGGTGATAAATATTCGACTTTTTGCCCTTGTTACATAATGTACTATTATTCCAGACTTACCCGTAATGGTCACTTTATTTACCTGAAAAGCGAGAGAAAAATAACATATAATTCCCTTTTATCTACTTTATTCCCGCAAATTTATTTTGTTTCCCGCAAATCTTGTTTTCAATTTTTAACTATTTCTTACTCTTTCCATGGGTCCGACTCCTAAAACCAATGAAGTGGCCACAGTTAAGTCTGGGATAAAGTTTTATATGCAACACGGGAATAAAGTCGATTAATCCTTCGGTTCAATCGGGCAGTAAACCCGCTTTCAGGAATAATCCTCGACGTTATTCCCTTGTTGCATAATGTACTGTTACAACATTATTTTTAAGTAGAAGTAAATAAACCATACGCTATCACTTTGGCCTTTCAGGGGAATTGCGACCTGAAAAGGAGAAAAAACAAAGCAAAGGTGACCTGGTGGAGTAAGAAACTGGAAGCACTGAAGGAGAAAACCACAAAATTCCTCAAGGCAACCAGGAAATCACACAGCACAACACTGTGGAATACTTACAAAAGGGTAAGGGATGAATACAAATCCGCGGTAAAGGAGGCACGCAAAAAAAGCTGGGTCACTTTCTGTGAAAATATTAATGGAGGAACAGAGGCGGCAAGATTGGACAGGATTATATCCAAGAATCCGGGAGCCATTCTGGGCACGCTCAAACTCCCAAACGGCAAACATGCTATTACCGACGAAGAGACTCTCTCCTTCCTGATTTAGGCGCATTTCCCCGGTTTCAGTAGAACCAGGGACGACGAGGAAAACCCCGACTCTTCGGTGTTTGGGGTTGGCTGCAGGAGGCCCTTCACCGAAATAGGAGAACGATGCCGGCTGGCCAATAAAATCGACGCGCCGACCAGAGTCAGGTGGGCAGTAGGATCTTTTAGTCCTTATAAGTCACTCGGGCTCGATGGTATATGTCCGGCCCTGCTGTAAAAAGCGGAGGACGTTATCATCGGCCCATTGACAAGATTAGTACGGGCGAGTATTACACTCGAATTTGTTCCCACTAAATGGCGGGGAACAAGAGTAATGTTTATACCAAAACTGGATAAATGCGGTTATACCTCCCCAAAGGATTTCCGCCCCATCAGCCTGACCTCATTCATTCTCAAGACTGTTTAAAGGCTGATAGACAGATACATACGGGACACTGTCATGGAAACAGTACAGCTCCACAAGGACCAACATGCCTACAGTGCTGGAAGGTCGACGGAGACTACACTTTTCAGCGCGATCTCCTTCATCAAAACACAGTTGGAGGTCAAGGGGTATGTCATTGGGGCACTTATGGACACAGAGGGGGCCTTCAACCACAAATCAAGAGAGGTTATCAGAGTGGCCTTAAATAGGCACAAGGTTCCTCCTTGTTTAATCAACTGATTAAACCACATGCTGGGAAACAGGGCGACACAACGCTGCGAGAAAGGGTGGGATCTGAATGCCCACAATGAGGCGTCCTATCCCCTCTTATCTGGTGTTTGGTAGTGAACGAGTTGCTGTAATCTTAGATAGTAAACTATCATGGAAAGAGCACCTACAGTATTCAACCGGAAAACTCACAGCATGTCTGTGGCAACTGAGAAGGGCCGTAGGAAAAAACTGGGGTTTGAGACCGGAAATAATGAAACGGATGTATGAGGCGGTCCTTAAACCGAAACTTACCTACGCGGTCATAGTCTGGTGGAACAGAACTGCCCTATCAACAACAAACATAATATTAGAGAGAACAAGAAGGTTAATCCTCAGGGCCATCACCGGAGCAACTAGGACCACTCCTACTGCAGCTCTGGGGATCGTCCTGGACATCGAGCCCCTCAGACTGACTTTGGGTGCAGAGCGTATTGGGGAGTCAATAAGATACCCTAAGGGACTGGATAGAAGGGACGTCTTGCGGATGACCCTGGACACCACGAATACGCGCTTTCTCTTTGATAAGAAATATAGAATCAGCCTATCGTCCAAGCATGACTGGGCGACAGGAAAAAGTAGCATACCAAACGGGAGAAATCTGAACTATACAGATGGATCTATAGACGCGGCAGGCACTGGAGCGGGCATATACTGTAGGCAGAACGGCAAGGGCACTATTGTGCCTTTGGGTCAGTACGCCTCGGTCCTCCAAGCCGAGTTGGTAGCTATAACTCGTTGCGCCGTGATGGCTACAGAGGCCATCTCAGACAGATGAGTGTACATCTTCTCAGACAGTAAGAGCGCTCTTCAAGCACTCAACAGATTTCAACAAAATCCAGATTAGTGTGGGAATGCTATGAAGCCCTCAACAATCTGGCCGGAATCACCAAGGTCACTCTATTGTGGATCCCAGGACACAGCAGTATCAGGGGTAACATGATAGCAGATGACCTAGCTAAAACTGGAGCAAAAGAAAGCTTCATCGGCCCAGAACCAGCTGTAGGCATCAGCGTCAATTTAGTGAAAGATGCAATTACTGAGTGGGTGGCTGCGGAGCACCAACTGGTATGGGATAAAGAGGAACGAAGCAAGCAAGCAAAGGGCTTCATCACACCTCCAACGGTAAAAGACTGGACTAGAGTCATTCTTGGTCTTAGTAAAAATAAAGCCAGAACTATCGTGGAAATACTCACGGGTCACGGTAATCTGTGCCTGCACAGACACAGGATGGGTCTAGAAAACAGCCCAGACTGTCGCTATTGCTGCCTGGAGGAAGAGTCTTCGGAACATCTCCTATGCAGTTGCCCATCGCTATCCGAAAGTAAGCGCCGATTTCTAGGAGCCTACTTTCTGAAAGTCGAAGATATAAGGGCCAGTGATGTCTCCGGAATTTTCTCTTTCTGGGAGGCGGTGACATTAAGTGGGTAATTGACCCAAAAAGGAGGGACGCCAAGGGAAACCATGCGTCTAGGGCTCTCAAAGAGCCCAAACTCAACTTAATAATAATAATAATAAATAAACCATCTTAAAGAAGAAGACGTTTCAGGCTTTAAATTTATCAATTATAAAGTTCCAAAAACTTAATTATAAACAATGTTATTAACGATCAAAGTTAGACGTTTAATATCTGAGTACGATTTTGTTGAAAAAATACTATTTTCCGATACCTGTAATTTGATAACAAGATTTTTCTAATTTTGTTGAGCTTATGTACATTAAAGAGATAGATAAACCGTTAAATTTTAAATTAATTGATAATATCAAAATATAACTAAAAAATTTAAAACAATTTTTTTTTAATGTCGCTGGTCCCTTTGATTGGATATCATGAAAACCTCTATATTTATTGTGCTACCGCGAGGTTTAGAGAGCCTATGTGATCGAATTGACGTTTTCAAGGTTTTATTATGCTCAAAATACATGTAGGTATAGCATGAGGGTAGGAATTTGTATATAAAAATTATTGACTAAAGTTATAGTCTATTTGAGCAAAAATATTTCGATTTTTTTAAATGTTATTACAAAATATGGCTTAAATAAACTTTAACTTTGGTCAATAATTTTTATATACAAATTCCCACACTTATATCATAACTACATGTATTTCGAACATAATAAAACCTTGACAGCGTCAATTCGATCATGCGTGCGTGCGTGTGTGTGTGTGTGTGTGTAAATAAAATTAACAACTGCAACAACAAAATTATACCAAAAGTCAATAATATTACTTACAGAATAATAATCTTACAGACAAAATAATTCCAACTTAAAAGTTTATTTTACAATATTTAGGTAGTGCTTATTACGGCCAAAGTGGACACCTCATAAAAAAGGTATGTGACTGGCTCAGGCGGTAGTGTCAGTCCAGGTAATCTGAAACAAAAAATTCGAATGGATTATTGTATCTTTATCGCAGGTAGCAGATTTAGACATTTTTATTACAATAAGAAATGGCGGACTTGTGCAAAAAAATTTAAAATCGCAAATTCTTTCTTCGAAAATTGGGGCAAAAAATAGGAAATTTTTATTGAAAATAAAGAATTCTGCTACGTACAAGAGCCATTGATGTGTAGAATAACACATCCAAATTTCAGCCCAATCGGTTTGATAGATTTTCTTTTGCCCCGGGCCGACTGAGAAAATGTTTTTTTGAGAAAAACGCATTTAAAGTTTTAGTAACAGGTTTTTTTTTATAAAAAATGTATACTTACATCGATCATCTATGCCTGGTGCATAGATTAATCCTTCGATTTCTTCATAAGCATCATTTTCAGCAACTTTTTCTGCTCTGCGGCTGATCCTGCCCACTTTAGAAGTCTCAAAAGTTGCTTTCTCTGCTTTTTCTATCCGGTGAGCATTGTACAGTTCGTCGACGGCAATGGCGCGCGGTCCGATTTCGACACCCATGACCTCCATAATTTTCAACACTGGCATAAATCTCTCGTTGAAAATGCATGCATGCATAGATATTTTCAATCTCTCTTTTTGTCCTACAAAAATATGCTTCAGAGAAAAATTCCATAAGCAGTGGTTGAAGCTTTCATTATTGTTTTGCGTAGTTTTGCCGTTGTAAACATCAGCTTCCAATAAATTCTTGAATATCTTAGAATCAGCATCTCCGATATATTTCTTATACTTTACGCCAAACCACTTCACAGATCGCTGAAACTTTCCGATCACACCATCCACTTCCATTTTTCCCTAACTTTCTTCGTGATTTGCCGTACATTCTTTCGTATGATCTTCGTACCACTCCAAATACTTTCCGTTTCTTCTTTGCCTACCCACTTTTCACATGCCTTACACACTTTTGATTTTACTATAACATCAACGATTTTATTCGTAAACTTTCGAATCAAAGAGTGCGACGCGTATTTCGCGTCAAAATGTTTATTTAAAACCCAGGGCAGTCAATCACGACCGAATCGTCACCGTCACCAGAACCGAGCTTATTTATTGAATCATTATTAAAGGGGAGTAATTATTAGTGTTGTTTGAGGCAACGAGGAGCCCGAGAATCGCGACCGAGGGGAAAAACACGGACACATACGCACACCGCACCGACCACGACAGCTGATTGTACAGCTGGCACAGCTGACTGGAGCACTCACCAACTAGACGACTGCACACGCACACATATACACTGCACCTATGACGTCGACGACCACGACGACGACGACGCGGAAGAGAGCGCGACCGGTAGCCTACAGCCCAGCAGAGGCATGCAGACGTCGGGGCTAGAGCTGTTGGTCTGTACGCCGTGCTGTGGTAACACACACACGGCATATACACACGCGCTATACGCGCGACTCCTTCTCTCGCTTGCTCTCTCTCCCATGTCTCGAGTATGATGAGCCGCACACACACAGACGTGCGACCCAGCCTCTCTCCCGGTGCACCCAGACGCGGGAGAAGAGAGAATTCACTGCAGCAGCGGCAGTTTCCTCCAGGCACACAACACCGACTGTAGCCACGAGAGAGAGAGAGAGAGAGAGAGAGAGAGAGAGAGAGAGAGAGAGAGAGAGAGAGAGAGAGAGAGAGAGAGAGAGAGAGAGAGAGAGAAAGAGAGAGAGAGAGAGAGAGAGAGAGAGAGAGACGCGACAGCCGACAACTCAGGGGAGAGCTAGCAGCCGCCTCGCCGCGAGCCGCCTGAAGCTGCCGGTCTACCATAGCGTAGGCCGGCGCGCGCCTGCCGCCGCTACCAACTGTGATGGCTCCGCGGCGACAAAACTCAAAGCACCCGCTATAGATATCCACGCGGGGTTGCCTCGCGTGTATAATTAGCGATTCATATTGCCCGAATCTCGCGGGCAGGGCGACAATCATGGAGCGGACCAATCATCAGTAGTGACATCACCTCACCATCGTAGCCTTGATTTTCGCAGACTAGGAAAATTAAGGCCAATGAGGATCGGCGTAACAAAAGGGTGGGGCAACAAGTGGGTGTGGGGTAAATTTAGGCGAGAAGGCCGAAATTTGGAAGAGATTTCCGGCCTCATGGAAAATCGCCATTGACTGCCTACGCATCGAACGATTAGCATCGATTAGAATCACGAGATTCTTAAAAGGGAAATTTTAGTTGAACGTCGCGAGTTACGGGGACTAGCGTTGAGTTTTTGAATTGTTGTTATTGAATTTACGGATATATGTTATCGACGTAAAATTTTCTCCTTTTTCGATTAGCCGGGTCTATTTTTCCAAAAAAGTTGAATCCCAAAAAGCTATTCGATAAAAACAATAATTTTGCATTTAGCTTGTTAAATAAACTATTTAACGAAAGGTGTAGAGTTGCAAACTTTTAGTATTATGTTGTTGATACCTTAAAAAGCATTTTCCAGCTTACTTTCGAGTACTCAAATATGGTATAAATAGAGACCATTTGGTTTTTTACTATGAGTTGTATGATGTATAATATTCTTTTTAAAAACTATTAAAAATCACCTATTTTTTTTAGCGATCCGAAGCTAAAGTCTCGTTAAAAAATAGACGAAATTTTAATTAGGTTGGCCTCTAATTGAATCTCTAGAAACAAAACATTCGTAAAACTGATAATGTTCCGCGCTTTCACGAAGAATGACCCCATAATAAATCTAGTCTGATTTAATCTTATCCCAGTATTCTGTAGTATTTTTCAGTAAATACTTACTTGCCCAGAATATAAATGACAGAAACCTCTAACAATTTTTTCTTTGTATAAATTTCCTGCAGCAGTTTCCATCCGACGAACAGTGTGCAATTGCTTATAATATTTAAGAGCATCATCTTTTGATACTGTCACATGAGTAGATGGGCCATGATCCAGTTTATGAAGTCGAAAAGGTTTGGTTTCAAAAGTAGCTTCAGTGGCATAATTTTTACATGCATTAACGTATGAAGTAACCTAGAAAAATAAAATTATTAACACTGGTCAAGCTCAATTATTATTAATTTTAAAATGTAAAATATTATACGTTTAATATTATATGCTTAAGGTTATGATTTCAATACTTGGAATTAAAACATTAAAAATATTTGTCTCAGGTCAGATGTAGATCGACCGTCATAGATATACACAAAACCGTTTTCGATTTGAATTATTTATATATTATATAACATTGTAGATTTCATTATATTCCATGTAAGAGATATTAATCAGGTTACAATAAAATAAATAACATTATGAATTAAACAGTTCAATAATATTTTTTCAACTGACAAGGAGAACATAAACCCTGTTGAACTCTGATTTCGATGAGACTTTAGGAGGTATTTTCTAGTACCTAAAACTGAAGCCTATCGCCCGTATTTCGTTCTAATGGGTCCTTGTATTCGAGATATAAGCTATTTTACTTTGAATACACGTTATTTTAGTGAGAAAGGTACCTTTCTTGTGATACTAATTATGCATGTATTAACAGCAGAAAAAATGACTCAAATAATAATAAAAGTAGGCCGAAAGAGCTTTGATTTAAAATTTGTTTCGTTTAAAAATATTAATCTGAGTCACACGCAATTAGATTGTAAAAAAATTTTTTTTTCTGATGGCATGAATTTATTTAGTAAAAATCGTAAGCCGGTGTATACTGCATTTTGAATTTTTGTAATTGAATTTTATTTGAGAAAGTTATAACGTTCTAAAGTTTCTGTATGTCGTCACGATCATAACGACATCAAAACTGCCGCTGTATGATCATGACGTCACCAAAAACTTTGTAGCGTCATATCTCTTTCAATCTTCAAGATATAGATAAAATTCCAAAAGTTTACAAAAGAAATATACTACGATCTATTCAAATATGTTGTTAGGAAAAAATGCTTTTTAACCCAATTGTTTTGACTAATGACACGTACGAAAGCCGTGAAGTACAGCTGCAGCTTGTTACCAGAGTGTAGCAAGAAACACGGTATAACAAGTAAATTGTCAGTGATGGAAAGTTATTTCGCATCGATCTATAGTGCAGATGTAACATTTTCGCATACAAAGCAGATATATAATGTACTACGTGAAAGACGTTTTGGGTATATGTCACGTACTAAATACACCACCCGATGTACAGTTGGATATTGTTTTGCTATGGTTTGTATTATATTACACTAGCGTGAATTCCTTGACATTAACAGAATCAACGAGAAATCGTATAACAACGTAAAAGATTCTTTGTCAGAAATTTATCTCAGGAAGGTTGATCTTAAAACACAGATAAGTTCAGTCTGCGAATACAGCTGGTTCGATCAGAGTTCGTAGGACGTCTGAAGCAAGCTCCTCTCACAGCACTTATTTTTTTGCCATCTCTCAATTGTAATTAATTGCTCACGTGCTTTATCGTGAATTTCATTGTTTTGGTTAAAGATCATATAACAGTTGCACGAATTCTCTGTTCTAAGAAGAAAAGTTTCAGTGCAGTTTCGCAAAGATGCGAGTCCAGCACTTTCTCAGGCAAAACAATCAAAATAATACGATGCATCGCGCGTGTACGAAAAACGTGAAGCGAAGCTGCATATGCTTTTGAGAAGTTAACAATTATATTACACTTAAGGTGGGACTCCCGTGATATTTTACCAAAAATTCAAGAAAAAAATTATTGTGTAAAAAATTAGTGAATCATATGCTTAATAATATACAAGCATTATTAAGTTAAAAAATGTCTGATGTAAAAAAATCATTTTGTGATATCCGGGCCCTCGAACGTAGAGGATTTTTACATATTTTCACCAGACGACAACTCTAGAAGATTGACAATAAAATAATTAATTTTAAACATAACTTTGTAGCCTAAGGTAACATGTAAGTGCAGGTAAATTGGTATTTTTTGTAATTTTGTATTTTCAGAATTATTGTAATATTGTATCATTGTGAAATGAATCAGGAACATGGTGTGGAGACGGACCGCCTCGACCCCGAGTTCGACTGAATTAATTTTACAGGGATGTACATACGTATATATATATTCATATGTAAGTAGGCCATATTCCGGCACGGTCCATATTTATCATAAAACGTTATAAGCATAAAATGATCCTCTTGAACTGTAGAGTAAATATCATTTGTATTAGAAAATTGTCAAATGAAAATTATAGGTATTAACCCTGTACATACGAAATCGTACAGTTTCGGTACATTTCGGAAATAAATTTTTGATCGTGTTTTCATATTTTGGTATGACCCATTTTAATCAAAAAATTTCAAAAAGAGTAAAAATAAAACCCTTCTATGATGAATAACCTAACGTGTTTAGAATTTCCAAATTTATAATTATGTAAAATCATCAATCGTGGCTGTATATCTGTAGTGTGTGTATTATTCAGCTTAACATGGCCATATTTTGGCACAAGTCGTTCAAATCAAGGTCTTTTATAAGAATAAAGGAGTTCTCTTTTCGTGTAGATGAGGCCATATAGTAAAATTTTCAATTGTATAATATCTTGGAAATCGTGCTATATAGATATACAAAACACATGTACGAAAAATGCACGAACTTATAACGGTCATATCTCCTGGCCTATTTAAATTAAAACTTTTCATAAGAATAAAATGTCTCTCCGGTGGTGTAGAACAGCCACGTGTATTAACGATTCGAAATTCCAAATTTTTGAAGAAAAAGATGTAAACATATAACATGAAAATTGTCAACATAGCATAGCTTAAATCTCGGTCTAGTAAACTAAAATCAAGAAACTTCATGAGGATTAAATGATTGCTTTCTTCCGTAGAACATGCTCGTAAAATCAAAAAAAAATCGACATTCCATTTTTAGGTAAAACCTTGAAATTTATACTCCCAAATAACGGGGAAACCCGCGGTGTCGGCACACGAAGATGCGCACATTTCATGTTGAAATAAGTCCTAGATTTCGTACACAACAGCCCGTAGGGAGCGACTACGTATATTTTAAGGCAAGTTTGCGGTGGATTTTTTTGGAAAAATCATTTTTTTTTAATTTTATTATTCGATAGCAATACTATCTAGAAATATTTTAAAACTCATACAATTAGTTCCTACGGCCGGGAACAGGCAGAAAATAGGCAGCACCTACCGTGTTTGAGCGCGTGCGCTCGACTGCTCCTGCAGCGGTCGGCGTTGCGCTCAGTCATCCCAAGCGTCGCGTCGTTGTGAAATTGAACCGTTGTGAAAAAGTAGTATTTTTACTATGTGTGATCGAAAGGGCAGCAGAGAGAACGAAAATAAGCCAGGTCGATCAAGAAAACGCTCGTTTCACGGGAATCGGCATACTTCTGATGCTGATTCAAGTTTAACTAGTACTTATGCAAAAAAAATTCATAATTCTCTTATAGTGTATTCTTGGCCTTACAGAACATTGTGATTTGTAAAACATGCAAAAGTGAAGTGCGTTTTTCGAAATTGAATCAGAAAGGTTTAGGCTTTGATTTAAATGTGACGTGTAAATGTGAAAATGACGTTCGCATTCCATCGAGTCCAAAAATTAGCTCTGGTTACGAAATAAACAGAAGATTTGCTTTGGTAATGAGGCTTCTTGGCATAGGTATTCAGGGTCTGAATCATTTTTGTGGATTGATGGACTTGTGTACTGGATATAGTGAAAATGGATATTATGATATTGTTAATCACATTCACATAGCAGCCAAATCAGTAGCATGATTAGTTTTAAAAAAAGCTGTAAATGAGGAGAAAAAAACAAACGCGGCAGCTGGCAAGATTGAAAATCGGCTCACCGTCTCTGGAGATGGTTCATGGCCAAAAAGAAGTTTTTCGTCGTTACTTGGCTTAGTCAGTTTGATAGGCAAATATACAAATAAAGTTTTAGATCTCGAAGTGAAGTCAAAGTTTTGCAGAGCGTGTGAAACCTACGATGGTGACCATAATACTCCTGAATTTGAAGCTTGGTTTGAAGATCATGAACAAGATTGCACAGCTAATCATGAAGGTAGTTCTGGAATGGTGGAATCGAATGGAATTCTGGACATGTTCAAAAGATCCATTGAACTTTATAAAGCTATTTATGAATATTATATAGGTGTCAGTGACACCAAAACCTTCAAAAATGTAATCGATGAAAAACCTTATGGAGACTTAGACCCAAAGAGGCTAAGAAGCAGTTAACTCAGTTAAAAAAAGCTAAAAAAGCTAAAGAAGAAGCTGCTTTGAAAAAATCAGGCGCGAAAAAATCGACATCCAAAAAAAAGCCGATACTCCGAAAACTTTGGCTTTAACTGGTAAAGTTATGTCCGAATTATCCGCTTTTTATGGCATTGTTGTTCTGAATCATCCTGACTCACCCGAAGAAATGAAAAAAGCTATTTGGGCCACATTCTACCATAGAAGCTCGACCGACGACAATCCACAGCACCAATACTGCCCAGACGATTCTTGGTGTAAGTATCGTTTAGCAGCAGCACAGAATAAACTGAGTACTTTTAAGCATCCCCCCGCTTTTGACAACGATACTCAAGCAGTACTTAAACCAATTTATGAAGACCTCACTAGTGAAGATTTATTAGAAAGATGCACTGGCGCAAACACTCAGAACAATAATGAAAGTTTTAATTCTTGAAGGCTTCAGTACAGTATTAAAAATAATGAGTGTTATGGACGTAACAATAGGCAGTGAGGCTCAAAAATACGCTGAGAAAGTCAATGCAACGCGCGTGCGGAAAGCCGAACGGGTTGCTTCTCAGGCTTCAAAAGAAAGCAGGGTGGCCCGCAGAAACGCTAGAATACGAGAAAATGATGCTTACGAGGAAGCTGAAGGAGTTATATATGGAGCTGGCATCGCTGATTGAGTGTAAGACCCTTTTTTTCTCAAATTTTCATAAAAAAAAACTTTGAACGCGTTTTTCTCGAAACAACGCTTTTCAACTCTATCGACACGATTTAAAAAATACTACTGCACCGATTCAGTTGAAATTTGAACAGCTTACTCCTGACATATGTTCTTTTTGTATGATCTAGGATTATAACGATCAATAAATTTTTCAAAAAGTTATAAACAAATTATGTTGCAAAAAAAGAGCCAAAAAATTCAAAAGTCCGCCATTTTGTTTTTTTCCGGTAAAAATGAAATATCCTAGACTATGCAATAGTCAAAACTATAAGTTTTAAGAATCTTTTTAGTTTTTTGATTTCAGATGATCCGTTGGTGAGATGTCGTGTCGACAGTCAAACAAAAGAACAATTTTGAGGCGGCCATTTTGTCAAGAAAAATCCGTAAAAAAAAAAAATTTTATATCTTCAAAATGTGTATTTTAATATGTAAAAAGTTTGAACAATAAAGATTATTTTTTGTATGAAATAAAAATTATTGAATAAATAGGGCAAATCCACCGCAAACCTGCCTTAAGTGTTCCCCTAAACTACCCACAATTTATTCTAAAAACTGGAAAATTTCTGGAAACAATTTATACCATTCTAAAGCTTATGTAAAATAAAATAGTAATAGCATTTATGTAAAATCACGCATTTCCGCGTTAATAGTTTTTTAAAATTCCCATTAGTTTAAACGTTATTAATTTTTTAAAGTAAAAATGAATATTTTATGTAACGTGAGATTTTTCCTATAACTGTGAATACAAAAAATATATGAGTTTGTGCTTCCGGCCTGCTTAGCATTTTAGGATGGGTAATCTGTTGGGAAAGTTTATATTAATAGTACATTATGTAACAAGGGCAAAAAGTCGAATATTTTTCCCGCGGGAGAAATCGACTTTTTTCTCGAGTTACATATAGTATTTTATGCTCATATCAACTATGGCCACTTTTTGACTTGGAAAGCGGGACTAATGGACTGTTAAAAGATAATATTGTTAAAAGACAATCAAAAATCAGGGTTATTGGTAGAACTTGATGAAATAAAGGAGTTTGGAATAGTTTCTAGTGAAGTCACTTTTTTCCCGCAAACACGGGGAAAATTGATTTGCGGGCAAAAAGTGTAATTTTAGATTTATTAATAGATGGGCATAAATATAATTAAACATTTCGAGGGTCCTACATAAGCAGCTCATGCTACTCAGAGATAACAAAAAGGCTGTTGGCGCGGTGCAGGTGCCCTTTTACTGAGTTTGCAAAAGTCGGTGGAGGCATTCCTGCACGACGACGACCGACGTACGCCTTCGAACAACAGTGCACCCAGTAGTTTTACCATCCTATTGGAACTACTTGTAAGGCGGGCCGGCAACTGGCTCACGTTTTGATGCCAGGCACTGGCCAGCTCCAGTCGAGAACAGACGTAAAATTTGTAGAATCCGTAAAGCCAAAAGCCGTATATCATTGTGGAATATGATAAAGAATTATTATAAATTAAGCCCGTACTATTTCGATATACACGATATCGTCGTAAGGTTAAAATCTTTAATACTAAGAGAACGGATACGAGTCCTTCTACTTCTATACTATATCTATCTATAAATATAATATATATTAGTATACTTGTGAATACCATTCAATATCCGGTGCATGCAAGAGAGGCTCTCTAGTGCAAGGTGGTTCGTGGTGTCTGGAAGAGTAATTTCCAAACCATTTCAATCGGGGGTTCCGATTGCCAGACGAATCTTAAATTGAGGGTTGACAAGGCCAGTCAAGGCCATACCAGAGCAGTTGGGTAGCAGAGCTGTCAGGAGCACACGTCGAAGGAGAGGGCTGAGAGTTCAGTCTAAGATTTCGTATTGGTACAGTATCGCCAGAGTGGAGGCCCAAGAGGCAGCTCTTAAGTATCGTTCATACAGCATATTCTATAACAGGGCCAAGGGGCCGTTTGTCGCTTTTAGGGCCATCTCATCGAGAAGGACCTGGTCGAATCGGACATCCCGTCTTTTCGTCGCTCAGGACACACGCACTGCAAACGCCACAGCCTAGGCCTCTTAGAGATAGGACCATAATCACAATTAAACTAGTAAGTGTCAAATCGTTCTGATAAAGATTGACAGGTCTCGGGTTTTAAGAGAATATAAATTAAACCCAACGCAAATAAGAAAACTCAAAATTCCACCAAATTAATTCAAGTAATAAGTGGGAGTAGGGGGGGGGGGGGGATTTCGAAGTAAAAGATTTCTTTTTCCTTCCGCGCCTAGTCTTGCTTGTAACATTTTACTTGAATAATTTTTACACGATTTTGCATTTTTTACGCATAAATTCACTTTATATTTCGAATTTCTTGTCATATCAAGTTCCCTTTTTTCAATTCTTTCTCCGTCATTTTGACTTTCAGAAATCATAGATTATATTTAGTAATATAAATATGATGTTACGAAGAAAAGGAGTTTTATTTGCTAAAACCTTAATTTCTCAACAAGTAATTTTTAATTTAATTTTTAAAAAGTTGCCGGTGCACACAGGTATGATGGATTTAGCTAAATCTTGCACACAATATTCTTTAAAGCCTTTGAAATAACACTTGTTATTTTTTTAATAGGTTAAGTAAAAGTAAAAACTAATAACAAATCATAGTTAATGTAAAAATAACTTATCATTAACAAAGAAAATGATTAAAACGTGTTTGATTTTTTTAAGGTTAAAAACAAAATATTAATTAAAAAAAATAACAAGTTTTATTCATTGCAGGTTCAAAATAGTGTCAGAATTTTTTGGAATCGTTTGATCGATAAAGAGTGCAGCAGCTACTTTTCGTATAATCCTTATTTTTTTCAATAAATAATAGGGTTTTCAAAAATAAAAATAAAAAGAATAGATTGATAAAAAGAGCTCAAAATTTGTATATAATCATCTAAATAAATTAGTAAAGTTTGAAAAAGTTTAAGAGTCACCGACAGATTTTTAAAAAATCACAGGAGTCCCCCCTTAAGGGGATGGTGATTTTTCCAGTTTTTAGGATTTTGTATAAAATTAAAAAATTCTTACAGATTTGGGTTACTTGGGGAGTATCTAAAGTAGTATGTATGCTAAAATCACCTTAACTTCTCTCCGATGGATGATTTATTCGAAGACCTCATTTCTGCATAAAATGAGGTTAACGCACAGTACAGTTATGAATCTTATTGATACTGGACTCAAAAAATTCCTTTTAACATAAAAAATATAAGTCAGATTTAATTAAAACTAAAGTTTATTACTAACATGAGAACACCAACTCTATGGAACTCGAATTTTGATGAGGCTTTGGGAGATGCTTTCTGGTACCTAAAAATGGAGCATATCATCCATATTTGTTCTAATGGGCCCTTTGAGATATAAGCCAGATATAATTTGTCTCCAAATTAACGTTATTTTAGTGAACATTAATATAACTACGCATGTTTTAGTGCTAGAAAAAATGATCCGAAAGATAGTAAAAGTAGACGGAAAGAGCTTTAATTTGAGACCTGTAAAGTTAAAAAATATTAATCTAAATGAAAGCTATTAACAATTGAACAAGGTGACTGAAAGTGCATGAAAAATAAACGAAATTAAAACAGCTTAATTTCTTAAATATTCATGCATTTTTAGTCACTATCTTTCAATCTAAATAACTTTGGCTCCGATTAATATTTTTTAACGTTACGCGTCTTAAATTAAAGCTCTCTATGCATATTTTTATTACTTTTTGATCCATTTTCTCTAATACTAACACTGTAACGGTCTTATTATAGCAAATTACGATTTTAAATTTTGATATATTTCCCGAGATTTGCACACGCTGATCGGCGAGAATCGGAATATTCGCACAAAAGGAATCACGAATAAGAAATAGAGAAGGATGTGTGTCTACATCCATATAAGATACGAATGTTTGAGGGAGTAAGCAGAGTGGGACATGATTGCTAAGCGACGTCGGTTGCTCGGTTTTTACCGTTAGCAAAATTGTCGCGCGGCTGTCAATTTGCGAATCGATCAGTCTGCACTGAGTCACCTAACAAGCAGGTTCGCATACCTCTCGCGCTCGAAAATCAGTTTGAACGGTCTACGAGTCCTCTCCTTATTTCATATATTATAATAAAGGAAAGACAAAGTGGACGCAAACAGTTTTCTTGAGTGGAACTGCGTTGCGAAAATAAACGCAAGGTGCTAATCTTGCTTGCTACATAAATAATGGTTTTATGATTTAATTCTATCTCCTATTTTCTTTCAGATTCACTAGGTACCTTAGAATATACATATAATCAGAATTTCACGAGCTCTTACAATGGCGACCGAACAGAGACCATAGGTTTAAATAAAAAATTATAGTGTTAGAAAAGTGATCATTCTGAAAGATTCAGAGAGATTTAAAAGCTAAGATTTCCCGCCCAAAGTGGGAGAGCGGCGCTCAGTTAGCGTGAAGACACGATAGGAAGAGATGTGGAGCGCTCATTGTTTTGTGGGAAATTCATTAGTGCTGTTTACTTTAAGGTTTTAACCCATTCTAGTGTTTTATTTAAAATAATTTATTGTTATGAAATGATTAATAATTATAATAATTTATTGACAACCTGATATTGCAAAGTCAATAAAATGAGTGATGTGAGCAAAATGTACAAAAATTAAAATTTTTTTTTTTTTTTTTTTTTATTATTTAACGTCGCCATGTTTGTGCTTCCATGTGGTGCTAATCGACGACGGGGGTCTGCGGTGTGTTTGTAAACAAAGCACATGTAATTTTTACAGAGGTGCTTGTATCAATCGGCAGAGACTAGGATTCGAACCCGGGTCACCGGCGTGGGAATCCGACACTCTACCGACTGAGCCGCCGCAGGCCCCGAGTATATATAATAATATATAATCATATATGTTTATATATAATCATATTCTATATACAATTGTACATAAGTTACTTATATATCATTAAGTATGATTATATATAATCAAATTCTATATATAATTGTACATAAGTTACTTATATATCAATAAATACGATTATATACTATCAAATTCTGTATACAATTGTACATAAGTTACTTATATATGATTAAATATGATTGTATATAAGATTTTTTTACTCGGGCTGTTAAAATCTACAAGATTTTTATTGCATTAGTGGTTATACAGCCAACTTGCTCGTATTACGGCAGGTTTGCGGTGGATTTGCCCTATTTATTCAATAATTTTTATTTCATACAAAAAATAATCTTTATTGCTCAAACTTTTTACATATTAAAATACACATTTTAAAGATATAAAAAAAATATTTTTTTCTTTTACGGATTTTTCTTGACAAAATGGCCGCCTCAAAATTGTTCTTTTGTTTGACTGTCGACACGATATCTCACCAACGGATCATCTGAAATCAAAAAACTAAAAAGATTCTTAAAACTTATAGTTTTGGCTATTGCATAGTCTAGGATATTTCATTTTTACCGAAAAAAAACAAAATGGCGGACTTTTGAATTTTTTGGCTCTTTTTTTGCAACATAAATTGTTTATAACTTTTTGAAAAATGTATTGATCGTTATAATCCTAGATCATACAAAAAGAACATATGTCAGGAGTAAGTTGTTCAAATTTCAACTGAATCGGTGCAGTAGTTTTTTTTAAATCGTTTCGATAGAGTTGAAAAGCGTTGTTTCGAGAAAAACGCGTTCAAAGTTTTTTTTTATGAAAATTTGAGAAAAAAAGGGTCTATTTATAAAAATATTCTGTTTAAAGATTAAGACATTTATTATTTATTGTTTGTTCCCTGACCTATTATATAGGAATGGTAAAGTAGATAATTTTAGACTCATTAAATTAAATGAAGCAAAATGATATCATACCACAATAATAATATATAAATACAAATAAATGGAAATGAATAAACAAACAAATTATATGAATAAACATATTCTAATTAAATAAAAAAATAATAATTGAACAATAAATCGACAGTAAGTTGAAAATTAAAACTACAAAAGTTTAATAATATTTATAAAAAATAAAAAGTTTAAAATGTATAAAACGCATAACATGATACATTTTATTTCAAGAATAAAATTCAAATGTGTTTCTTTCGAAATATTGAACATGATTATGTGGTTAACATAAAGTATGTTCTTTGTTAAATAGAATTTATTAAGAAATATATAGAAAAAATATTCTTTAATGGTTTGCAAATTTGCATTGACAAATAATTTTACATATGAGGTGAATTTTTAGTAGAAATGAATTTTAACTATGACTTATAACTATGTACATTTAAGGGGGCACACCACCTTTAAACCCAAAAGTTTCAAGTCAAGCTAGCGGGAATCGCTCGCTCACTTGCGCTCGCTCGCGTGCTATTAATGTGGTCTATAATTTGTCTTGACAACTATTAATATTTTTAAAATACACAAATATATATACATATACATATGTCCATTCATCTGAACCATATCTTGCAGTTATCATATCTCATATATATCTCTATATGTATATATTTATATCATGTATGTCATAAGTGAGAATTTAAAAAAAATTCTCATTATTTTGTATCAATAATTATTCCCAGCATCCCATTCATCTGCACCGCATCTTGCAATTATTATCTTTCATATATATCTGTATATGGGGCGAATCACGTCAACTCTCCCAGCGCGGCGCGCGAGCGCTTAATACTGTTGTTTTCAACTCGCGTTAGCGGTATGAAAAAAAATATATAAAAAATATCCAATAAACTATTTTGATGTATTTTTTCCTCAGCTTTCCAATGGTGTGGTCAGATTTTCCAAAATTTTCCATTTTCCTTAAAAAAAACACAAAACGTGTTATATCTCGAAAAGTCTATTTTTAATATTTTTTTTTAATACTTTTAATCAAAAGCTGAGGTTTTTTTACATAAGAAAAGTTCTTTTGCACAGAGTGCCCGATTATATTTCAGTGAGTAATAGAACGCCGAAAAGTAGAAGTACCGCGCGCAGCGGCAAGGCGCGTGACTTCGCGCTCGACGGTGGTCGCTGGATTCGGTCCTCCTTTTCATATTTTGCTACCTTATAATTTCTTTTAAACCTGTTAGTTAAATTTAGTTATTTTTTCGTTTTTATTAATCGTTTTTTTGTTACTTTGGCTTTCGAAGAGGCTTTCAAAGTCTTTAGCTTCGTGACTTTCTTTGTCTTTGTTGCGGGTTTGGATACATTATTTTCTTTTTTCTTAGTGTCTTTCTTTGGAAAGATTTGATATTTAGAACTTAAAGACGTTTTCTGTAGTTTGAATGTGCTTTGATTCAATGGAATAAAAGCATGATACTGTAAAGTCCCTGGTATAGATTTAGCAATATCTAATCTTGGTTTGAGTTCTAAAACAGTTTTTTCATAATCATCTTTATTGCTATAAAATACTTTGGTTTCTTTGCAATAATTTTTAGCCCATTCGTAAAGACTTTTTGCTGTTAAAATTCTATTTTTGGATGAAAGTTGTAGACTAGCACGTTTTGCACCTCTTTTTAAGTTCGCACCGATACCATCACATGCACCTTTGCCGTGCGCGGTAGCATAAAAGTGCCATTCTGCTGAGATTTCGAAATCTTTTTCTTGAAACAGAAGATTTTGCATATTATTTTTATTTTTAAAATGTTGACTTGCTCCATCCGTTAAATAATAATTTTTTTTAACCACGAAATTAGATTTCAGATAAAGTATGACAATTTTTTGATATTCATAAGCCGCAACAGTATCATGGTTTAGATTATCAGAAATGACAGCAATGCTTACATGTTTAAGATCACTATTTTCTTTGTAATAAATTACAACTGTAAAAATAGTTGCCTGGTTATTATTCCAATGGAAAGATTGCGTAGAATTCTGTACTACAAATGCATAGTTTTCCGCAAAATCAAAACAGACAATAAACTCCCCTTCTTGAAGATTTTCTTTCAACTTATTCACATACTGTGACTGTTTCTTAGCAAAAAAATCGTGAGTCTTCAATTTCATTAATTTGTCGCCCAGCGTGTTGAGAAAGTCATAAACGTTCTCACTTTTTGAAGTTATCGTACACCGATCTGTTTGAAACCACGATTCAAATTGAATTTCAAAAACATTATTTTTATCAAAACATTCAAGCAACTGTTCTCGTAATGCAGACGTATTAGGACAATTTAGACAGTCACCCAAGAAACACTCATCACGTGCATTTTTACAAACGATTGCCTGAATACAGTCATGATAATTTGTAAAATATAGTTTACTATTTTTCGTTAAGCACTCTAGCTCAGCAGCTACTAGCATGAGCTTAACGTTTTCATGATGTACACATACATTGTGTGTACCACTGCTTCCAGCTAAAACACAGTGTACTGGTCTCAATTGTATGAATGTTGTTAACCCAATTTTAACGTGTTCGTATTCTTTTTGAAATAAATAATAGATTTCGTTCAAATTGCCAAGAAGTAATCTTTTCTGAACGTGTTCTCGTTTGCCGTTGTCCTGCTTTACGGATATGCAATCTTTCAAGCCTGGCATAAATCGACTTATGTCATTCTTTTCATAAAAACTTTTAACTAAATTTGTAGTTTCCACCGAAAGTACTTTGCCGCGTTTTTTTTCAGGAACTGAGAAAACTCCTTTTTCAACTACTAACTCTTTTGCTTCTCGAGCTTCCCATTCAGTACAACCAAACTCTCTGATTAAATCATTACGAGACCAAGAATCGGGAGCAAGAGTGAGTAGCTGAATTCTATCTTGCTTCGATATAGTATTAGAAAATTTTCTTTTAATTTGTTCGAGAACCGTTACGCCAGCTTTATGATATTCATCACAACAATTTATGTTAGCTTTTTTTGTATCAGAAATAGGTAAATCTGCTTTACGTTTGTAAATTTGCCTACGACATGTACCACATATTTTCGCTTCTTCGGGTACAAACGGAAATATACTTCTAAAAGTTGAAGGAAAGTCAAACAGATCTTTGAACGTAGGGTGATTCTCTCTAGAGAAAGGATTTATGCATTTCATTTTCTAGGTTGAACCCATTGTAGTTGCTACAATAAACCGGAGAAATACGTAACCAATAGATTTATGATTTAATCATAAAAAAATCTAAATTTAAAAAAAAACATCGTCGTATATATGAATTTCTTGTGACAATTCATTTATAGATTAAAGTTTTTTATGTTTAAGCCACCTACCGACTGAAAAAAGAACTAGTTTTACAAGTAAGCATGATGTGGCGGTGACGACGCGCCAAGTCGCGCGCGGTACTTCTACTTTTCGGCGTTCTATTACTCACTGAAATATAATCGGGCACTCTGTGCAAAAGAACTTTTCTTATGTAAAAAAACCTCAGCTTTCGATTAAAAGTATTAAAAAAAAATATTAAAAATAGACTTTTCGAGATATAACACGTTTTGTGTTTTTTTTTAAGGAAAATGGAAAATTTTGGAAAATCTGACCACACCATTGGAAAGCTGAGGAAAAAATACATCAAAATAATTTATTGGATATTTTTTATATATTTTTTTTCATACCGCAAACGCGAGTTGAAAACAACAGTATTAAGCGCTCGCGCGCCGCGCTAGGAGAGTTGACGTGATTCGCCCCATATATAGCATATAACATACTTAGCATTTTTTTTAAATTCTGATCATTTTGTATCAAGAATAGTTCCCCGCATCCCATTCATCTGGACCACATCTTGGAAATACATTAGTGCACCATAGAAAAATTATAATAAAAATATACTTCAATACATTATCAATTACCTATCATCCATCAAGTTGTTAGCCTTTTACACCCACTGTAAATTAATAATATAGATAGCAATGCGAATTGATTCGCAGCATCCGGGATATCTGGACCATGCTTGATATAAACATCTCGCACACATGTACGTACTCCACTTAAAAAAGATACCCCACTTTAAAAATTATTTGCAGCTTCCAATATATCTGAATCTCGACTATGTTAAAGATCTCGAAAATATCGGCACGGACGGACGGACGTACGTACTAACAAAGGATCCTCCCATATAATCATATTTTTTATCTAATCTAACGCACATGGAATATTTTAAGAGAAATAGGATTGAAGGTAAATGTAAAGACTAAGGATACAAAGTGATAAAAAAATTTTGTTTTTAAGTCTTTAGGTCCCTTTTGATCGACCATCATACAAACTTGTATATTTCTTTATCTACAGCAAGGTTTTAGGAGCGAAACTAATTGAATTGGGGTATTTGAGGATTTAATATATTCAAAATACATATAATTCTTAAATTTTTCAAAATATTATGATACAATATCGTTTAAATAGGCTATAACTTTCATCAATAATTTTTTTTTAATAATTCCTTCATTGATAACATAATTATATGTATTTTGAACACGTTAAAACCTTAAATATCCCAAATTCATCAGTTTAGCTCTCAACTTTGCGATAGACTAAGAAATATAAAGTTTTTATGATGTCGATCAAGGGGAGCTAACGTCCAAAAAATTCTATTTTTTTATATTTTGATAAAATATTAAAATTTAGCGAAAAAACTAGGTAACATATTATGAATAATTAATTCTGACCTAAACATATATATATATATATATATATACACAATTCATTTTAAATTCTTAGGGGGTTATGCCCTAAGTTTTAGTTAAGCGAATTTCTCGTCATTAGCATAACGAACGCTAAATCGGATATCGCGATCAAAATCTTAACATTTATAAAATGGCAGCAGCTTCCACCACTATGTATTCGTTTCAAATGTATAGAAGATGTTCCCGTGATGTTCTTCATAAATCAGTTGAATATTACTAACTGTCAGTATCAATGTGTACCGATGGCTAACCAGAGTGAAAGTCGACCACAGTCGTCCAAATTATTTAAGGCCAGGTTACACCAATAAAACGTGTTTTTTTTAATAAATTTTATTTATAGTAAAAAAAATATTTCACAATCAAACTTTTTACAGCTGAAAGTACATATATTAAACTATTTGAAATTTTTTTTTTTTTTAAATGGCTGCTCTGAAAATGGCTGCTCAAACTCGTCCAATTTGTTGGCGGGTGTCATCATTTTTTGGAAACAAATCATCTGAAAGTAAAAAATAAAACGGTTTCATATTCTGTATCGAATTGGCTATCGTCGGTACTACAATGAAACATTTTCACCGAAAAAAAAACAAAATGGCGGACTTTTGAATTTTTTGACCCTGTTTTTGCACTTTTAATTGTTTATAACTTTTTTAAATAACAATGAATATTTTTGGTTGTAGTACCGACTATAGAGAGACATATAAAGAGTAAAATGCCGTTTGGTTCATGTTGATAAGTGCAATAGTTTTGAAATACGAGTGACACCAAGTTGAAAAAACGTGGTTTCGAGAATAAGCCGATTAAAGTTTTTATTCGTGAAAAATCGTAAAAAAAAAGTGAATTTTACTCACATATCCATTCCAGCTTCGTGCACAACTCCTTCTTGATCTTCGTAGGTAACATTTTCAAGTATTCTTGCATTTCTAGAAGCAGTTCGATGTTCTTTAGACGCTTCAGTGGCTTCAAGCTCGGCTCGATCAACACGCTTGTCGTTGGCCTATCAGCGAACTGCCTTGCTTGTGGTCCGATTTTGACACCCATAAGTTCCATAACTTTCAATATCGGTAAAAGCTCTTCATTAAAAATGCAAGCAGCACTAAGAGCAGCAATTTCAAGTGTTTGTTTTCCAACAATCTTGTGTTTAGGAGCTATGTTCCAGACACACGAATTATAACTTTCGTTATTGTTTTGAGTATTAGCCCCTAAACATCTGTCGAGCAACTTTTCGTCAGTTAATTCTTTATAAATTGGTTGTAAAAGATCTTCAATTTCTTGATCGAAACCACCATGAATCTGCTCCGGCTAGGCAGTACGTGTGTTGCGGCTTAGCGTCGGTGGAACACTTGTGATAAAATGAGGCCAGAATTGCTTTCTTCGTGTCTGCCATTGAATCGGGGTGAGCAAGCACAGCTTTTTTAAAATAGCCAGATAATTTTGACAGTTGCGCTTCAGTGAATTGTAAAGGTTTTACTGCAGGTTGGTCACTTTTCTTAGTTCTCTTCCTTTTGGGTACTTCTTCACCTCTTTTTAATGCCTCTTTTTTTTCTTGTGCTTTCAGAGCTCTCTTTATTTTTGCAAGGTTTCTTTACCACGTCTACATATACTCTAGCCTACGTGTAAAACACATGCTTTTTTCTTTACTTTGAGAGCCTCACCATACGGTTCAATTTCTTCGAGCCGCTTGAAAGTTTTACTGTCACCGTCGCCGATATAATATTCATACATAACACCGTACTGCTCCACAGACCTCAGAAACATCTATTCCACTCCTTCAACTTCTATAAGACCGGCACTACCATCATGATCCCTTGTACAATTTCCTGCTTCACAATGCTCGGTAAACCAAGCATCAAACTCAGGCGTATTTTCGGGAAACTTTTGAGAATAATTACTGCATGCTTGACAAATTATTGATTTTACTACTACATATATGACTTTGTTCGTATACTTACCGATTAAACTAACAATACCAAGTATAGCTGTGAATCCTCTTTTTGGCCAGGAACCATCGCCCGAAACAGTAAGCCTATCTTCTGGTAATCCTTTTTCTTTATTCTTTTCTTGCTCTTCTTTGGCAGCTTTTTTAAAAACTATTTCACTAATAGCCTTCACTGCAATGTAAATATGCCGTAAGCATTTATAATAGCCACTTAAACTTAATGCACTCGCTGAGATATCCATCAGTCCACAAAAATTTAATAATCCAGAAAAACCAACTCAAATCAAGCGCATTGCAAGTAAATCGATTACCACAAAAACTCCTCCTTTTCGATCTATGCCGTAATCCTCGTCCTTTTTTTTCTATCCATGATAAATTGTGTGCGCACACGAACGAAAAATTTACCAACACGTGCGAGGAATGAAGCGAACTAATTCTATGCTATTTCTAAGAGTATTCCTAGCAATTTATATAAAAAAAAATTTCGATTTTTTAAAATTGTTTGGCGGAACTTGGCCTTAATATCGTGTGTGATTTGAATAAGTCATTCTCGAAGCAGTTACTTATTAGTTTAGAGAATATCGAAGAACATTGGACTTTCGTCTATGCACTAATCATAGAACTAGTGTACGATCATTATCGTGGCATCATATTCACCACCAATAGATGGAAAGAGTTGAAGAAAAAATTCAACGATAATGATATACTATTTTTTCAACGTTTATTTTTACTTATAGTTTGGCAGTGGCCACTTGAACACTGTTTCACACCAATGTATAACGGCTAAAATAAGATCATTGTATAAAGATGAGTATATCACTAAAAGAATTAAAAATTTTTTATCGCTATCATAGGTTGTCACTTTACAAAATAAGTATGTTATTGCACATTATGTCATTATAATAATATATCAGAGTCAGTAGTTATTTTACAGTATTCGCAACAATTTTTAAATATACATTCACTTTTATTTACACATTCATCCATCACGTCACAATTTACACGCTAATAAATACACTCACACTTACGTAATTAATATATACATTTTTACGACACATTTTACAATTGAACACAAAACACGGAAAAATAAGTAAATAAAGAAATAAATAACACAAAATCAAAAAATAAATAAATATCCAGTCCGGATGCTTCAGCTCACTCCGACACTGCCCGCGCAACAGCCGACATGCGACTGATACCCACATGAAGATCTCGCCATGTCACTTGAGTGTAGGTTTGCAAGTCGTCCGCGTATAGCAAGTGTTTAACATCACCACCATTCAGTACGTCTTGTAAGTCATTGATGTAAAGACTGAACAGGAAGGGCCCCAGGACTGAACCCTGTGACACACCCAAATTGGTGGTTAGCTAATGTGATTCCCCATTGTTGTCAGTTATGACCTTTTCATGAAATCAATTTCAACATCTATGAGTGTGTAATTACTGTCAGAGAGAGAGAGAGAGAGAGAGGGGGGGGGAGAGAGAGAGAGAGAGAGAGAGAGAAGAGAGAGAGAGAGAGAAAGAGAGAGAGAGAGAGAGTGAGAGACTATTTATTCACCAATGACGAAATTCTTACAATTGCATGTACATGTATAATTAAAATATCAGTCAGTTTATACATTTGTTATCTCACATTTAACATTAATAATTGCGTTTCTTATACATAAAAATAACATTATTCGCTGTAACAAGTTCGTCAATTTATAAAATCTAAATATAATGAACTAGTCATAGTCAAATGGTACATCACAGAATACGCTTCGTCAATGCATAATAAAATAAATATAATAAAGATAACAAAATACAATAAAAATATAAGGAATACACACACTCCTCCAAATTGCACGTAGATCTATCACGTCAAAAAATAAAAACACTCATTCATATGACATTCTTACATTTCACGCTAATAAATACATTCATAATTAACACTTAGCACTTAAAATAAATTAAATAAATAAATAATTTAGATAAGTAAATAAATTAAATAAATAAATAATTTAGATAAGTAAATAAATTAAATAAATAAATAATTTAGATAAGTAAATAAATTAAATAAATAAATAATTTAGATAAGTAAATAAATTAAATAAATAAATAATTTAGATAAGTAAATAAATTAAATAAATAAATAATTTAGATAAGTAAATAAATTAAATAAATAAATAATTTAGATAAGTAAATAAATTAAATAAATAAATAATTTAGATAAGTAAATAAATTAAATAAATAAATAATTTAGATAAGTAAATAAATTAAATAAATAAATAATTTAGATAAGTAAATAAATTAAATAAATAAATAATTTAGATAAGTAAATAAATTAAATAAATAAATAATTTAGATAAGTAAATAAATTAAATAAATAAATAATTTAGATAAGTAAATAAATTAAATAAATAAATAATTTAGATAAGTAAATAAATTACATAAATAAATAAATAACTTTAAACAAATAAATAAGTTAGATAAGTAAATAAATTAACTAAATAAATAAATAAATTTAAATAAATAAATAAATTAAATAAATAAATAATTCAAATAAATAAATAACCTAAATAAATACCATAAATAGATTAGGACTACACGGAAATGAACGAAAATAATTTATTTATCAATATTCGAAAAGTTCACTTCTGTGTATTCTCATCACCATGTAATTGTTTAAGGTGTCTGCCTAACGCCATTTTAAATTTACAAAAAGATGGCAGGCACCTCACACTGCTTCAGAGCGAATTCTAGAGGTGCGCACCTTCAACTCTAAACGCGAAAAGGCCCTTATCGGTGTGCGATCCCGGAACCGAGAGCTCCTTCGTACCACCCCTACCTGAAGTCCTGGTCAGGTTTTTTTCAAAAAGGGCAGTAAGATATGGTGGCTGACACATGACAATCGCTTTGTAAAGCAACAGCCCCATAAACTACTCCCTCCTCACCTTCAGATCCAGCCAGTCCAGTCTTTCCCTGTAGGAGGTGATATGCTCATCACGCCTAACACCACATATGTATCTCACACATGAATTCTGTAAACGTTGTAGTCGTGTCTGAAGCTCCCGTTACACGTAAAGAAGAACCACTGAGCAGTAGTCTAAGTGAGGTAGTACCAGTGCACATGCCAGCTGCTTCCGAAGTATCTCCGTGGTGCAAGAACGGAATAATTTCAGACTATACAGAGCTGTATTAACTTTCTTACTGACCGCATTCAATTGCGGGTTCCATGTTAACCTTCCGTCCATCACCACGCCGAGGTTGGTAACTGTATCGACAAAGGGAACGTGTACGCCGATCTGTATCTCAATGCCTTGCAAGTCAAGGCTCTGAACCTGTTTGATGTTTCTGATCAGATCCAAAAATAATCGCCTTTGTCTTGCCGACATTGAGGCGCAGGCCAGCTGACGATGCCCAATTCGACACTGCTCTTGCTACATCCGATATGCGACCGATACCATCACAAAGACCTTCCAGGGTCACTTGAGTGTAGGTTTGCAGGTCGTCAGCGTATAGTATGTGTTCTACACCATCTAAGTCTAGTGCATCTTGTAAGTCGTTTATGTAAAGGCTAAAACGCAAGGGTCCCAGGACTCAGCCCTGTGGCACGCCAAGATTTGTGGTTAGCCAACCCGAATCCCTTGTTGTATTAGTGACGACTTTCTGTCGTCTCCCCATTATATATGACTTAACCCACTGGAGAACACTCCTGGAGAAACCCATGCGCATCAGCTTACGAGAGAGAGAGAGAGAGAGAGAGAGAGAGAGAGAGAGAGAGAGAGAGAGAGAGACCATTTATTTCGATTTTCATAAAAAAATTACAGCATTCTGTATACAGGGTGTCAATGAAGTCCCGGGACGGCTGAATATTTTCTAAAGTACTGCTTTTCTGGAAGAGGTCAAGGTCATTCCTTAAGTAACTTTGAACAAGGAACCCAACGGTGACCTTGGATTTGACCTTGAACCTCATTTTCAAGGCTATTTTGAGGTCAACCTCATTTTTTCAAACGGGAACCCCTATTTTTTATAGAGGAATCGGAAAGAGCGGAAAATTTTACATCCGGATATGTATTGAGGTATGGGGTTGAGGTAACCCCTAGAGGTCAAATAGAGGTCAAATAATGACTTCTTAAAAATCTCGCGAGTTCAGTGGTAAAACAAAACAAACAAAGGTCATACCCTAGGTAAATCTTTACGGAGTACCCGACGGTGACCTTGGATTTGACCTTGAACATCATTTTCAAGGTTGTTTCGAGGTCAACCTCATATTTTCAATTGGAAACCCTTATTTTTGATACCGGATTCGGAAGGAGCGAGAAATTTCAAGTATGGATGTGTTGAACAAGGGATGTAATTGTGACCTTCAATTTGACTTTGGACTTGACCTTGAAGGTCATTTGAAGGTCAATTGGTTTTTTTAATCGGAAATCCCAGTAATAATACCGGAAACCGATAGAGCGAGAAATTTTACATTCAGTCCTTATTCTGACTTTTAGCTTTACCGAGAAACAACGACGTGGACGTAGTAAGATCTGTTTCCTTTGGGGTGCTTGATTAACGTGAGTCCCCTTACCTCTCCCTTAGAGGTCCAAAGTTTAATGGCAATAACATCTTGGATTTGAAGAAAATGAAATTTCGGTAGTAGATCCTAACTCAGCGACCCCAAGAATCCCCGAGTACTCATTTCCAGACAAAAATGTGCTGTTCCCAAGATTTTCATCTGCCATCTTGAATTCGCCATTTTGGATTTGGAAAAATCGAAATTTTAGTAGTAGATTCTAACTCAGCGACCCCAAAAACCCCCAAGTAAAATATTTCAAGACAGAATAGTCACTTAAAAGGAAAGTTTACAAAAGAAAATGATTGTTAGATAAAATAAACGTTTGTTAAAATTGTTTCCAAACTCATTTCAAGTTTGTAAATAGGTAAAGACAAAGATTGATGTCAGGAATTTATCATTACAGTTTATGAGTTAGCGGTTCCTGAATTTAAGGACTCTTGCTAATTAAGCATTAAAAAAAAACAGAATTTATTAGATATTTTGCGTTGTTCCTGGATTGTACTTCCGGCTGATAGTTTTCGAACAAAATAAGTTTTAGAGTTAAAATTGGTAGTTGAAATTCGTAGGTATTTAAGTACTCACAATTTATTTTATCTAAAAATTCCTTTTGGAAAAACTCGTTTTCCTTTGCAACTGATAAGTTTTTCTTTTGGTTTCAATTTGTGTACTATTCTTATCTAATTAAAAAAATGGCGTATGCTAAACTTTCGGAGCGAGAACGGATAAGTTTATTGATGATGCGTGGTTGGGGAGATCGAGTTCGATCTTACCTTGAAGTGCGCACACTGTTCAATAACAATTTCCGTAATTAAGATGGACAAACGCCTATTCCAAAATCTACAGTCGAAAGGACTGTACGGCGCTTCGCAGAATTTGGGACTATTAGTGATCTTCAGAGAACTGGTCGCCCGACATCTGTTGCAACTGAGGAGAAGCAGATTGAAATTGCTCAAGCGTTTATTGAAAATTCGCATCTCAGTTTACATAGAGCTGGGCATGAGCATGACGTTTCTCATGAATGCGTACGAAAAATTCTGAAAAGCATTCATTTTCATCCTTATAAAATCCATTTGGTACAGGAGCTTAATGAAGATGATCCGGATCGTCGGCTCGAGTTTTGCGAAACGATGATGAATAGAATAGACGCAGAGCCTAATTTTTTATACAATATAGTTTTTTCGGATGAGGCTACTTTCACTTTAAATGGTGAGGTTAATAGACAAAATTGCAGATATTGATCTGACTCAAATCCTGCATGGATGTTGGAAAACCACACACAATATCCACAAAAGGTGAATGTGTGGGCTGGTATCGTTAACGATACTCTCGTAGGCCCTTTCTTTATCGACGGTAATCTCACTGCAGCTTTATACGAACAGTTACTAAGGGATCAAATAATACCACGAATTAGAGAGATATCAGGTGACGATTACGATGTAACTTGGTTTCAGCAGGATGGAGCAGCCGCTCATTTTGGTCGAGACGTTCGAGCATATTTGGATGTTCAGTTTCCTCGTAGATGGATTGGAAGGAGGGGTGAAATCGAGTGGCCGGTTAGATCTCCGGATCTGACACCACTCGAATACTTTCTCTGGGGTTACCTCAAGAGTAAAGTTTATGCCACTAAACCAAACAATTTAGAGGATCTGCGCAATCGGATTATGCAAGAGGCTGCTAGAATAGATAGAGCAATGATTCGCGATGCTGTTACTCATTTTTACAATCATCTAGCTTTCTGTCAAGAAGTTGAAGGTTTTCAGTTTGAGCATCTCCGTTAAACTTTGAACCTTTGAGTGAGAGGCAAGGGGACTCACGTTAATCAAGCACCCCAATCGTGAGAGGCAAGGGGACTCACTAATCAAGCACCCCAATCGTGAGAGGCAAGGGGACTCACGTTAATCAAGCACCCCAATCGTGAGAGGCAAGGGGACTCACGTTAATCAAGCACCCCAATCGTGAGAGGCAAGGGGACTCACGTTAATCAAGCACCCCAATCGTGAGAGGCAAGGGGACTCACGTTAATCAAGCACCCCAATCGTGAGAGGCAAGGGGACTCACGTTAATCAAGCACCCCAAAGGAAACAGATCTTACTACGTCCACGTCGTTGTTTCTGGGTAACGCTAAAGTGAGAATAAGGACTGAATGTAAAATTTCTCGCTCTATCGGTTTCCGGTATTATTACTGGGATTTCCGATTAAAAAAAACTAGTTGACCTTTAAATGACCTTCAAGGTCAAGTCCAAAGTCAAATTGAAGGTCACAATTACATCCCTTGTTCAACACATCCATACTTGAAATTTCTCGCTCCTTCGGAATCCGGTATCAAAAATCAGGGTTTCCATTTGATGATATGAGGTCGACCTCGAAACAACCTTGAAAATGATGTTCAAGGTCAAATCCAAGGTCACCGTCGGGTACTCCGTAAAGATTTACCTAGGGTATGACCTTTGTTTGTTTTGTTTTACCACTGAACTCGCGAGATTTTTAAGAAGTCATTATTTGACCTCTATTTGACCTCTAGGGGTTACCTCAACCCCATATCTCAATACATATCCGGATGTAAAATTTTCCGCTCTTTCCGATTCCGCTATAAAAAATAGGGGTTCCCGTTTGAAAAAATGAGGTTGACCTCAAAATAGCCTTGAAAATGAGGTTCAAGGTCAAATCCAAGGTCACCTTGGGTTCCTTGTTCAAAGTTACTTAAGGAATGACCTTGACCTCTTCCAGAAAAGCAGTACTTTAGAAAATATTCAGCCGTCCCGGGACTTCATTGACACCCTGTATATATTTTTGTATAGGAGTTGAAAGTCGTTGTGCTAGTTCTTATAATAAAATTCTATTTGTTTGTAATAAAAGTTCGTTAATTTGCATAGAAGTCTACGTTTATCACATATACTCAAATATAATAAAATAAAACATCATACAATTTAAAATTAGCGGACACACAATCATTCTCATCACTCTAACAATAATATGAGATCACTCATGCATACATCAGACACATATAGGCCACCATTCATCCTTATACAGATTAAGGTTAAGTCAACAACAATAAATTAGATAAATTAAATAAATTAGGACAGGTACAATACATAATAAATTTGGACAGATACGTAACATAAACACAAGAGTTCCGGTACTTAGATTAATTGGCCACCACTCTGATATCTGAGATATCTATTTAGAGCTGTTTTAAATTTATATAACGAGGGCAGATATCTCACACTGCAGGGAGGGAGTTCCGAACTCGCGAACCTTGAGCTCTAAGCGAATATAGACCTTTATTAACAGAGAGAGAGAGAGAAAGTTGACGACGTTGTAGTTGTTATAATCTGTAGCACCGCAGTGCGACACACTTACAAGGAGAGTGCACCACCTATGGGAAACCATTCTTGATGAAGCTTTGGGAGGTGGTTTCTGGTTTCCAAAAACGAAGCCCTGTAATTGTATTTCGTTCCAATGGGTCCTTGTTCTTGAGATAGGAGCTATTTCACTGCAGATATACGTTATTTTAGTGGAAAAGAGGTACCTCTTTTTGTGATAATAAATATGCATATATTAACACTAAAAAAGTGACCCAAAAGATAATTCGTTATGTTAAGAGTTTGCAGCGCCCTACTGGTGACCAGGCGCGGTACTATTGAGGGAGCTTACGGTAGCGGTTCAAATCGTAAAACCAGGCACAAAAGCTAACAACGGTCATTTCAATTTGTTTGACAATTACAAAGATGAACAAGTTAAAAGATTAAAAGGTATCATGTGCCAAGTTATAACGTAAAAAGAATGTATAATACAGTTTTTCATAAATTTCCTAAAATGAGGAAATAAAAAAACAGTGGATTATGACGTGTAACATAATCAAACCAGTGCAAAATGTACCTACGTATGTCTGCAACGCTAACTTTCGAAAAGAAGATTATGCATCTGTGGGTGAATAGGGCCTTTTTTATGCATGCAAAGTGAATGGGGAAATGGGCATTTCGAGTCGTCCACCACACCAACGAAATAAAAAGAATGATTTTTATCAAAATTTTGAATTTTCTTCAAAATTGTGTATTTTTCTCAAACTTTTGAGTTAAAATTTTGGCACTATTTTCAGAGATTTTTAGGAGCGGGAGAGAATGTACATTACCTTCCGCTCCGGCAAAGACGCTCGGAAGGCCCACTTTTCCATTCGTTTTGCCAGCATGGAAAAGAGCCTTTTTCACGCACGTGTTGAGAAAAGTACGTTTACATACAAGATCAGCTGTTTAATGTTTATTATTATTATCGGTAAGAACGTATTTGTTTCAGCCATTCAAAGTAAAATTATGCTACTAAAAAAAATTGCGAACAATGTCAAATTTATTTCATGAGTGATTTCAAATTCTCTTTTTTCTCTAGTATTTTTGGTGATTCCACGGTACATACATTAAAGAGGTTATATGCATAGATATATGTCATAAAAACAAACATTTTTCACCACAATTTAATCTCATATAATGATAGGAAAGTCAATATATTATAAAATAAGGGTTTTTGTCAAACAAAACCAAAATTTTTTATTGAAATTCCTTTATTATAAAATTAGATATCGTCACATTTAGACTTTAATAAAGAAAAAATTGACAAAACAGTGGAGACTTTTTTATTTGTCATCTGATTTGAATTCTGAAGGTCTCATTTTGTTCCTTGAAAGATTTCAGGGGGACTTACCCATATAAAAATTAAATAACATCGAATAACCTGCATATTTACAGCCTATAGTTTATATTTATATATGCTCAAATTTACAAAAACACGTGTTTGTTTCATAATATATTAACTTTCATATCATTATGTGAGATTTAATTGTAGTAAAAAATGTTTGTTTTTTATGACATATATCTACGCATACAACCTGCTTAAGTGATTAGCATTTAAAACATTTTCAACCTCGATGTAAGCTCTTGAACGATTAGTTCCAACATACTCTAATATTTCGCTAATTGCTACTAAATAGACCATTTTGACATTTGTATTATATCGTAATAATCACGGTGATACGTTTATATATAAATTCGACATTTGTATCATGTGAACCGCTGCAGTGAGCTTTCTCAATAGTACCGCGCCTGGCCATCAGTAAGCCGGTGCAGTTGCTTAACATGGCGAATAGAAGTAGGCGTAAAGAGATTTATTTTAAACTTTGTTTCGTAATTAAATATTGACCCGGTCACAAGTTATTAACAATTAAAAATGATAACTGAAAATTCATGAAGAATCAAAAATTTAACACAGATGAATTTCCTCGAATATTTATGCATTTTCATTCGCCATCTTCAATCAGTGGTTCAGAGTTTTTGAAAAACTATCTCTATGCTCCGCTCTTTGAAAGAGTTATTATTCCGAGTTTGTAAATAATTTTGCTTCAGAGCAAAATTATTTTTGGATAACGAGGAATCGTGCCGAACACAATTCTCTTGAACCTGACGAATATCGCTCTTACTCGAAATTTCTGTCAGATAAGTTCTCTTTCGGAGTTTTTTACTTTCTTCTCTGTAAAGATTCTCGCTCAAATGTATTTTAAATCTTCAATATCTTCATTATAAAACAAATATTTTATCACGATATTAAATTTTAATTATTTTCGTTATTGTTGAATCATCTATTTGTTTATCTATATGTCGTTATCTAGACAAGGATTCTTCGAATCTTCTAGTTATATTTGACTATACTTGTTATGATTGTATGCTGATATAGCTACTCTACACAATTCAAGGCCAATTCTGTTTACCAAGTATATTAATATCTAAATACTCCGAATAATTCTAGTGGACCGCACCATTTCTATTTATCAATTAATATCATAAGTCAAACATTCATTTTGAATGAAATAATAAATCCGGTACTACATCATAGCTGAGAAATACATATATTATAAACAAGATTTGATCAGCATCTTATTGTATATGTTACATCTTGCTACCATTATGTTTTTCCTAAAGAATTTTTATAATTATCAATTGTTTTGCAGATTTTTCCCTCACAATTACGTCTTCTTGGTTTGAGATACTCAATGTTTTGACAGTAATTCATTAAGAATTTTTTCTTAGAATTCTCGAAAGTTCCTACCAGCACTAGCTTTTTCTGAGTGATCTTTTAAAAATTTACGTTAGTTCTAGTATCAAATTTAAAATCTCCGATACAAATAAGCAGCAACATCTATTCTATCAATATCAAACTATCAAAGTATGAATTCTCTCTTTACATCTTCTACACAAATTTTACTCTCTCATAGAGGAAGTTTTGTGATGATTCAAAAAAAGTTTTGCTAAAAACATGTTAGAGACATGTCTTGAGCCATTAGGATTAAAAATACACTATATTTAGAAAAAGTCTGTATGTGTGTGCGTATAAGCGTGTTTCTGGGTATGGTTGTGTGTGAGTATATGTCGGTATATCTGAGGTTGGATGTGTGGGCATATCTAAAGTGTGTCTGTACGTGTGTGTGCGCGTGAGTAGGTGTACTAGGCTGGTTCTACGGGTCCGTGTCCGGACCGTTCGGTCGGTAGCACATGAATCTACATTACCGACCAACTCAGTTTTATATATATATATATATATATATATATATATATATATATATATATATATATATATATATATATATATATATATATATATATTACCGAAGGTCGGTGAGTTACCGGTCGACAAACAAACTTTACCATCAACCAATAACACAGGAATCTGTATTACGAGCCGATTGTAACCCGTGTATCTATCGGTAACTCTGGGAGAGAAACTCAAATTCTTGAATTACTAGTGTGAGGAACCCATTGCTGGTGGGGGGTCGGTAACCTAACCTTCCCCTCAACCGATACAATTCAAATTTCTATAACTACAGATGACATTGTTTTAATGAGTTACTTATTTAAATATTAATTCTTTTTTGTAGGGAGCGGGAAATTCAAATTTTTAAATAATAAACTGTATAGATAATATATTCACCTCAAAAGTTAACTCAGAAATCTACATTACCGACTGAGCAGCGGAAAATTAAAATATTTACAACTAGAATTAGTATTGATTTATTTATGTTTCTTTTTTCGCAATAGGGTGGGAAATTCAAATTTTGAATTATGAACTATATAGTAAATAAAAAAAAAACATCCACCTCGACAGTTAACCCAGATATCTACCTTACCAACCAAGCCGCGGGAAATTCAGATATTTATAACTAGAGTTAATATTGTTTTATTTTTTTTGCAAGAAGTGGGAAATGAAAATATTGAATTATTGATTAGGTATGTACATAATCAAAAATGTACCCTACCGACCAAACTGCGGGAAATTTAAACTGTTTTTGTTTAACAGAAAGTATATAAGTATAAGTGTGTATGTGTGTATCTGTGTGCGTGCGTGCGTGTGCGTGTGTGTGCGCGCATGTGTGAGCCATGGTGCTCAACTTCTTGTAGATAACGTCGTTCCCCGAAGTGTTGGAGCCCTGCACGTCCACCACGTACTCCATGCGCTAGCCTGCTTTATGCATAGCTCGCTAGGTGGCGGCATTCAGTGTTATACAAACCCACAATAGAAGCAGGTGAGTAATTGAGATAAGGGAATGATCGACATGGGGGTATCGATTGAGATTCTTAAATAAAAAAGTTGATCAGTCGAACTACCAAACATAAGAGTAGGCAGGAAATTCAAATTTTTGAATTATAAACTATATAGATAATCCAAAATTCACCTCATAAGTTAACTCAAAAATCTACATTACCGACTGAGCCGCGAAAAATTCAAACTTTTTTGTTTATCAATGAGTATATAAGTATATATGTGCGTGCGTGCGTGCGTGTGTGTGTGTGTGTGTGTGTGTGTGTGTGTGTGTGTGTGTGTGTGTGTGTGTGTGTGCGTGCGTGCGTGCATGCGTGTGTATGTGGATGTGAGAGCGAAGTTGCAGAGCTTCTAAATGACCTCGTTCGACGCAATCTTAAAACCCTGGTTGTCCAGACTATCCCTTCATATCAGTTCCTCTACACAACCACAGCGACTCTCGAGCCGCCGCACCACTCGACCGATTAGAGCTCTCCGTGAACGGTGTATGCGCTCTCATAAAAGCGTTACTTTATAACATAAAAGTGTTACTCTATAACATAAAGGTGTTACTCTCTAACATAAAGGTGTTACTCTCTAACATAAAGGTGTTACTCTGAAATAAAAATGCTACTGTATGACATAAAAATATGTTATGTCATAGAGGAACACTTATCTGTTATAGTGCAACACTTTTTATGTATGACATAGAGTAATATTTTTATGTCAGAGAGTAACACTTTTATTTCATGGAGTAACATTTTTATGTTATAGATTAATACTTTTATATCATAGAGTATCATTCTTATGTTATAGAGTGACATTTTTATGTTATAGAGTACTACTTTTATGTCATAGAGTACAACTTTTACGTTATAGAGTAGCATTTTAATATTATAGAGTAACATTTTTATGTCATAGAGTGACATTTTTATGTTATAGCTATATATACTATATATTATAATCGCAAAACATGCGATAGTTATCGCAAAGCGTGCGATCGTTATCGTATTACGAATCGTTCCCCTACCGGATGCTCAAGAGCAGTAACCAGGGTTCGATTGGGGGGGGGCCCGGAATAGGTTCTATTAAGAAAAATCACTGTCTAGTATAAAAGTAACAAAGAAAGTAAAATATTTATTTAAATCATATAGCAAATATAATTAACAATTTATTTATACAAAAAAGTGTGATAAGGAATAATGTAGAGAAAGTCTCTAAAGTCTCTTAGGCAGAACCTGTAACAAAGATATAAACAAAAGAATACTCTCAGCCCGACTAGTATACTTATAATCTAATATTATATTGTACACGTATACCGACTAATCTTATTTACTTATTTATTATTATTCTATATTTACTCGAAGATACGCAATACAATAGGACTTGTATAATAACGAAATAACAACGACAATATACAAACGGAAATAATAATAAACGTCACTAGAAAACCGAGAGCCCCGATATCCTAGCTCGCAACTCTGTCAACACTGATTCGCCACCTGCAGAGCCCCTCGAGTTGGAGATCGACAGTGCGCTAGACACGGGAGCCTCGTAAGTCTAGCCTGTGTCATCCCTATACTACTTCAACTAAAAAATCCTGCGCTTCACGGGCAGGATCTCGAGCGCAGACGCAACTATAGCTAAGTCTAAATGCCTGTGCCCGACGGGCGGGTTCTCGAGCGCGGCCGCAACTATATCTATGGTAACAGGAACGGAATCAAGAACTGGTACAGGTAGGGTTTTGAGTGTATCCGTATACGCACAACTAGACATCTAGCGAGGAGCCCCTCGACTTGATATCCGGCGTGCGCATTTACGTCTGCCCACGTTAGCGACGTCAGGTTCCTGGCCGTGGTGCACCTCGAACCAGGAGTTTGAACAGCCGGACGATAGTCACCGGTGCGCCCATAGACTCGGGTTCACCGGAAGAAGCAGTCAGCGATGGGAGCTCCCACACGCGTCTGCCGCCTCCGATGAACTTGAACTGCTAGAATCGAACCGTGCTTCGAACAGGCTCGAATCTCGCTTTTATTCCCAGTGAACGTCCGCGCGGCGGCGTGGGGACTTCGGCGTCTCTCGCGGCTGCGAGAGTTCGCAGATCCACGCGCGTCGCTTGACGTTCGCGAATCTTCCTAGTTCTCTCTCTCTCTATCTCTCTCTCTATCTCTCTATCGGGCTCTGTATAGCTTAAAACTTTTCCGTTCAAGCACCACAGAGATACTGAGGAAGCAGCTGGCATGTGCACTGGTACTACCTCACTTAGATTATTGCTCAGTGGTTCTTCTTGATGTGTCAGGGGAGCTCCAGACACAACTACAACGTCTACAGAATGCATGCATATCACCGCCTACAGGAAAAAACTGGACTGGTTAGATTTGAAGGTGAGGAGGGAGTATTTTATGGGGCTGCTGCTTTACAAAGCGGTTGTCATGCGGCAGCCACCGTATCTTACTGCCCTCTTTGAAAAAAACCAGGCCAGGACTTCAAGTAGGGGTGGTATGAAAGAGCTCTCGGTTCCGGGGTCGCGCACCGATAAGGGCCTTTTCTCATTCAGAGTTCAAGGTGCGCACCTCTGGAATTCGCTCCCGAGCAGTGTGAGATGCCTACCATCTTTTTGTAAATTTAAAACGGCGTTTAGCAGGCACCTTAAGCAATTACATGGTGAAGAGTATGTTCAGAAATAAAAAATGAGTCGAGTATTTATTTAGGCTTTTTATTTATTTAAATTATTTATTTATTTAATTTATTTATTTATTAAAACTTATTTATTTATTTATTTAATTTATTTATTTATTTAAATTTATTTATTTATTTATTTAATTTAATTATTTATCTTGTTTATTTATTTATTCGACGTATTTATTTATTAATTTATTTATTTATTTATTAAATATGTTTAGTGTTAATTAGGTGTGAATGTATTTATTAGCGTGATTGTTAAAGTGTTATGAATGAGTGTGTTTTAAATTTAGACGTGATAGTATACGCAAAGATTTAGCAAAGTATGTGTATGTATTCTTTTATATTTATATGTTATCTCTATTGTATTTATTTTTTATTCTATGTATTATTATTTTTTGACGAAGCGTTTTCTGTGATATTTGACTGTGACTAGTTCATTACATTTAAATTTTATAAACTGACGAACTGATAAAGTGAATTATTATTTTAATAAGAAATATGCAATAAGTGAAAGTTAAGATAACAATTATATTAAATCGACTGATATTTTTAATTATAATTATAACTACATGTACATGAAATTGTAAGATTTTGTCTTCCGATGAATAAAAAGTATATCTATCTATCTATCTATCTCTGTAAGTAGAAGTTTACACGAATTTTTCGCTCCGCCTGAAACAAACATTTTCTGCGTTTTTTTTGCCTTCGGGCGTCTTTATTTGCAGATCCTTGCAAGCGAGTTAGTGCAAGCCTTCACTGTTGCTGTTATTTAACAGTATTTTGAGGTGCTTGCGTTTCATTTTTCATTTTGAAAATCGGAGTGTTCACTGCTTTGGAGGTTATTTCCACGCCGATTTGCACATATGCTGGTATTGATATCTGCGCATGCCCGAGTTTCCGAGAAAGCCGAGATCTTCTTGGAATTTGGACACACTGTTCTCCACGACACCGAGGTTCTCCAGCAGATAACAAGTCGCCTAAGCCGAACTGGGGTTTAAGTTCTCCGCTTTCTCAACAGATGTCATCACCTGCGATTTGCTCTGCAAGTGTCGGTACTATGCGTGTGAGAATTGACGTGTAGTAAATAGATTTATATATGTATATGTAATGCGTTTAAATTTGGCAGAGCCATCGCAACGACCGGTTATGCTTCTATCGATAAATGCGTGCCTACAGTGATGAGTAGACGTCAATGTAGCTTATGCGAGCGTTCCATAGTGCGTGGTGAAGAGCTTTCCATACAGTGTGAAATCTGTAATTACGTCTATCACGTAACGTGCGTTAATCCTGTGCTCATAAACGAATATAATATATTGCGCTGTTGCACAAGCATTCGATCAGCTGTTAGTACACCTTCGCGTTCGCAGCCGAGCGTGACGTCAGACTCTCACCTAGCCTTTCCTTTGTCCGATAAAGTATCGTCTTCACCGTCACTCGTATCAATAGTTACAGAGCAGTGCACTGAGTCGCTGCCTTCATTTCTCGTCTATAATACTGCTTTAGAGTCGGGAAATCGCGGGCAAACATTTTCTCCGTCGTTAGCAGTCGCCAGCATGTCAGATTCAGATGTTCCGGAATATTTTAAAAAATATCTTGAGAAATTCAATAAAACTTCTGAAACTGTTGACCGCACAGAAACTGCTATAATAAGTCTTTCAAATCGCGTTACTGCTCTTGAACAGAAAATAAATAAAGCGGATCAAGAACACCGTGCTGACGTGACTGCCCTGCGCTCAGAAATTGTATCATTGTCGCGTAGCATTATTACTGAGGATTCGTGTGAAGTAGTAATTTCGAAAATTCCAGCGCAGATCGAGCTGACTATGCCAACAGCAGCGGATCGCGTACTTTCGGCTATTGGTTTCAAGGGGCTTATTAATCACGTGCTTGAAGTAAGAGAATGGGTTCAGAAAGAATCTGCAGTAGCACCTGGCACACAAGCGAGTGTACCTGATTCTCGGGAGAATGCCACCGGCGCACCGGCGAATGTTCTCGCTGCTAAATCGCAATCTATCATGCTTAAATTTATGTCCGCAACTATTCGTAATTCGGTGCTCAAAAATGCGAAATTACTCGATAAAACGGATGCGCAAACGCTCTTCGGTGTCGGAGGAAAAAGAAAAATTTATATAAGTGCTCTCTGGCCCAAGCCAGTATACGCACTATATCGCAAAGCTCTTCAAGCTCATAAAACACTGTATTATGAGAGGCCGATCATTAAAAACATGATTGTATGTATGAGAGAAACACGTGAGTCTCCGCTTATCCCCATCCATTCAGAAGATGACTTAGGGACTCTCCCAGTTAGAGGTGTTGAAGATTGACGGTCTGCGGCTCGGTCGATTACTGGGAGGCGAACGGATTCACTAGTTGTAGGTCACATAAATGCAAACAGGCTCACTACTCGCGCTCATTTCGCTTTAATTGAAGAAAAATGCGCCGGCCACATTTTCGATGTACTGGCAATCACAGAAACGTTCTTGCAGAAAGATAAGCCTGATTCGCATCTTGCCTTAGATGGTTTTAACTTTTTTAGAGCGGATCGAGCTGGAAAGGAGGGCGGAGGCGTCGGCTGTTATGTTAGAAATAATTTTGTTGTGAAAATACTAGCGCAATCTGATGCGACTTTTGACAACACGCCGGAATTTATTATTTTAGAATTAATAAACTCTTCAACAAAAATACTTCTTGCTGTAGTTTATCGCTGCCCCTCAGCCGCCTATCCTGTCCACTTTTTTAATGTACTATCCACCCTCTTACCGCATTATATTAATGTCGTTATTACAGGGGATTTTAATATAAATATGTGCCTACATAACGGCTCGTCGTGTAACCTACGCGAACAAATTGAATCTCGTTCTCTTTTCCTAGTACCATCCGAGCCAACACATCATGTATTCTGGCGAAACCCGTCTTCTCATACCTGGCTCGATTTATTTATTGTCAATAACACAGATTCTGTTATAAATTATCAAAAGAGTGATGCACCATTCATAGCGGGGCATGACTTAGTAATACTCACTTTACGTATAGTCAGACCTGCGGTCTGCACTAGGACGATAATTACGCGAAGTCTAAAAAATGCAGACCATAACTAATAAAGCACTTACTGCAGTATTACGCGCGAAAATTGCTGCCATCCCTCCATCTCCCTCCTTATTTTCTAACACATTTTTGACAGCTACGCCCATCTCTGGCCTTGTACTTGGCCCGTGCAAGGCTGATGTGAATGAGCTCGAAAATCATATTACATCGGCACTCATTTCGGCTTATGATGCCGCTGCACCGCGAAGGCAAATTGTACTATCTTCCGAACGAAAACCTTGGGTCTCACTCGCTATACGCGCGCTAATGAAGCAAAGAGACAAAGCCTTTCAAAATGCCCGCTTCTCGGGATGCAGTAGCGACTATGACCATTTTAGAGCCCTACGATCGCGAATTTCAAACTCTCTAGATACGGCAAAAAATAAATTTCTAGCAGGCAAGCTCAATGGGGCGGTTGATGCTAAAGGAAAATGGCGAGAACTACGGCGTATGCGAGAAACTGGCTCGAACCTTCCATCGCCTTTTTTGTATTTCAGTGCACACGTGTTGAATTTACACTACGCAGCTACAGTAAATCGCTCTCCACCGCTCACTGAATCTGATTATCAAGCTATTTGCAATCGACCGCGCAGTATTCCTGATGCTCCTCGCTTTGATTTTCGCCCAGTTATAAAAACGGAGGTGAAAGACGCGCTTTTTCATGCCCCATCCAAGGCATTGGGACTCGATGGTCTCACAGTCCCGATGCTAAAAATCGGTCTTCAAAATATTTTAGATCCGCTAACAGATTTATTTAACGCGTGTTTAGCTACTGCTACTTTTCCGACGTCGTGGAAAAAGGCTCTTCTCGTACCGCTCTCAAAAGTCAAGACACCTCTTTCACCATCTGATACGAGGCCTATTGCTCAACTTTCGGAATTGTCGAAAGTTCTAGAACGCTTGGTTCATCAACAGCTGTTGGGCTACCTTGAAGTCCACAGGCTGCTTGATCCAAGGCAGGCAGGTTACAGAACCGGCCACAGCACTCAAACTGCCCGCTTGGGTGTATTGGATGACATTAGGCTTGCGATTGATAAACGAATGATTTCTATTCTGATCTTATTTGACTTCTCTAAAGCCTTTGATACCATCCCACATACGTTGTTGCTTACCAAACTTCGTGCACTAAACGTGTCTGACAGAGCTCTACGCTGGTTTTTTAATTATCTAGCGGATCGGCTCCAGGCAGTAGTTGATGAAGGCGGTTCGATTTCCGATTGGCTCAGAGCTAATTCTGGCGTCCCGCAAGGCAGTGTGCTTGGTCCGTTACTGTTCGCAATATATATAAACGATCTTCCGAATGTTTTAAGATTTTCAAAGCATATGATATTCGCTGACGACACGCAGCTGATACACCACTGCTATCCGTGCGACATTCTTCAGGGCATTGCAGAGATTAATCGCGATGCTCAAGCAGTGGCCCAATGGGCAAGGGACAATTGCCTTGTCTTAAACCCTGCTAAAACAAAAGTTATGATCTTGGGTAGTCAAGCGTATGTCTCCTTAATTAATTTAAGTACTATTCCTCGCATTGTCATCGACGGCCATTCTCTTCCATATGTATTTGAAGTACGTAATTTGGGGGTATGGCTTACACCAACATTAGAATGGCAAATGCACGCCAAGCATGTTGCAAAGAAGGTGTATGCCACCTTATACACACTGAAATTCTACAAGCATGCTATCTCTAGGGATATTAAGAAAAATTTAATAGAGAGTCTGATTTTTCCGCGATTTGATTATGCGTGCGTGGTGTATAATCACCTAGATGCGACGCGTGATCTTAAATTCCAGCGAGCGCAAAATGCGTGTATACGTTTTATATTAGGAAATATTCCTCGTCGCGCGCACGTCACCCCATATAGACTCGAGCTTGGCTGGCTATCGGTTCGACGCCGCAGCATTATAACATAATTGCTTCTGAAAATCCCTCATATCTCGCCATTCGGTTCTTGCGGTTAAACGTTGATTCTTTCCAGCGACGCTCAGAACGGAATCCCCCGCAAGCGTTGTTGTACCCAGCCCCCCGTACCGAAGCCTTGATGCAGTCCTTCTACATTCAGGCTTCGATGCTGCTTAACTCGCTAAACGTGGTCCAGTTCATCCCAACCGCAGTTCGCGAATTTAAGATCTTTCTCATGACTGCTCTCCGATTACGAGATATAGCAGATTGGGAGACTCGAGTGCAAAATGAAGGTCTGTTACTGTAATACAGCGTGTAATTTCTATATATTAGATTGTATGTACGAACTTTTAACTTGCGGAAATTTTTACTTTGCTTATATTTTTTATGTATGCGTTAGGTACCTTCGAATTAACAACGAAATAAATAAAGACTTTTGTAATTAGGCTCTTCTGCCAAATTAATAGCGGAGAGAGCAAAAATTGAAATTAAAATTGTAATTCCATTATCACCTATTTTTAGAAAGTGTATTTTATGTAATTAATTGTAATCTTACTTTGGCCAGACGGGGTTTTACCCCAAGGCGGAATAAAGAACAAATCAATCTCTCTCTCTCTCTTTGCGTATTAGTCCAGTCAAATTGACAAGTGGCGTATACTAAACGTAAAAAAAATAAGTGCGTGAGTAGGGGTGGTTCAAGGTGTATTTGGGGGGGGGGGGGGGGGGGGTGAAAAGGAATGAATTTTGAATTATTGCGATTTCCGGCGAAAGTTGACGTCAGAGAGAAAAGTGTACAATAGTAGTTACAAGAGTTGTAAATTATAAAAAGTCTACAACTTTTGTATGAATGATTTTTTACATAACACAAATTTTTTCAGATAAAAAAATTAAGAGGCTTCCGAGATAATCACGTTTTTTGGCCCGACAATTTATTTTTCAAATGAAATTTGTCCTTCAGAAAATTATCGTAGAGGGCCTGCGGCGGCTCAGTCGGTATAGTGTCGGATTCCCACGCCGGTGACCCGGGTTCGAATCCTAGTCTCTGCCGATTGATACAAGCACCTCTATAAAAATTACATGTGCTTTGTTTACAAACACACCGCAGACCCCCGTCGTCGATTAGCACCACATGGGAGCATAAACATGGCGGCGTTAAAAAAAAAAAAAAAAAAAAAAAATTATCGTAGAGATTCTTTCAGGTCGCAATTTTTTCGTTTTGAGTTATACTTTCTTATAAAATAAAAAAAAATAGTCCCCATTTTAAAACATGCTCAAAAAGTATAATAATTTGTTGAAATTTTTAAATAAATCTTAAAAACTAATTACACCATTCAATTCTACGGAAAATTTTTAACAGTATTACTATGAACATATAAGTCGAATTATGAATTTTCATTTAAATCTCCCGCTGCCCGTCTTTAGTCTACCAGATTCCATACAGGGGCCGCTTAGTCCCCCTCCCAGTCTCCCTTCTCTCTTTCAGCTACATAGAACAGCTGGCCTGGTCCCAGGATACCCAAAGAGGGGGTAAGTCTGACTCACAGTATCGTTTCGGAGCAGAACGCGCGCACACGCATCAGTTACAAAGCATCAAGCCAGCTAGGGACGCTCAAGAGAAGACGCCATTATTCCCAACGCATTTCTTTGACATAAGCATACAAATTCTAATGCAGATTGGAGTACCAGGTATGATAAATAAAATTATTATTTGGATTAAATAATTGAATGCCTCTTGTAGCGTCTTCACAGTCAATATAAGCTTTGTTGTTGCGACACTTTATTGTATATACTATTTTATTGTTGTTGTGAATCTTTATATACTTTATATATACTTGATATACTGATGTACAGAAATTGTAAACTTATTACATTTAAAGTTGTAACCAAAAAAGTTGCAACAAATGTTTGTGTACGAAAAAATTCTACACAAATATTTACTACACAAAAACACTATTTTTTTTCTTATAAACAAAAGAAACATATTCACATTTTTTATTTAAACAAACTTCTTTACTTGATTATATGTATTACAGATTAGCAGTATGGATGATCTGTTTGCATAATTTGCAAAGAATGTGAAGGAGAGTTAAGAACCATCCAAAAGAAAGCTATTGCTAAGCTGATTGATTCGAGTAAAAAAAGAAGAGATAGCAAGTTCAACAAATGGGTCCAACTGTCCTCAGCGTCACAGTCAATATAAGCTTTGTTGTTGCGACACTTTATTATATATACTATTTTATTGTTGTTGTGAATCTTTATATACTTTATATATACTTGATATACTGATGTACAGAAATTGTAAACTTATTACATTTAAAGTTGTAACCAAAAAAGTTGCAACAAATGTTTGTGTACGAAAAAATTCTACACAAATATTTACTACACAAAAACACTATTTTTTTTCTTATAAACAAAAGAAACATATTCACATTTTTTATTTAAACAAACTTCTTTACTTGATTATATGTATTACAGATTAGCAGTATGGATGATCCTGTTTGCATAATTTGCAAAGAATGTGAAGGAGAGTTAAGAACCATCCAAAAGAAAGCTATTGCTAAGCTGATTGATTCGAGTAAAAAAAGAAGAGATAGCAAGTTCAACAAATGGGTCCAACTGTCCTCAGCGTCTGACAACAAACTGTGTTCAGCTTCAGATGCATATAATCGGGAAAGTGCGATTAAACAGGCTGCTGCAGAGTAAAGTAAAAAATCGGTGGAAGATAAAAATATCATCAAAAGTGCCATCGATTTTGATTTTAAAACATTGTGCTTTTTCTTCCGGTCGCATTTGTCATGAATCGAAACAAAATATTAGAATGGTTCAAAAAGCTGATTCTAGGGATAAAATCGTGCAGGTTCTTAAAAGACGAGATACGTCTGACGTTTTTAACAAAAATTTGTTAGCGCGTTTGAATCAATGTAAAGATTTTGTGCAGGTACAAGCTCGCTACCATGTGTTATACACTTAGTATATCTATAGCGCCTTGCGCACGGTAATATTCTCCTTCTACCCGAACTGCAGCCAATCACGGCGCAGCCCGGTAGTATATAAGAGATCGAGTTTCGAGACTCCGTCTGACTTCTGACTTCTGACTTCTCGGAACACCAGGCCAGAGACAAGTCCTCGACCCCGACACTAGAAAAGAATAAACAACTTCCAAAAGTTACCGACGTCCTTATCATTGCCTAAATCGGTACGCGTATTCAAAGAGCACAGCGGGAGAGAAAAAGAGACGGGAGCGCGAGCGAATCCATACGCTGCGCGCGCGCGCCGCAGCTGCCTAACCGCTACCAGCGCCGAGCCGCCGCGCTCACTACAGAGCGGTCGGAACAGCTCTCGCGTTTACTATAAGTAAGGGGGCACGCGCCTCCCGAATCAGTCGGCCTCGGCGCACCGCACCGGCCAGACCTCCTCGGTTAAGAGCAATCTCCCGAAGTAGCGTGTGCGGTGCACGGTAAGTACCTACTCGCCCCGTGGTGGTTAACCCGGGTATTGTCGTGCCGAACAGGCTTTCTGGCGGGCTTAGCTCCCAAGGAAGCCTTATTAGGAGGGCAGTATCCCTCAGTTAATCACAGCTCTTGACGAACGCGCGTCAAGAGATCGGGGGCAGTTGAACGAAGTCCCTGATAGGAGAGCTGCTTAAGGGCGTCGTTCTCTAACGAGAGTCGATAGCGTCCTTTAGCAGCGTTTTCTCCTTGTATCCCACAGCCTGGAGCCGGGAGTTAATAATTTAACTCCTGGAAGTTCAGTTGTGGCTACGCAGGGACAGGCTCTTAGAGAGCGCGTGCCTCTAAGAGTCGGCCACGACGTACCGCACCGGCCGGACCTCCTCGGTTGAGAGAAATCCCCCTGAGGTAGTCAGCCTGTGGTGCTCGGCACACATCACATTTTCCCCGTGATGATTAACCCGGGTACTGTCGCGCCGAACGGACTTTCTGGCGGGCTTAGCGCCCACGGAAGTCTTATTAAGAAGGCAGTATCTTTCCGTTAATCACGGCTCTTGACGAACGCGCGTCAAGAGCACGGGGAAGTCGAACGCAAGTCCTGACGGGAGAGCCGTTCTAAGGCGTTGTTCTCTGAACGAGAGCCGCACGCGCCTTTTAACGGCTGTAATCTTCCCGTGTTGAACAATTGGACCGCTCCGGGAGTTAATTCTTAATTAACTCTCACGGAAGTTCAATTGTAAGGCACACAGGCAAAAGCATTCGCAAATGCTCACACTTTCGCGCCCTCTGCTCGCGTTCCTCCCTCTCATCTCGGGCCAGCCGCGTAGCTCACTATAAAAGAACACAAGAGCGTGATTAAGATTGATTCGACTCCCAGCAACGGAGCCGACCACTCAGAAAACCCCAAGCGGATGCAAACGCCAAAGACCGGCCGGAAGACTCGTCGTCGGTCCGAACGCCAGCGGAAACGGCGAAATACCCGTCGTCCCCGGCCCCGACCCCGACGACAGAAGCAGAATCGGCCACCGACACCACCGCCTCCTTCGCCTCAGACGAGTGAGGGTTTTCCTTCCCCCCAGGTGCGCAGTTTGGTGTTCGTGGTACCACGACCCGCAACACCGCTGCCCACTGCGGTGGAAATCCAGGCAGCTCTGGACCTGGAGAAGGAAGAGGAACAAGAGGACGTTTCGCAAGCCGACGCAGCCCGTCTTGCCACGCTTTCCGGCACGACCTCCAGTAGCCGAGACCCCTCGGAAGCTGGCAGCGGTAAAGCGGAGGCTCGGCCCGATTACGACGCGGTCGACGCCTAGGGTGCGTCTTTTTCACATCCCCAAGGCTCCAAGGAGTCGCAGTATGAGCCTCCGACGGGCTCTTCGACTCCTCCAGCCGAGACCGCCAAAAAGTCCCGAGCGCGAGGCTAGGAAGCCTTAGAAGCATCTCTAGTGACAACCGGCCCTTTTCAGGGCCATTACAATAATCAAAAAACGTACGGACGGATTGAGCGGATCAACTCCCCTCTCCTCCCCCCTTTTCCTTGCCACGCAACTCTCACTTATAACACATGTACAGTGCAAGTCTACATTTTATGTTAATAGAATGTCTGATCAGGTTGGACGTCCCGCATCTAAAAATACAAAAGACTTCATACAACATTGTATGAATTACATTGAAGAAAACAAAAGTGAAAGTCAGTTTTCCCTAAATGAGATCAAAAAAGAATTCGACGGTGATTTTCCGGATTGGCAGACTATAAAAGCAAATTTATTAAAGTATTATTTTGACGATGAACTTGAATTTATACATTTGAAAACAGATCTCATTATTCTTTTTAGACATAAAATCAGTAAGCAAATGTGGAAATATTGGTAAAACAATCAAGAAAAAAATCATGAACTAGAACGAATAAGAATTGTCAAAATGGATGATAATATTATCTTAGAGGACATCCGTAAGACTGTTTACGATATAAATAATTACGTTCTTCCACAATTTAATGAAAAAAATATCTTTGAAAATATTCCTAAATTGTTACTCAATTTTCCTGATATTGTTATCAAAACTCACAAAGATAAGAGTAAAAAAAATAATTTTAAATGGCAGAAAAGAATAGCTACAATTGCTCATAGTATAATTACATTAGCAAGGCCGCGATAATTTTTATCATCGATTTTACTTGGTTTATCGTCGATGATGCACAAAAAATATGAATCGAAAGAATTAATTCATGCTTTGCCATATTTAGGATTATGTGCAAGCTACGATAAAACTTCGCGCTCTGAAGCATGAATTGTTAATGATCCTGATAATCATTCTCGTAATTCCGAATGTTTTATTCAGTAAATTTACGACAACGCCGGTCATAACACTTGCACTATTAATGGCAAAAATACCTTTCACGCAATGGGAGGACTTAAAGTTGCAACTCCGTCATCATGTGTAACTTCCAAAAAAACTATCGCTAGAGTAAAAAAATTCTATCTTCAGATACGATTGGCAAATTCTGATTTACTGAAATAAAACAATTTGAAAAGAAAAGTGCGAAAGGACTAAAATAACGTTCATTCAGAATATTTCTAGTGATGATTTCACAAGACCAACAATGTTTATGGAAGATTTTACTTGGCTCTCTTCCAAGTATTCAGATAAAAAATCACAGGACTATAGTGGATTCATGGAAGATTTTTATGCAAATTGTGATTACTCGACATCGACAATTTATTCCATTACCGTTTGTCAATAATCCACCGAGCAACTACGATACGATTTTTACTGTTTTAGTACAAGCAACTGAACAAAACGAACAAAACAACAGTGGAGAAATTTGCTTTGTAACATTTGATCAGCCTCTGTATCAAAAGGCTCGGTATATTCTGATATGCGTGGACCCAGAGCATGATCCACATGGTTTGTCAGTGATTCGAGTAAGACTTGGCGGTTTTCATACGTTAATGTCATTTCTTGCGACGATTGGATTTATAGTGAACGGAAGTAAACTGAAAGAAGCTTTCTATATAATATACGCTGAAAATTCAGCTGAAAAAACTTTCGTAGGTCATACCTACTCGAGAGCTATCAGAACACATTTCCTTGTTCAAGTAGCTTTAGCTACCGTAATTTTTGAATCACTTCAATTAACGGAAAAAGAAAAGGGAATGTTTGATGCATTATTGCTAAATGTGGGCGCAGAAAATTTCCAAGAAGACATGCAAAAAGAAGAATATACAATAATAAGAGATAAATTTATGAAACAGATTGAAGAATTTCGAAAAAGGGGACCGACTGCACAACTTTGGATTCAATGCTGGGATATGTTCGCAATAGTGAAAAACTTTATCAAAGCAGAACGTTCGGGCAACTGGGATGTACATTTGAAATGCATAGAACAAATCATTCCATACTTTCATGCGAGCGAACATAATAATTATGCGAAATCAGCTCATTTATAACTGCAGGATATGTGAATGTTGAAAGACGTAATGGATGAGCATCAATTTGAACTTTTTACGACAAAAGTCTATTTCACGATTAGATGCTCTGAAAAGTTTTGGTGATGAGTTGGGTCAGATATGACTATTGAACAAGTATTAATGCGATCGATGAAGACTCAGGGTGGACTGACACACGGGCGTGGAATGGCCGAAAGTGTTTTAACTAAATTTGTATTAACTATGATCATTCTAGTTGAAGTTTGTAACGAAATGGAACATTTTTGCAATGTTTCTTATTTCACATCTGAACAGCATGTTGATTCCAAAGTATCTAGGATTACTAGAGATGTTGCAGATCTTCAAAAATTACTCTAATTCTTCAATAGGTACAATCCGTTTCCAGAGACTACAAATATTATGTCAATCTTTTCTGAAATTGTTGGCAATAATTCGATTAACTGTCACAGAGCATACGAAGTAGGTATGAAATCTGTTAAATCAATAATAGGCCAGGATTTTGAAAGTGTTAATTTTCACGAAAAAAACAAAGTTTTATCCCTTCAAACTGTTCAATCATCAGTCAAAGTAAATAATGAGATTATTCCAATAAATCCATTATTATTGTTGCAACGTTTATGTGTAAATATTAATAGTAAAAGTGACATGAAGAAATATTTAAAATTCGAACTTGCTCCGTTCCCGCTATCACTTTTTACAGAAAACGGCTCCAGGAAAAACGTAAAATCACAACTGTTTGATCACTTTACACGCACTAAAGCTTTATCAAGTACTACAAATGCTGTGTATGTTATTGACGGTGGATTTTTGTTGCACAAGGTGGTTTGGCAAAAAAATGATACGATTGAAGCGATCATCGGCAAATATTTAACTTTTGTACGCAACCTTTATACAGACAATAGTTATATAATATTTGATGGTTATGCAGACCATGACATTGATAATGAAACTACATCGTCATCAAAAACAGCTGAACGGTAAATGTTCTTCAAGTACACCTTTTTTCAGTTTGAGCTACACATAAAAATAACATTTTCGCAAGACCAGTTTTTGCCAAATGATAAAAACAAAAATCAATTAATAAAAGAATTATCAAAAGCATTCAGATTTGAAGGATCTTAGAACTGAGCAAGCAAAAGAAAACGCAGATTCTATAATTATTCACACAGCAATAGAAATTGTCAAACAAAATAAAGTTATAAATACAGCAACAGGAGTAGCCGAATATACAAAAAAGGTCGTTGTTGTTGGTCAAGACATCGATTTTTTGGTCATATTGAATCAATTACATTTTACAGATGCAGAAATGTAATTTTTAAAGCCGGGTTCAGGCAATGTAAGCGATTCTATATATTCATCGAACAGTTTTATACATGAAGATTACCGTTCTATTATTGGATTTTTACATTGTTTTTCTGGCTGCGATACAACATCTCCTTTTGGTTGCAAAAGGCAAAAAAACAACATTTAATTCACTCATCGCAACTCCACAGTTAATAGAGTTAGTAAAGCCTTTTTATGAGACTGACGCAGATCCAACAATTATTGCTCGGAATGGTTGCAAGTTAATTGCATCAATTTACAAAGGCAAACAAGAATTATCTCTGAACGAATTAAGATTTCAACAGTATATGACACCAACTGCAAAGTCAACATTCAAACTGGACAAATTACCACCCACTGTTGGTGCGGCTACACAACACTCTTATAGAGTATACTACCAGCTTCAAACGTGGCTTGAAAATGAAATAACACCAACAAAGTGGGACTGGAAAGAAGTTATTGTCGATAATTTGAAAATTCTCATGCCACGTTTTATTCAAGAATTTATCGTACCTGAACAATTATTAAAAATAATTTCTAATAGCTGTGAAACGAGTTATGAAGGCAAAAGATGTGGTTGTCGAAAGCACGGGCTTCGATGTACGATTTATGTACAAAATGTGGTGGTTCAGACAATTGTTAGAATGTTGAAAAAATTTAAGAAGATTTCGATGAATCCGAAGATAATTCTGCTGAAATGGAGCAGCCAGGCCTTTGCTTGATCACGGAAAATCAGTTATCCGAAGAATCCTCAGGTTATCCGAGCGATATTGAAGAAGGAGAAAATGAAACTACAAATAGAAGCGATATTGAAGAAAGAGAAGATCAAGTCACAAATTCCTTAAATTTTTAGAGCATTTTTGCAACGGCTGCTCCGAGTCGCTACGGTCCGATTTTGTATACCTGTGCGGCAGCTGCACGGCGAGGCTACCTGACAACTGCATCGTACTTCTAATAACTCCCAAATTTAGTTCTATATTTATGGGTCTGCTCAGGTATAAAAGTACATATATATGCACACTACTACATATTAACAACAGGCCTTGTATACACATTCAGTGTACTAAAGATCAGTCGAGATCGACGCGTTCTACGGAGCAGTTCTGTACGTACGTTAGCTTGCTTCGTATCAGTTTTCGAATATTTTGACAGTTTTTCGTTAGTTTTAACGTGTTATACGTTTGTGAGTGAAAATGCCGAGAAAAGTTAGCAGAGAAGAATGAAAAAGGAGTAACTCATGGTTGAGCGATCCCAAAAAAACTGTACCACCGCAAAAACGTAAGAAAGATACAGTTGAAGCTAAAAGCACTTCGTCGAGAAAAATAAGTACGAATAAATCTATTGAGGAAGATCTTTCAAAACACAACAGAATCATTGATTTTATTTTAGTGTTTACAGCTTTTGCTACATTAGAGAAGTGTGCTGTCTGTGCAGGAAATGTATCATTCCAGTCTTGCAAAAAGGAAGGCCTAGGATTTAAAATAAAAGTTACGTGCGAGAATTGTAAAAATCCTCGTTACGTTTCGTCGAGTGAAAGAATCGCATCTGGTGGATATGAAATCAATCGTAGATTCATTTTCGCAATGCGTGTGTTAGGTTTAGGCTTAGCCGGGTGTGAAAAATTCTGCGGGATTATGGATTTAGCCAGTTAGTTTTTGACGAAATCAAACTATAACACGTACATCAATAAAATGTGTGAAAGCGTAAAGAACGTGACAAGTACCTTATTTGCTTGTGCCGTAAAAGACGAAAAACAAGCGAGTGCAAAGAAAATAATATTGCAGAAACATCCGAACTAACTGTATCAGGAGACGGTACATGGAAAAAGCGGAGATTTTCTTCACTGTATGGCGTTGCGTCATTGATTGGCCACTACACTGGAAAAGTTCTTGACATTTTTGTTAAAAGTTCGTATTGTCACAATTGCGAAATGTCGAAGAGCAAGTTAGGCAGTGCTGAGTATGAAGAGTGGTATGAAGAGCATACAAACAGTGGACAATGCAAAGCTGACCACATCGGAGCAGGTGGCAATACGGAGGTCGATGCTATTGTATCTATATTCAAACGTTCAGTTACGAATTTGGGTGTTCGTTTTCGAAACTATATCGGGGATGGTGACTCAAAAACGTACACCAGCGTCATCAAAGCTAAACCTTATGGTAAGAATTCTTCTATCAACAAGAAGGAGTGCATTGGACACGTCCATAAACGGATGGGTACGCGTTTGCGAGATGTAGTAAAGACGAGTGTCGTAGAAACAGAAACAAAGGCTGGAAAAAAGGTTGAATGCAAAAGTTTGTCCGGTAAAGGAAAGCTCATGGCCAACATTATCGATAAACTAACCGTATATTATGGCTTAGCTATTCGTCGCAACCATGATTCTACGGAGAAAATGAAGAACGCGATCTGGGCAACGTTCTACCACTACGTATCAACGGACGACAATCGGCAGCATCATAAGTGCCTGAGTGGCGACGACTCTTGGTGCGAATGGCAGAAAGCTGCAGCAGCAAATGAATTGAGGACATTCAAACACAGTTATACTGACTTTCTAGTAATGTTCTCAGTGCTATCAAACCTATCTACGAGGACTTAAGCAAGAATGCTCTTCTGCAGCGATGTCTCAGCGAATTTACTCAGAATAACAATGAAAGCTTGAACCAACTAATCTGGAAAACTTCGCCTAAATCAGTGAGTGGTACCGCGGTTTTGGTCGAAAGTGCAGCGAATGTGGCAGTTTGCACATTTAATGAAGGATGGTTTGCTTTGCTAATTATGATGGAAGAGATGCAAATCAAATCTGGACCAAGCGCTCACGCATGGGCGCGCTCAGTCGACAACTTACGCATAAGCCGAGTGGATGAACAAGCTGAAAAGGAAACCAAAGACGGTCGAGTTCGCCGAAGACAAGAGCAAAAAGATGCCTAAAAAAAGAGAATAATTCTGATTTTTTAAAGTTTAAAACCGATCCTCTCAAAAATTTGTGCATTACTTCTGTGTATAATTCATGATGTAACCCTGTCGAGTCTTTTTAAATTTCTTGTTATTTTTTATTTTACAATAACCATCCCTGGTAGAAAATTATCTAGTTTTATCCAGGCCCTCGATTATTCCTATGACAAACTAGATAGATCTACATAGTTCTAGATTAAATTTCCACCAGGGATTTGACCGATTTTTTAAGCGAAAATTGCGTTTTTCGCTTTCTAGTGTTACCAAAACTTGAAAAATCAGTAAAAAAAAGAATAAACTCGACAGGGTTACCTGGGGAAACTCATAAAATAACAAAAACAATTTGATTTTTTAATTTCAGATGATCGAGTGCCGAGAAATGACTGTCACCGCAAAATATCTTTTTTTCGAGACGTCTCCGGAAATTGGCTGCCAACGGCTTAGTTTTCGATCTTTTTCACTGAAAATTTAACAAAATGGTTTTTAAATGATATACTACAATACTGTAATTAGCTAATTTAAAATACATTACCTGTATCTTTTACAAAAATTATTGAAAAAGGCTCTTTTTTTTAACTTAATTTACAATATCCCCCCCCCCCCTTCGCAAATTTTTTGCAAAATGGATTGTTGCAAAAGTCATTTTTTGACATCTTCACTTTTTGAGCATGTTTTAAAATGGGGACTATTTTTTTTTTATTTTATAAGAAAGTATACATCAAAACGAAAAAATTGCGACCTGAAAGAGTCGCTACGATAATTTTCTGAAGGACAAATTTCATTTGAAAAATAAATTGTCGGGCCAAAAAACGTGATTATCTCGGAAGCCTCTTAATTTTTTTATCTGAAAAAATTTGTGTTATGTAAAAAATCATTTATACAAAAGTTGTAGACTTTTTATAATTTACAACTTTTCTATTGTACACTTTTCTCTCCGACGTCAACTTTCGCCGAAAATCGCAATAATTCAAAATTCATTCCTTTCCCCCCCCCTCCCACCCCCCAAATACACCTGGAACCACCCCTACTCACGCACTTATTTTTTTTACGTTTAGTATACGCCACTTTACCATTTCCAACTGTCCCCATCCTGTTAACAATTTTTTTTCGCCTCAAAATAAGCTAATTTGACTGGACGATATTGCGAAATCGTATATTCCTTCTAGAGGAAACCGATGAATGGCAATTTCGGCACAATCGCAAAGAGTGCGATAGTTATCGTAAAGAGTGCGATAGATATTTATTGTACATATCTGGATCCCACCTGCAAGCATATTCAGACCTGCAAGCCCCCACCACTAATCTTCGATAGATATGCAATAGACTTCTACTGATGTTTTATTACTGATGTCGCGAAGGAGTGGAGGGAAGGTAGCATTTCCCCCATCCCTGATCCACAAAGATGGTCTGCAAGCTAATTTACTCATTAGTCATCGGCATGGAGTACGTGGTTGACGTCCAGGGCTCCAATACTTCGGCGAACGAAGTCATCTACAAGAAGCTGATGACGGCACATACAGACACACACACACACACACGCGCACACGCACGCACACGCACACACATACACACACACACACCCTGTACTTTGTACTTTGACTCCTCTACGCACAGCTACAAGAATTTTCTTTTAGGTTTGGTTTCATTTTTCTTATATATTTTGAGCAGTACAGTACATTTGAAGGTTGAAAAAGCTGTTATCAATTTATATCGAAATCCTGTAACAATAAATTTTTTTTAGGTAAGATTTGCTTTTCCCATATATTTCGAGCAGTATAGTACATTTGAGGGATGAAGCAGTTGTTATCTATCCGTCTCAAAATCCTCTATCGACTGTCGACGTTGAATTTCAAAAAATTTTCGATTTTGCGGTTAGGAATTTGTTTCTTGCTTATAACTATATCTATATATAAGGTACAGGTAATGTATCCGCCTATACGTATTCTCGTTGTATGCGTTATTCTGCGGTGCCGTTACTCCAACAGTATATGTATCGTGTCAATAGATGTTGAGAGGCGCGGTAACCCCACTGCTACCGCCATCTAATTATAAGATGGTGGCATGTTTACTAGCGAAAGCTTCATAACTCTGATTTTTTAGCAGTGTATGCATGTAAAGAAATCACATTTGTCAACGTGATACGAGTGAAAAAATATCATCCGGTACATGAAATTGTAGCTTTTTTATGTACTTTAAGATGCATGTATCAGTTTTTGCCGTAGAGCGTATTTTCGATGTGAAAATTGTAACTTTCTTGGACGTTTATTGGTTGGTAAAGTGGCCATATAAATGTATTGCAAGGCAAAAGGCAATCGATACCGGTAAAAACGGCGGTTACTTCTTCTTAATTCATAGGCTTACTAATCCCAAAATATCGACACCAATGCGTACGCTACGCCATCATGTAGTTAAACATAAAGGAAGTCTATGCTATACTAGACTTGATTTTCTCAAGCACTTGCTATACGACTTTATCATAAGACCTGATAGAGGGACACTTCAGTAACACTGTTGGTAAAGCGGCCGATTTATAACTACTTAGAACTTCTTTAATTGAAATTCAGAGTACATTTTTTGCAAAAAACTCATAAGGTATTAGAGCTCAAGGTTCAAATAACATATCTCAATAGTTTCCGAAGTCCCAAGACCAAATATAAGTCTACTGGAAATCGACAGTTCCTTAAAGTTGCTACATTACCTGCACCCCCCTTTTATGCGTAATTTTTACAGCTCAGAATCTAATATAATATTAGATCATAATCTAATGATAAATTAATAATAATTTAAAATTAAATAATAATACTAATATTTTTTTCCGAGGGTATGTAGGAAATGCCACCTAAGGCACACCCGACCGGGTCCGCACAGCCGGATAGTGTGGGAATGGTTGGGGATGCATCCGTCGTGTGTATAATATCGGACAAGAAATAAAATAAACAAAAACGCGAAAAAAACTACACACTCGTTGCATCGAAAACCGACCCACTAAAACCAACCATCCTTTTCTCTTCTGGCGGTACCCACCCTGGTACCGTTTATCACATTACCTCAGGGTGGTGCCATTTTAGTATCGTCTGGACAACCGCTGCTGCCTTGACCTGAAACAAATTTAAAAATTCATAATTTTAAATCCCCCGAGAGGACGTCAGATCTAACCCGTCTCATTTATACGCGCATTCGAACCGGCGTATTCATCTCCGTATCAGGCTGCCTCTCCAACCCTTTTCCCAACTTTTTGAGGAATTCGTCTACTTGCTTCACGAACTCCTGGACTGTTACTATCTGCGGGCGGCTGGGCTGTTTTTTGCCACCCGGCAATGTGTCTGAAGGAAGCTGCTCCACTACCACCATTGCTTCCTGGCAGGTTGGAGATTTACCTGCCTCCTGGTTCATCTCTTTATTGCATTGGAACATTTTTTTTCTGGATTATTTATTGGGCGGACCGAAATAGCTGGGAACGGGTGTACCTTCGCATACTTTGATCCTACCCGAATTCCCTGAGGCCCAGCCTTCATTTTCCCGGTCTTGAATACACAGATGGACTAGGGATCGCCTGGAGCAACAGTAAAGTAATAGTAAATGTGTGTAGAGTGTGCTCGGTTACCATTTAGTCACCTTCCGACTTCCGGGCAAACTGGCAAGTCATCCGGCTACAAGCCCTACCGGGAGGACCGCTGCATTTCCTCATGTCAGGAAATCTATGCCTCGGCCACGCGTCAACCCAAGCAACCACGGAGGGAATAATAATAATAATAATAATAATAATAATAATAATAATAATAATAATAATAATAATAATAATAATAATAATAATAATAATTTACAATAGACTAAAAAGGATTATATAAAATATAAATAAAATAAAAATTTTAAGCTCAAGCCGTTATTCTGCTCTAAAACAAAGAAATAATTTGTATAACTGTCAATTCCTGAAGCTATTACTAAAAAAAGGGTGGGGCTCTTAACAACAATTTCTGATAGCTTCTTCATATCTTACAATTAATGCAGGATTATTATAAATTCTAAAAAATTATTGATAATAATTCGTTGTATTACAAGTATACTTGAATGTAGCGTACTTTATGTTAGAATTAAAGTTTAATACTCAATTAGATTATAATATCAAATTAATTAAAGTTACAGTTACAAGTAACATAAGTCAGACCTACGTAGTCTAATATTAACCCTCAAACACAACACTATGTCACACAGACCTACAGCTCCGGCAGAATGCATGGCGTAAACGGTCTGATGTTTGAGGGTTAACTACTTGTTTATTTAAAGATATTAAACGCCCCACGCTTTTATTTTTAGTAATAGCTTGAAGTTTGGATCATTATACATATTATTTATTTGTTTTTAATACAAACTAAAGGCTTGTTCTTAATTTTTTTTTTATTTATAATTTATATATTTACAGCATGTTTAAGAGAGGAAACAAAAGAGAGGAAAGGCATCTATCATCACTTTTCCAGAATATGTGGCTGAATTAGAAAATTCAAATGCAAATAAAATATCTGTTACTGCAAAGGTTGAAATGAAGAAAATTCTCTTGCTAATCTGACTAATTTCAATGCAGTTCAACCTGTTTACGAAGCACATACTCATTACCTAACATCAAATTCTCTCATGATCCCTTTAGAAGTTACGAATCGAAGTGTTTCAGGTATCAATTGATCCGGATATTCAACAAATTCATCCTGTTATTTCTTCAATGCAGTGTCCCTACTTACAATCGCAATTCCAGTATTTCATCATACAATAGAGAGAAGATATTGTTGATCCCTAATGAAACGGTACGGACAGGATCGGTAAAGAATGGAAAGGTTTTTCTCCAAACCTTTCTGATCAGTAGTAGGGGCTAAGCGGCTACTACACCATAGCTGTTAGTGCGCCAGAGCGGCTACTGCGCCACTTACCCGTTGAGTAAAATCTGCTTTATCGACAGGGGCAGCCAACGTTCAATGGGTAATGCGGGCTTACCGACCATTTAAAAAATCATAAGATCATTGCAACCTGCAGTTTGCAGAGTTACCGGCCCAGTCTACAATAAGATATTTATCAGGGAAGAGATGGCGCCACCTCTGAATCGATAAGTTAGTATATCGGGATCATTATTTTATGACCCAATTGATACTGCAGGTTGCAAAGTTATCAACTTAGTTTCATATCAAAATCTCTTGTACCCTTTACGTTTGAATATCTCTGAATTGATTATGTAAAATTGAATGTAGAAGTTACATACTCTAAAAGGGAGTGGGTGTAATGTGGAAGGGATCTATAAATAAGTTCAATCAATTTTTAATAGATCTACATATTTTTTATTTTTTTGAATATTTTATAAATACATAATAACTCTAAACGAACATCTACAGCTGCTTGTTTTAAAAATTGATTTTGCTTAGAGAAATCAATGACTATGAGTGGTGTATAGGAGAGAAAATCTGGCTTGCTTAATAGTGGATCTACACCTTTATCTGGATAGTACGTACTTTAAAAATTAACGTACATGTCATAAAGTAATGCATACTGATTACGTATAACATCAAGGTTGAGATTTCCATACAGGTAAGTCTGAGAGTAAAGTTTAACGTTGCTAATGTCACAGTAATCGAAATGACTAGCATTTATTATGCACTGACTTCTTCTTTTAGTTTGAAAAGCTAAAATTACAAAGCGTGGTTTTTCCAGCTGATTCGATGTTTTAACTGTCCAAATGTGATGTGTAGTTGTTGGGAGCACAGAATACTCATACAACTCCCAAGAGAGAAAACTCATAGCAATGGGTGTATCTTATTGAATATGATTGTAAAGCTGAATCTTACGCATGTCTGGCAGTACTACATAAGGCATAAGCCACTCTATTGGAGAGAGTACAATTTTAAAATCTTCATACGTAGGTCTTTGATGGACTTGTATTGGTTCCTGTATAGGCCAAGCTGTAGGGATTTTAAACTGCGTTATCGTGACAGAAAGACTAGTAGCAAACCGATTGTGCGATGATGTAAAATATAATGAGCAAATGTATAGGTATGTGTTTTTCACTCGCATTTCCGGTCCATATAATAGTTATTAACAATTTATTGCAAAAAAAAATGCGATTTTTGTCGTTTTTTGTTTATAACATTGAAACTAATGGAGTAATCGGAATGCCCCACTGAGATGATTTGTAGATAATAAAAATATCTACAAAAATGATTTATGGATCGTTTCAATCGGATAATTAGGTCCTGAGATATTTAGGAAAAACCAGAAAATTAGGCGTTTTTTCGAAAATTCATAACTCCGTCATTTATTGAGCTGGAGCGCTCAAATTTTGAGAGAAAGTAGGGATTATAATGTAATTTATATGTGCAAAAGGCAGCTGCTGTCGGATTATTAGTTTTCTCAAAATCGCGATGCAAAGTTTGCAGTGCGTCTTTTTCCGGCAGGCCTGTATGCGTCACCGTAAGTCCGATTATAATTATCCAAAAACTTTTGAAAAGTTGACATCGTGCACTACAAAACGTATATTTCAGTTTTTCGATCAGATGCCTGGAAGCATGCTAAAAACCGTCGTAAAGTTCGCGTAAATCGACCGAGCGCGCGCTCGCAGTCAAGTGGTGGGGGAAGCAGCAGCGGCGGAGGAGAAATGTATATATAGTAATAGGCGCGCGCGGCGCGCACATTATTTATATTTGCAACAATATTTCTCAGCATCTACTGCAGCTATTTGAATGATTTTTTTTTTTGATTTTGGGGTAACGGAACCAGAGGAATTCGATTCTTCGGTCTGTTTTTAGAAATCATCATTGGGAAACGTACTGTGGGGTGTTTTTGGTGAACTCTCTGCTCCTATTTAAAACCGACGCTCTGATCATCTGTAAAACCGACGCTACCGTGTCCTCTCTCTCTCTCTCTCTCTCTCTCTCTCTCTCTCTCTCTCTCTCTCTCTATGATGCTGTGTTATGTGAATCCAGCTGTTGGGTTCGGTCAATAGCCATGAAAATTCGGGTGTAGAGAAAGAGACGCCAACGGTCGTTTTCGACAGTTTGTTCAGTGTACAAGCCGACGCCGTTGCTGCTGTACTATATAAAATAGAGCTGTGCGTTATTCTTTCGTTACACGATTTTATGGAGTTTTTTTTGTATGCAACTATTTAGTCAGTGGACTATTAAAGTGTGGTGTGTTTTTACAAGCTAATCGCATAAAAAACGATAATTTTATTGAAAGGAGGTGAGTGTAATACTGTGAATTCGTTTCTATGCTATGCAATTTTATAGTGTGAAATCCGCTAATTTTAACATTATATTATTGACATTTACAGATTAACTGTATACGAGTGAAAAGTATAGTATATTGTACAAACATATTCTGATTGTTTATCATCACAGTGGATTCTACAATTTTCATAATAAACGACATACGTATTGCACGTTAGTAGGTGAGTAGGTTCAATTCGTTACTGTGCTGTATAATTTAAAATTATGTATTATATAATAGCATTTTTACAAGCGCAGGAAATCAATCCTTTCGTGCGAATAATATACAAAATAAAAACAGGCTATACACACGGATCATTTATACAGAATAAATTTTCGAATACTACATTAAACTCAGTGTATTATAATTAAAACATCGGCGCAATAACGATTTCTTTATCTGAAATAATTGTTATTCAATTTTTTTGATTTCGCACGCGATGCCGTGTACATATATACGCATGAAAAAAAATGTAGTTTTTCACTGTTGAAATCGCAGAGAGAGATAGAACGCGTGATGCCCGGTATTTAGTACAGGATGTCCGTCAATACTGTGCTGTATAATTTAAAATTGTGTAGTATATAATAGTATGAAAGCCGTTATTATAAACACTTTAAAATTTTAAGATTAACTGTGTACAATTGAGAAATAAATGCTGCTTGAGTCACGGAGCGCACTGAGGAGGCAAATATGAATGAAGCGTCTACATCTACAGATGCTAGGTAAATATAATTACATGAACTTTCTATTTATCAAAATCAGACCTCACATATCGAAACTTCCGATATTTAATGAATATATATTTTTTTAGGCAGGATGAAAGTGCATCGGGTAGAGAAGATGCTCGACTCGCAGAAGTTGCTAATGATGACTGTATACTCTGTGGGGAACCCATGGAACCTTCCAAGTCTTGTTATGTTAAAGAGCGTGGGATACAAAATCTAATACAAGCAAGTATTAAGCGCAAAGATAATAAGTATTTCAAATTACGGAACATGAACATCGTAAATGTACATAAGACGTGTCAGAAAATGTAACCAAGAGAATCGAACATTCAAGCAGCATTAAAAGCGTTACAAAATGATTGGAAGAATAATCATCAGAGGCGTGCGGATGGACGTCAATTTGATTTTGCGACTTGCTGCTTTTTTTGTTCTAATATTTGTCATTCAAAACAAAAATGTAGTCGCGTCGCAAAGCAAAATACTATTGATAGTATTATCGCACAATTACAAGTATACCAAAGCACGGAAAAGAATAAGTTGATATCCGCACGATTAAGTGTCTTACGTAACAAAGATGATAATTATTATATTAGCAATAACGTATCTTATCATGCAAAGTGTTTAAGCCAATTCTATCAATATTTACCCAATAATGTAAAGGGAAGACCGATTAATGAAAATATGTCCGACTTACTGACATTCATAATTAATTATATTATAGAAAATAACAAAGAATGTCAATTTTCATTGAAAGCAATATTGAAGGAATACGAAAAAGTACACGGTGGTACAGAATTACCCAGACTTGATAGGATTGAAAGTCATTTAAAAGAACTTTTTGACGATGAAATCGTCATTCATTCAAGTAGTAACGATAAATTTATTTGTTATAAACGAGCTTTAGGGAAATGCCTCGAAGATAGCTGGTATACCAATCGAAAAACTGACGAGAATGAGGAAAGATTGAGAATCGTCGAGTTAGCTGCTCATATAATCCTACAGGATATTCGCTCAATGACTTTTGACACAAAAAATTACAATTCGCCAAATGATTTTTTGAATGGCGTAAATGAAGAACATTCCACGCAGTTTAAAAATACTACTTGATATTTTAATTAAAATGCACAAACGAACACCAAATAGAGGCTCGTGGAATAAATGGGAAAATAATGTTCTTACGGCGGCACATATTTTAATGTCTGCGGTTAGACCGCGATCGTTTACTTCGCCGCTTTTATTAGGGCTTTCGTGCATGATGCACACTAAATTTTCTGCAAGAGGACTCATCGACTGTCTGCATAATATCGGTCTTTGTGCTTCATACGCAGAAACTATTCGATTTGAAAATTCTGTCGTAAATGATCCAGATAATTTTGGTTTCATCTAGGATACGTATTTACAATTTATATATGATAACGCTGATCATAATACAGGTACTATAGACGGTAAAAATACTTTTCACTGCATGGGCGGTATTATGTGCATAACACCGTCATCCTCGGTATCATTCAAGAGCACTGTCCCTCGATTAAAAGGAGTAATGCTGGCAAGCACTAGCGGGGCATTCGGTTTTCTTCCGCTCACTAATTTCAGAAATAACAAACCGTTTAAGTTGGATAATTTCATTGTGCATAATTGGAAAGAAGCCGAAGATATAAATTTTACAATTAACATTGAACCTATAGACTTGTTACATTTTTACGGCAAGCATACAGCACCAAAAAAAACGTCAAATTGGCATGGCTTCATGAACAAGTATCACACTTTTAATGTGGATTATTGTACATCTCGAGTTATCGCGTTACCTTTCATTAAAGCACCGCAAAGTGACCATATCACTATTCTGACCGCTTTAATTAATGCTAGGCAAAGAGCAGATAAAAACAATCAAATGCACTGTTTTGTAACTTTTGATCTACCGCTGTACATGAAAGCTAGTGAGATCGTAGCATCTATCAATCCTGATAACGATCCCCACAATGTGCGATCCGTCATCCCTCGTTTAGGTGGTTTTCATCTGGCAATGTCATTTTTAGGATCGATTGGTAATATAATGACAGGCAGCGGTTTAAAGGAAGCGTTTACTACAATTTACGCTGAATTGTCAGCTGATAAAGCTTTGACGGGACATGCCTTTTCTAGATTCGAGAGAGGCCATCTGTTAGTACAAGCTGCGCTTGCTACTATCATGTTTAAGAAAATAGTACTTACGGACAACGAAAAAGAATATCTTGATAAAACCCTTGAAAATGTTGGTGAAGAAAATTTGGAATCTGTTTTTGATAACCCTTTGATGATAGGCATCAAACAAAAATTCTTGACCGTTATTGATACGTTGGAAAAGAACGGCCCAACTAGCCAACTATGGGTGCAGTATTTCAAACTAATTTGTTTATTGCAAAGATTCATCGATGCAGAAAGATCGGGTAATTTTAATCTACATCTGCAAACAGTCAAGTCAATGATACCTTTCTTTTTCGCATCAGGTCATCATCTATACGCCAGAGCTTCTCTTTTATACGTACAACAAATGGCAAATTTAAAAAATATAATGGATATCGTCGAATATGACAAGTTTTGCAAGAGAGGTTTCTATACGATACGGCGCTCTAATCGGTTTTGGTGCGGAATCTGGTCCGATATGACCATCGAGCAAGTACTTATGAGGGCAATAAAATGCAGTGGAGGCTTAACTCATGGTCGTGGATTGACCGAAAATGTTATAAGTAGATGGGTCTTATCAAGAGTAGCGGTTTTAGAAGTTGGCAATGCTGTAGAATTATTTTGTAATACTACGTTTGCAACGTCTGAGCAACATGTGCATGTCGAGAACCGCGCTTCACGTATTTCTAGAGACGCTGACGATTTATCAAAAATCCAGAATTACTTCGAAACATTCAATCCGTTTCCCGAAACTGATAAGATTATAGGTATATATTCTGGAGTTGTTGGTGATTTGAACAAAGTCAATTGCCACAAGGCATTCGAAATAGGCAAAGCCCTGATGAATGAGACTTCAAATAAGAAGTTTACTGACATCAAATTTAAAAGAAGCAGTAAAGTCACACACTTGGCGGCCGCGAATTCAACGGTTAAAAATTTAAATAATGATGAAGTGTATATATCGCCGTTGCTAATTTTTCAAAAAATATCGCTAAATATCGAAAGCCAAAAAGTCTCCTATACCATTAGCACTCTTTGATGAAAACGGCATGCGCAAAACTACGAAATCAGTATTTTATTCCAATTTTAATTTTTCTCATGAGATAGCGACATCAGGAAAAACCATAACGTATGTTGTTGATGGTGGATTTTTCTTACATAAAGTTGTGTGGACAAGTAATATAACCATTGAAAATATTGTTAATAATTACGTATCATATGCAAAGAATCATTATACTGCGAACAGCTGGATTATTTTTTATGGTTATCCGGAGGACGAGACATTGTCTACTAAATCTGTTGAGCGTTCACGTAGACAGTTAAAAAATATCGGGCGCGAAATTTCTTTTAATAATAATACTACCATTGTCGTTGATCAAAAGCAATTTCTCAGTAATGAGAGGAATAAATCCAAATTGATAGACATGATTTGCACAGCATTAAATGGCGTAGGATTTAGGACAAAAATTGCACCCGAAGACGCCGATAGAATGATCGTCGTGACTGCAATTGAGAATGCGCGCGTAGAAAATGATAATATTGTTATCATAGTAGGTGAGGATGTCGACTTGCTGGTCATTTTTTCGCAACTGGACCAAAATATTGATAACATTTATTTCAGAAAAGAGGGCAAAGGCTCAAAAGCCCATCAGTTTTACAATAGTGCTAGTTTCGGACACCAAACATTGAATAATATCGTGGGTTTCTTGCACGCCTTTTGCGGCTGCGACACAACGTCAAGTTTTTATAGGATGGGTAAAAATAAATTAATAGATTCATTTGACCCCAGCGACTTAATAGAATTAGCTTCAGTATTCTATGATAATAGTGCCAGTTGCGAAAAAATCGCATCTAGTGCTTTTCAATTAGTGACAGGCATGTACAGCAACAAAGCTGAAAAAAAGTTGATAAAAAAGTCGAGCTCCTTTTCGTTAAGTGACTTACGATACTTACATTTCAGCAAAGCAAAAATAAAAACGAAATTCGCTTTAGAGAGTTTGCCACCGACGGAAGGAGCAGCGAAACAGCACGCTTTTCGAGTATACTATCAGCTGCAGCTATGGCTAGGCCACACTAATTTAAAAGCAATGGATTGGGGCTGGCAAGTCAGACATAATCATTTGATTCCGATCGGAACCACAGATCCACCAATTCCTCGAAAACTGCTTGAACAAATTTCCTGTTCGTGCAGTAAGAAAGGGTGCATCGATGCTTCATGCACGTGCAAAAAGCACGGATTAGTTTGTACAAACCTATACGCACATTGTCAAGACGATACATGCTATAATTTACAGTCTTATATTAATAGTCCACCTGAGTCTGAGAATGAATGCGCAATCGAGGATGATAATGATGATGATTTTATGAATATGCCAATGATAAATTTCAATGTTGATGTTAGCGATGATGAAATCGACTGTGAACCGCCAGCAAAAAAGATGAAAGTGTAAATATCAATGAATAAATTATTTTTTAACGTAAAAACATCACACAGTACGTTTCCCAATGATTTCTAAAAACAGACCGAAGAAACGAATTCCTCTGGTTCCGTTACCCCAAAATCAAAAAAAAAAATCATTCAAATAGCTGCAGTAGATGCTGAGAAATATTGTTGCAAATATAAATAATATGCGCGCCGCGCGCGCCTATTACTATATATACATTTCTCCTCCGCCGCTGCTGCTTCCCCCACCACTCGACTGCGAGCGCGCGCTCGGCCGATTTACGCGAAATTTACGACGGTTTTTAGCATGCTTCCAGACATCTGATCGAAAAACTGAAATATACGTTTTGTAGTGCACGATGTCAACTTTTCAAAAGTTTTTGGATAATTATAATCGGACTTACGGTGACGCATACAGGCCTGCCGGAAAAAGACGCACTGCAAACTTTGCATCGCGATTTTGAGAAAACTAATAATCCGACAGCAGCTGTCTTTTGCACATATAAAGTACATTATAATCCCTACTTTCTCTCAAAATTTGAGCGTTCCAGCTCAATAAATGACGGAGTTATGAATTTTCGAAAAAACGCCTAATTTTCCAGTTTTTCCTAAATATCTCAGGACCTAATTATCCGATTGAGACGATCCATGAATCATTTTTGTAGATATTTTTATTATCTACAAATCATCTCCTTGGGGCATTCCGATTACTCCATTAGTTTCAAAGTTATAAACAAAAAACGACAAAAATCGCGTTTTTTTTTGCAATAAATTGTTAATAACTATTATATGGACCGGAAATGCGAGTGAAAAACACATACCTATTCATCTTCTCATTATCTTTTACATCATCGCACAATCGGTTTGCTACTAGTCTTTATGTCAAGCAAAAATGCTCTACAGCTTGGCCTAGTACGATAACATTCCAATCACTTCTCGATCTCATGAGAATGAGTTTATGTTTAACGTTTATAACAATTTTGTGATAGTCTTCTGAAAAGCCAAAGATCAATGATAGAGGTATGGTTATATCAAAATTGGCATTAGTTATTATTCCAGTCTCAGCAACATCAGTCCATCCAGAATTTTCGAGATATGTACTCTGACTGGGTTAAAATGAAGTGTAACCCTTCATTAGGGTAGTCTGACTAACATTCTTACATCTATGGATCTCGATAGCGTTAATAGATGACAGGTAGCATTATTCACGAGCTGGGTGTTTGTCACTACATTACCATTTGTTTTTACTAATTGACCGCAAACATGTAGATCACTTTCAGATGGTAACAGACATAAGTCTCGATATTCAATAAATATACGAATTTCATCACTATAGTTGAACGATAGTGAGGTATAAGGTTGATGTGCATGAACCTCATAGTGTGAGACTGAATCATGAAAGACAACTCGCGACTGTACGTTAAGGACTTCCTCCATCTTTCTGAGGTATCCAATGACAGCAGCAGATACATATACAAGTTATTTTTTTATTTTCACCACCTTTTTCATTTGTCATTGAAGTCCTCATCCTCTACTTACGTTTCTTGCAGTTACTATTCTGAGACCGAGACTCCGCAGAAACTGTATGTTCCGGTGCGCGAGCTGTTTGGTGACTCGATGTCGACTGACTGTCTGATGACATGGCCGACTGTTAATATAATTTTTTTGTCAGTTTTAGTATTAAAGACAATTCCCATTATGAAGAAACCTTGTATAAATGCGAGCAAATTGTTACAACTAAAGAAGAAAATTGAAAATTATCTGGAATGTAAGATTCATTATGAATTTTTTTAAGTTCGTTACTATTTTTTAGATTTGAAGCAGGTTTTGGAATAAATTTGTTCAGAAAAAGGAAAATACCCTTGTCAAAATCATAAGATGGATTACCTACAGCAGAAGCAACAATACGCACAGGATTATTCGGTTTATATATCTTAATTAACACATAAGCATGAGGTAACGTGCAAGTATTTAAGTTATCCTTAATGCCAAAAACGACTCATGGCAGTCGAATATTCTTCTCCTACCGCATCTATTAATAAGTTCTGAAAAATCTTCTATCATTTTAGAAAAAGGAGATTTTTTTAGCAGTTTATAATACTTGGTATTACCAAGAGCTTCTTCGACCTTATTAATACGGCATTCCTTTTCTATCGCGACCATAACATTCTCTTTGTCAACGTTGGTAAACATCAAGTTTTAGTTATCTTTAATAAAATTTTCTGTCTTTTTAATTTTTTAATTTAACCCTTTCGTGCACATAAGAGTTACAGCTATGGTGCGGGGAAACTGTTTACATTTCATAGGGTCCCGAGCCGAGCTGAATCCGAATCCGAGGTCAGATTTTGAAAATTGTGAAAACACAAATAGATACTGTTTTTTTCGATATCTCTCTTAGTTTTTGGGTAAAAAATTCATAAACTTCCAGCCGCGCTGAACCCGAATCCGAGGTCAGATTTTGAAAATGAATTTTTTCTTTTTATGTTCTTTGCTAAGAGGCGTTATATTTGAAAGATACGTTACTTCGGTGCAGCTGCCGAGTGCTCCAAAGCGTCCTCTCTCTCTTATTATTTTTGACGATGAATGTACATCCGACAATGAAAACGACGATTTCATGCCAACAGAAAATATTAATTTTGATATTGAAGAAGCAGACTGCGATCAGCCTGCTAAAAAAAGAAAGAATTTGTAATTACTGTCAAATAAAACTTTGTGTATATAAGAACATATTTGTATATTTATTATATAAAAAAATAAAGATATTTAGTAAAAGACATAAAATACCTGCTTATTCTTCCATCACTCATGAAATCTGAGTGAAGAATCGATTTCCTCAGGTTCAGATACCCCGAAATAAAAAAAAAATCAATCAAATAGCTGCAGTAGATGCTGTGATAATTAAATGCAAAAGAGTATAAAGTTGCGCGCAGCGAGCGCGTGCGTATTACTATATATATCTTTCCCCTCAGCCCGCGCCGTCTCCCCACCACTCGATCACTTTCGCGCGCTCGGCCGTTTTCGCTCATGTTCACGGTATTTTTCCATCCACTTAAACGCGTTACATCCGCGTTATAAATCCGTGTTTTAAATTTCAATCGGACGACCTCAACCGCAACCAGCCCTCCGCGAAAATATTGCAAAAAAGAATTCAAATGAGGATTGTGCAAAAACTATTTATCCGACCGAGTCCAGATTTCGCACACATAAAGTACATGATAATAGCTAGCACTGTGCAAAGTTTCAGCTCTTAATATTAAAAAATGGCAAAGTTATGAATTTTTTAAAAAAAGCAAAATTTTCCGGTTTTTCTGAATTTTCTCCGGTTCTAATTATCCGATCGGGTCGTTTCACCCCTCATTCTCTTCGTAATTCAATTCTCTACAATTCATATATTTACACTATTAAGAATGCTTTAATAGTTTCTATTTTACAAGAAAAAAACTAAAAAAAACGTCATTTTTTGTTGTTAATTGTTTATAAAAAATTAACAAATGACATTTTCGAGTAGGTAACATAGTGGGAATAAAGTACGGAGTGTCCTGCATATGATGGCACAGGCGGTTTCCAGGTAGGTTTTTTGTGCAAAAAATAATCATTTAAAGCTTTATTGCTTGGCCTAATATTGAAACATTTTTCGTAACGTGCCATGAAGTCTTTATTCAAGTTCCTCCCCTGATCCTTGATAACATATTTCGCACAAACGATGCAAAAGTTATCTAATCGCTGATGACATGGGATTATTGTTGAACTTGTAGCATTAAACTCTAAAAAGGCCAAGTCTCCCACCGATTTAGAGCTGCAGTCACATGATGACGACGATTGCGGGCCCGCTTGCTCACCCAGACCAATCGCCGATACTGGGTTTCCTAGTCCCTGCATCGTAAGATATTTCTTTGTGCCTGCCATGATAGCTTAAACGCCTTCACCCAGGGACTTTGCCGGTGACCCGTTGCCCGCCGTCACCACATGGAGGAGCCCCGGGGACAGGCGCAAGAAAATGGTGGTTTTCGACGTCCCATATTATAACATATTATATAAGTTATGAATCTTAACCTCTGATTGACCTAGAAAAAGACTGTCGATGTAATCCAAAGACAACTCTTCAGTAACAATGATCATAAGTTAAATGTGATTTCCTAAAATGATAGGTTTATAATATGCATGGAGGATGCCAATAAATACAAGAAATCGGCTCCTTTTAGGGCACGCATGAAACACATACCAAAGTTCACACATCTAATTGTCTTTCAACAAAAAATATTATAAAAATGTAAAATTAACATTTGTAACTACAAATATTCAACCCATAAAAACTGTCTCAGCAAAACAAAAATCCATAAACCCAACCCACAAACTTCCAAACTTTAACCTACAAACCCCAAACCCTAAATCCATAAACTTATACCCAGCAACTCCAAACTCCCTAACCCCAAAGTTGCAAACCCACAAACCCGGTTTAGGGTTTATGGTTCTAACATTATATGATTTTGGCACTTTGTGGGTTTATAGCATGGTGTTTATGGCTTCGAGATTTGTGGCTTTAGGAGATTCAGGTTTATGTGTATGGGTTTTATGGCTTTCGGGTTTGAGGGTTTGGGATTTGTAGGTTTGGTGTTTAGGGGTTTTTAGTTTATAGGTTAATATCAGGCTAGAGATCAAAAGAAGGATTTGACCTCCAAATGTCCTTCAAATGACCTCCAAGGGTCACTTTGACAAAAAGGTCAAAGCGTATCTGGACGTGGAATTTTCCAGACGTGCTGAGGTCATATGGACACCGGCCTCGTGATCAGCTACCCCAAAAACATAAAGATCAACTGTTCCGACACCTATTTCTTGCCTTAGTATCAGCCTAGAAGTTCGAAACAAAGTTTTGACCTCCAAATGTTCTTCAAATGATCTCTAAGGGTCACTTTGACGAAAAGGTCGAAGCGTATCTGGAAGTAAAATTTTCCGTTCTTTCAGAATCCGGAGTCGAAAAAATCATATCCATTGATTTAAGGGGTTTGACCTTCATTTGACTTTGAACCAGACGTGCTGGAGTCATATGGACACCGGCATCGTGATCAACGACCCCAATAACATAAAGATCAATTGAGATCAGAAATGCTAGTTTACAAAGTAAGCGGGAGAATTTTTTTACCTACTTTACTTCTGCGTAGAATGCCGTTATATATCGAAATTTGAGTTTTGGACATGTTACGGAACTGACGTTTGAGACCGAATTTACTGATTTGTTTTAAAGATAGCACTTGTGTACGTTTCCGGTTTTGAACAATTATAGTTGGTGATGCCATACAGGTGAAAATATTAAGAAGGAATTCATTTTAGAGCTACAGTTGTTTGAAGTTAATGCTATTTTAGAAATTCGCTAAGTTAGCACCACGGTGACTCCAATCTACCAAAATGTTTTTTAACGAAACTTGCAAAAAAGATGACATTTCGCAATACACTTTCAACGACGAAACAAATTTTCAAAAATTACAAAAATTAAAAAAATAAACTTTGTTTAAAAGACTCTTTCGTAAAAAATGTTAAATGTTAAGAAGTTGTATATCTGTTAGATCCATAACCTTACCGTGGAAAATATAGTAAATAAAAATAAAATAAAATCTACTGAAGATAAATATAAAATTCTATTCAAAAAGTCTGCATTGTACCATTCGTACGAGGTCTGTCCCAAAAGTATCCGACCTACGTTCATATCTTCGCGCGGAGAGACTCAGGCGACCTCTGGAGGGTACGAACGTCACCAGCAACTCCTAACCTTCTCGTCAGTAGCCTGAGATACCGATGAAACGCCTTAGTTCCTGCGCAGCGTGTATTTGTTTACAACGACTTTTTTGCGTTCGTCGCAATTTGCTTATAGCTAAAAATGGCAGAACGAACCGAACAGCGAATTTGCATAAAATTTTGCTTTAATCTCGGTAAAAGTTGTGCGGAAACTATTGAAATGTTGCAAAAGGCCTTTAAAGATGAGTGTATGGGCAAAACACAAATAAAAGAGTGGTATAGGCGGTTCAAAAGTGGCCGCACATCTGTTGACAGTGATCCTCGTTCTGGTCGACCTTCGACGGGAACATCGTCGGATAATGTCGAGCGTGTGCGTGTCGCAGTTGAACAAGATCGTCGTTTGACTGTGAGAGAACTGGAAGATGAACTTGGAATACCAAAAAGTACTGTTTCGCGAATTTTAACCGAGAATTTGGGAAACCGGTGACGGGCTTCTTCATCACGACAATGCTCCAGCGCACGCATCAAACCTTGTGCAGCAGTATTTATTGAAAGACAGTGTTGCGCAGCTCCGCCAGCCTCCATACAGTCCAGATATAGCTCCCTGCGACTTTTGGCTGTTTCCTCGATTGAAAATGCCGCTTAAAGGACATCGATTCGACAATAAACAGACTGTTGAAACTAATGCGACGAATGCACTAAAGGCGATTCCGAAGTCTGACTTTCAAGAGTGCTTTAATAAGTGGAAACATCGATATGAGCGTCTTGTTCAATCAAATGGGGACTACTTTGAAGGATGCCACCCCCCGGATGACGAAGAATAAATCAAGCGCCGAGAAATCGAGGTAGGTCGGATACTTTTGGGACAGACCTCGTAGTATTAATAGATAGGTAGATACTCGACCTGGGTCATCTTGCATTATTTTCTACTACAAAAATGTTTCGTAAAAAAATATTCTGGTAGATTAGAGTCACAGTGGTGCCAACTTAGCGAATTTCTAAAATAGCATTAAATTCAAGCAGCTTTAACTCTAGTCAAACGCAACCTTTTTAAAATTTTCAACAGAGAAATTGAAGTTTTTTTGAAGACGAAGAAAATGTGATGTCGCAGGATTGATAAGACTAAAATTTGTAATCCTAAATAATGTTATTAGGTTTCTCAAAAAATCGTATACCTATAATAGTTATTAGGTTTTTCGACATTTTAGTTTTAGTCTTTCGGTTCTTTTAATTACCTTAGAAATAATATCATCGATTTAGTGATAATGCATTTGAAAGAGCTTAAAATTACCTATCTTTTCCGACCCGAAATTTTTTATAAGGTATTTCCTTTTTCTGTTATGCACGGAATCGTCATGTTCTTTTTAGACGGTTATATCTTGGGAACGTTTTATGAAAATATATTGAAAAAAATTGAGATGATCAGTGATATAGACTACAATATTCAGTAAACTGTTTGAGCCATTTTACTTTTCTTTCGCCGAGAAAAAAATCATTTTGTAAATAAAATCGATTTTCTATGTCGAACGATAACTTGAGTATAACGGCATTATTCTTTTTAAACATTTCCAGAAAGGTAGCTTTTAACTATCTCTTGGCTAAATTATGTGCTCAGATCATGAGGAGTTTTATTTTTCAAGATATTTGAATATAATATCTTGAAAATCTTATCTTATCTTATCTTATATCTCGAGAAAGATTTGGTCATTTTTTGCTAACTGTGGCTAATTTTTTTTTCATTTCCTAATGAGTATTCGGAATTAAAAAGAAATTTTAAGATTTTTCTATTTTACGTTATTCCGAAATCAATGAGGTAAATTAATTTGGCATGTAGAAATAATATGATCGCTTCCGTGTAAATGCATTTGAAAGAGAATACAATTATCTATCTTCCTCGACATGAAATTTTTTATAAGCTATTTTTCTTCTTTTGTTATTATAACAAAAAAAACAGCTTAAATAAAATACAAAAGTAAAAAATGCGTTTTTAAAATTACTGTGTCAGACAAATAAAGTTCTTAGAACTATGTGATCAAACATAAGAACATTATGTTAAAATACTACTATTCAGAAAAGCCCCCTTGGTTCAGTGAGCAAGGCGATTGTCTACAAAAACATGGCCGTTCTAGAGATCGTGGGTTCGAATCCGAGAGAGAAGTTGAGTTTTTTTCAACTTAATCTTTCTATGGAATTTGTACCCAGAAAACTAACAAAAAAAATAATAAAATGCCAGAAATGGCTAAAAATTTAAATGAGCATCCTCGAAAACGGTCCATGTCTATCTTCATTGAAAACTGATAGCGGTATGGCAGGGAGTGATAATTCGAATGCCCATGAGCTGTGGCATGGGTGCTTCCGATAACTCTGCTGCCTTGATGTAGACATATAAACCCACTGCCAAAAGTGTCCGAGACGTTAATAAGCAGAGAAAATGGGTTTCGCTCGATGACATTATACAACTGAGGTTATTAAAAAGTTGGGTTTATATACAGGGCATCTACACAGATGTGGTAAAAAGGTGTAAAGCCTGTACGGGGCTCCATAAGGGGGTAGAGAAAGTTGATACAATACAATACTATTATTTAGCGATGAAATTTATTTTAATAGTCAAAAACTGTAGCATTAACATTAAATGAATATTTACAATTAAGTTTATAAATGAAAATAGTTTACCAAAAACGCTTTAATTTACTTACCTCTTTGTAAATTAATTATTGATTGTTTATTCATTTATTTATGAATAATCATAAACCAATAAAATTAAGAAATACTTTGTTACGGAAAAATTAAATATTTTGATATGGTATAAGTCTTTGAATGAGAAAATCTTACGTAAGAGGGGGGGTGGGGTTATCAAAACCTTATGGTTCTTTACGTCGGGGTGGGGGTCGAAAGTACGGAAAATAGTCCTTACATAATTTGTACACGGCCCCATATACGAAAACGAAAATTTTTAATGGTGATATTTTGAAACCATGATGGAAAATCTTTATAAATACATTAAGATGGAAAAGGTTTCCACTAGCTCTTGACCGTTTTGACTGAGCTCTATGACCAGAATATGAAATCTTTTATTTTTTAAGATATTTGGGGTTATATTTTATTTATTGATTTTTTATTGTCTATTGCTTGGATGCTACACGGTAATTTTTTACGATTCGCTTATTTTCTTTTATTTTGATAAAATTACATTTTTTTAGATTCATCGACTCGTTTTTGTTTTATAATGATTTGTCATTTTTATGATTTTTTTATAATTTGGTTGCTTAATTCTTGGGTATCAAGCGGTAATTTTTGTATATTCAAAGTTAATTTTTTTTTGTGTTTTGATAAAGATTCAAAATTAGAAAGACTTTAAATTTGGTCAATTTGTTTTTGTTTTCTAATTATTTTTATAGTCCATACTTTTTCTTGTAGTGATATAATAAATTAACTCTCCAAAACTTAAATGTTTTACTAATTATAATAATTTGATGAATTTTTATCTGTTTTTTAATAATCATGCGAAATCAGAAAAAAAATATTCCTCGATTCGTTTTTATTTTATAACGATTCTTCTATTTACGATATTTTGAAATCGATAACGCAATTTTGGATCATAAGCTTGCAATTTTTTGTAATTTATCTTTTGACAACAGTCAATGACAGAAGAAAACACCTTTTTTTAGATATTAATAAGAAGGAATTTCCCCAATGATGAACTGACACCTTTTACTGTTGCCGACCTGGCCGTAAAGGGGAGAGTTCTGAGACTGCACATTTCTTTCGCGCGATTGTCTTCGGTGCTGCAATGGCCGCATGTATTTCGAAAGGAGTCAAATTTGCGAGTGCTTATACGTATAGTTATATATATGGGCGATTCTCTGAGAAATCAAGATAAATTTTTTTTCTTTATTTCTTCGGTAAAAATGTTCTTCTTGGTATGTAGAATGTATGTGAATTTTGTCAGATTTGTTGAAACCTTTAGGCTTCAAGTTGATCAAGACTGAATATGAGCATGTAGCCATTTTTTACATTTTTTCACAAGTTTTAACCTCCATTTATTCAACATAATTAAATTTCTTTAAAAAAAAATAGCAACAACGAATTTTCTAGAAAATTTTCTGAATTTTTCATAAAAAATGGTTCCAAAACCTTTTAATGCCCGTTTTGATTAAGGAAACTCATTTTAAAACTGAAAATCCTGATAAAGTAGGTTTGACTGAGATTATATAGTTAGGAATCTGTGTAAATGAAATACATCATAGCATAAAATATATATCGCCTTGAGTATACGAATTTCTTTTACCTCACCTTCCACGCACGGACATAACACCAATAATGACACTATAACGATATTTGAGCGCTCATTAATAGTATATTGTGTATCAAGGGCGAAAAGTGGGTCTATTTTGACCGAGTATGGAGTTTGCACTACGAGTCATAGGAGAGCGAGCACGAACCGAAGGCGTGTGAGTACCGCAAGCCTGAAATGAGTAATGCAAACACACGGGATCAAAAAGGTCCGCTCGCTGATGATGGACATCATATTTTTTGTACCACAAGTCTGGATTAAGCATTATTCTTATACCTAAAGAGCGGTACTGATGTTTGACATTTTTCGACACTGCCCAAAAGTGGGCCTGTTAGATTAGAAAATTAAAAACATGTGTATGACCTATTTTAAACAAATCATGCTACTAATGTCTTTAGGCTCCCTAAAACGTGGTATTATCCTGGTGGTACCCCATGTTAAGGGTGCCTAAACACTTTTAAGGCCAATTTTCACGATTTAGATTACTAGAGTGTTTAGACACCCTAAATGGTATCATTCGGATGTTACTCCATGTTTAGGGGATCTAAATACGTGGAATACATCCGTCGTCCCAGCTTAGTCAATGAAAGTAGTATTTCAACCACAAGTTGTCTGATATAGATTTACAAATAACGCTTCCCAACGGCATGGAGGTTTTAAATGTAACTACAACTGGTACAGCTATCGGTCCGTTTGGATTTACGTAAGCCAACTCCTTGAATATGAAGCATCCGCCAGCTCCCTTGAAACCCTGCACATCAATGATAAGTTCCATTTTTTTCTATAAGAAGATGTGTAGAGAAAAATACTCGTTATGTTTTTCATGAAACGACTTAAAATTGAAATTATAAGTCAATACAGAAAAAGAAACAGCATTTTTATAAGTATATGTGTATGCATAAATAAAGTATGTGTAAAATATATTGATTTATACATATGATAAGAGTTAAAGTATAAATACAAACATATAGTAACCAATAGACATGAAAAATATTAAAGTATATATAAGAATATTTTTTTTTTTTTTTTTTTATTAAGCATTACAAACCTCCTACGAGGTTTATTTCAGCTGACAAATAAAGTATACATAGTGTTGGATATTATGTATATACATAAGATTTTTACATTGGTATTAAGATCGCAATTTATTTACATAGAGAATCGGTGGAATGTACAGTTACGCTTATATCTGTAAGTTACAATCGATAAGAAAGGAAATAATACATTGACAAGCTTGAATGTTCGGTTTTTCGATAAGTGATTCGATATTAAATGGTGGAAAGAGATGAAGTTTGTTTAAATTGGTTACCATGGTACATCTTTTTTCGTCGTAGAGGTAGCACTGTCATAGTACATGATTGATGTTTTCGCTTTCTGCGCCGCATTTACATTTCGGAGACTTAACTAAGTTAACTCTAGCGAGAGAAAAAGCAAGATTATAGTGATTGGCTCTTATGCGGTTGATAGATACTATGAAGAACCTGGAAAGGTTTTTGTGCAGGTACCAGGGGGCTTGTAATTCTTTGTAGAATAGATCGAAGTATATTTTGCCAGTAAAGGTTTGATTTTGTATTGATTTGATAGTTTCTACTTTTGAGCATTTTTTTTTTTGCTTTTTCATAGAGATCTGTGTATGGAACATCGAGTATATCTAAAGGAATAGAACGGGAAGCTTCTTTGGCGAGTTGGTAAGCTAGTTCGTTGCCCAATATGCCTATATGTGCGGGGATCCAATAGAACGTTATGTTAGTGTTATTCTTGTTCTTCTTAAATAAGTTGTACTTTCTTTTGATGTCAAGAATATAGTGATTGGTTTTGATATCTATGTTGTAGGCTTTCAGGGATAAAAGTGTGCTTAGCGAGTCGGAGAAGATACAAATATTCCGATTTTGATGCTTCAGCGCTAAATTGAGAGCGTCATTCAAAGCGACGCACTCTGCAGTATACACTGATGCATTTTTATTGATGGAACGTTGGATAATAGATTCAGTCACTGGGCAGATACATGCTGCACCAACACCGTCGGTGGTTTTACTGCCATCCGTGTATATGGATAATGCGTCACTATCATATACAAAGTCGTTAAAATGCTCAATATTGTTGTTCTTCTTGAGAAAATTTCCAAAATTTGTGTCAATTGGTATACTTGTAGTAACAGTTTTATAACTGTGACTACATGGATTGAAATTAAATTGTAAATTGTTAATGCAGGATTTACCCTGACGAAACCCATTTTGGCTTGCAGGGATAAGACCGTTTCTTTCTACCCACCATTGAAGCCTGTTTTTTATTAGGGTATCAAAAAGCTTGCAAGTGCACGCGGTAAGAGATATTGGGCGGAGGCTACAACCGTCTGATTTAGGGATAAGGTGTACAAATGAGTGTTTCCAGGAGATGGGAAAATTGTTTGTAATGTACATTTCGTTATAAATATCTAGTAATTGAAACGCATCAAAGTCAGTGTACGTCAAATCATCAAGGCAACGCTGGAAAAATGGAGGTAGACGGTATTGTGGAAATTTCTCAGCGTTCTTTTTGTTTGTTTCAGCGCTATCATGAGATCATATCGTTGACGTATCACACATGTTTTTCTAAGCAATAGTGTGAAATATATTAATGAAATATATAACAAGAAAATACAAAGCATTCCTACTTTTTTCTTTAAGTGAGTATTGTTTGTACGTGTTTATTGTATTTTAAAACTTTAAATGAAATTATCTCAAAATAATGATTTTTATTATTTTTAGGTCTGCCTCGTAGACTTTCTCAACATCCAACTATCGATATAAGCTAAAAATTTTAGAGGATGTTTTTGATATGTTTCCTCACTCAATATGAGCGCAGCAGATTATAAAAAAAGTCTGTATAGTAAGTATTAAAAATATATAACCTCAAAATTAATTAAAATATTTAATTATTTAAGGGTTTATATTTTTAATTATTACTGCACAGACTTTTTTAATAATCTGTTGCGCTCATATTGTGAGGAAATATATCAGAAACATTCTCTAAAATTTTCAGACTATATCGATGGCTGGATGCTGAGAAAGTCTACGAGGAGTGGTTGAAAATAGAAAAATAGAGTATCGAAAGGAGTCACTTGGTACAAGCCACAGATTCAAGATATTTAAGTTTTTAAGCGGTAAAAATCTTTGTCTTTTTACCTACTTTTGATAAAAAAAACTTCCCGTATTCTAAATCACATCCAAAAAGTTTTGTATAAATAAAACTGTAATTTTCTTTTTTTAGATTTTAACCCAAGCCTGCGCCCTTAATCATTTTGCCTCTCATCTTAACATCACCAGACGATTTTTTATTTTTTAGGTTTTTAATGTTTTTAACTTCTTTCAGCTTGACATTTTTAATTATTAAGTTTGTTTCTTCGTAAGCAGCTGGCTCGCTAAGTAGTTCTTCTTCCTTTTGTTTAGTGAGCTCAGCCACCGAAGGTTTAAAGACTTGTTAAATGTTTCGCAAAAGTGTGCGCAATTTTCGGAGTCGTGTCTCGTCCATTTTCCGTCAGACTTTTTAAGCGGTGGTATGTATCGTTTGGGATATCGTTGGGGATGGTTTATATTTTTGGTGGCTTTCCAAAGTGAGTAGTCGGAAGCTTCACTCGCGGAGAGGTTTTTTAAGAAGGATTGAATACTAGAGTTCCTTTTCTACGCTCAGTAGCAGTTTCAAGTTCTTAGTTGCTTTGTTCAATATTGTTTTATCGTGTTACAATCTAGAAAATTTCCAGTTTGCCCTCAGTTTTCTCTTGACTTTTTCTGTGATTCGTTTAGGTATACTCTGTATCTCTGGTATCGAGGTAAGAGCAGGAGTAGATTCTTTTACTGCTTCAAGAATTATATTCGTTAGTGTTTCTACACAGTTTTCTAAATCGGTAGTTGTTTTTAAAGGTATATTACAGCTTAGTTTCCACATTTGCTCGAATGCTCGTGCCGAGTAGACATGTTTCTCCTGAGGCTCTCGGCTCGGTTCGTAGAATGTAAACACAGCTAATGCATGGGCCGTTGTTCTGCAGTGTCTCTGCGTTTTAGTGTTTGAAAAATTCATAAACTGTGTAATTCAACCCCGGTGTTTCTGCGCAGTCTATAAAAATAAAACTCTGGCCACTATGGCCAACACTGACATACAAGAAAAAGACTGGACGTTACGCACGCGAAATAAAAAAAATGCTAACTCAAGATCGTGAAAAATGGCAAGTAGTTTATGCCAAAATAGATAACAGTAGACCGCCTGGAGAAAGCGGACAACGATAGAGACAACAAACCCAAATTAAAGATTACTGGCTAAGCTTACCGATAAGCACTGAAAATAAGTTCGAGGAATTAGCTGCCGATGAGACAGCAACATCTAAAGTTATCGAAAAAACTGCTCCGGCAGTAGTGCCACAAAAGCCCCCTCCTTCCTATCTTTGTAAATGGAGTTGAACAGTTAAAACAATTACAAGATTTACTCGACAACATAGCAAAGAACGAGTACACTCTAAAAGCGCTCTTAAATAACGGTGTTAAAATACAACTAAATAAAACAGAAAATTATGTATCCATCGGTAATCAGCTCAAAGCTAAGAAAACGCAATTTCATACATATCAACTAAAGGAAGAGAAAAACTACAAAGTAGTTCTTAGAAATATGCATCCAATGGCGGACATAACAGAACTGTCAGCTGTTATAGAAGAGTATGATCATAAAGTAGTCAGTATTACCAACGTTCTTCCAAAAACCACAAGAAACCCGCTACCACTCTTCTTTGTTGAAATAAAAACTGAAGAAAACAACAAAGATCTTCAAAATTAACAAATTACAGAACCATATAATAAGCTTCGAGCCTCTGCGCAAAAGAAGAGAGATCCGCCAGTGCATGAAATGCAAAGAGTATGGTCATTTAACCAAAGAGTGCACTATTATAACGCATTCAAACAAGGTAATATGTGCTAACTGTGAAGGAAACCACCCCGCTATTTACAAATGTACTGTTTACAAACAGCTGAGAGAAAAAGTATTTCCATCATTGCGAGAAAAACGAATTGTTCGCGGCTGTCCAGAACACCCCAATGGCGAGAGCAATACGATCAAATCGAATGTATCATTTGCGCAACCAACAGGGAGCACCTCCCGCCAGTCACAATAAGTGCCACAATTCGCACAGCATGACGTCGAACCGTCAACAATTACACAAGGTATTAACATAAACAATCTCGAGTCTATGATGGCTAAGTTAATAAGTAGAATGGATACGATGCTGAATATCCACACAAGCTTGATTCAAAAGCCTTTAAAATGAATAAAATTAATCATCAAAATATAAAAATTGCAATATGGAATGCTAATGGTCTGGCTCAAAAAGCCTCAGAATTAAAACATTTTCTTATAGAACATAATATTGACACTATGCTGATTTCTGAAACCCACTTATCTCGAAAAAGTTACTTGAAAATACCAAACTATAGCATATACGACACAAAACATCCCGATGTGAAGGCTCACGGTGGTACAGTTATTGTTATCAAATCTACGATTCATCGTTTCGAAAACTCAAGCACTAAACTTTTCCGAAATGAATAATATCTATTTTCATAATAACACTCTTTATAAAATCGAAGACACAATCTCTCTTAATGATATTTACAAAAATTAACTCAATCTTATTAAAAAACACCTTAAATAAGTTCTTACAATTAGTCAGTTTACTTTCCAAATGAATTTTTTTTTTACAATTTCCTATAATTTCTCTGGTCATATTTAAGTTTTCTACACCTTTTCTCATCTTTCCTAGTTAAAATGATTCAAAACTCAAACGCAAAATTATCCAGCTATTATAATATATAAGAAGGCAACTTGTCTGCTGTTAATCTCTCCATGTGGGCATGCCGGTTTCTCGAGTGAGGTTCCGGGCGAGCAGGGCAGGATCAGAAGCGCACAATGTGTGAAGGTGGTGCGGGTTGCTGCAGGCTCGGCGCCGCTTGGGATTTCCCGTGCATCTCGATGCTTCCCGTTCCAGCCTGCGCTCTGGGAGCCATATCCCCTGTCCAATTTTTGGAAATTTTGAGAGATTGGCAGGCTTACGAATAATTTTTGCACGACAGTGGTTTCTGAACGCGCCTCACGCTAACATTATGCCTCTTTTCATGATCTTCGACGCTTGTCGGCCTCCAGAGCCTTACCACTGCAGCGGTGTGTGTTTTATCGTTCTTAGTGAGTTTTTATATCATTTTGCAATTTTATTCGTACTTGTTATTGCTGTAGCACTCTTATGTTGTTTGAATTTTTATTTGGTTTTTTAAGTGTTCCATTAATTCTTTTTGCGAACATCAGTGTATCGACGGTCTCCATGAAACATAAATTTAAATATTTAGGTATGTTTATTGCGCGCATATTTGTGTGTTAACGTATTAGCTTTGTATTAATATATTTTATGTTGCACTTTAAATATATAGCTACGAATAGGGGAGTATTCTCAAAAATTCCCGAAACGTCGGCATTAGATACGAATACATGGTATTGTTCTTTGAGATAAATTTAGCCTACTTTTTCCAAAATATTTGTACAGGTTCTTAACCGCGAAAACAATGGCGTACACCTCTTTGTCGATTTGTGTATACTCAAGCTGTGTTTTATCGAATAATTTTAAGATGTATATTACCGGTTTTTTCTCACCGTGGGGTAGTTCGTGCAATAACACATCAACCAGCAACCCGCCCCGTATGAGCTCGCGTCTGTAGCCAATACTAGGGGTAATTGCGGGTAATAATACATTAAAATGTTATCGCCTTGAAAAGCTATTTTTACTTTGCATTTTCAGGCTAAACAAATTTTACGTTTTTAGTTATAAAATTATTTAACGGACGTAATAACGAACTCAGACTCATTAAATCTGTTATAATAGTTCATTATGTAGTCAAGCCTTAGTTAAATTCTACAAAGATCATTGTTTTAGTAGCTCAATGATTTGGAAATATGGTGAGGTTTAGATAACTACGCACAAGTTAAGTATAAACGTTAGCTATTTATTGGAGCGGGACCGCACGGCTCGGCATCCTCGGGTGGTTTGAGGTGTGCGCGAGAAGACGGAAGTGTATAACCTAACCAACGAGGTATTTCAAATTTCTGAAGATCAATCAGCTGTGTATACCATTCTCTCCATTCATCTGCCTCAGCTACTGGTAACAAGTCGTCCCATCCCAACTTCAATACCCAAGTTTCTGTAAAAATATCTTTGCTGTGATAATTACTGGAGCCAACAAACCAAGTGGATCAAAGAGCTTTGCAACCTTTGAAAGCACTAGTTTTCTTGGCCACTGAATTACATCAACTTCAACTTCCATACTAAATTTGCATAAATCCACCATTGGCAACCAACGAAGACCTAATATACCAAATGACTCAGTTTTAAGATGACTCGGTTCAGCAGCTAAAAGATCACTCGATAACTCCTTTAACAATGAAGCTTCATTTGCCATCCATTTACGCAGCGTAAAACCGCCCATCTTGGCCAATTCAACTACTTTTGCCTGTTTTTGACGAGCAGTTTCAATACTGTGGCTTTCAGAGACAACATCGTCCATATAAACCTCTGACGACAAAACTTCAGAACCTAGAGGAAATTTTTCCCTTTTGTCAAGCGCCAGCTGCTTCACAACTCGACTTGCTAAGAATGAACTGGGACCTACACCATATGTTACTGTTTTTAATCTATAAATCTTTACCGGTTGATTCACATCAAACCGCCAAAGAATCCGCTGCCAATTTTGGTCATCCTGGTAAACTCCAATCTGCCTGAACATTTTTTCTACATCTGAAATGAAAGCAAACCTATACTTGCGCCAAGCTGTAACAAAAATGGACAAATCGGGCAACAAATTGGAACCAATGTGCAAACTACTATTCAAACTATGACCAGCTCTAGTTTTCATAGAACCATTAAAAACAACCCTCAGCTTAGTAGTTGAACTGCTCTCTTTTAGTACACCATGATGAGGTAAGAAACAGCTGCGAGAAATATCAATGACAGAATCTGAAATAAGAGACATATGATCCAGGTCCAAATATTCTTGCATGAAATCATGATAAGCATTCTCAAACTTTTTATCCTTTTGGAACCTTTCTTCCATCCTAGTCAACAATCTAAGTGCAGGCTGGTAGGTGTCACCCAGATCCGGTATATCATTGATTTTAAATGGCAATTTTACTTTATACCTTCCTTCTGCAGATCGACTGTGAGTGAACTGAAAGTCTTGCTCACAGATCTGTGCATCTGATGATACAATTTTAGCCTAGCACGCGATGTTCTTCCGCATCAGATCCCCCAGAAATCATCCAGCCCAGCTGGGTCTGCGTTGCTATTGGCTCATTCTCCTTGCCCTTGATTATCTGGCTCTCTACAACCTTGGCATGAATGGTCGTGCCCAGTAGAACCTTGATGACTCCTGGTTGATTGTAGCACGGGTCAGCCAACTTCAAACCATGCAGATGGCCCCAAGTCGCCTCCTTGCCTCTGGTGTTCGGTTTGTAACTACTCACTTTGGGCACAGCATATGCAATGATATGACAACTCAAAGTTGAATTAAAGTAAGGTTAGATTGTAAAATCAGTTGAGCCTCTGCATCTAACCTGAGTCTTACTACCAATGCCGGTTACCAGCACAGAAACTGTTTTTTTTTAATTGCAATCTTTGACATAACGACTCAGATATAAATGAGGACTGTGCTCCTTCATCTACAATTGCTCTTACTAATACTTGTGCTCCTCTTTCATTGGCTACATATACCCACGCTATTCCTAATAAGACTTGTTCTGGTTTCGACTGTACTACTCCCGAGTGATTATTTGAAACAGTTGCTTCTGAAGAAATACTATTTTGAGGCCTTGAAGGATTTGAATTGTTGACCTAATTACCATTGTTTGGAAGAGTGATATTTTCTTGCCTTTGTTGATGAACAAAGTGCAACATTGTATGATGCTTGCTATTGCATTTCTTGCATTTATTTTTTGAATAACAACTATCGATTAAATGACTGTCCAAACAATTGTAGCACAGTCTTTTGCTTTTTACGAAGGCATGCCGCTGAGACACTGGCAAAGCTTTAAACTGTTCACATTGTAAAATAAAATGAGGTTTACGACACATCGAGCATTTTGATTTCAATTGTCCACTACTTGCGGCTACATGAAAATTTTTTTAAACTGAAGAGAATTTTTTCAAACTTGACTTTGACTTACCATTGTAAAAAAACTAACTTTTGCTGCCCCTTGAGAACTATAAGATCTACATCTATCAACCGCTTCTAAAGCTTCCAACGATCCTTATTTAGCCTTTAAAAAGGCTGTCAATTCTTCAAACTTGGGAACTTCAGCAGACTATCCAATGGAAGTTTTCCACTCCTTGTGTGTTACCACATCAAGCTTGTTAATAGTCATGAAGACTAAAATGACATCCCATTGGGCAGTTGATATGCGGATGGCCTTTAAGGATAAAAGAGGACCAGTTGTTCCATTCAATAGTCGCTTGAGCTCAGAAGCAGACTCAGCATGCATGGTTTTTAAAGAAAACAATGAAGACTGGTGTAAATGGACAAGCCGCTTTTTATTTTCATAAAGATCGACTAATTCCGTCCAAGCCAAATCAAAATTACCTTCCTCAAAAGGAATATCCTTAACAACATTCAAGACTAGTTTTTAGGTAGTGCAACTTTGAGATATCAGACAGATGGTGTGCTCCTAGCAGTGACTCGAACAATTTTTTGAATGAAGTCCAATCCTTATAATCACCAGAGAATTTTGGAAGGTTAATTTTTGGCAATTTGGCTTCTGTTGTTTCTGCCTCATGTGTAATGTTAAGAGATCTTGAAGCTGACTGTACTGGTGGCAGAGTCAGCGTATTATAATGCTCTAAAAATTCACCTTTCCTTTCCAAGAATGTTTCTTCCGCAACTTCAATAAACTTATCAGTGAAATATTTATGCGTCAAGTCAACTACTTTATCTGCTAAAATATTTTCAGGAGCTAGCTGTATTTTTTCCCAAATGTTTTCAATGTTAGTAACTTGCGCTGTAATCGCGCCTCTAGTCATTTTCTTTATTCCCTTCTTTGTAAAATTCTCGTAAGACCGATCAATTTTGTAAAGCAGAGCGCTCCGTGATGTCACCAGAAAAAATATTCAAACTCTTGCCTGAATGCGTAAACCAGAAAAAATATTCAAATTCTTGCCAGAGTCAATCTCAATTTTCAATAAGAACAAGAAAAGGCAATGGAAGCACTAAAAAAATTGTTTTTTTCAATTTTAAACAATATGACATGCTGCAAAATAACTAATAAGTCACTAATCCTGAAAACGAGACAAGAATTAACAATTACCTGAGCGCCCTTATGTTTGCGCAAAATACTCTACTCAACTTAGCAATGACTTATAAATTTCATACGATAAGTACAAGAACAGTCTATTTAATTTGATGATAAGTACAAGAAAAGTCTATTTAATTTGATGATAAGTACAAGAACAGTCTATTTAATTCGATGATAAGTACAAGAACAGCCTATTTAATCATACGATAAGTACAAGAACAGTCTATTTATTCATACGATAAGTACAAGAACAGCCTATTTAATTCGATGATAAGTACAAGAACAGCCTATTTAATCTTACGATAAGTACAAGAACATCCTATTTAATCTGACGAAGTTTCAATACGAGTATCCAACAGTTCTCATTGAACTAGCACAGAGCTAAAAAATTCAAACTATTTGAATAAAATTTCGAATCGACAACCAATGGATTTTATCCAACCTTATAATAAAACTTAAATATTTAAGAGCTAATTATTTACAAATGTCCCTATATCAATAGGTATTTACAGCAGTTCTAAAGTGCGAGAACCAACTGATTTCAATAAAATCTTCTTATACAGCAAGTCCAAATAACCAAACAATCAATAAAACCAATCAACAAAGCTCTTTCCAACTTTAAGACAATCAATAAAACCTATTTAGGCTTTCTAATTTAGCACTAAGCTAACAATCAAATTCAATCAATCAGCGAGGCCTAGTTTGGCCTTGATATCAAGCAACGAAGCCTGTGACGGCTTTGATATTTTCAACAAACAGCTATGCATTGAATAAATAAGACCTGTTTTGGTCTTGAAACAATCAATAAAGTAGACAGTACTAGTCTCAATAACTAATATATAAGTACTATCAAGTAAGAGAATCAGCGAAGTCTTGCTGGGCCTTGAAGTTTTCAAATTACAATAAAAGCAAATTGACAATTAAATCCAACTAATAATAAAAACAAGCAGCGAAGCCAAGTCAAGCTTTGAAATAATTCAAATAAACAGTTGGAAAGAACTTACTGCATGTTGCTCTCTACTTAGTACATGTTGTTTTTGGACGACTTAACCGTAAATTCCCACAAGCAATTCCACCACCATAAATTTAAGCTGGCTGAAGGACGCCAAACCACCAATGCGCTGCTTGAGGAGCTGCTTGACCATGCTTAGCTGCGGCTGTTGGTAGTCGAGCATTGCTGGCACCAGCAAATGTTGAGAATAGCTGATAGCCGCCAGTGTCTTGTGCCTCAAAACAGCATGCGCGTCGTCCGCTGATGCTGGAGCTCGCGTGCTATGCGCGCTGCTGCTGTAGGCTATAGAGCTGCGTGTGCGCGCCGGCTGCCGTCTTCACTGTTGTTGTTGCGAGCGATCGTTGCGCTGGCTGCCGCCTGCGCTGTAGCTGCGAGCATGTGGTCCGCTTGAATGTCTGTGTGTATACGTGTTGCTGTCAGCACCGTTGTTATTGCGAGAGCTGCGAGCCTGTGCTCTGGTGCGGCCGCTGGCAATCGCAATTCGCAGAGCCGCGCGTGTGCATGTGTACGTTGGCTACCGCTAGCGCTGTTGCCACTGCTGCGAGCTTGTGCGCAGCTTCGCGCTTGATATGCTGCGATGCGTCGACTGCGTGTGTGTGTGTGTGTGTTGCGTGTGGGCTGCCGATGATGCGAGAGTGCCGCTGGCGATCACCACGCTGACGGTAGCTTTTGCGAGGACATGCACACACATTTGCCGACTTGCACACTTGCACTGCAATAGCAAGGAGAAGAGGTAGTTGTGTGTCTCTCTCTCTCTCTTGCCCAAAACGTTGCTCTGAAAATCATACGCGACCGCGCACACCACGGCGAAAAGCGCCAAAATTTTAAAGATGGCGTCCGGCACGCGCCAAATCGCCAAGATGGCATCGCGTCTATTTCTATCTCTTTCCCTCTCCGACTTTTAATCGAACTTTTTAGATTAGATTAGATTAGATGTTTATTTTGTGCAGGACAAAAACAATAAACTACATTCAATAATAATACATATTTACAGAGATCATTAGTATAGTCAATCATATCACAGCTCGACATTGCTCGTCATTAACTTACATATATTGCACAATATTATATCTGTCGTACATCAATCACGTCATTACACTTATCACATATTCTTATCATCACGAATAATACATTTTTTTTTTGAGACTAGCAAACTTTAATTTCTATTATAGTCAACATTCGTATGATTAGCGTCATTCTACATTAGATATACATGGTCCATGTCCCTGGACTTACATAGCAAATAGTCGCGAATTGTCCCTTTAAATCTGCGTAGTGAGGGCAAGTGCTTAATACGTCGAGGGATCGTATTTCATAGGCGCGCACCTTGAGATTGAAAAGATTTCAACCCTGTATCGGTACGCGACGATGGAATCGAGAGCTCCCTAGAATCAGTCCTACTAGAGGTACGAGTCTGGTTTTTTTTTAAAAGGGCCGCAAGATACGTGGGTTGACCCATGTTAATAACTTTGTATAGTTGTACCGCCGCAAAATACGCCTTTCTTCCCTCTAGATCAAGCCAGCCCAGTTTACTCCTGTAGGGACTGATATGCTCATACCTTCTAACACCACATATCTACCTCACACATGAATTCTGCAATCTTTGCAGTCTCATCCGGAGCTCACCTGACACATCAAGATACACTACAGAGCAATAATCTAAATGAGCAGGACAAGAGCACTTGCAAGCCGTTTGCGTAACGCCTCGGTGGTACTGGATTGAAATGATTTAAGCCCATGTAGGGCCTTATTAACCTTTCGGCTAACTGCATGCACTTGCGTTCTCCATGTTAACTTCGAATCCATGACTACACCGAGGTTAGTAACTGTGTCAAGAAAGGGAACAAAGACGTTACCCTGAATCTCTATGCCAGGCAAATCCATACTCTGTACTTTTTTAATGTTAGATTCTGACCCAAAAATAATTGCCTTCGTTTTCTCGACATTGAGATACAGAGCGTTCTCAGAAGCCCACGCCGACACTGCTTTGGCCACAGTCGACAAGCGTCTTATCCCCTGATGAAGGTTATCGCAAAAAGCTTGAGTGTAGGTTTGCAAATCGTCCGCGTATAATAAATGCGATACACTATCCGTAAGAATATCCCTCGTACTTTTAAAGCCCGATAAAACTTCCTGAAGGTCATTAATATAAAGGCTGAACAAAAGGGGCCCCAAGAAAGAGCCCTGTGGTACGCCGAGATTGGTTGTGAGCCAATCTGAACTACCATTAGATGCCGTAACAACTTTTTGGTTACGCCCAGTAATATATGATTTTATCCACATGAGTACTCCCCTAGAGAACCCCATTCTGATCAGTTTGCGTAACAACTTGGATGGCGAAATAGTGTCGAACGCCTTACTAAAATCAAATAGTAAAAGGATGGTAATTAGCCGCTTGTTATTATCTATACCGGATCGTATGTCTTCAGTCAATTTCAATAGTGCTGTCTGCGTACTATGATGCGGACGGAAACCTGTCTGAAGGGGTTCGAGGATTTCTTTCGAAAACAAATAAGCTGACATTTGTTCATGCACGATCTTTTCCAGAACCTTGGAGAGAAAGCTAAGAAGGGCAATAGGACGAAAGTCCGTGACTGTAGATGGAATGGCCTTCTTTTTTAACGGTACCAAATGACCTTTCTTCCAGGTACCGGGAAAGATCCCACTCGAGAGGGAGGCATTCAGAATGTCAGCAAGAAAAGGACCGATAACTGGAAGTGCTTTAGCAATAACACTTTGGGGAATTCCATCTTCACCCTTTGCTTGAGAAGAAAAATGCGCGACAGCTAGGACCACATCCGAATAAGTTATCTTACTAAAAGTAAAACCTTTATCACTAGCTGACGACATTATATCATTTAAATCGTAGTCGCGCTCACTATCAGAAATGGATACTCCCGCAAAATGTGAATTAAGTTCACCCGGAGAGAAACCATGGAGTTCCTCCCGAGCTCTCCGTAAGAGTCCAAGACTCCTAAGCTCTCTCCAGATGTCCTTCCCGCTTTCAAGGGTCTCAAAAATCTTGCTTTGAATGAAATTATCTCGTGCTTTCATCGTCCGATCCTTCGCTAGAGTAACCAGAGTCTGACATTCCTGCCAAATTTCTTGATTCCTCGTGCGTAGAAATCGACGGCGCAAGGCATCACGTTTGTTATATAGCTCCTTAAGTTCCGAATCAACCCACGGTGGTTGTACACTTTTTTTCGGCCGAAATTCTTTAACTGGAGCTACTTTATCTAACGCCTTCATGATATTTACACCCAGATGTTCTAAACGAGTGTCCACGTCCGCATCCCAACAATTGATGGACGACCAATCGTACTCTTGCAGGAGAGACAGAAGGTCTTCCTGCTTTATTGCCTTAAAATTACGGTACGAGAAGTTACGTATGATCGGAGTCTTAGTTGTTGGGAGGTCAATAGTCACATCAATGATGGTATGTCGATTTGGAAAGGTCACCACCGAATTGTTCGAGTCAAGTATGACGTCGTCATTGTCAATAAAAATTACATCTATCCATGTGCGAGTCTCTTTGGCATGATTTTACCAAGCTGGTGTCATAAAATGACAGCAGCTTGCAGCGTAGAGACAACGGAGTCTGTCTCCCGCTCCCGAGGATATCGTGCTTAAGTTACGCCCGAATTACCATGCTCCGCGCTAACAATGCATGTGCGCGCGGCGAAACCGATACTTTGCAATAGCGCTCCGGTTTTTTAATGCTCTTTCAAGAGCCACAACACTATAAACTCAACGAGAACTCCTAATCCGGCGAAGGACCAATGTTTTAGTAGTTCAATGATTCGGAGATGTGGTGAGGTTTAAATAACTACGCACAAGTTAAGTATAAACGTTAGCTATTTATTGGAGCGTGACCGCACGGCTCGGCATCCTCGGTTGGTCTGAGGTGTGCGCGAGAAGGCGGAAGTGGCGCTCTAGTCAAGTTCAATATAGACTATTGTAATTTGAATTACATAGTATGCATAAACATATATATATATATTTATGCATACTATGTAATTCAAATTACAATAGTCTATATTGAACTTGTCTAGAGCGCCACTTCCGCCTTCTCGCGCACACCTCAGACCAACCGAGGATGCCGAGCCGTGCGGTCACGCTCCAATAAATAGCTAACGTTTATACTTAACTTGTGTTCTATATATATATATATATATATATATATATATATATATATATATATATATATATATATATATATATATATAGAACACAAGTTAAGTATATATATATACGGTCACGCTCCAATAAATAGCTAACGTTTATACTTAACTTGTGTTCTATATATATATATATATATATATGTGTATATATATATATATATATATATATATATATATATATATATATATATATATATATATATAGAGGGGTCTAATTCGTGGCAAAATCACATATAATATACATATTTAAGATATAAAAACTTTGCATCACTTATATATAATCCTTAATAATCATTGTCATTTTTATAGACGAAAAAAGTATTTTGACACAATATAAGTTGATGCAAAGTTTTTATATCTTAAATATGTATATTATATGTGATTGTGCCACGAATTAGACCCCTCTAAGTGGTCTTTATAGTCCCTTGAAAATTCGCTAATCTACATTATTCAATTTAAGCCGTTTTAACCATTTACCACGTGTTTTTGAATCAGACGGTGCATTTTTCATGGTCACCGAGGCTGTAAAAAAACTTATTTCCATTTATTCGAGACATACATCTCAATACTACGAAACTAGTATACAAATACTAGTATTATTGATACATGTGTGTCTAACAATTGAAAACAATGTTTTTTTTTAAATGTAGCTCTTTAATTCCATGAGTGCACTTTTGAAGAATACTTTAAAGCATCGGTGACCATGAAAATGTGGTGAGTCTGAGTTCGTTATTACGTCCGTTAAATAATTTTCTAACTAAAAATGTAAAATTTGTTTAGCCTGAAAATGCAAAGTTGCGTTCACCAAAGTAAAAATAGCTTTTCAAGGCGATAACATTTTATTGTATTATTACCCGCAATTACCCCTAGTATTGGCTACAGACGCAAGCCCATACGGGGCGGGTTGCTGGTTGCTGTGTTATTGCACGAACTACCCCACGGTGAGAAAAAACCGGTAATATACATCTTAAAATTATTCGATAAAACACAGCTTGAGTATTCACAAATCGACAAAGAGTGTACGCCATTGTTTTCGCGGTTAAGAACCTGTACAAATATTTTGGAAAAAGTAGGCTAAATTTATCTCAAAGAACAATATCATGTAATCGTATCTAATGCCGACGTTTCAGGAGTTTTTGAGAATACTCCCCTATTCGTAGCTATATATTTAAAGTGCAACATAAAATATATTAATACAAAGCTAATACGTTAACACACAAATATGCGTGCAATAAACATACCTAAATATTTAAATTTATGTCTCATGGAGACCGTCGATACACTGATGTTCGCAAAAAGAATTAATGGAACACTTAAAAAACCAAATAAAAATTCAAACAACATAAGAGTGCTACAGCAATAACAAGTACGAATAAAATTGCAAAATGATATAAAAACTCACTAAGAACGATAAAACACACACCGCTGCAGTGGTAAGGCTCTGGAGGCCGACAAGCGTCGAAGATCGTGAAAAGAGGCATAATGTTAGCGTGAGGCGCGTTCAGAAACCACTGTCGTGCAAAAATTATTCGTAAGCCTGCCAATCTCTCGCAATCTCCAAAAATTAGAGAGGGGATATGGCTCCCAGAGTGCAGGCCGGAACGGGAAGCATCGAGATGCACAGGAAATCCCAAGCGGTGCCGAGCCTGCAGCAGCCCGCACCACCTTCACACATTGTGCGCTCCTGATCCTGCCCTGCTCGCCCGGAACCTCACTCGAGAAACCGGCAAGCCCACATGGGGAGATTAACAGCAGACAAGTTGCCTTCTTATATATTATAATAGCTGGATAATTTTGCGTTTGAGTTTTGAATCATTTTAACTAGGAAAGATGAGAAAAGGTGTAGAAAACTTAAATATAACCAGAGAAAGTATAGGAAATTGTAAAAAAAAAATTCATTTCAAAAGTAAACTGACAAATTGTAAGAACTTATTTAAGGTGTTTTTTAATAAGATTGAGTTAATTTTGTAAATATCATTAAGAGAGATTGTGTCTTCGATTTTATTAAGAGTGTTATTATGAAAATAGATATTATTCATTTCGGAAAAGGCACATTTACTCCAACTTTTCTTACGATCTAAATTTTTAACATCTTTAAAGTTAATTATATGATTTGATTTTTTTGCATGATTTGCAAGTGCCGATGTGTTTCTTATTTTTTACATCCCTATCGTATTCATATAGACTTTTTTTTAAATATCATTTCGTCATTCCAATATATGTCGCAGAACACTGCTGACGGTCAATCTTATACAATATATTGCAGTTATCCAGCTTATCTAATTTGTCCTTCCCTAATCTTATCATATGGTTAAATTTGTGAATAGTTTTATTGATCGGAATAACGTTGAATTTTTCGAGTATTCTATTAACACAGGGAATGACCATCATTGGTTTTCTAAGAAGAGATCGTTTATTCGCATTAAGTAAATTAATATTATTGTGATTGTAATTGTTAATGAAATTTAATCTTTTCTTAACCCTTAAACTGGACTGTGGGTGCCAAACATCCGGAGCCAACTTTGAGCTCTAATATTCTATATTAAATTCGATATAATGGGATATGTGTCGACATCTGGCAGTTGTTTGAGAGTGTATTAGTGAGTACAGTACGTTGGTAGACTATCCCAAGCGTTAGTTCACGTTCGGCAGCTGCTCAAAGTAGACGCTCAAAAATCGGTGGGTGCTCAATACCCAGTGTGCAGATAGTGTTCGAAAAAGTGATTTTAGAGCAGATTTTTTTCTTCAAATATTATATATTTTCGATTACTTTTGAACGTAAGTACATCATTTATAATTATTTATATATTTTTTTTTGCATTATTATATAGTTTTATGCATTTATAGATGTCGTACAATCCACGACAACGAACGGTACGTGAAAACTTGCTAGCCACGCAGGTCGATCAAGATGATTTTGGAGGTCTTACAAGTGAAAATGAAGAAGACAATATTTCAGAGTTTACAAGTGATTCCGAAAGTGAAGAAGATCAAGATGATCTAGAAAATGAAGTGGAGAATTAGCTTCAATCTAAAAGGTTACGTGAGATCGAAGACTTGGAGGAAGAAGTTGATAAATGTCCGCTTAGCGATAGAATACAACTTGGCAAAAGGCGAGGAAGACCAACCTCGAAATTGAAGGGAAAAAACGGTTATGTTTGGAGCAAGAACAAGCCATCGTGTAGTTCAGGTAATAAACAAGTTATGTATATATAGATGTATGTAAGCGTGTGTTAGGCAGCTGACGCATCTAGACTATACATCACGGCGCAGTAAACTATACAATTTCGGAGCACTTTCTTGTTATGCATCATGATAGATGTACGGCAATATACCCGTATGCGCGTTCAGCTGAATAGACACTTAGACTTATAGATTCAGCAACTTATAATCAATTGTATTTGTTCATATTTACTTATTTTAGATCGACTAAATGCTCCTTTACCTGAATTTACGTATGGTCCAGTGGGCGATGCTGCTAATTGTCAAACCATCTCTGAATTTTTGAGTGTTTTGTTCAATGAAGAAATGATATATTATATTCTGGAAAAGTGTGGTTGGGTTGTGTTGTTGTCTGCGGCGTATTATTCATAATATTAATTGTGGCCGAGCGAGCTGGCGTGGCGTCGTAAAAGCTATTCAGCATGGCTGCTGTGCGCGATGTGTTATGCGCGGTATCAGGTGTATTAAGGGAGGGGGGGGGGGGGGGTATTGTTAATTAAGTTAAAAAAAAAGCATCTTTCAATAATTTTTTTAAAAGATACAGGTAATGTATTTTAAATTAGCCAATTATAGTATTGTAGTATATCATTTAAAAAATATTTTGTTAAATTTTCAGTAAAAAATATCGAGAACTAAGCCGTTGGCAGCCAATTTCTGCAGACGTCTCGAAAAAAAGATAATATGCGGTGACGGTCATTTCTCGGCACTCGATCATCTGAAATCAAAAAATCAAATTGTTTTTGTTATTTTATGAGTTTCCCCAGATAACCCTGTCGAGTTTTTTCTTTTTTTACTGATTTTTCATTTTTTGGTAACAGTAGAAAGCGAAAAACGCAATTTTTGCTTAAAAAATCGGTCAAATTGTTATTGTAAAATAAAAAATAACAACAAATTTAAAAAAACTCGACAGGGTTACCTCATTAATTATACAGAGAAGTAATGTACAAATTTTGGAGAGAATGGGTACAGTGGATTTGAAATAACAGCCTCCACCGGCTTCGAAAACGTGAAGTTTGGGAAAATCGATTTAAAGTTTTAAACAGTAAAAAATCAGAATTATTCTCTTTTTCTCGCGGTATATTTACCCAGAATCGTCGATGCCAGGTCCGTACAGTGAAGCACTTTCATTCAGAATGTCCAAGGCATCTTTTTGCTATTGTCTTCGGCGAACTCGACCTTCTTTGGTTTCCTTTACAGCTTGTTCATTCGCTCGGCTTATGCGTAAGTTGTCGACTGAGCGCGCCCATGCGTGAGCGCTTGGTCCAGATTTGATTTGCATCTCTTCCATCATTAGCAAAGCAAAACATCCTTCATTAAATGTGCAAGCTGCCACATTCGCTGCAATTTCGACAAAAACCGAGGTACCACTCACTGATTTCGGCGAAATTTTCCAGATTAGTTAGTTCAAGCTTTCATTGTTATTCCGGGTAAATCCGCCGAGATTTCGCTGCAGAAGAGCGTTCTTGCGTACGTCCTAGTAGATAGGTTTGATACGAGGGTAGTTCAATAAGTCTTTAGAATGACCAACAGATGGCGCGCGAATCGCTCCAAATCATCTGTTTTCAGTCAGCACCACTCCCGACTAGATATATGGTGCAGTCACAGTCCACATCTTCTGAGTTTACGTGTTTTTATAACCAATTGAAAAAAAAAATTGCTTGTTAAGAAAAATGGAAAAAAACGAGTTCAGAGCGGTAATTAAACATTTTCATTTAAAGGGTTTAACTCCATATGAGATAAAAAATGAATTGGACTCAGTTCATGGCACATCTGCCCCTGCCTTAGCAACGGTTTATAACTGGGTAAATGAATTTAAGCGTGGTCGTACATCAATAAGTGACGAACCACGTTCAGGAAGGCCCGTAGAAGCAACTACTCCCGAAATCATCAATAAAATCCACGATATGGTGTTGAAGGATAGAAGATTAAAAGTGCGTGAGTTAGCTGAGGCCACAAGGATATCTATAGGTGCAGTTGTTTCAATTCTACATGAAAAATTAGGCATGAAAAAGCTATCGGCAAGATGGGTGCCGCGTTTGCTCTCAGCTGAGAATAAACGCAATAGAGTGGTCGCCTCTGAGGCTCTTTTGGCGCGCATAAGTCGGAATCCTGAGGAATTTTTTCGTCGATTTGTGACTGTGGATGAAACATGGATACACCACTACACTCCTGAGACAAAGGAACAATCCAAACAGTGGATTTCCACAGGCGAACCAGCTCCAAAGAAGGCAAAGACCGTAAAGTCAGCTGGTAAGGTTATGGCTACAGTTTTTTGGGATGCACGTGGAATTATACTTATTGACTACTTGGAAAAGGGTAAAACAATTACTGGTGAGTATTATGCATCATTATTAGAACAGCTGAAAGAAGAAATTAAAAAAAAACGACCACATTTGGCGAGAAAAAAAATTCTCTTTCATCACGACAACGCCCGAGTTCACACATGCTTCGTTTCAATGGCTAAAGTTGAAGAACTAAAATTCGAATTGGTCGAACACCCACCGTATTCACCAGATTTAGCCCCCAGTGACTTTTTCTTATTTCCAAACTTGAAAAAATGGCTCGGTGGACAGAGATTTACGGACAACGAAGACGTCATTGCCTCTGTAAGTGCTTATTTTGAGGAACTTCCGAAAACGCACTTTTCTGAAGGATTAAAAAAACTTAAAAAGCGATTGACCAAGTGTATAGAGCTTCAAGGAGATTATGTTGAAAAATAAAAAAAAATTTACCCAAAAAAAATTGTTTTTATACTTTATTCTAAAGACTTATTGAACTACCCTCGTAGCACTGAGAACATCACTAGGAAGTGCAGTATAACTGTGTTTGAATGTCCTCAATTCATTTGCTGCTGCAGCTTTCTGCCATTCGCATCAAGAGTCGTCGCCGCTCGGGCACTTATGATGCTGCCGATTATCGTCCGTTAATAAGTAGTGGTAGTACGTTGCCCAGATCGCGTTCTTCATTTTCTCCGTAGAATCATGGTTGCGACGAATAGCTAAGCCATAATATACGGTTAGTTTATCGATAATTTTGGCCGTGAGCTTTCCTTTACCGGACAAACTTTTGCATTTAACCTTTTTTCCAGCCTTTGTTTCGGTTTCTACGACACTCGTCTTTACTACATCTCGCAAAAGTGTACCCATCCGTTTTTGGACGTGTCCAATGCACTCCTTCTTGTTGATAGAAAAATTCTCACCGTAAGGTTTAGCTTTGATGACGCCGGTGTACGTTTTTGAGTCACCATCCCAAATATAGTTTCGAAAACGTACATCCAAATTCGTAACTGAACGTTTGAATATAGATGAAATAGCATCGACCTCCATATTGCCAGCTGCTCCGATGTGGTTAGCTTTGCATTGTTCAATGTTTGTATACTCTTCATACCACTCTTCATACTCAGTACTGCCTAACTTGCTCTTCGACATTTCGCAATTGTGACAATACGAACTTTTAACAAAAATGTCAAGAACTTTTCCAGTGTAGTGTCCAATCAATGACGCAACGCTATACAGTGAAGAAAATCCTTACTTTTTCCATGTACGGTCTCCTAATACAGTTAGTTAGGATGTTTCTGCAATATTATTTTCTTCGCTCGTTGCTTGTTTTTCTTCTTTTACGACAGAAGCAAATAAGGTACGTGCCACTTTCTTTACGCTTTCACACATTTTATTGATGTACGTGTTATAGTTTGATTTCGTCAAAAATGTACTGGCTAAATCCATAAGCCCGCAGAATTTTTCACAGCTGGCTAAGCCTAAACCTAACACACGCATTGCGAAAATGAATCTACGATTGATTTCATATCCGTCAGATTCGATTCTTTCACTCGACGAAACGTAACGAGGATTTTTACAATTCTCGCACATAACTTTTATTTTAAAACCTAGGCCTTCTTTTTTGCAAGACTGGAATGATACATTTCTTGCACAGACACCACACTTCACTAATATAGCAAGAGCTGTAAACACTAACATAAAATCAATGATTCTGTAGTGTTTTAAAAGATCTTCCTCAATAGATTTATTCGTACTTATTTTTCTCGATGAAGTGCTTTTAGCTTCAACTGTATCTTTCTTACATTTGTGCGGTGGTACAATTTTTTTGGGATCGCTCAACCGTGAGCTACTCCTTTTTCTTTCTTCTCTGCTAACTTTTCTCGGCATTTTCACTTACAAACGTATAACACGTTAAAACTCTACCGAAAAACTGTCAAAATATTCGAAAACTGACACGAAACAAGCTAACGTACGTATAGAACTGCTCCGTAGAACGCGTCGTTCTCGACTGATCTTTAGTACACTGAATATGTATACAAGGCCTGTTGTAAATATGTAGTAGAGTACATATATAGGTACTTTTATACCCGAGCAAACACAAATATAGAACTAAATTTGGGAATTATTAGAAGTACGAAGCAGTTGTCAGGTAGCCTCGCCGTGCAGCTGCCGCGCAGGCATACCAAATCGGAGCATATCGACTCGGAGCAACCGTTGATTAAATCGCTATATCTTCCATAGATTTGCTCCAAATGCTCTAAAAATTTAGTACAACATTCTTCAGAGGCTGTACATTCACCAAATGGAATAAAAAAAAATGAAAAAAAAAGTTTACAATCAGTACCCCCCCCCCCACCCCCCCCCCCCCCCGAAACTAACTTTATATTTTGTGTGGCCAGTTCTTGTTTATACAGGTCTGAAAAAGGTGTTACAGATGTTTGGTGGCTAGTGAGATTTTCGCGGGTCGCGCTGGGTACATAGATATTATTCTTTAAGTTGCCAATTCTTTCCATAAACTTACTGGGATTTAATGCGAATAATTGCGCTCGCGCCAGTGCGCATTTATACGCGATGGTATCTTGGGTGCGCTCGCTGCCGAAAAGGTCGTACTTGTGAACATCGGCCACGCCACAGAGGATTGCACATACACAGGATTTTCCGCGTTCGCTGCCGCCGGCCAAGGAGCTTGCGCTCCTATAGCCTCCGGCCACGTAGCTTGCGCGCTCGTAGCCGCCGATCACGCAGCTTACGCGTTTGAAGGCGGCCACGCAGCTTACGCGTTGGAAGCCGGCCACGAAGCTAAAGATTGCATTTGTGGAGGAGCGCTTAAACGAGATTGCAATAGAATTGCTTCGCGTGGTGCAGGATCGAGGGCCCAAATCTGATCTAAATTCTCCCTTAAATTGTATTCACTCGAGCTTCTGTTAGGTACTTGGGATGACGACTGCTTACTTTTACCATTTTTACGCCCAAAAAGATTTGACAGGGACATTTTGCTTATGAGAGATATTTGAATATTGCGCGAGTATGAAAAAAACGACAGTTATCTCGCAAAGAATGCAATCAAATTTAGATAATTCGTGGACGCCCAGTTGCTATGCGGATAATTATAATGTAAATAGAAATTTCCGGGCGCGGACAACCCACAGAGGACAAAATATGTTTTGTATTTGCACAGGTATTTACATTAAGGCGATCATGAAAAGGATTGCGAGCGATCACGTCCTTCCTTCCTTCCTGTCTCTCGGATCGGCCCGGCCGTTTTTAACCACCGGTAACCAACTTGAGTAACTTTATCACTTAACGAACAGTGTAACGGAGAGGGAATCGCTAAATGAGAGCGCGCGGCGCGTTCTGATTCATCGCTTTTGTATTGATTTTATCTATCGGAATAATAGGAGACCTTGTTACTTACAGAGCCAAAGGTCCTTGAGGTTCCTCAGGCATCCTGCAGGGTGCGCTAATACTGAAATTAGCTTGTATCGGTGTGTATATGTGTTAGTTAGTACAGCTGCAAATCGACGCCGTCCACACGCTTCAATTTGTACTTCTGCTGATTTTTCGTTTTTATATATTACAAATTTTGTTGATTTTAAGTGAACAGTGTGCAAATTATAAACAATATGAGTAGTGAAAGTTCAGTGTATGATGGCAAGAAATCGACGAAGGGGAAAAAGAGCAATTTGAAGAGACCGAAAATTTCAAAGCGGCGGCCAAGTAACCGTTATGAAATGGAGAAGCCAAGCGTCGAGGCGGTTGGCACATCGGCTCGAAAATTATCTACCATCGATCCTGATGACTTTGAAGTAGATGAAGGCTTTGCTTATCGAATTCTGATTTTTTAACCGTATTTACCGCTATATCACAAGCTGTTATGTGCAAAAAGTGCAAGTCAGATGTGACATTCACCGAGTGTGGAAAGCGTGGCTTGGGTTTCAAAATTGTTATTTCATGCCAAAACTGCAACAACATTTCTATCCCTTCTTCACCATTCATTGAAAAAGCATACGACACTAATCGTAGAATGATTCTTGCTATGCGACTACTGGGAATAGGATTGAATGGAATAATAATATTTTGCGCGTTCATGAAGCTCCCGCGGCCAATTTTTCAATCATTTTACGATAAAGTTGTGCAGAAGATTGCTGTCGATGCAAAGGAGGTTTGTGAGCAGAGTATGAAAAATGCAGCTAAGTAAGAGAAGAAAAAATGTGATGAAAATGGAAAGAGTGCATCGACCACGTGCAGAAAAGGATGGGTACTCGCCTTCGACATTTAAAAAAGAAAACTAAAGGTCTCGGAGGAAAGGGCAAGCTCACTGGTAAATTAATCGACGAATTGTCAATTTATTATGGTCTAGCAATACGTAGAAATTATGATTCTATAAAAAATATGCGCAATGTAATCTACGCAACGCTAGACCATAATAGTCTCGCGTCTTAATAGCCAGTGGAAGTTCGAACTTACCTTCTTCTCTGAATAATTAGAGAGTGAGAGAGAGAGAGAGAGAGGGAGAGAGAGAGAGAGAGAGAGAGAGAGAGAGATCTGTGTATATAGATATAGATATAGAGATTTGTAACAAAAGTTATGTTAGTTCAAAAAAATTAATGTCTGTCCGTGTAAATTAAATGGGACTACCCACATAGCACTCAATATTGCAGCAATATCAAAGGAGTACTACACGCAGTATTAAATAATCCCGTGATATATAGCAATAATATTGCAGTGATGCTGTAGCATCGTTTAATGTCCGTGACGTTTTTATCACAGAAATATTACGGTGAATATCATTTTTTTTTTAACAATTTACATCGTTTTTTTCGAGAAAAATTGACTTTTTTTCAGACGTGCGTCATTTCTACAAAAATTGAAATAAAGAAAAAAACCTTCGTACTTTCAAAATTAACATTATATAGATTAAGAATTTCTTTGGTTTTTTGTTTCAGGTCTCATACTTTCCGAGAAAAGTGTTCTCCCGTTTGGAGGTTTGAGAAAAAGGCTTCTCACGAGATTCGCTGTATAGCCGCCATTTTGTAATTAAATGTAAAAAAAAATACATTTTTGTACCTCAATATATGTATAGTAAACCTACAAAAAACTTCTTGCCTACTCTTGTAAAAAATTGTACAAATTAGGCATTTTTTCGGCCCGCTAAAGTGATGTTACCGCTTAAGAAAAAAATTATTTTGTAAAAAGAATCAATTTACTATGGCAAACGATAACCTGAGTAAAACAGCATTATTCCTTCCGAAAATTTCCAAAAAGGTAGTTTTTCACTATTTCTTGGCTACATTCTTTGCTCAGATCAAGAAGAATTTTATTTTCGAGATAATCAAGGTTATATATATTTTTTTTTAAATTTGGTTGTTATTTCTTGGATATTACACTGTAATTTTTGTCCAATGAGCGATTATTTTTTTCATCCTTTGATCAAAAATTTAAATCAAAAAGAATTTTCAAGATTTATCGATTCGTTTTTGTTTTATAACTTATACTTTTATGATATTCATTTCTTTTTTCAGAACGTTTTTAATAGCTGTTTTCTTGAGTATTATGCCGTTAATTTTTTCCACTCTAAGATCATTGTTTACGCTTTTTGATAATGGTTTAAAATGAAGAAGAATTATTAAGATTTCTCGATTCATTTTTTTTCACTTTGATGATATTCTTTTTTTTTTTTCAAAAAACTTTTAATATCCTTTTTATTATGTGGTAATTTTTGGTCATTCAAAGCTCTAATTTTATTTTTTGGTGAAGATTTTAAGTAAAAAAAATCCAAATTGTTCGATTTGTTTTTGTTTTATACCGTTTCTACATTTTTATGATATTTTTGTAATAAATGAATGCGTTGTTCATACACTCGAACAAAATTACGAAAAAGTTTTATTTATAAAACTAAAATGCATTTACTATATTCATAAATAAAATTTAATCACCAATTATAGTGCTGCAAAATATATTACTGTCAATTGGAAAAAAAAATGTAACTTGATATTCAAAACTTTTTAAGTTGATTTTTAAATGCTATATTTTGGTATACGATAATTTATAGTTGAAATATTTTCTTGAGTTTTTTAAAGTAAATTTTGTCTAAAAAGTCTGTGTAAGAATTTTTTTTAAACCCTATTTTTTAATACAATAATATGCTTTTACTCCAATAAGTTGTAGAAATTTCTTTTTATTGAATAGTTTCAAAATAATAGAAGACTGTAGAGCATTTATTAGTTAATCTATATATTTTTGATGATCCAATACAATTTGTAAGGAATAAAATTTGTTTGCGTGCTAGCCGGCCAAAACACAGGAATTCAAATAGAGCTTAAATTTGCTTATAAGCGCGGTGTTAACGTCGTGCGAAAAATTGCAGCTTTAGGACAATTAAACTAGACAGCCCGGAACGCGTTTGGCGGGTAAAGCGATGCGGAGTCTGTAGCAGAGTAAATAGGTTTTACACGGACATTAATATTAAGAAATCAATATAATAAAACGAGCACTTATAGTTGCTCTTAAAAATAACTATTTACAAGGTTTACGTGTGCGGTGTTAGAAGAGTGTAAATAAACTTCACACGCGGTCGCGAAAACAAGCGCCGCGATGCGCGTAAAGGCTCCGAACTTGCCATAGTCGCGGTCAAGCCGGAAGAGAGCTAGCTCAGCGAGAACAATTAGTTTTTGATCTCGCTTCGCCGATATCAGGAAAGAAGAAAGTGGAAGAAAGCGCGCACCTGTGTCCTTTCCCGCAAGAAATCATGCGAACAAGCACTTCAAGTCTTGCGAGAGAGAAACACAGCGCGCGCGAAAATATGAAATGTAATAGGGCCGCGTGCAAGTGCAAACGGCCCGAACAAAATTTAATACAGCTAAAATTTGGGTTTACGGTTAAAATGAGTTTGAATAAACTATTTTGAATAATTAACTCGAATAATTACACTTAATCAACATTTTTAAGATTTTACATTATATTCATTGTTACATATTATCTTATCTTAAATTTATTTGTGAAAATGGTATGTATTATATACATTAAAAAATATTTTAAACAACAATAATTTTCATAATTTATACTATATTTTAGAATTACTAAATTACTATATACATATATATATATATATATATATATATATATATATATATATATATATATATATATAAGAAAAAGTTGTGCGGCAGCGCGCAGTCAGCTGCGCAAGCAGCAACAGCAGCAAGTCCCACAAATCCACAGCAAATGGAACAGAGTTCACACTCAGCAGCTCTTGCAAGGAGTCGTGCAGCACCGCGCAGTCGGCAATAAGAGAAGAGTCCCGCAGGCCCGCAGAACAGCGAGCCCTGCTCGCACTCAGCAGCACCTGGAGCCTCCAAAGATTCGAGCAGCAGCACGCAGTATCCAACAGAGAGTATGGTTGTGAAGTAGGCAACTCCACCGCCACATAGTCATCGTTGAAAAGTAGGCTCTTTCCAGTGCCTCTGGGAGAGGAGGTAGCTCGACGTTGGTTTCTAGGAAGTCCGTTCAATAGCCGTCCGGTAATTCGAGGATGCTGATGATTGAGCCAAGTATCACTGGTGAAGAGCAGAACCGTGCGCAAGGCGGGCAGGCCCGATGCGCAACATGATGGAGCGGGACCGCGTAAGGCAGGCTGAGTCCTCATGCGCGCGAGTTCGTGTGCAAGGCGAGGCAGGCCCGATACGCATTCTGTAGAAGCGAGACTGCATGCAAGCCAGGGTCAGTCCTCATGCGCGCGTATCCGTGCGCAAGGTGGGGCATGCCTGATGCGCGGTCTGAAGGAGTGGGACCACGCGCAAGACAGGTTGTGTCCTGATGCACGCAAGACCATGCGCTAGGCGGGTCAAGCCCGATATGTGTTCTGTAAGACCGAGACTGCGTGCAAGACAGGGTGAGTACAGACGCGCGCGAGTCCGTGCACACGGCTGGGCAGGCCCGATGCGCATTCTGTAGCAGCGACACTATGCAATTAAATAAAATTAAGGAAAAGAAATACACTATTACAGGAGACAGAGAGAGGGAAAGAGAAATATAGATAGATAGATAGATATACTTTATCTATATTATCGGGTCAAGCCCGATATGTGTTCTGTAAGACCGAGACTGCGTGCAAGACAGGGTGAGTACAGACGCGCGCGAGTCCGTGCACACGGCTGGGCAGGCCCGATGCGCATTCTGTAGCAGCGACACTATGCAATTAAATAAAATTAAGGAAAAGAAATACACTATTACAGGAGACAGAGAGAGGGAAAGAGAAATATAGATAGATAGATAGATATACTTTATTTCGATGTAAAACAGCTTAACATACAGTCAAAATTAAGATAGAGAGAGGGAGAGTGATAGACAAAGAGACGAACAGAGAAAAAGAGAGAAAGCCAGGCGTACGTGGTGGAAGGCTGCGTGTACGCCCGAGTTCAGGAGGATAATGGCGGCACTTGGTTGAAGCGTAGGGACGCTCGTTTGCAAGAGGGGCGATAGGGAAAGAGGACCGTTGCTTCGCTTAATCCCGTCAGGAACGGAGAGAGTAAGAGAGAGAGAGAGGGGGGGACAGGCCTGCCCGAAGGAGTGACGGCAGGCCTGTCCGATGGAGTGACGGCAAAACCGCGCGCGTCTTAGTTCGAAGCGATAATGGCGGCGTCTGCATTCGTTTCCATCGCTGCGTCGGCCGAAGCTTCAAGGAACGCACTACCTCAGTCACGATCCTAGACAGCATATTGAGGAAACGCCGTTGTTGGCGTCGGTGCAGAGAGCGTATCGCGTCGGCCAGAGCTCCGAGCTGAGGAGTGAATTCTTGAGTCGCCGCGTCGGCCTGAGCGCCGAGGAGCTCATCACGTTGGCCAAGATGACTGCGCGTGACGTGGACGCTGTCGTTGTGAATAGCGCGTGGCGTCAGGCAGAGCCCCGAGCTCAGGAACGAGTTCTCAAGTCGACGTTTCGGCCCGAGCGCTGAGGAGCGTGTCGCGTTGGCCAAGATGGATGAGTGTGACATAGGGACGCCGTCGGTGCCGTCGGTGTGGAGAGCGTGTTGCGTCGACCAGGATGACTGAACGTTGCGTGAGCACGCCGTCGAGAATGCCGGGTGCCAAACAATGCTCGCACAGCGGGGTTAAGCGGTGAGGCACGAGGTCCGAGTGGCACTGGGAAGCGCGTCGCGAGCTTGGCCTGTGGTGTACTTACTTGCTGTCGGTTCCATGGAGCGTGACAGCAAGATGCTCTCAGTGGAGAGTTCAGCTCGACGTCTCCGTGTCGATAGCTCTGCGTGTCATATCCGATCGGGGAGTTCAAATCTCGGCGTCGGGGTTGAAGCTCTCAGTGTATCCGGCTCGATTGGACCAATGTTGGATTTAGAGGGAGGATTATGGCAAGATGAAGAGAGAGAGAGAGAGCGAGAAGTCGATTCTCTAGTGCCGAGAGGCAAGCGCTTTATTTAGCAAACACAGTTGTACATATTCAACTAGTCGTAATGATGACTGGAACTGGACGGGCGTCTGTGGGTCAGCAGCGATGCGGTCCGCCGCTGGAGTTGAGGGAGGGGGCTCTTGGATCGCCATATGGTGCGGCGTGGAGGGGATGTGGCGTGAAATGTTCAAATTCAACATTATATAATAAATAAAAAAAACAATGAGTTTAAATAGCTTGTGTATAATGATTGAAAACTTATGCATTATAATTTTATTTAAGTTTTTTATATTTACATTTTAACAGTGTATTTATTTATCGTTTGAATTTAAATAAAATTAATACAATTAAATTAATACAAATATTTATTGCACAATATTTATTTTTTGATTGTTAGCGCTGCACTCCTGCGCTAGCTGCGTGTGCCGGGCTAGTCTCAATCTTTCAGGTTCCTACGCAGCTAGGGGGTAAGAGGGAAAAAATAACGTGCGTGTAAAACAGAGCAACTAGTGTATATTATTGCCAAACAAATGAATAGATACAAGCGGCTCACGGCCCTTAAAATCGCGTGCGAGAGAACGGAACGTTCGAAGGGTGTCGCTACACCCTTTGCGTGCACATACAAATATGCCAGTACCGTTGTACTGGTACGCGAATATTCGTACTTACTTTTTACTAGTACGCAGGCGACGAATAGCGGGTCGAACGACGCGCGAACTTCTCACACTCTGTAAGCGGCGTGTTGCGTGCGCGGAGAATGAAACGAAGTGGCCTCGGCGAGGGTGCAGAAACATAGGCACTGACTGCAACTCGCGGTCGTCCTTCCTCTCGTACTTGCGCACGCAGCCCCGCCTATCTCGTAGCACACACACCCTGTACTCTCCTACCACACGCCCTTCACACTACACATAGTATACCGGTTGCTTCGGTCGCTCGCAATCGCGCGCACAGAGTTTGCGATCCGTACCGGTCAGCAGCCACGATAACTCTCGATCCGCGCTAGACAGCAGCCGGGAGAATTCTAATTAGAACTAGCGTCAGAAGTTGAGTCCGAAAAGCGCTAGGGAAGTCGCGGAGGCCACCACCAACTCCAGAAACGACTCTGTTGCCTGAGTTAGCATATCTCGTGCCGCAAGTGGCGCGAGGCCATATGTCAGCCATATCGGCTGTTAAAACGCAACCTGCGGCGGTCGATCCTTACGACATCGCAGCATTAATCTCTCGAATAGTAGATGAGAAACTAGCGGCTGAATCGACGCAGCAAGAAACAACGAAATCGAAAGCTTCAGCGTCAACTGGAAGAACGAAATCTCAGCGACGGACGAGATTTGCTAAGAGAAAAGCTCCTGGCACACCACAGCCAAGCACACAGCATCCAGCTATGAGATGGTCGACACGCTGCTTTATGTGTGGAGATTTAATACACAGGGCTTGGCAGTGTCAAAATAAGAGCGAGAAACGATACTGGGGATCAGTAGCTGAGGCCGCTGTTAACCCTATAACCCGACCATTGTCCTGTAAAAATTTTCTAACAAGGAGAGATAGCTCTACAGCACATCGCGCGGTGATACAATCGAGAATACAATACAGAAAGAGGAGAATGTCTTGATGCAATCTGCGAATGTAACATCAATGCGAATGGTGGAACCGCCTATAGCGGAATCGGTTACGCTAGTCTGCGCAGTAGTGCACGATCAGCTGATCAAGACTGGCAAGAGTAGAGTCACCAGCGTCGTGTCAACCCCACCATTCGACTCATACTCCTCGAGGGAGGCGCGACAGAGTTCAGCAGTGGCCAGCGTAGCAGCGCCTGGGCCACTGACAGAGCAGGCTGAATTGAACCCGCTGTAATCCGTAGAGCTGTGTACAGCGGCTGTGTTCGGTAAAAATGCCGAACCCACCTGAACATCTGATGCTGCTGTGTCGCGTGAAGAAGATGATATCAACAGGAGCGGCACCTTTGTCGTCGGTCAGCCAGTGTAGCACTGGTCACACAACCAACTCCAGTCTCTACAGCCAACACCAGCCTCTGCAGTCAGAGCCGAGAGTGCGGGAGAGAAAGAGAGTAACCGCGAGCGAGTGACGGCGACAAATTGCGTGCGGCGAAACGGATTCGCGGAAGTAGGTGTGATTCGCATTTCAGTACAAGGGTACTAATAATTGTACACGCGCGCACAGGGTGCAACGGCGCCCTCCGATTTTCGTGTTCTCTCGCTCGCGAATCTACAGGCCACGCGCCCCTTGTATTTATATGTATATCACTATTTGGTTTTCTTATAATATACGCGTTGTTCCCGTTTCAACGCTTATTATCATTTTTGCATGCTGCACACCCTCGCGAATCCTTATTCCTTCTTACTCCCTAATTGCGTGGGAACACTCGCCAGTGACTAGCTGGACACACCGCTGTAGCACAGGCAGAGCTTTGGCGAAGAAAGCGTGCGGCTGCGATCGCATTAACGGTAGGTGTAGGGTGAAAAACCACCTGCGGCGCACTAGAGAGACGCGCGCCGGCATTTAATAAATGTTCTTATTTATTCATAAATAATAGTTATTTATAAAATAAACAGTTCCGTTACACACCGTTTATAAGTAATTTTATACTCTTTTAAGTGGAAAAAGAGGCGATCATACAGCCATCAAATTATTGCGATTCATTCAATTCGACGCATTGCTAATCTTTAAATTTTTGAAATGACATTCTTATCTATGTGATGAGTTTCTATTTTAGAGACTTCGTCAATTTTTATTGTACCCAATTATATTGGTCAAGCAGAAACAGCAATCCGTAATTTAATCTGTTGACTCTTGGCAGATCGTAGGCAAAGTAAATGTTTATTTCTTCTTACATGTGATTCGCAAAAAGCAAGAGATGCATAATATTTTCGAGATTCAAGAATTGTTCATTTCACTAGCATCTATATTAAAACAGACCCATTTCTTGCCTTAATATCAGCCTAGAAGTTCGAAACAAGGATTTGACCTCCAAATGTCCTTCAAATGACCTCTAAGCGTCACTTTGACGAAAAGGTCAAAGCGTACCTGGACGTAAAATTTTCCGTTCTTTCAGAATCCGGGGTTGAAAAAATCATATCGATCGATTTAAGGGGTTTGACCTTCATTTGACCTTGAACCAGACGTGCTGGAATCATATGGACACCGGCATCGAGATCAGCGACCCCAAAAACATAAAGATCAAGAAAGATTAGAAATGCTCCGTCCCGATTTCATATTGTGGTCCTGTGTAGTTTTTCGGTCTCTCCCGCCGCCATTGAATTCTCCCGCATCGTTCTCCACGTACAACCACTTGTTGCGATATTGCGCGCGTAGATTTCGCGCACGCGCACGCGCACGGAATTTCGCGACCACGGCCGGGATTCGACAAATTTGCCAAGTTCCCAGAGGGACAGACGTGACAGCGAATTCAAAGTGTTGCCTAAGAAACGTTGTAATGGGGCGCCATTTGGAAATTTTAAAATCGAACCAGGAACATCTTTTTAGGCAAACCCTAGAGTCATCCCTAAATCAATTATTAGCTGCATTCAACATTTTTTAAAATATTTTTTGTATGCTCAAACATTTTTCAAATTTTACCATTCATCGGCCATTTTGAAGTATTAAAATTGATTTCTGAACTTTCAAAAAGTACTAATCCTATACAAAATTTAATTCATAACATGTTTATTGGAGCGACTTTTTTCCATAAATTAAAAATTTAGCGAGTTATTTTAATAAATGTAAAAAGAAAGCTATTTTGAGGTTACGTTTGGCTTAAATAAACATACTTCCGGTCCAAAGCCAGGTACGAGAAATCAGGGCTATATTCTAGAGGTAAAAAGCTACCTTTTGACACCTTAACATTTCTTTTAACAGGATTTCTGGATTTGACTACCTTTGGTCTCCCCAGCACCCCGACTAAATCCCACACAATGAGATGCACAATGCTGAATTTTTTCTATGAATACTATACACGATAATTAACAAGAAAAATAATGTCTGTCCTACTGTCGGTGAGGTATGAGCTGGACAGAAGCGACGAAAGGTGGACTACGGCGTGAGTGGCTCGTATTGACTTGCCATGCATAAGGTTTCTAATAACGGTAATAAAAAAAGGAAATAATTTCTCTCCTCCTCTCGGTGAGGTATAAGCAGAATAGAAGCGACGAAAAGTGGGCCGCAATGTACTCTACGTGTATCGACGAGCTAGACATGAGCTTTATAATAATATTTCTATCGGAATCAAGCAGATTGATTTGCTCAAAGCTCAAAATTTGTATTATAAATACCGTACACGATAATTAACAAGAAAAATAATTTCTGTCCGACTCATGGTGGGGTATCACCATACAGGAGAATAGCGACGAATGGTGGGCCGCGGCACGCGCGGGCGTGTATTAGACTCGAATGCGAGTACAATACGTATTCAATTACCAATGGTTTAGTCGATGCTGTTATTTTACATTATTAAAAATATTATTCGTTCCGAGTCAGTATAGTTTAATTAATAAATCTAATTTTATTAACTAAAAAATAATAAAAATGACAAAAATAATTTTGGCTACATTGTTAATGGAGCTAAATATCCTACTAGTTACAACTATTATTAATTTAACAATTATTCTTATAATTATAATTTTTATCGTAATTACTACTATTTCAAGGTACGGCTATACTAAAATTTGGTTATAAATTATTTTTCTTTATTTTTTAAAAAGCCTATAATTGATTTAAATTGTTTTAAAGTGTAACTATCATGTTAAACTATGATAATACATTTATTAAGGTGATGTTAAACCCCGTGTTACTGGCAAATACGGGGAACCACTTATTTTATTCATTTTTCAATTTTAAGAAAATGAAATGAGAAAAGTGGATCCTCGTATTGGTCGGGGACAGGTGGCTTTAGCATCACCTTAAGATATACAATTATAAAATAAATAAATAATTAAATTCACGGAGTATTGTAACTCTGTAAGAATGTCGGTTCTAATCTTCCGCTTATATCTGAATAAGATATATAGAACGTACTATCAGGCGTGTAAAATATTCAACGTTAACAAATACAGGATTTTAACTTTTCAGTATAGATATACCTTAAATAAGAAGAAAGAAATAGTAGATTGTCTATCAAGGGCGGAAAGTAGGCGATTACCGCGAATGTTACCGAGATAAGGGCTGAAACCAGCACGAGCGTTAATCGTCTTCCGCCTGTGGTGCGCACGATACTTTTTGTCCTATCTGCACTGAAAGGATGATTTTTCGTGCATAAATGAAGCGGGAGAAAAGTGCGTTACTTTTTAAGTGCGCCCTAGGTCGAAAAATACTTTGTATGCATAAGAAAGTATACTTTCGGCGCTGGTAGGTCAACAAATTTTTCTATATACAATAGTATGTTTCTAACAATAATTTGTTTATAACGAACAACGATATTTATTATAATACTATTCTTCAGCACACACCCAAACTCGTAACAAAAGTCAATTTCTATTTCACTATCGATTATATTATCTTCATTCTCATCACTATCACCTTCACCATCAGAATTATTAAGACAGCGATTTTGACGATCATCGATATCAGCATCGTCGTCTGCATTGTTTGTTTAATTTTGGATAATCGGAACATCCCCTATAATCAGTTTTAATGTTATTAATGAGTAGGCTACATAATAATTTATATACACAAGTGTAACAGTAATAAAAGAATATAATCTCAACCATAGAACTTTAAAATATAATTTACATTTTTTTCATATTTCTGCAATAATTGTGAAAAGTGTTGTGATATAATAGTATAATATTTACTATTATAAATTCCATAAAAAATTGTAATTACCACTGTTATGATTATCAATATGAGAATTATTATCTCCACATTCTCTATTATTTTCCGTAGTTGCATCATGTTCTAAAAAGAGTCTATTGAATATGAATTCATGCATTACATAATAAATATTATTCATAAAAATAATAAAATAATATTACGTATAATCCTCATTCATATAATTTTATAACGTAGTTAAGATGATTTAATGGGGGCAGATACGCGCCGAGGCCCACCTTTCATCGCTTCCGTCTTGCTTGTGTATAACCAATAGTAGAACAGCAAATATTTTTCTCACATATCATGCACATTATTAATGAAAAAATGTTTATCTTCGCATTTGCCAGCTTGCACCTCACCGAATAGAAAGTAGGACAGAAATTATTTTTCTTGTCTATTACCGCATACACTATTTATACGTGAATGTTGAGCTTTGAGCAGATCGTTTTGCTGAATTCAGATAATAATATTACTACGAAGTCCAAATATAGCTTGTCGATTATATGCATCGCGGCCCACCGTATGTCGCTGCGGTCCCTCGTGTACCTTACCGTTAGTAGGACAAACATTATTTTTCGTGTTTATTATCGTGTACACTCTTTATAAAAAAATTTTTAACTCTGAACATATTATTCTGCGGGATTGGAATAGGAATATTACAAAGCTCAAGTATAGCCCGTCAGAACGAACCACGCACGCCACAGCGGCACCTTTCATCATTTCTGCCCTGCTTATACCTCACCGAGAGTAGGATAGAAATTATTTTTCTTTTTTAATATCGTTGTGTATACTAATTATAAAAAAATTTGAGCTCTGAGCAAATCATTCTGCGGAATTAGGATAAGAATAATATTACAAAGCTCGAGTATAGCGCGTCGCTACAAGATGCGCGCATCGTGGCACACCTTCCGTCGCTTATGTCCTGCTTATACCCCACCAAGATTAGGACACAGATTATTTTTCTTGTTAATTATTGTTTACAGTACTTATAAAACCAATTTGCACCTTCTGTCTGTCCTGCTTATACCTCACCAAGAGTTAGACAGAAATTATTTTTCTTTTTTATTATTATGTATATTATTTATAAAAAAATAGAACTCTGAGCAAATCATTCTGCGGGATTGGGATAGGAATAATATTACAAAGCTGAAGAATAGCTTATCGGTACGAGTCAAGTACGTTGCAGCGCACCTTTCGTCGCTTCTGCCCTACTTATACATTATCAAGATTAGGGCAGAAATTATTTTATGCCCATCTGAACGAAAATGGCCACTTTTCTCCTTAAAAATCGAAACCAAAATTACACTTTTTGCCCGCAAATCAAAGACTTCACTAGGAACTAGTTCAAATTCCTTTATTTCATCAAGTTCTACCAATAACTCTTATTTTCGATTGTCATTTAACAATATTGTCTTTTAACAGTCCATTAGTCCCGCTTTCCAAGTCAAAAAGTGGCCATAATTGAGATGGGCATAAAGTACTATATGTAACTAGAGAAAAAAGTCAATTTTTCCCTCGGGTGATACTGCCCTTGCTTCGTTTCGCTCGCTTGGGCAGTAAACTCACCCGCGGGAAAAATATTCGACTTTTAGCCCTTGTTACATAATGTACTCTTTCTTGTTTGTCATCGTGCACAATAATTATAAAATTTTTTAGCTTTGAGCAGATCGTTTTGTGGGAATGGGAACCGATAGAAACTACGGAGTTGATTTATACATCGTTCAAACCGGCGGCCACTGCGCTGAACCTTCCATCGCTTCTGTCTCGGCCCATCCCCAGTGGTAAGTCGATATAAATGATTTTTCTCAAGTCTTACGTCATATACAATTAGTAAAGAAAAATTTCAGCCTTGAGCAAATGAAACCACAATTTTCATTTTTTGCCATGTTCACGTCATGGACAGAAGTACATTGAGACGGCCAGTACCTATACCATTATTATCAAGAACGGTACCATTAATTATTATTGTTAATGTTAATATTATATTAACATTAGTAATTATTATAAGTAAAATAAATTAGTTAGTACATTTAGGATGTAGAAAAGTAGTATTAATTAAAAGTTAGTTTTTTTTATAAGAAATCATTTAATTAATTATTTAATTATTGCGGAAATGATTCCTTTTTATGTTTGTTAACTAAGATGATACGGCGGGGCCAACGTAATGGCTAAGAACGCGCGCGTGTGCATATACACACACGAGCGCGCAGACATACGAACGCGTGTTCAGCGATGAGCAACGAATTCGCGAATATTGGAAGAGTGGGGATTCGCGAATAACGTGAGAAGGAGGACGGGAGTGAGAGAGATGGAGAGAGTTGGCTCGGGTATATATCGGCGACGCACAGCCGAGGAAGCACTGAGTTTTCTCTGACCTCTCAAACTGTGGCTAGCCATCGAGCAGGCCTCGCGCTCGGGATACTAGGGTGAACTCGGGCCACTTCTTGTGGTGAACACACGGTGATGTGGCGAATCCTCGCCTATCTACCGCGTGTAATCTCTCTCTTTCGCTTCCCTCTACCGTAACTCCACTCCTCTTTAATTGTACCTTTACCTTCAATAAAAAACCCAAGTTTCACAATAATTGTTATCTAATAGTTATAACTCATTTTTCTCCGCCTCTACCTATTATTCGGGTGCGCCGGACGTCCTTCAGTAGCCACTGGAGGGGGAAACGCGCTAACGAATTCCATAAAAGGCATAGCTCGGGGCGGCCAACGCGCTGCCCGAGACTACGTCTTCAGGGTTTTACCCGAGAAAAGCGCGCTGGTGCCTTTCTCGGGGTTTTGCCCTCCTGCTGGTTCAAGTTGGCATACCAAAAACCAAAGTACAGTTGCACTTCTGCAGCTCCGACCTCGGCGGCTGCAGGAGCGTAACTATCAAGGGGAATCAAGGAAAAGGTTGTTTCTCGCGCACTTCCTCGGGTCTGTACGCGAACCGCGTGTAAGAAAAACACACCTGGAAAACGAACTCTCCTACGTTGGAGTAGAAGAACGGCTTAAGTCCGTCACAACATGTCCCTGGTCATGGCCGGGCAGAAAGGTTTTTTTCGACTACTTATGCATTGAACTAACGATTTAAAAAAGTTTTACCTTTGTGCAAATGAAAGCATTGCAATGTTTCTTTTTACATGTTTCGGGTACTGTTACGCAACTGTACCCCATAATGAGAGAGAAGAAATGCCTTTTCGACTATTAAAACACTAAAACTATACAAAAAAGCAAAAATATTATTTACGCACATGAAACCATCAATCTGTCGCTGCCTCCCGGCCTTGTACCTTTTCCAACCGGACTCCGACTTGACACCGACTTACACCAAGGCGACGATGTATACTAAAGGAGTATTCTCTTTATTTAACTGAACCATTAAAAATCTTATTTAATAAATCGATCGAAGTCAGACTATTTCCTAAAAGACGGAAATGTTCCTACATAACTCCAATCTTCATGAATGGTGATAAACATGATGCACAAAACTACATACTGTCTCAATAATTGCTGCTATCTCTAAAGTGTTTGATGCTATTATAGCCAATAGAATCTGCGATGCGATACTCAGTAAAATTGTAACCTTACAACATTGATTTACAAAGGGCAAATCTACAATTACAAATCTAATTAATTTCTATAATATCGTATATTATAACATATCAAATAGCAAACGAACCGATGTGATTTACTTAAGACTTCTCCAAGGCTTTTGACACCGTTGATCACGGTAAACTGCGTGAAAAATTACACTCCTTTGGTATAGAAGGTATTTTACTATCATGGATCAAATCATACTTACTTGACCGAGCTCAAAAAGTCACAATAAAAGGCTTCAGTTCTCATTAAATCCATGTCTCTTCTGGAGTGTCACAATGGTCTTACATAGGGCTCATTCTCTTTATTATGTTCATAAATGACATCGTTGATATAGTTAAGTACTCTCTTTAAGTTTGTTCAGTCTCCGATCGAGTGTAGCAACTTGCAGAGAGACATACATGCCATAACTGTTTGGGCTAAATCTAGTGGTTTATAGTTGAATGTAGTTAAAAGTAAAGCATTGTCTACTACCAGATCCTTCTATTTGGATTATCAGTACTACATTACTCACTCACTCGATGCTTGAAAAAGTAAGCTCATTTAAAGACTTGGGCATCATAATTGATAATTACCTAAAATTTGAATCTCAATTAAATTCTGTTTTATCTAGGGTAAATAAGATACTTGACTTTATTAGAAGAATACGTCTCTTAGGGGTTGTGGGACCTTGTCGGGTACCCTTCGGGGACGGTAGAGAGGCTTAACTCGTGGGTCAAGGGGGCTAAAGCTCGGCCCTGTTGGGAGTGAAAGGATGGGGGGACGGTATTCTTCCTAATCACTGGACTCTATAAACGCGTTTTCGAGTGCGGAGGGTTGGGGATTAGCACCTCGACGGATGGGGTGGCGAGGGCGAAGATCAACGAGAGTCGGAAAGCCATTCTCGAATGGCCCGAGCCGTCAAGACCCTGTCCTAGGCGAGGTCGAACCTCGTCCGGGATCTCCATGCAGGACGGGTCTCTCTAGTCAGTTTGGCGGTGCCGGGAAACCACCCTAGCAGCTGCCCGGTGGAGTAGAGAATCTCAGCTGGCCCCGAGGAACGAAGCAACAACCCCCCAAATCGAGCTTGGTGAGGCCCGATATTGGGTTTTAAATCACCACCCTAAGCCAGGTGGTGTGAGCATCCGTGCCCGTATTGGCTCTCTTGGCACGGGAGCCTCGGGGATACCGGGCGACCACCCGAGTAAGTAGCCTTACCCTCGTAAGAGGCGCGGCGGAGGCAGACCTTCATTCCTCACCACTCGTGGGAATAAAATGAATAAGAATAACAAATATAAAGCAACAAGAAACATAGACACTCTAAGAAATATGGCTAAGGAAACGGAGGACGACAATATGGAGGTCGAGGATGTTCCAGCAGCTTCCCTGCCCCATATTGCCACGAATCCGTCACTAATCATAGACCAGGGAGGAGCAGAGGCCGCATCTCAGGCTCAACAGCCGGAGAGTTGGTGACCCAGAGCGCCGTGGTCCTAGTCGATTAGAAAGAGTACAGTTCCGAGCAGCCCCACAAAAGGCTGTGTGGGGCCGCCAGGAAAAGACTCAGAAGAGAGAAGATGACCCGTGAGGCCGCCAATTCTGGTGGCCCTGTAACTGAGGGCAATTTCAGGGGAACGTCAAAGAGGCGACCGGAGTCCATGAACACCCCACCCTCAGCTTCCCATACAAAGAAAAAACCCAAGGGAGCGTCGGATCAAGAGTGCTCGGCCGCCCACCCGGGTCCCCCTAGGAGGAGCTGGTTGATCGGGGGAGGGTTCCTGACGGAAGCTCAGAGGGCCAACCCGTTGACAATCGTGGTGATAGACGAAAACTATCCCGAATGCCCGCTTACCCCGGAAATGTTCACACTGTTCCGGGGCGCGGTCAGGAAGGGGTATTTGACCTCGCCGCCCCAAGATTGGCCTAAATTTGATAGCTCTTTCTGCAAAGAAGGGGCTTTCATCATAGTGGCTAGCAACCCAGAGGCGAATGAGTGGTTAATTGGCAAATTACCCACTTTAGACTTACCCTGAGAGGGCCACAAATTAAGAGCGAAAGGCATCGAGCTCCTCCAGGGTCAGGTAAAGGCCGTCGCCTGGTTCCCAATGTCAATTAAGAAGCCGGAGACGATCCTGAAGATACTGGAGGGGTTCAATCCGACCCTTAAAACAGACACATGTCGCATTATCAGTGCCCCGACTGTGGAAGAAGGATCCAGACGGGAGGGGTATATACAACTCTTCGTTCTGTCGGTCCCGAAATCACAGGCGGAGGCGCTAGAAGACAGGCCTTGGTACGACCTTGGACGCGCCACCTTCATGGTGACGCGCCGAAACACGCAGGGGCTTGTAAGTAACAATGCGGGGAGGAAGCCGCCGACGTCGTAAAATGGCACCGCCAAACCTTCCCATCATTCAGATTAACTGCACCACAGTAAAAGCGCCTCAGCCATAACGCTGGGGAGTATGACTGTGGTGCACACAGACATCGCGCTAATCCAAGAACCTTGGGTTGTGGACGGTGCTATTAAAGGGTTAGGGAACTTTGTATGTTTCAGAGATCCGAAGTCGGACAGGCCCAGGACCTGTATACTGGCCAAATGAACCAACGCAATACCACTACTTGACCTCAGTACAGCGGATCTGTCGGTGAATTCAACAACATTAGAGGGAGTAGGCAGCATAATACTTGCATCAGGCTACTTCCCGTATGACAACAGAGACAACCCACCTAGGGAGGTCTGCAGACTAGTGGATTTCTGCACAAAATAGGAGATATCACTGATTCTAGGGCGCGATAGTAACTCCCATCATACAATATGAGGGAGCACGGACATTAAAGCGTGGGGTACCACGCTTCTGAATTATCTGGTTGGTACAAACCTAGATATTCTGAACGTCGGGGACACTCCTACGTTTCGTAATGCAAACAAAGCCGAGGTTATCCACATAACCCTCTGCTCTAGCAACATCACGCACATGGTTAGAAACTGAAGAGTCAGGGACGAGGTGGGAAATCCAGGGCGGGAGCAACCTAAGTGGTTTCGCGACCCTAGGCTCACGCTCTGGAATGATTATAATATTGAACTGGAGGCCATTCTAAAGAAAGTATCAGCCGACATCAGGGACAGGGAAACTCTAGAAGAGGCAGCCCGCACCTTTACGGGCGGTATCACTCTGGCCTTTCAGAGGAATTGTGTCCTAAAAAGAAGAAAAATCAAAGGAGAGGTTACCTGGTGGAGTAAGAAACTGGAAGCACTGAAGGAGAAAACCACAAAACTCCTCAAGGCAGCCATAAAATCACACAGCACAACACCGTGGAATAGTTACAAAAGAATAAGGGATGAATACAAATCCACGGTAAAGGATGCACGCAAAAGAAACTGGGCCACTTTCTGTGAGAATATCAATGGAGGAACAGAGGCGGAAAGATTGGACAGGATTCTATCCAAGAATCCGGGAGCCATTCTGGGCACGCTCAAACTCCCAAACGGCAAACATGCTACTACCGACGAAGAGACTCTCTCCTTCCTGATTCAGGCGCATTTCCCGGGTTTCAGTAGAACCAGGGACGACGAGGAAACCCCCGACACTTCGGTGATTGGGGTTGGCTGCAGGAGGTCGTTCACCGAACTAGGAGAACGACGCCGGCTGGCCAATAAAATCGTCACGCCGACTAGAGTCAGGTGGGCAGTAGGATCTTTTAGTCCTTATAAGTCACCGGAACCGGATGGTATATATCCGGCCCTGCTACAAAAATCGGAGGACGTTATCATCGGCCCATTGACAATATTAATACGGGCGGATTGGAAGGTCGACGGAGACTGCACTTTTCAGCACGATCTCCTTCATCAAAACACAGTAGACCCCCTGATGGGCATTATGCGCAAAGCCTTAACACTTGTAGACACCTGGTGTACACGTACGGGACTATCCGTCAATCCAGCAAAGACGGAGATAGTAGTCTTCACTAAGAGATACAAGTGGGACAGACAATGCAATCTTGTCTTGAGTGGACAGAAACTGACACTCAAGAACAAGGTAAAATACCTAGGTGTAATCTTAGATATTAAACTATCATGGAAAGAGCACTTACGGTATGCAACCGGAAAACTCACAGCATGCCTGTGGCAACGGAGAAGGTCTGTAGGAATAAACTGGGGTTTTAGACCGGAAATAATGAAATGGATGTATGAGGCGGTCCTTAAACCGAGACTTACCTACGCGGTCATAGTCTGGTGGAACAGAGCCCTATCAACAATAAACATCATATTAGAGAGAACAAGAAGCTTAATCAGCAGGGCAATCTAAGGAGCGACTAGAACCACTCCTACTGCAGCTCTGGGGGATGCTCCTGGATATTGAACCCCTCAGACTGACTTTGGAAGCAGAGGCTGCAAAAGCCCTCCACAGAGTCAGAAGAGCACTCGGAGAAGAGCGAATTAGGGAGTCAATAAAATACCCCAAGGGACTGGATAGAAGGAACGTCTTGCGGATGACCCTGGACACCACGAATACGCGCTTCCTCTTTGATAAGAAATATAGAATCAGCCTATTGTCCAAACATGTCTGGGCGACAGGAAAAAGTAGCCTACCAAGCACGAGAAATCTGTACTATACAGATAGATCTAAATGAGCGGCAGGCACTGGAGCGGGCATATACGTAGGCGAAACGGTAAGGGCACTATTGTCGGTCAGTACGCCTCGGTCCTTCAAGCCGAGCTGCAAAGGCCATCTCAGAGAGACGAGTGTACATCTTCTCGGCCAGTAAGAGCGCTCTACAAGCACTTAACAGTTTTACAACAAAATTCAGATTAGTGTGGGAATGCTATGAAGCCCTCAACAATCTGGCCAGGATCACCAAGGTCACGCTATTATGGATCCCAGGACACAGCGATATCAGGGGTAACATGATAGCAGATGATCTAGCTAAAACTAGAGCAAAAGAAAGCTTCATCGGCCCAGAACGAGCTGTAGGCATCAGCGTCAATTTAGTGAAAGAGGCAATCACTGAGTGGGTGGCTGCGAAGCATCAACTGGTATGGGATAAAGAGGAACGATGCAAGCAAGCAAAGGCCTTCACCACACCTCCAACGGTAAAAGACTGGACTAGAGTCATTCTTGATCTTCGTAAAACTAAGGCCAGAACTATCGTGGAAATACTCACTGGCCACGGTAATCTGCGCCTGCACAGGCACAGGATGGATCTGGAAAACAGCCCAGACTGTCGCTATTGCTGCCTTGAAGAAGAGTCTTCGGAACACCTCCTATGCAGTTGCCCATCGCTATCCGAAAGTAGGCGCCGATTTCTAGGAGCCTACTTTCTGAAAGTCGAAAATATAAGGGTCAGTGATGCCCCCGGAATTTTCTCTTTCTGGGAGGCGGTGACATTAAGTCGGTAACGTACCCAAAAAGGAGGGATGCCAAGGGAAACCATGCGTTTCGGGCTCTCAAGGAGCCCAAACTTAACTTAATAATAATAATAATTAGAAGAACAACTAAATGTTTTGTTACAAACAAGTCTTTTAGTTACTTATATAAAATTCTGATACTACCAATCCCTATGCATGGGCCTCCAATCTGGACACTCTGCAAAAGTGCAGATATTGTTAAATTAGAATCTATCCAACGGAAATTTCTAAGGTTACTCTTATACTCGTATAAAACTGATAAGGAAAATGAAGCCTGACACCTGTAGTTTATTCTAATGAGCCCGCATATTTGAGATATTAACCTTTTTTCTCCAAATAAACTTTACGTTAGTGAAAAAGGTACCTATTATAGTCATTATAACCATGCACGTGTTAGCACTAGAAAAAATGACCCATAATATAATAAAAGTAGATGGAGAGAGATTTCATTTGAGACCGATAACGTTAAAAAATATTAATCTGAGCCAAAGTTATTAATAATTATATATGGAGACTAAAAGTGCATGAATATTCGAGGAAATTAAAATTTTAATTTCGTTAATTTCTCATGCATTTTCAGTCACCATGTTCAATTGTTAATAACGTTAGATCAGATTAATATTTCTTAACGTCTCAAGATGAAGCTCTTTTTGCCTACTTTTATTATATTTTGGGGCATTATTTCTAGTGATAACACATGCATAGTTATAATGACTCCAAGAGGTACCTTATTTCACTAAAATAACGTATAGTCGAAGTAAAATAGCTAATATCTCGAATATGAAGACCCATTAGAATAAACTATGGGTGTCAGGCTTCATTTTTAGGTGCCAGAAAACATCTACTCAAGCCTTATCAAAATTCAAGACGCGCAGGGTTAATGGTATCCTTGTGATTAAATGACACCAATGGACATTTATTATCAAAAAAATATTATAAAATATCTAGTGAATTTAATGTATACACGATAAAATCCCTACATAATTTGCAAGATGTTATGCTCGTTAATATTATATTATTTGAAAAATTACGATGTAAAAGACTCCCAGATATTTTATCAACCAGAACCTGTAACTATCCTATACGACAGTTTAGAGATCTTGTTAAAAACATGTATAGATCAAATTACTTGTATTTCTTGAATGTCTACGCAGAAGCTGGAATTTCATGCCGAATCATATTTAACATGATAATAATTACTTCTCATGCATAATTAAAGCTAAGTTGTTATATCTTCCTATATTATACTATTCTATTATCAATCCGCGGTTGCCTGGGTTGACGTGTAGCCGAGGCATAGACTTCCTGGCATGAGGAAGCGCAGCGGTCCTCCCGGTTGGATTTGTAACGTTCCGGATGACTTGCCAGTTTTCCCGGAAGTCGGAAGGTGACTAAATAGTAATCGAGCACACTCTACACACATCTACTCTTACAATCATTACCCTATACTTACAACACGCACTAGACTCAACAAAATACTCAAACATCTTCTCTCGAGCGGTATGCTAGTCGTGAGGCAGATGCACAGAAAACCACCCGATCCGATTGTTCTCGCGCCGGGACACGCTGGAAGTATCCGGACCTCTGTCGGTTATTCCCATCGGCATGGGCGAAAGGCTAATGTGAGCGTAGCTCTTCCAAGACGGTTAGTTTCGGTGCGGGATCAGAAGCCGGCCATTTCGGACCCTGATCAGGAAGTACGTATTGGTCAGGGGGATCAGAACCCCTGTTGCTCCGGGCGAGCCCTGGTCCTTCCCTGTATTCCGGGACCGGGAAAACGAAGGCCGGGCCTCAGGGAAGTGCGGTAGGATCAAAGTATCCGAGGGTACACCCGTTCCCAGATATTTCGGCCCGCCTCCCTACGCACGATGCACCGGTTAAACAATCAAGAAAGAAAATGTTCCAATGCAATAAATAGATGAACCAAGAGGCAGATAAATTCCAAACCTGCCAGGAAGCAATGGTGGTAGTGGAGCAGCTGTCCTTCATACACAGTCCAGCCGCCCGCAGATAGTAACGGTCCAGGAGTTCGTGAAGAAAGTGGACAAACTCCTCAAAAAGATGGGAAAAGGGTTGGAGAGGCAGCCTGATGTCAATACCGACATCAAGCACAGCTTACCCACCCTCGTCGAACTTTTCGACTCTTGGAGGCAACGCCTACTCACCAACACCGAAGAGCACAGCGCGATAGACCCTCTGGGAGCCGCGGCTATCTCAAGCCAGCGGCCTCAAAATAAGAGGGTGCGATCGCGAGACGGTGACTTCGATAGTGCTGAGTCTTCAATTATTGTCAAAAAGGCTAGATCCACCGGGCCCTCCGAGATCGCCGGCTTTGAGGCAGTCCTTTCAAAGAAGGAGAAAGCTGCAGCTAAGAAACAGCAGCAGCACCTACATAAAAAACCTGAGTAGCTGACACAAGAACAACAGCTGCAGCGAAATCAGCAACAGCGACAGCAGCTGCGATAACAACTGCAGTAGCAGCCGCAACAAAAGAAGACCCCAACAGCCAAGACATCGGTGGACAAGAGGAGCGAGACTGCTCAAAAGAAGAGGAGGAGGAGAACACCTAGGAAGTGACCCAAGGCTGGCCTTATCCGACCGAGGGATGGAGTCACTTACGCGGACGTTCTCTCAAATGTCCGCGAAATGGTCACAACAGAGTGTCGAACGACTGATATTAAGTGTATCAGGAAAACCAAGGCGGGCGACGTCCTGGTAGAGTTGGGCACAAAAAGCAACAACCAGGAGCTGGGGACTATAGGAGACTCCATCAAGAAGGCAATGGGCATGTCGGAAGCCATAAAGACCCTGACGCGTAAGACAAACGTGGAAGTCAGAGAACTGGACAGCCTTACTACCAAAGAAGAAGTGCAAACGACGATCAAGAGGGTCTTTGACGAAGTAGGAGTCTCAACGGGTGAGATTAGCGTTTAGTTGACCAAGCCCAACAGTACAGAGCAACGACTGGCCATCGTAGCGATGGACCAGGAAAAGGCAGAGTTCTTCCTTGAGAAGAATCGCCTGAAAGTCGGCTATATGAACTGCCGACTGAGAAGATGGCAGCGGATCCAGCGGTGCTTCAGATGTCTGGGTTACGGACATCGAGCGCGCGATTGTCGTGGCCTAGACAAAGGCAAGGCCTGCTACAAATGTGGCGCGGAAGGTCACAAAGGAGCAGCCTGCAAGGCTACCGAAGCGCAGTGCGTCTTGTGCACTGACCTGAAAGTAAACCAAGCAAACGCGAAACGCTTAGGCAGACCAAAGCCATGCGTTAATGATGGACCGCATAACGGTCCTTCAAGCGAACCTCCATAGAGCCGAATTAGCCAACAGCCTTCTAACTCAGAGTATATCTGAGACGACGGCTGATGTGCTGCTAATCAACGAGCAGTACTGTGACTGGAACGTACCTACGTGGTACAAAGACACACTTGGCACAGCAGCAATCTACGCAAAACCACGAACCATAGAAGACGTGATCCGCGAAATAGAAGGCGAGATCGTAGTGGCCGGAGACATCAATGCGCGAGCATTGGAGTGGGGCATGCCAGTACCGGACAGCAGAGGAAAGTCCATCATGGAGATTGTATCTAGACTCGGCCTGATAGTTCTCAACGTTGGGAACACGTCGACATTCAGAAGTGTAGGGCATATTGGGACGATTCCGGACGTGTCTTTCGCATCCGAAAATCTAGTGCGTAGAGCGTTGGATTGGAGGGTAATGGACGATTACAACGGAAGTGATCACCAATACACCAAGTTTCAGCTGCGCGATAAATCCCAATCGCAAAGAGTAGCGACAAAGGCACCCCGATGGAATCTGGCCAGGCTGAACACAGAAAAACTAGTCGAGGTACTGCTCGAAGGACAGGGAAAGTTGCGAGCGACGAACGCCGCCGAATACAGGGACGGAGCGGAGACCCCTCGTGAGGAAGACTATGGGTCTCATTCACCGAGCCTGCGACGCATCCATACCGTGTAAGGGATAACGACATGGAAAACGCCCTGCTTACTGGTGGTCAGACGAAATAGCGCAACTGAAAGCGGAAGCGAAACGCCTCAGAAGCAGGGTGCAAAGAACGAGAGACGAAACGGAGGCAGCACTGTTGACGGCGCAGCACAAAGCAGTGCGCAAGCGGCTCCGACGCGAGATCAACCGGAGGAAGGCACAGTGCTAGAAGAACCTAAGGGAGGAAGTCAATCCGGACGTGTGCGGCTTAGGCTACAAAATCGTGACCAAGAAACTCTACGCGCTCCCAAATCACCCTTTCGACGAGAACACCTTGGCTCGAATCGCGGATACTCTGTTCCCAACACATGCGCCAAGGCAAGACCAGGAGGAAACCGCTTAAGTAGGTGAGATTCCCCTATTCTCCAGCGAGGAGTTTCGGATCGCCGCCAAAATGATGCGGAGCGGAAAGGCGCCTGAATCCGACGAGATACCAGCTGAGATATTAAAGATATTCTCGGTGAGAGCACCTTCTGTATTGCTAAACATATACAATAGTAAGAATAAGTGGGCCGCCACGGCAAAATTCGCCAAGACGGTCCGGCGACAAAAGAAGCTGTACCTAGACAGGGCAACCGTCGAAGGTATGAATGAATCGTTGGGAGACACTCCGACACCCCAACATAACCCAAGGACGTCGGGCGACTCCATGGAAATGGACGTGGAGGGAGAAGATAGGACGCTTTCTTAACCGAGAGGCGCTCAATTTCTCTCATTTTATGAATGTCGCGGGAAGGGACAGGGATACTTTTCCTTTTCGTACAGAGATGAATGCGCCGGTTCGCATACGCGTATAAATGATATGGGTTAGAACTGACGTCCCCTCGGGGCATTTAAAATATGAATTTTTAAATTTTTTTGAGGTCAAGGTAGCAGCGGTTGTCGAGACGATACAAAATTACACCACCCTGAGGTAATAAACGGTACCAGGATGGGTTCCGCCAGAAGAGGAAAGGGTGGTAGGTGTTAGTGGGTCGGTTTGCGACGCAACGGCTGTGTAGTTTTTTTCACGTTTTAGTTTATTTTACTTTTCGTCCTATATTATACACTATCCAGCTGTGCGAACCCAGTCGGGTGTGCTTTAGATGGCATTTCCTACATACCCTCGAAAAAAAAAAGAAAAAAAAATACTATCCTATTATAAACTATTAATTTGTATACTACATTCTATGTATTAGTCTTAATTTTTCACACTTAATATACGTAAAATTAAATAAAATAAAATATAATATAATAAATATTTTATGACTCGAAATAATCGACTCATTTCAATTATATTTTAAAACTAATAAATAGAAAAAAATATATTTAATAATCAAAATTTTTAATAATTATTATAATAATAATAATACATAACAATTCTTAAATGGTGTATGTATTCTTAGACATCTTTTTCTTGTGTGACTTAGATTTTCGAAACATTCTCTTATGTGTTTGTACTTAATTTTCTGGGGTTTGCTGATTTATTGCAGAAGCTTCTTTATCGGTGAATTCCATTGTTGTAGCAATTTGTAAGCCCTTTCGGTAAGTAAGATCCTGAGTTTCGAGCAAGCTGCGTTGTAACCTCTGGTTGCTTACACCGACGCAAAGTTATTTAATAAGGCTTTATCCTTGTAAGTACCGAAGTTGCACATTCTACTCAAATTGTTCAGCGCAGTAGCGTAAGTCTGTGTATCTTCTCCCAGTAATTGTTTCATGTTAATAAACTTGAAATTTTCAGCGACTTCAAATGCTTGTGGAGCGAATAAATCCCTTAACTTTTTTTAAGTGCACCATATTCAAGTGAAGTGGGATCCGAGCCCTTTAAATAATCATAAAGGCTATCAAATGCTTTGCTACATAGATGAAATAATTGGGATGGTACTGTAAGGATTCGTATTTTGTTATTAATATTCAATTTAAATATTATACCTTTTTATCATAACATTTAATTATTCATCTTTTCCCCGAGGTGCCTAACATGATATAAGAAATAAGAAAATTATAGGATGAGTGTTTATGTGCATTTTGTATAGGTATTTAAATAAGAATATATATATTATTTGTATAAAATATCAAGTTCAGGACTCGCATTTATTTAGCTTCACAGTTCCATACCATTAAAACAACTTGCGCTTACTCATATATTCGTCAATAGTAATAAGTAAACTGTCAAATATATGAGTTAACTGTCCAGATCGTTTTATAAGAGCAGGAAAAGTGAAAGTCCTGCTTGCTAGGCGGCTGTGCGCTGACTGAACATCCTTCGATCGGCAGCCAGCTCAATCCTTTCGATTGCTCGGCCTCGCGACTTTCTTCGGCGGCTCAGCCTCGCACCGCTAACGTCGCCTAGCAACCAGGCTCCCACTTTTCTTACCCTTTCCATCAATCATATCTCACATGGATGTAGGCATACATCCTTATTCTCCGCGATTCCTCTTTGTGCGGATATTCGCTTTTCATCGACCAGCCTGTGCAAATTTTGAGTATATTTAAAATTATTAAAATTTACGACAAACTATAGTTTGGGCCGTTACATAGTCCCCTCATATGAATTTGTATTTTATTTAAAAACACAAATTCCTATGAACTCCCATTTATTATTCGCACAAAATAATCAGATCATTTGTATTTCATACCCGTTTAAATGCATTTAATGTCTTTTCACTTATTATCTATATATAACTTATTCAGTGTCTTTTCACTCACTATCTATACAATTCTATTTACAAAATTTTTACAAAACTATAATCTATCAATAACACTATAAAAAATATAAAAAAAATTATGTTATAAAATTATAATTAAAACAAAAAAAATCAATGTTTATTTATTTTTATTTTTTTATTATTTATTTAGTCAGCACAGCACAGCACAGTTTTTTATTTAACGATTTATTTTTGAACAATAAATAATGGGGCTCACATAGTCTCCCGGAAATAAATTTATATCTTCCAAAGAAAATGAAAATTTATTTCCAAACTCCCTAACAAGCTACATACATCGCGCACAAGTATTTAGTGTACGAATTTTAAAGTTTTCTGCCAACGCGCACTTTCTTATTCACGGTGCCACTCACCAGCGAAGACGCTTCAGTTTCTCCTCCTCTTGCTGCCACTGTTTGTGAGTTTTTAGTTGTTCTTCTCTGTCCAACAGCTTCCGAATTATTGGTAATGGAGTAACGTTGAATCCTGGAGTAGCCGGCCATTGAGCTATTTTGTGCGACTCCCACGATCTATTGAATTCCTTGATTTGTTTTCTTTTATACTCTTCTGCATAATTTTTATAAGTCTTTTCATTATATATATCTTCCTCTATGATTACTTTCCTCCTCTTCATCTCCTTTTCATCTTTCTCTTCCTTCTCCTTTCTCTTTAACAATTATTTTTTTTTAAATTCGGAAAAGATGTTGTTGTTTCCGTCGGCCTGCTCATATTCGCCCGTCTGCGTGGATGACGTTTTTATGTTACTTTCTTCTCTGCAGGTCGAATAAATATACCCATTTCTTCATCTTGTTTTACATCGGTAGCACGCCCTCACACCGCACATCTATTTCGCTTCCTCCTCTTGAAGGTGGCGTTCGGCCTAATTATTTTTTCAGCTCCCTTGGTCTCATCTGCTACCCCAGGAGTTGCCTGCACCGCAACATGCACTCTCTCTAATATTTGACATGCCACTCCCTTTACACACTCCCGTTCCACTTCTTTAAACCTCTCCGGGTTGACAGGCCTCAGTACTGCATAGCCATTGAGAAATTCTCTTCCCAACATTTCTTCACCCACAAGACCCTCCACTTCTTTCATTAGCTCGAAGAAATCTTCTCCTATTCTTTCTTCCCTACTTTCTTCCAGTAAATCATGCTCCTCCACGCACAGGATCAGAATACCATCACACTTGTCCATTTTAGAAAATGCCTTGCTTTCTCGAGAGATACTAACAGACTGACATCCCTGTTCCTCGAATTCTCTTTTCTTCGTATGGCAGTGTCCTACTCAATTTTAATTGGTCCCCTGTTTTTCCAATCAAAGTTAAGCCTACAAGCCAGATTATTACCCTCGCTGGGCCGAGTGTAAATATTCGAGCTAGTGTCCTGCCTGTATTCCTCGCTCCTTTGCTGTTGACGCACTTTCGGCTGAGAGCTATGTTGTTGTTCTGTCTCTTTCTACCTGTGTATACCTATATATGTTTGTATATATACTCGATACATATGGTTCTGTTTACCAAATATTTAACCTTTTAAATTTGAGCTTTTTATTTTCTTCTCTCTGGTCTTTAATTTCCAGTGCTCTTTATTTGTCTATTTCTTTTCACGTGTTAAAAACCATTTGTGCTTAACTCAGATATTCCCAATAATAATAAGTAAACTGGAAGTATCTAAATTAAACTGTCCATATCGTTCTTTTCACATGTTTATTATATATTTATTTACAGACCATACTTATCTATTCGTACTTATTTTTTCTAATGTTTATTGTTAATATACATATTTTTTATGTATTTTTTTTTATAATAAATACTCTACATTAACTTTAACCTAATTTCCAGCTTCCTCATCTATTAAAAAATAGGTAGAGTCCCCTATTTTCCCCTGTACTTGATACGGGCCTTCATATATCGCAAAAAACTTTGCAATTTCTTTTTGTTCTGTATCAGAAAAAAAGAATTCAACAAAAAATTTTTGTTTAGCTTCATTGAAGTTTTTGTTTGATTTTTGCCTTTTATTTGAATTTTTTCTCTGGCCAGAAATATTTTTTCCTCGTGCGTTGTATCCGCAGAGCTAATGCCAGTTCTCAGCCAGGTTTTCCATGTCCTTGTAGGTTTCATGTTAAAATGTAGTTGTAAAGGTGTCATTTCAATCGTTTCATGATATGTTTCGTTAATTATGTTTTGTATAATATTAACATACGGTGCCTAGCCAGTATGTTTGTCTTTAACGAACGTTCTAAAAAACCGCCCAAGTTCACGATTTACTCTCTCCACGATATTACTTTGTGGGTGGCGTATTGAGGAGTAGGTTAAGACAATATTTTCCTTCTCAAGTTTTTGTTGCCATTTTTTCGAGGTAAATTGCATACCATGATCGCATATTATTTTCTTTGGCTTGCCAAAATTAGGAATATAGTGATTAAAAATCTTTCTTATCGCTGTTTCCATGTTTGCCCGTTTTATTGCGTACAATACGACTAATTTACTAAATGCATCGATTGTGGCAAAAATCTACTTCATACCGCCCGTAGAAGTCGGCAGCGGCCCATAGAAATCTACAGATAGTAATTTTCCTGGTCTTTCAGGTGCAATCGTTTGTCTATTGGCAAAACTTGGGCGTGTTAAAATCTTATTTCTCTGACACAAGTCGCACGTAGATAGTAAGTAAGCTATTTTATGTTTTAATTTTTTTACATAAAAGTCTTCTTCTATCATTTTTTTGTACCTTTTTTGTGCCAATATGCCCATAAATTTCATGTAATTCAATTATAAATTGAGTTACATATTTTTCTAGCATAATTAATACATACTGATTTATATAATTTCTTTTATAAATCAATCAATCCTTCTCTATTACAGCAGGTTTTTTTCTGTCCGCCTCAGGAATTTCTGTAATTATTTTAACTGCTTTTTCTCTAATTTTCAAAATATTTTCATCCGTTTCTTGATACGTTTGAAAATTTTTAAACACTGTTATCAGTTCTTTACTTAATTTCAGCTGTTTAACTGCTGATATGATGATTTCTCCTGGCTTACATCTTGCTGTTGACATATATTCAGGATGTCTGGATAGTAAATCAGGTACAACATTATCTTTCCCTTTTACATATTCGATTTTTATATTAAAATCTTAAATAGCTAGAATCCATCTCCGTATTCTAGTGCTAGTAAATCGACATTTATATAAAAAAGTTAATGCCTGATGATCTGTTTTTATATGTATTTCTGCCGATCTTAAATACGTATCCAGCTTAATAAGACTCCATATTATTGCCCGCATTTCATTTTCAGTGGTAATATACGTAATCTCACTATGCTTGAGCGTTCGGCTTATAACCGTGATTACCATCTCCTCTCCTCGATCATTTAATTGCGAGAGTGCTCCCGCAACCGCAAAGTCGCTTGGATCTGTGCGTAAAATATAAGGTTTTCTTGGGTCGGGGTGCCATAAAATTATGTTTTTTATAAACATGTCTTTGACCTTTTGAAAGGCTTGTTTTTCTCTGTCCCCCCTCATTTTTCCTCAGCAATTTTACCAGTGGTACCGTTGCATCCGAAAAATTATTTTCAAATTTTGTATAAAAATTCACTAACCCAAGAAATTCTTTTAACTGTCGCACATTTCTCGGATCGGGATACCTTTGTATTAAATCCTGTTTTTTACTCTGAGGTTTTATGCCTTCCGTTGTTAAAATATACCCCAAGAATTCTACTTCTTGACGTAAAAAATTTGTCTTTTTAAAGCTTAATGTAAAATTATGCTCTATCAAAACTTTAAAAAGATTTTCGATGAGCTCGAGGTGCTTGACTTCATCCTTCGATATACACAATAAATCATCAACAAAATTTTTGATGTTTTTACCAGTGCCCCCTATCGCCTGATCTAGTTCTCTTACTAGTGCTGCCGTACTAACGCTGGTACCAAATGGACAATCTTGAAATTCATATACTTTGCCTTCATACATAAATGCAGTAAATTGTTTACTTTTCTCTGAAAGAGGGATTTGCCAAAAACTGCTGGTCAAATCTAAACTAGTCATGACTTTAATATCATCACAAATTTGCAGTAATTTCTCCATATTTTGAGGAGATTCATGGTCTATAACCAATCTTTTGTTTAATTCTCGTGCGTCGAGACACAAACGCACAGATCCATCCTTCTTTATAACTGCCACAAGTGGACTAATATATTCATTATTAGATTTTCTAATAATACCCCATTCTAACATTTTGTGTATTCCGCCCTCACCTTTTCTCCGTGATTTATAGGGATCGGATAAGGTTTGATATAAAAGGGTGAGTCATCTTTTACTTTAAAATCATACTCAAAAGAATGTAAGCGCCCTGACTTTTTATAAAAAACTTTTTTATACTTCCATATCATGTTTTTGAGCCTATCAATTGTATTTTTGTTTTTACTTGTGCAGTTTCGGAATTTCTCCTCAATTTCCTGCCAAGTTATATCATAAGGGTCTTCTTTACCCTGAGATTTCTCATTCATCTAATTACCCCCTCTTTGGGTGATATTTTTATTCGTGAATATTTCTGGTAGCGGTTCGAGACGGTTATCGTCGTCTTTCAGTACACATTCCCCCTCCACCTCGCTCCAATTATCAAAATCTTCAACATAGTTATCCTCTATGGATTCTATATATCTATATCGAAGTTCATATAGGCTCAAAATACTTTTTTTATATGAAAGTGTTTCAATAATTTCATTTTCATCTTCTAAATAAAATTTCTCCCCTTTTATATCAATAACAAAATACAGTCCCTAGACAATTTTGGAACTACTATAAAATTAATTTTCCTTTCTTTTTTTCCCACTTGTGTGTCAGCAAAAATCTGGATTTTCAAACGTGTTGTTTGTGCACCAATCGCTCCCCTAATTACATGTCCACTTATAAGTAAAGTTAGACATTTTACAAATTTGTTGATATAACTCTTATAAAATTCCTCTGAAATACAAGTAATTGGGCTTCCTGTATCTACTAGAGTTACTACTGCAATTTTCTCTATTAAAATCTCTATTTCTGGGCACTCTACCTTTTGTTGCTGTTTATCCTGCTCATCGTCTGATTCAGACAATAATGCACCTCGAGGATCTTCAAAAATTGTATTCATTTTTTACCCTTTCGGAGTTGCATCATGACTCTCTGATTTTTAGAGTTATCCAAGGCGCATGCTGCAACTACTTGGAGTTTTCCGGAATCAATCCACATGCTCCCGCTACATCATCTTCAATTTGTCTATCTAGTGCATAAATATCACTAGATTTACCTTGTTCATTTTTTTATTTGCCTGATAGTTTGGCTTTACTCCTCCATTATTTTGAGAGTATGTTTGCTTTTTTTCCGGCCCTCTATAGCCTCCTTGATTTCCATTGAAATAAATGTTTCGTTGGTCATTCGGCTATATGAATTGTTGTTGTAATTATAATTACGACGATTTACCCCTTGAAAATCAGTCGTCGGCTTCTCATACGAAATCCCTGTGTTTTTCTGCGTTTCCCGAGCACGAGTATCTTTTTCTCTGTGCATTTCCTTATCTTTGCACGCGAGTAAGCTCAGGAACGTCGATCTGTCCTCGATTTTTTGAGATTTCACTGCGAATCTTACATCCAGATCATGATGACCTGCTAATTTCCTTATTAGCTCTACTTCAGTGTACTTTCCTACATCTAAAGCTTGACTCATTAAATCTGTGGTATATTCTAAGCGTGATTTTTTTTTTCATTAGATACATAGATGCCAAATTCAATTTTTCGCATTATCGTATCTGATATCCACATTCCAGAACCTGTCACGAAATTCTCTTTTAAATCTTCAAAACTTTCCACAGAATTTTCAATAATATCCCACCATGAAGTTGCTGAACCTTTTAATGAGTTCGATAAGGCGTATTTTACTTCAGCTATACTTATCTCTTCGGGGTTTAAATATCGCCTCATATCTCTTTGAGAATTTAATCGGTTTCTCTGATATTTCCCCTCTAAAAATTGGCGCGGCTATTTTCTGACGTCTCATTGAGGTATGAGAGATTTAGTTTTCTAGTATTGATTTATCTGTAAGTCGGCTTCTTCCTTCACTTACGCCCTCGCGCCTCCTTCTACTTAATTATTCGGGAGATATAGAGCGAATCTCAGTTGAGCTCCTGAGATCTCTTCGAGATTCCTCAAACCTTACAGAAGGTTCTCTTTCTTTTCTTTGTCGGTTTTCCAGACAAATTACCTTTCAATTAATGTCAGCTATTTTTCCCATAATATCCATATCCTTTTCTTTTAGATTTTTTATCTGTCTAACCAACTCCTCTATATCACTCCCATCTCGTATAATCCGAAATTCTGAATCACGTAGTTTATCCTCGAGCTTGGCTATCTTTCTATCCTTTTCTTCCATTTGATTTTTCAGGAGAACTATTTAATTTTCATTCACACTGGTGTCTTCCCTTATATCACGGATTTCTTCTTTCTGTGTCTTGCTTTCTCCTTCAAGTTTGTTAATCCTCCCTTTGACCTGTTCAATCTTGGAGAGTTTTTTTTTTATTTCTTGCGTTTCGTCAGCTGATGTTCCTTCTTCTAACATTCTCATGGCTTTGATTTCCGCTCTAATGTGGTTCCTCAGTTTACTTTCAGAAAAAGTATACATACGAGGTCTGTCCCAAAAGTATCCGACCTACGTTCATATCTTCGCGCGGAGAGACTCAGGCGACCTCTGGAGGGTACGAACGTCACGAGCAACTCCTAACCTTCTCGTCAGTAGCCTGAGATACCGATGAAACGCCTTAGTTCCCGCGCAGCGTGTATTTGTTTACAACGACTTTTTTGGGTTCGTCGCAATTTGGTTATTGCTAAAAATGGCAGAACTAACCGAACAGCGAATTTGCATAAAATTTTGCTTTAATCTCGGTAAAAGTTGTGCGGAAACTATTGAAATGTTGCAAAAGGCCTTTAAAGATGAGTGTATGGGCAAAACACAAATAAAAGAGTGGTATATGCGGTTAAAAAGTGGCCGCACATCTGTTGACAGTGATCCTCGTTCTGGTCGACCTTCGACGGGAACATCGTCGGATAATGTCGAGCGTGTGCGTGTCGCAGTTGAACAAGATCGTCGTTTGACTGTGAGAGAACTGGAAGATGAACTTGGAATACCAAAAAGTACTGTTTGGCGAATTTTAACCGAGAATTTGGGAAACCGGTGACTGGCTTCTTCATCACGACAATGCTCCAGCGCACACATCAAACCTTGTGCAGCAGTATTTATTGAAAAATAGTGTTGCGCAGCTCCGCCAGCCTCCATAGAGTCCTGATATAGCTCCCTGCGACTTTTGGCTGTTTCCTCGATTGAAAATGCCGCTTAAAGGACATCGATATGACAATAAACAGACTGTTGAAACTAATGCGACGAATGCACTAAAGGCGATTCCGAAGTCTGACTTTCAAGAGTGCTTTATTAAGTCGAAACATCGATATGAGCGTCTTGTTCAATCAAATGGGGACTACTTTGAAGGATGCCACCCCCCGGATGACGAAGAATAAATCAAGCGCCGAGAAATCGAGGTAGGTCGGATACTTTTGGGACAGACCTCGTATTTCCTTTCATCTGAGTTTGCAGATCAGATGTTATCGAAGCCTCCTCTGATGTTTTTTCAGCAACAGCCGGTGTATCCTGTACGTCAGCCGCCACTGATCTTCCACTAGTTCTTATCAAGGAGACTGGTGCATCTCTGATAATTTTCTCTCAACTGATTGTCTTAAATTATTGACTGCTGCAAGTCTTTCTCGTGTTTGGGTAGCATTGTTAGTATGTACCTTTGCTGTAAGCTCGCTTATTTGACTGCAAATTTCCGCCTCATTTTCTTCAATTTTATCCTGTTCCTTTTCAACATGTTCGACACGTTCTTCATTTTTTTCAACGTAGGCTAGCAGTGATTGAATATTGTCATGCACAATATCCTGCCATGCTCCTTTTGTCTGATCTAGAGGATATTCTGTTGCCTCATCTGATGTTTGACATTCAGAAAACGTTTTCTCTAGATCTTCGTGCCTCTGTTGTAGCCCCTCCTTAGTGACAGGGAGATACTCTTTTGCTCGTATCTTAACCATGTTGGACATGTTTGTTTAGAATATTAAGGAATTTCGAACACGGAAGAGTTAAAAAGAGTAAAGAAGAAGTAAATCGAGTACAGAAAGCTCAATGTCACAACAATTTCGTGAATTGTAGCAAAGGAGCAAATAATAAATATAATAATAATTCAATACAAGACATTTCGGAAGGGGAGGACAGTGATTATAAAACAAATAACAAAATATCGTTTGAACAAACAATATCGAAAACTCGAGCTCATAATAATTTTATAAATTATAGCAAAGATTTATTAAATCTAACTTTTTTAAATAATGAAACTGAAGAAAATAGTATGAAGATGCCACAAGATAGAATTCAATTAAAAAATGCTCAATACAATATTTTAAGGTCAGATTCCGCCTCGAGATTAGAGAAAATTTAAAGGGAACAGATACCAATGTTTGGGACAGAGGCACTAAAAAAGCGAAAATGTTTGTGAATCCTCCAAGTCTACAAAAATAATTAAGGACACATTAAATGGAAAAAATTCCAGTGTGATTTCCAAAATAAATGAAGATCTCATTGAGCAAAAGTTAAGAGAGTTTCAAATTATCGAAGGTGGTTTATCAGAAATTAAAATAAATCAGTCACAAATCAATAAAGATTTGCAAATTTCAAAATTTGAAGATATTATCAAGAAGAAGAAAAAAAATCAAAAACTTGAGATTAAAAATGAATATGTTGAAGTTGAAAATGAAGATATTACTTCTAAATATGATGATGATACAATTACCTAAATAGAGGAAAATTCCTCGAAGAAAGGAAATAATGGAATCGAACCATTAACCCTTTCGGGGCACATTTTTTTTTAAATTTTCAAAAATTTTATCAAAAAAACTAGCGTGCGAAAAAATTTGAAAAAAATATATATTATAAAGCTGGACACGGATAACAAAAATTTGAGAGCTCTAGAGTTTTTCGTTCAAGAATAAACGATTTTTTACGAAGAAAAACGAGTTTTTTGTGATTCAATTGTTTATAACTATTTATAAATAAATAAATTTGCATACTTTTCTATACAAAACTTATAACTTCTCATTTCAAGAGTCCAAAAAGTACTCACACGCATAGGAGCACTGAAAAATACGTCCAAAATACAGAAAAAACTGAAAGCAAAATGGTGGTACGTATACGTACCACTGCCCCTGAAAGGGTTAAAGACTATTTTTGGAGTCAAGAAATCACGAGGCATGCGCAGTTTTGCCACAGCAAATGTAAAGAATTCTGGTAGGAATAAATTATTAGCCTACGAGATCTACAATAGAAGGAGACCACGACAAGTTTTCAGTCAATTCAAGCCACAGCTGACATCACGTAGGTAATCAATCAAACTTTTGTGTACAGTGTTACACGTACGTTAGTGTAAAGTGCGCGAGTTATTAAAAACGTTGCTAAAACGAATTAATAGTGTAACGTGTTAATATGTAGAAGTGTAGTAGTGGTGGAATATGATAAAAAGACATTTTATAAAGGACATTAAGTTGAAATATTGCAAATGAGTATACTTAAGCAAATCACCTTTTATATAAAATAATGTTTAATTTCTTCAATTTAAATTATTTTCAATAAGTTTACTTAACAATATTTGTACCCTTTTTTAAAACCCAAAATAATTTTAATTTTATTAATTCATGTTTATAAATTACTTTCCTACAATAAACTATTTTGTTGAATGCGATAAAAGTCAATATTCCCTTTTCACCTTGATATTTTTAGTAATAAGTAAAAAAACATCAAGACAAAAAGTCGAAATCAACACACGTGTTCTCTCCAAAACAATTTATATATGTATTTTTTTTCCAGAAACAGCAAAAAAAATATCAGCCAACGCTATGGAAGTAATAATGTGTAATAATTTGTATAAAATATCAAGTTCAGGACTCGTTCAAGATATTATTAGATTATTCTCCGCGATTCCTCTTTGTGCGGATATTCGCTTTTCATCGACCAGCCTGTGCGAATTTTGAGTATATTTCAAATTATTAAAATTTACGACGAACTATAGTTTGGGCCGTTACAGTACCTTTTGTCTATATGTATTTCATGGTATGTAAATCCTATCTTGAATCTTGGGAGCCATCGGTCCCATTTGACCGTGGGACGTAAGCGTCTATTTATAAGTATTTGGTATCTTGTAGCACAGCGGCGCTCTCACCTGTACTTGTCGATTGTTTCCCGACAGCCATTTTTATGAGCTAATCTCACCATGTGGTATGTAATGATGCTCTGAAATTTCCGAATTACCGTCCTCGTCACCAATTGTTATGTAAAATAGTGTTTTTTTATCAATTTTTAAAACTTTACAGATATTATGTTTTTTTAATATAGATTATAAAATTGTTATAAACAAATACGTTGCCGTGACTAATTTACTGGTAATTTATTTTTCCCCATGTTCTGGAATCAATGCTATCGTTTTAAAAAATTTCAACTTGTGGTTATGATATTGACATTACTTTCATTCTCGAACTGTTTATTCTCATATTGTTCTGTTGCAATGTTATGAACAATCAAAAATGATGACGAAAATGCATGAAAAACTACTCAATTTAAAGAGCTGAAAATCCTCCAATTTTCAAGCATTTATCGTCATCATTTTTGATTGTTCATAAATGATGACGTAACTTTGCAACAAATAATATTTTTGTATGAAACAAAGCTTAAAATAAAGGTCTTGTAGTCAACTTCTTTGTCTCATTGCATCATCTCTCTAGCAAAAAAACTTTCAGAGTTATAACTCGAAGTATAGGTACCATTTTTTACTGAAATAACGCGTATTTTGAATACAAAAGGTCATATCTTGACCCCAAGGGCCTATGAGACGAAACTACAGATATTAGGCATTATTTTTAGGTACCAAAAACCACTTCCTTAAACCTCAGCGAAAATCGCTTCCCGAGGGTTGTGGACTCTCCTTGTAAGTGGTATTTATAGTCCCTTGAAAACTCGCCAATCTACGTTATTAAATTTAAGCCTTTTTAACCACATACCACGTGTTTTTGAATCAGGCGGTGCATTTTTCATGGTCACCCGGGCTTTAAAGTATTCTTCAGAAGTGTACTCATGGATTTAAGGAGCTACATTTAAAAAACAAACATTAATTCCAATTCTTAGAGACACACATATAAATCATATCAATAATAAACTATGAAGATACTATAAAACTACTACTACTATTATTGATACATGTGTGTCTAACAATGGAAAATAATCTCTTTTTAAAAATATAGCTCCTTAAATCCATGAGTACAGTTCTGAAGAATACTTTAATGATACTTTATGAACTTGGAATACCAAAAAGTACTGTTTGGCGAATTTTAACCGAGAATTTGGGAATGACTCGTGTGTGTGCAGAATTCATCCCGCAACTGCTCTCAGACCAGCAAAAAATCCTTCGATTAGAAATCGCTCAGGACAATTTGAAAATGATTAATAGTGATGAAAACTTTCTTAAAAAGGTTAATACTGGTGATGAGTCATGGGTTTATGGTTATGATCCTGAAACAAAGCAACAATCTTCGCAGTGGAAGCTTCCATCTGAGCCTCGGCCGAAAAAAGCTCGTCAAAGTTGAAGCAACATCAAGTCAATGTTGATTTTTTTTTTCGATTATGAGGGCGTTGTGCACCACGAATATGCCCCTACAGGCCAGACAATTAATAAAGAGTACTACGTTGAAGTTTTGAAAAGATTACGTAATGCAATCAGGAGAAAACGACCGCAACTTTGGGAAACCGGTGACTGGCTTCTTCATCACGACAATGCTCCAACGCACGCATCAAACCTTGTGCAGCAGTATTTATTGAAACACAGTGTTGCGCAGCTCCGCCAGCCTCCATAGAGTCCTGATATAGCTCCTTGCGACTTTTGGCTGTTTCCTCGATTGAAAATGCCGCTTAAAGGACATCGATTCGACAATAAACAGACTGTTGAAACTAATGCGACGAATGCACTAAAGGCGATTCCGAAGTCTGACTTTCAAGAGTGCTTTATTAAGTGGAAACATCGATATGAGCGTCTTGTTCAATCAAATGGGGACTACTTTGAAGGATGCCACCCCCCGGATGACGAAGAATAAATCAAGCGCCGAGAAATCGAGGTAGGTCGGATACTTTTGGGACAGACCTCGTACATAATTAATATATAAAAACTTGCATCAACTTAGATTGTATCAGAATATTTTTGCCGTCTATAAAATGGAGAATGATTTTTCACAGAATTTAACTCAGGTTGACTACTTAATAGTTTTGTAATCAATATTTCTCATTACTTTGATTTTTTCATATGAATATTGCTCTTTGCCCAATTTGTGACCATATCAGACACTTATGTACTGAAAAAAGCTATCTTCCTTATTTTTGGTGTGATATTTCGAGTGCTCAAAACAACTTTTTCCAGGATATTATGGTTTTGAATGGGTCTAATTAACCGACAAGTACCTGAAATGGTCTTGAAACCATTTTTATTGCAAAATTCAGAAAATAGGATAAAAAAATCCTGTTATTCTAATTTTTTAATAGATTTAATTTTGTTGAATAAATGGAGGTTGAAATTTTCTAAAATATGTAAAAAATTACTACATCTTCATATTCAGCCTTGAACAACTTAAATCCTATGGGTTTAAAAAAATCTGAAGAAATTCATGAACATTCTACTCACCAATGGGAACCTTTTTACTGAAGTTCCAGAAAACAAGTTTTTTTTCGTTTTCTATTTCCCAGAGAATTATATATATGGATCATTCTAATACTTTTCGAACAAATCTTGCGCACTCATGTCAGGGATTTCGCCGGCCATTTTTTATATAAAAGTATTCATCAACATAAGTTCTCAAAAATTATTTTAGCACCTAAGGTCCCCTGTGCGACCATAGTAGACTATTCTGAATATTCAAAAGTGGCCAATAACGGCTATTTTAAAAAATTTTGTGGGAGCTTTCATTAATACCAATTTGAAAGTATAAAGAGAACTGTTCCTTTTTTACGAACTTTAATAAAGAAATATTAGACCCCCATATAAGTTCAATGGGTCACCCCTACAGAGCTAAATATAAGCATAAAATTTTGTGTTTTTTTGGTTATGTTCGATTGCTTGCCATTTTACGAAATCGATACGGATTTATGTCTACCACATCTCAAATTATTTGTCTTTAAAAGACCTTTAATTCTATTTTTGGTACGTTCAAAACGGTTTTATATAGCTAAAGATAGTCTCGGGAAAATAGGTAACTTTCTTAAAATCGTTAAGTTGGTACCCCTGTAACTTTTCTCTCTGAGCCCTAACTTGAGCTCTAACTTTCAGGTAACATAGTTTAAACATCATAGAAAAAAATGATTTTGGTTTGGTATTGTGTATTGAACATGTTCGCATAACTGTGAAATTATTTTCCAGTTTGCTTTTTTCACCTAAACTAAACGTGATACAATTGAAAGCTGATGCAATTTACGTGACGAATTACACAAAGTTACAATAACTCAAAACTGTGAAAAAATTTAGGTGACAAAATGGGAGGCCGCAAGATCCTTGACATAAGAGCGCAAGATTTGTTCGAAAAGTATTAGAATGACCCATGTATATATTCTATTTTGATTACTATTCAAACAGTTTAACAAACAATATTTAATATCTTTTTTCAATATTAAATTTTACTTTTATTAATTTCATTTTTTAATAGAATGCCTAAATTATTTATGTCAAAGAGTCAAATAGTAAAAAAATTAATGTTTCTTTATAACAAATACATTTATATGCACATATATAAATGTTTAAAAAACGTATTATAATTAATTATGAATTACTTGACTTAAAAGAAAAAAATAAAGTAAATCTTATATATGAGCAAAACCACCAAACTTTCTGCATAAAAAAAAGAATATCATAAGAATAGCATTGTTTTTCTATATCTACTAAATTAGTTATTTTTTGGTGATAATACATTTTTAAACGAGCTAAATATTAAAAATTTTATAAATATTGCAAACGCCGTTTAGTATGTATGTTAAGGGGGCAAGCCTGGGTTAAACCCAAAAAAAACAATTTTCTTTACTAGTTCAGGAAACTTTTTATGTTTAAAAGTAATCATTCTGAAAACTTTTATGCTACAAATATTTAGTAATATCTTCAATTTTACTGTTGTAAAACCTGCAAATCTTGATCTTACACGTCACAATAAATCACTATTTTCAATGCCATATTTATTAAAGTTGCTGTGTTCCTCACACGATGAACTAAAAGTAAAAAATAATTTTTTTACAAGAACAATTTAACAATCAATTGTACTAATAAAACGTTAATTACTTTGGAAACAAACGAAAATTTACTACAATTTTACATATATATATATGACCGATTTCATCTCAAATCATGCAGGCCGACAGCACCTATCTCTCCGAATCAGCTCAAATTATAGTCTATTATTCTACTCGGAAAATAAGCGTATACGTATTTTTTGATTTTTCAATAGCATCCAAATTGCATGTGTTATGCTTTTTTAAAAAATGACTCCTCAAATTTCGTTTCTCAAAAATCGAAAACTTTTTTCTTTTTAAATCGTTCTAATTCGACTTTTTATGGATATTTGAAAATAATTATGTACCTATTCGATGCTGTTGGTGATACTCTTTCGATCTGCCAAGTTCAAAATTTTTTTTACAAAAAATCAAGGATGATATGGCATTTTTTATAAACAATGAAAAATGCTTTTTTCTCAAAAAAGCCATCTTTTTTTTTACTCTATTTTTTTTTATAGATAGCTAGTCTCAATACCTATATGGTCATATACATGACATTTGGAATATTTTTGTTTTTTAATAGATATAAACGAAATAAGAAAAAAATTTTATGTTCCCCCATAGCACTGTCGTGTAAGAAAAAATCCTGTGTATTTTTCCCTTTTATATGATTTTTAGACATTTTATTGCTTTTTCTAACTTTCCTGCTAACACGATTCTTTGAGTTGATTTTCTTCTTCTTCTGTTTCTCTTTATTTAACCATTTTGTTAAAGAATGAAGAGCAGTTCGAAAATATCAACCTAAGTTTGTTTGGATTAGAGACAACTAATGAACATGAAGAGATTGTTTTTGCTATGTGGGAAAATGGCCATCTTGTGAAGAAAAGATTAACAATCTCCAATTTTTTTAGCGATCTTTCTTCTTGGACAGTCAAATCAAGCGTTCATTTAAATATTAAAAATATACAAAGAAAAGCTATAAAAGAAGAGAAAGAAATAGCTGCAGCTAACTCAGGTCATCTAGTACTGCATGGTGATTTCGCTGAAAATTGGGCAGTGATTCACAGTAACCCTATTCAAGGTACTCACTGGGTTAATCAACAGGTCTCTATTTTCACAGCAGTTTGTTATCAAGGAAAACTAACAAAAACTTTTGCTGTCATCAATGATGATAGAAAACACGATTCTGCCCATGCCTTGTTAGCAATGGAAAAAATAATTGATTCGATGAAAAATGATTCAACCGATTTAATAGATCAAATATCGATTATATCAGATGGAGCAGCAAGCCACTTTAAAAATCGATTTCAATTGTATGAAATGAAAAATGCTTCCATCAATAAAAAATGGTTGTTTTCAGCTAAAGGTCACGGGAAAGGTGCATGTGATGGTGTTGGCGGACTAGTCAAACACTATGCAACTAGACATAATCTTCAGAACAGTCATATTGAATCAATACAAGATGCCAATCCTTTTGTAACAAAAGTTCAATCTTATACTAATAATATTAAACTAATCTTACTACCAAAAGAAGATATTGAAGTTTTTAGACAAAATAAAATAAAAGAGTGGCTTAAGGCTCCTAAATATAACGGCATTCAGAAAACCCATGTATGGAAAGTAAATGTAGGTAAAAAGAAAAAAGCTTATACAGGTCGAACTGCTCTTCATTCTTTAACAAAATTGTTAAATAAAGAGAAACAGAAGAAGAAGAAAATCAACTCAAAGAATCGTGTTAGCAGGAAAGTTAGAAAAAGCAATAAAATGTCTAAAAATCATAAAAAAGGGAAAAATACATAGGATTTTTTCTTGCACGACACTGCTATGGGGGAATATAAATTTTTTTTCTTAATTCGTTTATATCTCTTAAAAAACAAAAATATTCCAAATGTTATGTATATGACCATATAGGTATTGAGACTAGCTATCTATAAAAAAATAGAGTAAAAAAAAAAGATGGCTTTTTTGAGAAAAAAGCATTTTTCATTGTTTATAAAAAATGCCATATCATCCTTGATTTTTTGTAAAAAAATTTTTGAACTTGGCAGATCGAAAGAGTATCACCAACAGCATCGAATGTGTACAGAATTATTTTCAAATATCCATAAAAAGACGAATTAGAACGATTTAAAAAGAAAAAAGTTTTCGATTTTTGAGAAACGAAATTTGAAGAGTCATTTTTGAAAAAAACTTAACACATGCAATTTTGATGCTATCGAAAAATAAAAAAATACGTATACGCTTATTTTCCGAGTAGAATAATATACTATAATTTGAGCTGATTCGGAGAGATAGGTGCTGTCGGCCCGCATGATTTGAGATGAAATCGGTCATATATATATATATATATATATATATATATATATATATATATATATATATATATATATATATATATATATATATATATATATATATATATATATATATATATATATATATATATATATATATATATATATATATATATATATATATATATATATATGGGTTAAGTATGGCCAAAAAAGTATACATATAAATTTTTAGACCCCAAGACCTAATATATCTATAATTATGAGCCTATTAGAAATCAGCAGTTTATTATTTCTTACAAAAATAAAAGATGTTGAATGATTTTTATCGCAGATAGGGTGCGTTTTTGAGAAAAATTTGTAAGAACATTTTTTGTAGCAAATTACCTGTAGAATATATATGAATATTTTCAAACTTCAATTTCAAGATTTCTGATTGATTGATAAAATATGCATCTATTAGGATAATTTTGAGGAATGTCGGCAAGTTTAATTTTTTTCATTTTGTTCTTAAAATTTTCCTTGTGATAAAACCTTCAAAATGAGCCCCGACGGAAAATGGGTGGAGATTTTTTTGTAACAAAAGTTATGACAATTCAGACAAATTAATGTCCGTCCGTGTTAATTAAATGGGACTAAGCACGTGCTCATGACCACCCAATATTTCAGGAATGTCGAAGAAATATTTCAACGTTGCTGTGATATTGCGGATAAGTTGATATATTGCAGCTACATTTCTGTAATATTACATTATGATATATCAAATTGTAATATGCTACAATATTACATTATGATAAATCACATCGTAATATACGTAGTACAGTACTGCAATATTGTTATGTGACATATCGCATGGAAATATTATAGTAATACTATCCTGTAAGTTTACAGAATGATATTTCTCAATGCATCTCACATTAATACTGCCGAAATATTTGTATAATATTACACTGTTACACATCACACTGAAATATATGCGTAATATTCTTTAATATTATTATATGACGTATTACTTTAATATATTACAGCTATACTCCTGCAAGATTACAGAATGACATTTCTAGATGCATTTCAAACTAATACTGTAGAAATATTTCTACTATATTATATGGCAATAAATCAGTCATCATTTGTTTAACGATAACATTTAAATTTTATCGTTTAATTTTGCCAAAAATCTTGACTATAACTGTACAAATATTTTAATAATGTAGTTAGTCAAGGTTAACATAAAAACAAATCGAAGGAAACCGATTACGCGCGCACTGGAATATCCCCGAAACAAAACCCGGCCGCGCACGTATACTCGCCTTCCACGGAGAATCTTCTCGACGCACCCCGAAAATATTCCGCAAATAACCATTGCTTTTTATAATTCGCGAAACACTCACTATCACTCTACGAACCCGAACTTTTATGTTTGAAATTATACAAACTTACTCGCAATCCTCTTGAAATCTCTCGATTTTTGCTCTCCCTCTCTCTCACTCTCTACTACCGCTGAAGAGACGCGTGCACCTTGGCGAAGATGAAGCTGCTCCTTCAAGCCGGCCTGCCAGTCACCTATATACATACACGCACTCTCCTCTACTGTCGCAGGAGTATTACAATATTACTCGCACGTCTAAAATCGGCGGCGATATATTCGGAAGGGTCCAAACGTAGATCAACCCCTCGTAATTATTTAAAAAATTGACATACACACATATATATATTATTGGGACGCAGAAAACTTCGTCACAATATATACTTTTGATAAAATAATAATAATATTGTTGGAATGTCACTGAAATATTACCCAGTATTCCCATTTAATTTACACGGACAGACATTAATTTGTTTGAACTAACATAACTTTGGTTACAAATCTCTATATCTATATCTGTATACACAGATATCTCTCTCTCTCTCTCTCTCTCTCTCTCTCTCTCTCACTCACTCTCTCTAATTATTCAGAGAAGAAGGTAAGTTCGAACTTCCACTGTCTATTAAGACGCGAGACTTGAACCGCGCAGTTCCAACCACTCTGCAAGTACGACAGTGCACCGCAAGTTTGAAGCTCCGTCTACTACAGCAAAAACGGTTCGAACCTCTCAATTCGCTACCAGTCCGCGAGTTCGATACTGCAGTAAAAGTTCCGACACTCCTCTAACCGTCACTTTTCTGTGAGACTCGTCATTCGAATATTTAATCTTTTATAGCTTCAAAGTAATAGATCGGTAAAAGCTCTCGAGCAAAGACTAGATTCACGCGTAATAAAAATATATTTGTTTCACTACTTATCCCGCACAGTCCAAATAGTAATTCGGAAATGTTTTGCTCGGTGGTTATTCTACTCCTTTTTACCTGTAATACAAATTAAGCGAAGCAATTTTTCGTTAATTTTTTTATTATTTTGTTTCGGAGATGAAATCAATTTTTAGATCATCTAGTCTTCATTATTTAAGGGGTAACACCAGTCTAGCGGTCCGAAAAAATGCCTAATTTGTACGATTTTTTACAAGAGTAAGAAAGAAGGGATCAAATTTCTTTTTTTGTAGGTTTACTATACATATATTGAGGTACAAAAATATATTTTTTTTACATTTAAATACAAAATGGCGGCTATACAGCGAATCTCGTGAGAAGCCTTTTTCTCAAAACTCCAAACGGGAGAACACTTTTCTCGGAAAGTATGAGACCTGGAACAAAAAACCAAAGAAATTCTTAATCTATATAACGTTAACTTTGGAAGTACAATGGGTTTTTTTTTATTCCAATTTTTGTAGAAATGGCGCACTTCTGAAAAAAAGTCGATTTTTCTCGAGAAAAAAACGATGTAAATTGTTTATAAAAAAAAATTTTAATTCAATCGAAAAACGGCTACGTACTTCTTTAGAGAATCTATTTGTGAAGCTACAGTAAAAATTTCAATCCAATCCATGCAATAGTTTATGAGTAACTAGTTCTCCCAATTTGAAAAAACCGGTTTCGATAAAAACGCGTTTAAAGTCTTACATGCACGTAAATCATCAATGTTTGTTGTTTACCTCTAATCTGCGATGCCTGCATCATACATCTGACCATCCAAATTAATATTTGCCTCCTCCTCTTCCCTTCTCATCGATTTTGAATCTAATCGGGCCTTCTTGGCTGCATCTGTGAGCAACCGCTCGGAAAACTTGATCCGCCGCTCATCAGTTTCAATGCAGAAATTGAAACAATTTGGTCCTATTTTAAGGCCTAATTTCTGCATAAGCTTCATGATGCTTGATATGCCATCGTTGTAAATGCCTGCGTCAATAAATATTGCAGTGTCAAGAACGTGCTTGCCACTGGAGACTGCTGTTTTGCGTATATCTGCCGAGGCAACGAGTCACCAGATCGTCGCTACTCAATTCAGCATAAATAGGAGAAATGGCTTCAAATACCTATTGCGATATTGCTGGCTTGTGTTTATAATTCAAATCTCCAATGGCCTGGGCCTTCTGCCACGAGCACTATGAATCTTCGCCGCGCAGGCATCTCTCGTGCTTCGATTTGTCGTCCGTCGATAATTTATGGTCTAGCGTTGCGTAGATTTCATTGCGCATATTTTTTATAGAATCATAATTTCTACGTATTGCTAGACCATAATAAATTGACAATTCGTCGATTAATTTACCAGTGAGCTTGCCCTTTCCTCCGAGACCTTTAGTTTTCTTTTTTAAATGTCAAAGGCGAGTACCCATCCGTTTCTGCACGAGGTCGATGCACTCTTTCTTCGTTACTGACAAATTTTCATAAGGTTGCGAGTCTACGATACCTTTAAAAGTTTTTGAATCACTGTCCGCGACGTAATTGGCATATTTAAGTTGGTATAAAGATTCTGAGCGCTAGAACATCTCAATAACGGCATCCACTTCCATTTTTCCCGCCGAGCCGTCATAGTTCGATTGGCATTCGTTTTCATGGGTTTCGAGCCATTCCTTGTACTCATCCGTGTCACTTTTCTTTTCCCAAAATTCGCATGCCTTACAGTATTTACATTTTACTAAAATGTCGACCACTTTGCCAGTACACCATCCAATAAGTGATACAAATCCAAAAAAGGACGTGAAGCCGCGTTTTCGCCACGGACCATCGCCAGATACAGTAATACCACTTGTGTTTCCTTTTTCATCACTTTCTTTCTTCTCTTCCTTAGCTGTATTTTTCATACTCTGTTCACAAACCTCCTTTGCATCGACAGCAATCTTCTGCAGAACTTTATCGTAAAATAATTGAAAAATTGGCCGCAGTAGTCGCATAGCAAGAATCATTCTACGATTAATGTCGTATGCTTTTTCAATGAATGGTAAAGAAGGGATAGAAATGTTGTCGCAGTTTTGGCATGAAATAACAATTTTGAAACCCAAGCCATGCTTTCCACACTCGGTGAATGTCACATCTGACTTGCACTTTTTGCACACAACAGCTTGAGATATACGCGTATATAGTGGTAAATACGGTTAAGAAATTCAGAATTCGATAAGCAAAGCTTACATCTACTTCAAAGTCATCAGGATCGATGGTAGATAATTTTCGAGACGATGTGACAACCGCCTCGGCCGCCGCTTTGAAATTTTCGGTCTCTTCAAATTGCTCTTCTCCCCTTCGTCAATTTCTTGCCATCATACACTGGTCTTTCACTACTGTTAATATTGTTTATAATTGTCACACTGTTAACTTAAAATCAACGAAATTTGTAATATATAATAAAATAAATATATATATAAAAACGAAAAATCAGCAGAAATACAAATCGAAGCGTGTGCACGGCGTCGCTTTGCAGCTGTACTAACTAAAACATATACACACCAATACAAGCTAATGTGGGGACTAGATATTCCCTCTCACTCTAATGCGAGAGTGGGGGAAATGGCGCTGAGCGCCAACTTGACTGTAGCCGCCTGTGAGCGGCAGTTCTTGCCTATCACTCAGGCTATGAAGACGTGCTTCTGCACTGTCTTCCTACGAGACTAATAAATACGTTATCACACGTTATTCTTGGGTCTCGTTATTTATCTCGAGCATCTCCTTCTCCAGCCGGCATACACTCGAGAGAGTGGGGCTCTCTCCTTCCTAGTTCTATCCCTGGACCCGGCAATCCCCACACTAATTTCAGTATTAGCGCACCCTGCAGGATGCCTGAGGATCCTCAAGGACCTTTGGCTCTGTAAGTAACAAGATCTCCTATTATTTCGATACATGAAATCAATACAAAAGCGATGAATTAAAACGCGCCGCGCTCTCTCATTTAGCGCGCTCAGCGAGCGGTCCGCGGCGCTGCCGCAAAATCGATAATTGAACCTTTTAAAAATTATTTGACACTATAGGACCAATTGCATATTATTTTTATGACCCTAAAGTATTGTTTAAGCCGAAAAAAAATCGATTTTTTGAAAATCCTGGAGTGGTGTTACCTCTTAAGTAGGAATCAATTTTTAAAGAATAATATCATTATTTCATGTGAGCAATGCTAATGTTTATTGGCACTATCTCAAATTTAAAGACCCATCGGATAAAACTGCAGGTACTGTGCTTTATTTTTAGGTTCCAAAGTTTCATCAAAATTCAAAACCTGGACTCCATGGTCTCCTTATTAGTATCTTAACAGTAACTCGTTTCTGAATCGGTATGCTGTAACTGCTTTGTTCTACAGCAGACACTGCTTGGTAATCATGTCATTCTACTGCTTCGCCACTAAATCTGCAAGTGCCGAGGTCTCCGGCAGACGTAGCGGAGTTTTTCTTCGCGTATAACGTAAGAGTTCAAATTGACCAAATGAAAATTCAAACACTGACATTAGATAAAACACGAGAAAATTCGATAACTAAAAAATTGCCGTTTCTTCCAGCATATCAGACCATAAAATTGATCCACACGATCTTGGTAAAATTTCTACAAGTTCATTTTTATATTTCCTCGGCCCTTTTTGAGCCTTATACCGTAAGAGTTTAAATTGATCAAATGAAAATTCAAACACTGACTTTAGATAAAATACGAGAAAATTCGATAACGACAAAAATGGCCGTTTCTCTCAGCATAACAGACCGTCAAATTCATTCGAACGGTCTGAAAAAATTTCGACAAGATCGTTTATATATATTTCCTTGACCCTTTTGGAGTCTTAAACCATAAGAGTTTAATTTGACCAATGAAAATTTGAACACTAACAATAAATAGAATACAAGAAATTTTGATATCGAAAGAAATGGTCATTTACTGAGAAAAACATGGGCATTAATAACTTCCACTTGTGGTGCAAAATCTTCACCGCAGAAGGACATTAGATGTTTACGGTCATGCGAGGCTGCGAGCGCCACCCTGCGTGGTGAGAAATTCGCCTCACAATCTAACAACGTTTATGTTTATAAATTTTGTTTATGTCCATGCGTGGCAGCGAAAGTCGCTCACTGTGGTGCGAAATTCGCCCCACGGCTAGCAATGCGTGTTTATGCCCACGCGTGGCATTGAAAATCGTTCACTGTGGTGTGAAATTCGCCTCACAAGCCAGTGTTGTACGTTTCCCACTCACATGTGGTGCGAAATTCGTTCCACAAGCCAGCGTTGTATGTTTACGCTCACATGTGGTGTAAAAACTTCCCCACAACTAAAAATTTACGTATTATATATTATTATAATAATTGTATGATTTAAATTTTTAAGTAATCAGATATATGCTTAACCTAAAAACGTAAAAATCGTCGTCAAAAATGTAATTCTAACACATTATTTATTTTTTAATTCATTACTGTACAATAGTCGAAAATACTATGTAAACTTTTAAAAGAGTAAATTGACAAATTTACTCTTTTGAAAAGAGTTTTTAAAGTACATTCAGAACTTAAATTTTTCAAAAGATTAAAAACCTCTATTTATACTTAAAAATAAAGATTTATACTCCACCTTTTGAAAAGTAAATATATATAGGAGTTTCTTCTTTTCAAGAGAAAACATCTAAATTTTTACTTAGCTGCAGTAAATTAAATGAGATATTACATAGTACATTAAAAGATTTTATGAAGGTGAAGAGTTATTTTTAAACTTAAATATATTTATTGTTTTTAACACGTGCAAGAATAGGCTCTTTTCCTTGCATGTAAAGCGGATGGAAAATTGTCCATTTCAAGCGTGACTTCATTACTTTTCTTATAATAAATATCAATTAAATAATTATCGAAATTACAAATTTTCAAAATTTGAATTTTAATAATTTTCAAATAATTTATATTTAGTGTCTATTGTTAATTGTATTTTATATGTGAGTGGTGCACGACCATAAAAAAACCGGTGGGTAACAGAAGAGGTAACCCCCCCCCCCCCCCCTTGTTGCACAATATACTATTTTTTTTCTTGTAAGAAGCTTTGTAAAAGTAAAAAATATGTTTTTATAACAACGTGTTAGAATCATATTCTGACACAGTTCGATTTAAAATGCAATATTTTTAAAAAATGTCCGTATTTATGTGTGAAAAAAAATGGGATGTTCAGTAATAAACTGTAAAATATTTAGTAAATTTTTTTATTTGTTTTATTTTTCTCTTGTCGAGAAAAAAATTGTTTATTAAAAAAATCGATTTTGTACGTCGTACGAGAACATGAGTAAAATTGAATTATTCCCTTTATAAATTTCAAGAAAGGTAACTTTTAACGATCTCTTGGCTGAGTTATTTGCACAGTTCGTCAGGACTTTTATTTTTCAGAATATTTGAGGTTATATTTTTTACAGAATTTTTGTGATCTCTTATATCTCGAGAACGGCACGGTCATTTTTTTTTGTTTTTTGATGAACATACGAAATAAGATTGCTTGATTTATTTTTATATTAGAACTATTTTTCTATTTTACGATATTTTAAAACCTATAATGCAATTTATGATCATAAGCTTATACTTTTCTGTAATTTATTTTTTAATAAACAATTTAAAAAAAAAACACCTTTTTAAGGTGCGCGATGCGCGTGCTGTATCATATCAAATCGTTTTATATATACTGGTTACATTATACAAGTTATTTTCACCCAAACTTTATATACATTACCATACGGATTTCAATTTTAATAAGTTGATAAATTACTGTCTACAAAAAATTTATTTCAATGAGTATTTTTTAATATTAAAAAGTTATATTAACGTATATACGAATCCATATATTACAAGTAATTTAGCAAATATAATGTACAATAAATGTTTGCATTAAAAAATTTGCAAATAAGAAAAAATAATTATTAAAATCACACTAACGACTTGTGAGGCAAATTTCGCATCACGGTGAGCATCTCACAATGCCATTCGTGGAGCGTAAATACAAGCTCTGGCTTGTGGGGAGAATTTCGCACCACGGTGAGCAACCTTGAACGCCACACGTGAACGTAAATATAAGTTCTGGCTTGTGGGGCGAATTTCACACCACGGATGAGCGACTTTTGCTGTCGCGCGTGATCGTAAACATGCGTTGTTATTTCGTGGGGGAAATTTGACACCGCGGTAGTCATTGCATCCAACCACTGTCTTACAGTGGGGATATTTTTAGACCACGCGCGATGTATAATATGCCTTCTTAAACCGCGGGGATTATTTTCGCCCATGGTTTTCTCAGTGTTCTCCCAGTATATCACGCCGTAAAAGCAATCTAAATGGGCTGAAAAAGCTTCTACGAGTTTGTACCATACGAGTTTAAATTATATTATCTTCTCCGTATGTACATGGCCGTTTCTACCATTGTATCACTAGATAACTTCTCTAGATGGATTGAAAAAATTAATACATTGGGAAGACTTGCCTAGTACCGCCTATTGCCTAGTACCGCCCACCAGCCGTTTTTCTCTTCCACTGCTAGATGGAAGCTTTTAGGTACGGTAATTTGTTGCATAATATAGTGCTGTTAAATATACTCCGAGATGATTGCTTTAAATTGAAAGCTGCAAAAGTTGTTCGAATAAATAGTCGCTAGGCTAATTTTGCTATTTTCTAATCTTAAATACTTTTTAACTATTATTTATTGGCCATTTGCAGCATAAAAAATATGAAAATATTAATTGGCGGTACTAGGCAAATCTTTTTATAAATCGTAAACACGCAAATTTTAAACTTGGATTTATAATTAATTCAGATAATAATTTTTGAAAAAAAAAATTTTTGTTCTTTATAAAAGTCCATTCAACAAACAAGTTACAATTTTTATTTTTAAATTTGACCGTCAAGGTCAAAAGTTACAGCCAAAATAGCTATGGGTGGCAGTACTACGCAAGTAGGTGGTACAAGTCTGTTTTGGGGTTCAACCAAAGGAATTTAAATAGAAAAAAAAAGCAGACAAAATAATCAATTTTTGATATTTAATGAAATGTATGGTTAATTTTATTCGTGTAAATCTGGTGAGTGCCTTATGCAAAAAGCACAGTGTTTCGCTTTTAGAGATGTTTATTTTTAATTTTAGTTCAATTATTTAAATTTCATTCTAAAGCACTGTGAACTACTTCTGAACGTTAATAACAAAATATTATTAAGATAATATATTTGGTTAATAATAAAGTTTTGTTATTACTCTATCATCAATAGACTGCGATGACAGTGGAATACCCTGTCAAATTTGATAAAAGAAATTGCATTGGAGACTAATTTCAAGACTGCATTAAAAAGGCTTTTTTTTTTCTTTTCTTTTTTTTTCTTCTGTGGGTATCTAGAGTTAATTTAGTTCGTCCCTATTACCATCCTGGTCTCCCTCAATGAAAATTTTGGAAGACTGGGTTTTAAGATTGATAAGGGAATTGAATAACTGTCTTCCGTTTGATAAAATTAGGACAGTATAAGGATTCATTAGATGTTAACTTATAACATAAACCGTATGTATGACCGTAATCGACGGTCAATAACGGGAAGAGGTAGGATTTTTAAAACAATTATGAAATTAGAAAGTGAGATGAATGGAATAGAATAGATTTGTCCCTAGATATAGGTATAATAGCGAGGTGTTTTTTGATTAAAGAGAAGCAACAAAACGACATCCTGATGAATCAAAAATTCACCATTAGCCCTTGATAGAGATTAAAATTATGATCTAAAAGTTATATAAGAGCTGTAATGTGGAGTAAGATTGATGCATCAAAAAAAAGGTTCATGTTCAGAATAAACATTTACTATTGACTTATAAATAACAAAAAAATTTTTTTTTTGAACTTGATGGAGAAAGTCAAAATAAATAATTCAAACAAGAATTGTTAAATACAAAACCCAGATATGAAATATGCTGTTCCAAAAAGCTGAATAAGAGGAGAAAATTTGTACGCCAAAAATTTTTCATCCGTATTACAGCGATAAAACGGTATAGAGAGATATAAGAACTATATTCAATCATAATTCTCTAAGTAACTGTGTAGGGAAACAATGATATTTAAAGCGTTTACCGAAATACAGAGTTAAAGTTGTTTATGTTAAGTTGAAAGGTTCAAGCGTCCCCAGAACCCAAAGTTAAGGGCATGTATGATGTGATGAGACAAACAAAACAAATTTAAATATAAATATATATGAAATGTGAAATTTTAGAAATTACTAAATGAAAATGATCTGTTGTAGAAATAATAGAAGGAAGTAATCAAAAAAATTGAAAATTTTTCAAATAAGAACATTTGCTTTTTTTAATAATTTATTCATAAAATTTAAACTTTGGGGATTATTATGATACAGTAATGTAAAATAATTAAAAATGAAGAATTATGTGTACGAATTGTAAATGTATAAAGTTTTTCTCCGCGACTGAACTTGAAGTGTTCAATGGACACGTATGTAAATAGGCGTGAGTAAAAGATATGTAAAAGATCTTATTATTTTACTTCCCCTAAGTTCTCTCGCCAGAAAGAACATCATTGGAATTCTACACCTATGAGGCCATTAAGCCTGAATGACCCCTCGGTGGTAAGCCTCCTCCGAGTAAAAGGTTGAGCGGTAGGAAAACTGCCAAGAAAATCTGCTGGCCTCCTTGAGGTTTCGAAAATTTCACTTTGAATATACCTGCACTATTTCACCGAATTTGTACTAATATGATACTGATCAGGATAGGAAAGAACGAAAAAATAAAATAAATTATTTATTGAAATTATGAATTTGAGTAAAACAATACCTTTAAATTTGAAGAATTTGATGATAATTCACGAAAATCTAAGGAGCAATAATGCTCATTGATCCAAATAAATAAATAAATACGTAATGAAATCCTAATTTGTTGACTTAGCTCACAATGTACATGCGCAGAAACACATTTTTAATTTTTATCCTTTTTTTTTTTTATATCCTATGGGTATATGGCTGACGCCATTATGTCCCTGCTACCATCCTGGTCTCCCTCATTTGGTGATTTTGGGAGACTAGGTGTGAAATATGATGTTATGAATCTGATTTCGTATAAATTTAGAGACGAAAAGCAGCCCACACTTGGGCTCTCCAGCGCAAGCTGGTGTTATCTTTTTCCTTGATAAAACCAAGTGTGGGGATAGCTAAAGATGAATACAATACAAAGTAGGATTCTATGGTAAATACGAAAATTGATTTGTGAGTTATTTTGAGAATGACGAATGAGCTGTAAATCATACAGCAGTCAATTTGACAATAGTATAACCACATAAGAGACCGTAGTGACCGGCCACTAATGGTGCAGAGTATAAATATAAAAATTTGAAAATGATATAACTAAAATTATACAGAAGGTATTATGAAAGAGTGGTATCCTTTGATTCTCAGAGAGCGATAAAACGACTTTCCGATAAGACAAAGACTCTCCCTGACCCATTTATAGAGGTTAGGATAGTTTGCAGTGATAAAATCGACTATGATAGTGAAAATGGAAAGGTTCGTAAAAACGGTTAGTTGAGGTAATTATAGAGATCTGGTAAGGTCCAATGATTCGCCAGATTTTGGCCTCACTCAAAATTTACAAATACCTAAACATCTTATTAAATGAAAGAAAGTTATAGAATGCAAATCAAACAAAATGTGGAAAAAAGGAAGAAAAAACCTTGACTCAGCAATATACTGTTCCAAAAGGCTAAATGAGAAAGAAAATTTCATACGCCAGACTTTTCATTAAATTAACAGCAATAGAACACTATATGAAAACCAAGATAATTAGACTTAGTCCAAAAACTCTTAATTTTAAATGTGTGTTGATGTTAGAAGTAACTGTAAAGGGATCCAATTGTATTAAGAGTCTGTTTATGTTGTGGAGATACATTTGAGAGTTGCCTGAAGCCAAGGTTAAGGTCATGCGTGTTATAGAAACAGCACAACATGAAGACCGAGAATTAGAAGAAAACCAATTTTAGAACTACTGTAATGTAGATTGTCTTGGAATTGATGAAACTATAAATTTTAGATTTATAATATGGGAGATATTATGGTATGCATAATATTCAATAATTGAAATTAAAAAGGGAAAAGAAGCAAAAACAAAAAGATATATATATATATATATATATATATATATATATATATATATATATGTATTTAAAACAATTGTGTGCTATGAATTTGAAATGAATAAGATTTTTCCTCAGAGTATAAATGTTGAATATTAGATTAGATGGGCCCTTATGTAAATGGACGTGAGAAGTGGATATATAAAAGATCTTATTTTACTTTCCTTAAATTCTCCGGCTAGAAGCATCACTGCAATTCCACACCTATGATGCCAACTGGCCTGAATGACTCCACGGAAGTATGCCTCCTCCGAGTAAAAGGTCAATAGGTATAAAACTGCCAACATAAAACTGTCGGGTTTCTCGAAGGTTTCAAAAACTTCACTTTAAATATCTCTGCACTAACTCATTGAATTCATACTATTAAAATACTGATCGGAATACAAGTTAAAATACATACGTTAAAATAGAGTAAATTATTTAATGAAAATATGTAATAACTTTTATTAGAATGAATTTGAAATAAATTATGATGAACAGTGAATAGGAGAGGCTTGGATTCCACCTTCACATTCCCAGCAGAGCAGCAAAGACCGAGGAAGGAGAGGTTAGAATGCGACAACTCAGCTCGAAGCCTGAACGCGGAATGTAATGTTTATCCTCAATATCATTTTTAGTTGGTTGTTAACACATACATTTGATCATAACATTAGATCTTTTAATTACGTACAGAATTGCTTAATAACTCATTTGTAATAATTAACTAAGAGTTGACAAACGACTAATTCCCATAAGGTTATGTGTTAAAACTGACTTTTTTAGGCTGTTTTATCGATAATTTGGTCATTGACCCCACATTTTTTTTGTATTTGGGTGATGTCGCCATAACTTGCCCAAAACAAGCCTAAAATCGTCGGTACGTGACAATTGTCGATTTTTACCCCTAGCCTCGTGCATTAATTCCTCTGAATTTATGAAACATAACTTCGCATGACATTTTATGTATTTTTAGGTGTAGAATCACGTGGTGTAATTAGTTATTTATGAAAATGACTGAAAATGCCTTTTATTTTGATAATATTTTTACATTTTACTTTTAAACTGCTCTCATAACTCCTAGATTTAGCATACAAACTTTTTTGCAAATGAGTTTTATGAACTTCATCATTCAGTACCGAAAAACACTTTTTACTTGTAGTAAAACATCTAATAAACAGTATCTAGATAGTAATTTAGTTATGTTACAGAGCTGACCTCTACTGCTTTTTAATGAAATCTGAAGTGAGAAAACTGTTTATACTCGCAAAATTTTGAATTCACAGATCTTGTTCCGGATACGTTTGATGAGATATAATATATAGTTTGCTGATCCACCGTCAGCATGGTCTATTATAGTAAACTGCTGGACAAAAAGTATGCACCCTACTTTAATGATAATTAGCCAATTTTGAGTTTAAAACCAATACAAACTTATATTATAAACCCTATAGTTTACTATGTACACGAATGAAGTTTGTTTTATCTACTTTACTTCTGCATAGTGCCATTTTATATCGAAATTTGAGTTTTGGACATGTTATGGAACTGACATTTCAGATCTAATTTATTGATTTGTTTTAAAAGATAGCACTTAAGTACATTTCCAGCTTTTGACAATTATAGTTGGTTATGTCATACATGTATAAAAATTAAGAAGGAATTTTTTTTACGAATGTATAAGTGTCTAAGAGACCTGGACGCAAAGTGGGCAAGTTACGGTGGTATCACCCATATTGGGTAGAGGCACTAGTAGTCGGCCATCTAAGGAAAAACTTGTATTCAAGCTATTGCAAAAAATTCAGAAAAAATCTTTGTTTATAAATTAGCGGTTCTATTACACTTTAAATCTATTCTAGTTTTTGATAAAATGTTTGTATTTACTTAAAATATTTACAGGATTATTATAATATGTGTTTTAATAAAATATGATGAAAGCAGTAGTAGTCGGCCATCGGAATCTATTACCCAGCCACTTGATCGCTAGTAGTCGGCCATAGGACAATTTATGGCAATACGTCACGCTTTAAAAACATTGTTTATTCTTTTTAATAGTTCTATGATATAAGTTTATCTATTGAAAATTGAATAAATATTAAATGAATGAAATTAAATATTAATTAATCGTAATGACCGTTACAATTAAAAGTGACGTTGGACATGGGTTATCGACCAGGCCCAACAACAAACGGTTCGTCAAAAATTAAAAAAATTCTAGTTGTCGGCCACCTATAATCACATATTGATAAAGATATATCGAAAAAAATTATTATTAATGGTTCTTAAACTGTTTTAACGTCAGAATTAAATATTTAAATGGCATAAATCATTAAAAAATTATTAATCTAGAGATATTTTATCTATGGGTTTATTTTTTAAAAGAGAATAGCGATAGTGTCCGATTACTGGGAGGTGGCCGACTACTAATGCCTCTACCCTATCAAAAGTTTAGTCTTAAAAGTACAATTTCATAAAGTTTCATTGTCTACATTTTTATAAAAAGTTGTTTGAGCCTCCTTAATAAATTCAATTTATTGCTGAATATCTATATAATAAAATTCGGTATTTTTCAGGCATCAGTTTACTATAAATAAAAAGTAATTATGGTTTATATTAAAAACTGACTATTTTACCTCACCCTACCATATATAGAATTAAATTAACTAGGATTCTATGTTTTTTGAGTAAAAAATGTTAATACATGTTACATATAGTTTAGGAGATGCCGGATACTAATATTACAGTTTTTCATTTTATTCAGTGAATATATAAGATTTTCAAATTTCACGAACGAATGCACAATTTATTTATCACTTAGAATTTGTGTATGTTCGTAAAATTGTCTTGAAGGAAAAACTGACTGCATAAAATGAAAAATTAATAATGTTGGTAATAGGTCCAAGGTATAGGACTCTGCTCTCTCCTAAAGTTATTTAGTTATAATTTAATTATTGTTCTTTTTGGCTTTAATGGGTACTATATGCTTAATGAATAAGCAGATTTTTATAATTTTGTATGAAATCAACTCAAATTTTGAACATTTTAATATATCTACCTCTTTTTGTTACCTGTTAAAATTTATTTACTCTGTAAAAACTGTACACTTTTTGGAAAAAAGGCCTTATATAGAAATATTCAGCGACTACAGGAAAACAGGCAGGAATGTTAACTTTGCATTGTCATGTTGAGGAAAAAAAGTTACTAAAATAGAAATGCTTTAAAGCTACTATCTTAATGATTACATAAATGAATTGACTCATTAACTTAATTTAATACAAAAAACAAAATAAAAAATTACGATTTACAAGTATAGTAGCAACACAAATAAATTATTGTATGACATAATTATTAGTTTTATGTAATATATATTTTAACAGAAGTAATTCAAAACTAAAAATAATTTGCGAATATGGCTACATAAAATAATATAACTTTTATGAATTCTTTAACGATACACAGTCAATAAAACCACTTACAGTTGTTTTGCATTGTTTCCCAGCAATCAATAATTTTATATAATTTTGCATGATGAAATTTTATTTTTTTACTTGTATTGTAAAAGGTTTTAAATTCAGTATTATATTTAATTGTACAAGCGAATTAATAATGTATCATTAATTTAGTTAGTATTAAAGAATAACAAATAAAATAAATAAATTTACGTTATATTTATGTTTTTTTTATAAAATTTTACAATTCATATTTAATTAATAGAAAATATTATTCTGACGGAAATTGTTCCTAAAAGGTCAGACACGAAGTGGGATCGGCGTTGGACCTCGAAAGATTCAGAAAGTCCAAACGCTATATTCAGGTCGTTGACTATACTATTAGACTTGCATTGCATATTTGCATCTTGTATCTGCGGGTGTTTTCACATGGAGCGGAAATTTTGCAGCGGAACGGAAATGGAACATCTGTAGCGTAAATTCTTTCCGCTCTGTCAAAAATATTTATTTCTAAAAATTCTATTTAAAAAAATAAAAAATATTAACTTTAGTAGACTATATGGGTATCATGTGGGAACCATGTAAAATATATATGGAAACCATATATTTTTAACTAGGATCCCACTAGGAAATCTGTTAAGATAATATCATTATCGCATTTCTCTTCTTTCAAATAACGCGCGCTCTCGAGCATTCGATTAACAGAGTCACGGCGTCTCCCAACGGTTTTCTCCAGTGCGCGCTGCTCGCATCCCACGAGAATAAGTAGATAGCTCTCGACGCTTCGTACGTGGGGGCTCGAGCAGGGGAGAGTAGCACGGTCGCGATATACGTGTATATATACGCACAACGAACAACACGCCGACGCGCTCCGAAGTCGCTTTTCCTTTTCGGGGTACGCGTGATTATTTTTATTGTACACGCGAAGCAGACGTGCACATCTTGTTGATGTGTAAATGAACTTACAAAGAATAAAAGGTGTCCATTTATTACATACCTCTTAACAAAATCTTTCCAAAAGCCCACGTGGTTCCTACGTGGTTCCCATAAGATACCATATGGGAACCATGTGGGAATCTTGTGGAATCCATATGATTTCCATGTGGTAACCATGTAGGACTTTTCACGTGGGTGGCTTAATTTATGTATGCGTGTGTGGATCTTGTGATCGCGAGTGTGCATCTGGATACGTTTATTCGATATATATGTGCACGTGGATGTGTGCACATATTTTATAAAAATGTATGTCTAATTCATTAGTATTACTTAGGGTAAACTAGCCAATAGATAGACGCTTAAGGATTTTCTCACTTTGTACATCAGATTTTTGTATGATAATATCATTTGTTTAAAACAATTTGACACTTATCGAATGTAACAAACTTTAATTTATCAGTAAAAAAATATTAATAGTGTTAGAAGTTTTTGTTTAATTAGAAATTACGAAAATAGTGCGAATCCGTGCGAATACCCAGTAGATAGACGATTCTCAATGTCCATTTACTTTGTTAGTCTATTGGGTTATTAGGTTATACATAGCGAAGACCCGATAGATAGACGATATTTTTGAAGATACCTTATTGCATACAAAAAGAGCATGCCGTTCATAAATATCATATTTAATCTAATCGTAACAAGTTTTTATGCAATTCCTGTTAAAAAAATGAGATTAAAGTCAATAGAAAAAAAATCTATTGCATTTTATGCTAAATCTTAATTCTGGAAAGTGCAATAGAAATATATACAATCTTTAGAATTCAATTCAAATCTATTAGATCTATGTTTATAAAAATATATTGAAAGGAATACATTTTCTTTGATTGTCTATTGATTTGAATAGGTATTTAGTCAATTTAATGTAATTGGTATCAATTGATTGCACTATAGTTGATGCGATTTTTTAGCTGAATACAAAACACGGCATTTTACACATTTTTTTGTTAAGTTTAAGATAATTTTGCATATATCGAACTAACCTAACTTATACCACGATTTTCAACCTACTTCGATTGTCACATTTTATAAGACATTATTACCTTACTAAGGTAAAACATTAGTATCAAAACATTTATAAATACATTATTAAACATCGTTTGTAACTATTACTCAACATCGTTACTATTAACGTTACTCTAGTGGAAATGATATTTGAACATAACTGTCAGAAAGTATTTAAAAATAATTAATAGTGTTTATAACCTTTTTAAAGTGTAAAATTTCGCATGTACGAGTACATACATAACAGGTTTAAATAACTATAAACACTTTTAAGCAGTTCGTTACATTTTTATAAATTCTAAGTATAATAGTTTTAAACAGTTATATAATATACACTTTTGAACGCATTTAAATAATTATAAACCCTTTTAAACGGTTATGTGTATTTTCATAAATACAAATTCTTCTTTTCATATATACGTATATATAAAGACAATTTTGTGTGTAAATATATAAAACTGTTCATAATTGTTAAAAGTATTTAAAATTGTATATAACTGTTTACAAATGTATAAAAGTCTTTATAACCGTTCAAAAGTGTTCAAAATCGTTTAAAAGTTTTAAAAGCACGTTAAAGTATTTAAAAGCGTTTAAAAGTGTTTATAACTGTTTACAACTGTGATGACAAGTTAAATTTAACATTTTAAAACAGTTAGCGAAACTACGTTGTACTTTTTACAACGTACACATAATTAAAGATTACGTGATAAGTTTTGTTCCTTATTTTTTTGTTTATGTGATTTTCCAGTTGACTCAAAACAGATTTAAATTATCAAAGTTCTTTCTTTTTATCACTAATTTTCTTCGTTTTTTCACCTTTCTGTTTGTCTTTTTTTATATGTGTTAACCAAGTCATACAAAGATAGTTTTTCTGAAAATGGAATAATTTCTTTTATTATTTATTCAAATTTGATTATTAAATTTATGATAAAAATTAGTATTTTTAACTATGGACTTACCCTACAGTACCTCAGGAACATCACGTTCATTTAATTGTCTTAAATCGTTGACATTAAAATTTTCAACTGTGAAATTGTTACTAAACTGAATTTTTGGAACTTTCAAGACTACTTAATTAATTTATTTTTCGTTGTTTTCATTATTTTCGTAGTTCTCTTTATGTGAATTTTCAATATCTATTTGTAATGTATGTAATATTGGGAAAGCAATAAGTTTATCGTTGCATGGTATCCTGAATAACTTACATGTGATTTATTTTACACTACAATAATGCCATGTCATGTTATTTTTTTCATTCCTTTATGATGTTTATTCCCAACTTGCTAGATGAACAGGGATATTCATAAAATGGACCTATAATATCGACAGTTTCACCAATCACATATACGTAATTATTTTCACACTTAAGTAAGTTGCAAACCTTTAAAATGTACTTATTGAGAATATAAACGTAATTATTCTTGTTATCATTGCAGTTAATTTTGAATGAATTAAATAATCCAACTTTATATTGCAATATATTTGTAAAGTTATTAGTTAAATGCCCTTCATTATGGTCTGGTTTTAAATTGAATCTTGATGTATCACTTAAGCATGAACTAGTTTCTTGAAGAATTTCTATTTCAGTGCACCTGCACATTAGTTGTTGCAGTGGCTGATGGCCACTTCGAATCAATCGCTTTATATGGCTAATGAAATTTTCGAATCTGATTGAGTAGATAGGCTGTAGGCATACTGGCTCATGCAGGTTCTGTATCACCCCCTCCCCTGCCAAAGTGATCCTGTATTCATAGTGTGTATAAGCCCTATCCCCGTTTATCCCCTTCTCAAATTTGTCAGCATTCGTATTGTATGTTTTAAGCCCCCTCTCCCCCGGATTTACCCTCTCAAAGTGATACAGAATCAGTAGTGTGTATAAGGCCTATGCCTGATCCCTTCTCCAATTTTTTCCGGATTCGTATTGTGTGTTTTAAGCCCCGCCTCTGAACTGTCCCCTCTTAAAGTGATGTAGAATTCGTATTTGATTTTTTCTATCCCCACTCTGTAGGCCCGAATTCGTATGTGTTTTACTCCCACCCGAAGAGAGGGAAAGGAGCAGCCTCTTTGCTCCTCTTTTCGATGAAACAGATGGCATGCGTAGGAAATGGAAAGTAGCCGAAAATGAATGAATAGAAAGGGTCAGCCTTTCTTTCCTCTGCTTTTAAAAATAGATAGAACGTTGCTCACTGACTTTGCTAGCAATAAACGTCTTCGTCGCAGGTATGTCCTGTAGGTGCGCGCAGATAGCAGGAAGATTGTATCAGTAAACGGCCTTCGAGAACTTACTGTGCGCAGGCATTCGAAAATTTATTTTTCTTCAGGCTGATACGCTCCTAGTTTTTTTCTGCTGGAAACGAATTTATTACAGTATGGCACGGTGCAAGTTTGAAGGTCCTCGCGCAGGTGGTAGTAAATTACTTTCCAGCAATAAATAACCTTTTGGGAAGGCATACTGCGCGCATAGATTCGAAAAGTCTATTTGCAAGCCAAAACACTGTCAGTTTTTCTCCGCAATACACGCTATACTACAGTAAGGCATAGCGCGTGTTAAAGGTCCTTGTGCAAGTAGTAGTAAATTGTCCCCAGCAATACACGACCCTTAGAGAAAGACTTACTGCGCGCATGCTTGCTTTTTATAGTCCTATACGCTGTCAGTTTTTCGGCGAGAAACGATTTATTACAGCAAGGCTTGGTACACGTTGAAGGACTTCATGCAGGTGGCATTTTTCCCAGCGATAATCAACCTTTTGAGAAAGGCATGCTGCGCGCATGGATTTGAAAACTCTATTTTCGAGCCAAAACGCTGACAGTTTTTCGGCGAGAAACGATTTATTACAGTAAGGCATAGCGCAAGTTTGAAGAGCCTTGCGCAGGTACAAGTAAATTGTCCCATCAATAAACGACCTTAAGCGAAACTCTCACTGCATACAGACATACGAAAATTTATTTTTCTTCAGGCTGATACGCTGCCAGATATCTTTTTTCGGTAGAATAGAATTTATTACAGTAAAGCTTGGTGCACGTTAAAGTTTCTCGCGCAGGTGCTAGTAAATTGTTTCCATCAATAAGTAACCTTAGAGAAAGGCTTACTACCCTGTTAAAAAAATGAGATTAAAGTCAATAGAAAAAAAATCTATTGCATTTGATGCTAAATCTTAATTCTGGAAAGTGCAATAGAAATATATACAATCTTTAGAATTCAATTCAAATCTATTAGATCTATGTTTATAAAAATATATTGAAAGGAATACATTTTCTTTGATTGTCTATTGATTTGAATAAGTATTTAGTCAATTCAATGTAATTGGTATCAATTGATTTTTATCATTTTATAGTATTAATCGAATTTAATATAACAAAATAGAATTAAGATTTAGCATTATAATATAATACATGACAATTGATGCATGTCAATTAAGTTTAATAGACATTTAACTAATTAAATGTAATTATTTTTTATTCATGTCTATAGGTCGAATTTTTTATCTAATATCTAATTATTTTGTATAATTTACATATATCGCAAGCTATTTACATATATCGATACTAAATGGATTTAAAGATTTGAAACTCTCTTATATAGCAATCGTGCGGAAATCTCGCCACTTGCGAGCTAACTTTACGAGACGCCTCCTAGCGGTAAAATATATAAACTAGCGCATTTTTTAAATGCAAGAACGATACACGTAAAATATAATAAGCCTTTGCAAGTACTTTTTTTTATCAATGATAGGTTATAAATAAATAGTAACTTAGTTTTTTATCTTATTATTTATTATTAAACAATCATTATATTCATGTATTTCGAATATAATACAAACCATCTGATAACATAATTGTCATATGAGACGACCGAGCACGTGTTTTCGCGACGACCGGAAATTTTGTCGCGCCAACAGCTATAAATTATGACGGTCATTATACGTGGTAATTAGCGGTCCCGGTGATTCCTTCTTTGTTTCCAGACTATTTGCTAACTTACCTGCATATATTTACAACAAACTTGCTTAAATTTTACTATACATTTTACCAAAAAGTATATCCAGAGTTTTTACTATACTATATAGCATTTTTAATACTTCTGTATATACCATAAACTCATAAATATATAGTAAATTTTCATAGAAACATAGTAAATTTCCTACATATGTCGAGTTTGTCCCCGGATCAGTAAAAAGTATAGTAATTTTTACTCCAACATTTCTCTCCGCGTATTTGTTATTTATGCTATGAAAAATTTAGAATTAAAATGTAGCATAAAAAACTATATAATTCTTTTCTATTGATTTTAATAGGGAAGAATGTCAATTTTTAGTTAATAGAGTATTCTTGTAGATTAAGGTATAGTTTCTTTGTAAACTTTTGGAATTTTCACGATATCTTCAAAATGAAAAAAGTTATAGTTAAATCTTTAAAAAACGTTGTGACGTCACTCCGGTCGGCACCTATGTTATTTTAACGGTGTGACGTCACTCAAAAGATTTTTAATACACTATAACTTTTGCAAATTAAGTTTTCTTTTTTAATTTCAAAAAGATATACACAAAAGATATACGGCGGCTTAAATTCTCTATCAAATGCACAATTAGTGCCGATCAAAAAATAAATTTTGTATTCTTTCCTATTGCCTTGTATGGGGCTTATGAGTTTTCACGATCAATATGAGGCCAATTGAATAAAGGTGGTTTCATAGAAAATACGTATATTATCAAAAAGTAATGGTACAGTTATAAGTAATAATTTAAATAATTTAAATAAAATAAATAAATATTACGCATGTAATTTGTACGATTTGTCGAAAATAGCATGAAACAATTTGTTTATGCTTACGATAAATTAATTCCGTTTGGAGTGAGATTAACCTAATTAATACCTAATATTACTTTCTTAAATATCAACCGAGAGAACCTTTTATAAAAGTATTATTTATAGTAGATTAAGGTAATGATTCATTGTGTAGACGATAAGTCCAAAAAGTTCAAAGTGTACCATTTTTTATTAATGTTAATTATTCTAATTCATGAAAACTTTCACGGTTTAAATACCAAATTGAGGACATCTTGAATTTAAAATTTAAAATTAATTTATTGTTCTAATAAATTAACATTTGAATTATTTGTAAAAAAACCACTGACAATTGATTAGCATGTAGCTTCCTACAATTTCATAAATTGTTCCATGATAATTCGCACATGTACAGAATTGAATAAAAAGTTTGTTTATCAAGTTCATTTGCGGCTTGTACGGATTAAGTGCATTTAAATCTATTCATTTTTTATACTCATAGAAATTGACTAAAGTCAATTAATAAAAAAGATATTCGCAAACTACACAATTCAATAACAAGTATGTTTATGAAAGTTAATTTAAGTTGATTCCCGCCTAATATGAATAAACTTAAAAAAGATATTCGCAAACTACACAATTCAATAACAAGTATGTTTATGAAAGTTAATTTAAGTTGATTCCCGCCTAATATGAATAAACTGCATTAAATTATATTGATTTCCTATACTTATAGGAATTGATTAAAATCAATTAATGAGAAAGGTATTTGCAACCTACAGAATTCAATAGAATGTGTGATTATTAAAGATTATTGAAGTTGATTCGCGGCTTATACGAATAAACTGTATTTAAATCTATTGATTTCCCAATCTCATATGAATTGATTCAAATCAATTCATAAATAAAGTTTTCACAACCTACAAAATTCAATAAAATTTTCATTTATTAAACGTGATTCAAGTTAATTCAGGGCTTATACGAATAAGCTGTATTAAAATCTATTCACGTTTGGATTTCATAAAAATGAATTAATGTGGATAGAAGTTTTATAGTCAATTTATACATTGAATGAGATAAATTCAAATAGTATTGGAATATATTAAAATTCATTGAACTGTATTATCTAAATTGTAATTAAATATAATACGAAAAAAATGAACTATTCTGTTATAGAAGTCGATTTAAATATATAGAAATCAATACTAAATATAGGGATTGAACTAAATTGCAATTAAAGTTTATTAATCACAATTCATTTTCAATTGACTTGTTTTCTGGTAGTCAATTCAATCAATTAAAATAAATTTAATTCAATAAAATTTGAATTTTTTTTAATTGACTTCAATCGTATATTTTTAGCAGGGATTCTAAGTATGGTTAAAAAATACAATGATTGTTTATTTTTAAAAAGTTAGTTTTGTCATAGCATAAAAGTTGACCGTAATAAAACTGTAATAAAATGGATTAGCTCGGAATCCAGATACCTCACCGAGTGCTCAGTGTATACAATGAAGTACAGCGGCCGTCTGGGAAGAGCTAAACGAAGGAAAAGCTACTGCAGAGACGAAATTCAAACGCTTGTCCCGCTTTCTTGAAAACTCTTTACCTGCGGTCTAAAGTGGTTCTCATACTGATCCTTTTTCCAGGAGCTGCCATATGGTATGTCAAAGTTGGTGAGGACACTGCGACTGTTTCAAAACGAGTCACGGCGAACCCCCCTCCGTTGCCCATCTCTCTACTCATCTCTGATATTACTATTTTTTATCAAAAGTTGCATAAAATCGAGTAAACACTATAGTTACTGACTCCACCATTTTGCTTTTTGAAATTGTGACTTTTAATTCGCAATCAGCGACCCCAAAAAACGTCTGTATACCACATTTTATCAATTTTTATCAAAAGATGCATAAAATCAAGTAATCGCTGTAGAAACTTACTACGCCATTTTGTTTTTTAAAATTATGAATTTCAATTCATTTCAGCAACGCCGAAAACCCCTGTATACCAAATTTTACCAATTTGTATCGAAACATGGATAATGTCGAGTAATCACTCCATTGACTGGCTCAACCATTTTGTTTTTTATATTCTGTAACATGGGATTTTTGTCACTCTGGTCTCTTTAACTTTAATTAATTGTTTTAATATTCACTCCAAGGGTTAGTTCTGCACTTTACAGAATTTAGGTATAATAATAGGGCGCCAGGTAAAGCGTGGCTAGCTTAGCATGAACTCTATCCCCGAGGAGGTTCCGTGATACAGGAAATCAGGATGAATTCTTTAACTACTAAATAATGATACTATGATTTCATCAATTTCAGTACCTAGGCTGTATTCATATATACTCAAAAAGGGTCGCTAATTATTTACAGATATAAGTTACAAAGTTAACGGTCGCTTTCCAAAAATGCAGCTTATACGACCGAATCACCCCGTTTGTCCCGAGCTAATAAATATTTGTATAAACGATTAATTAAACCGGTTTTGCATCTTTTTCTCCTTATCACTTAATTATTCCCTTTATCGACGTAATACAGTTTTCGCGACACACAATTTACGTATCATAATTTTCGCGCCGCGCACTGACTTTATTGACTTGGTGTCACACCACCAACGCAATTCATGTGTGTTACAATGAATTTTATAAATAATAATAAATATTTTACCGACTCTGAAATAATGCCGAGGGTCACTCGACAATTAACAGTCCAACTCACCGCAGTTTCAAAATGTCCACGCTGCGTGCGCTGAGTCGCTCGCTCCGTGCACGGTCTTCTGTATTTCCCCGGTCGCAAATCTTTAATAACTCTGTCAACTTCTAACTATAACTAATACCCTCCCAATAATAAACTCAATAAATCAAACAAATCTTTAATAACTCAATAAAACAAACAACAACTTTAACTCGACTCTATGCTCTCTCAAATCTAACTTTTGCAAAACCCGTGTTCTCTTGTAGACGCTGGGGCAGTCACTGTCAAAAAACGGAGAGGCCGGAAATCATTTCCAAATTTCGGCTTTTCTTCAACTCCCTTCAGCCCACAGACACTTCTTGCTCCTTTTGTTACATTAATCCTGATTGGCCTTGATTTTCTTTATATGCGCAAATCAAGGCTACGATGGCGGTGATATGAGTCGCTAATGTTGATTGGTTCGCTGCGCGATTGCCGCCCTATATGCGAGACGCGGGTAATACAAATCGCTAATTATACACGTGCGGCAACCCGGCGTGTATATCCATAGCGGCCGCTCGGCTTTTGTCGCCGCCAGGCCATCACAGTTGGCCGCGGCAGTATTTGCGCGCTGGCCTACGCTATGATACACCGGCAGCTTCAGGCGGCTCGCGGTGAGACGGCTGCTAGCTCTCCCATAAGCTGTCGGCTGCCGCGTCTCTCTCTCTCTCTCTCTCTCTCTCTCTCTCTCTCTCTCTCTCTCTCTCTCATGGCTACATCCAGTGTTGCGTGCCTCGAAGAAGCTGCCGCTGCTGCAGCAAATCCTCTTTCTTCTCGTGTCTGCGTGCATCGGGAGAGAGGACGGGTCACGCGAGTGTGTGTGTGTGTGCGTGCAGCGGTTCATCATCCTCGAGATATAGGAGAGAGAGAGAGCAAGAGAGAGAAAGTGTCGCGCGTATAGCGCGCGATAGTGTAGGTGCCGTGTGTGTGTGTGGCACACGTTCCTCTGTGTTCGCTCCAGCCAGTCGTGTCTGCTGCGCGATCAGCTGTTCTCGTCGGTGTGTGTGTGTGCGTGCGTGCGTGCGTGCGTGCGTGCGTGCGTGCGTGCGTGCATGCGTGCGTGCGTGCGTGCGTGCGTGTGTGCGTGTGTGTGTGTGTGTGTGTGTGTGTGTGTGTGTGTTACTTTTATATTTTAATGCTCAGCTCTGGTGACGACGGTGGTTCTGTCGTGATTGGCTGCCCCGTTTTTAAATAAATTATTTTGACGTCAAATACGCGTCACAAGCTCTTCTCCCTTAAGCGGGACACACCGCCAGGAGTGAACTGCTTAACTAAATAACGAAATTCTTTATTTGGGTCGCTACCTGCTTTCCCTATCCGTCCTCAGGCACAGGATACAACCTGATTGGCATTCATCTTTACAGAAGCCGCCATCTTATCTCTTATGAATGCCCGTCGATCCTGCGCCAGCAGTCCCGATAGACTATCTGATTGCCAACTACTCTGCTTCAGCAAATTCTTTTCTTCAAGGGCTGTCAGTCGTTATAGAGCCGGTCGAGGCGTCGGGGTTGCTGTTGGCACTATGGCAGGTGGTGCTTCCAGTCTGGATACTAGCGGTCGTCCTGATGGCGGTGCGGGTTTCGATCTGGTCTTCATCCGAGGTGGCACGCTGCGATTGATGGCAGTTGGTGTTTTGGCCTGAGACGGTATCCCGAGAATTGGAGGTAGTGGTCGCCCACTTGGAGGTGCTGGCGGGGGTTAACGCCTCTTGGAATTGGCCCCTTTCCATAGCCCCACTTCATCCATTCTCGATGGGGCACACTGCACCGGGGGCATGTGGACAGGTCTACGTCCAGTCGGCCGCAGTTATGACACCAACTGTGCAATTTGGGGCGTAGATAATTCTTCGAAATGTGTCCCCTCTGCCAGCAATTATTGCAGGACCCATCAGGAGGGTCAAGAAGGGGGTCGCTAGCGATAGGAATCAGTTCGTGACTAAACGCGATCCCCGTCAACTTGATTTTCTTCCCCGCCAATCCTGTCACTGGAGGCTGTCGCCTTGAGTGAGTCGCTGTTCTGGGCGGTGGAGAATCGGGTTGCTGGGTTTCCACTTTCGACCTTACCGGCCACTCATAGTCGACCTGTAGTTGGCGTCGAGGATTGGGGGTATTGGAGCAGCGTATAGCTCGACTGGGCGGTGACGGGCAGGGACCTTCCCTACTCCCCGCTACATCTCCCATATTGGCTCCAATCGACTCCCCTGTACCTCTCTCATTCACTCCTACGGCACCCATGACTCGTTTCTCTTCGATTTAATTTGGCGTGTCACCTCGGATCGCTCCTTTCTGCTCTCTTCCATCTTCCGCGGTTTCTTCCTTCTCCACCTCGTTCTCTTCCAACATCGCTACATTCTTCTCTACTGCCACTGGTGCTACTGCTGCCACGGCTGCTTTTGATGCTGCTGCTAGTGCTACTGCTGCTACTGCCGCCGCAAAGTGGGCAAAATTGACTTTTATTTTTTCAAAATCGTAGATCTTTGGATAGAAACAAGATAATGCAATTAATTTTTTTTCAGCTTAAATCTAAATGTTCCTAGAATATAGAAGAATTATAGAGAAATTGTAAGAATAATGTTTTAATCTAAAAAAAATCATGTAAAGTATCATTTTATTCGGAAACAATTAATTTTGGCTGATACGCTATTAGAAATCACTCTATTTTGTATGTAATTAACATTATTTCTCATAGATTTCGTTTCCATGAATTCGAATCCACAAGTAGAATTGACCGAAAACATAACCTAAAATAAAGAAATCGAACCAATTACTAAATATGCCAATATTCATGTTCCACATAAGAATAACTGATTTAACACTGTGTTTTCATAAGCCCACATCCTGCAGTAAATACAAGAAAATATTTTAACCTCAAAAATATCATGTTAGAGTGCCATTTTTTGGAGAAAAAAGATTAACCTTTTAAATTATAAGAAAACTATTTATTCATAATGTATTTGACATTCCTTATGTAGAAGGAGTTGAATTCAGTCCGCTGAATTCAACTCCATGGCTTAAATTTGCCTAGAACATAACCTAAAATATGAAAACGAGCTAAATGCTTACTATCCTTTATTTCTTATGTTTCATAAAAATTAATGGTTTTATATTAGGGTATCAACAGCTCACGATCTATTGAGAGTAAAAAATAATGTCCTAACCTTAAAATATCGTGTCAAACTGTCATTCTTTAGTAAAAACTGTATGTAGTTTATTGCAGTATAAGAAAAGAGTTCTCATTATGTGTTTGACATAACTTCATATAGACTACGTAGCACTGAATTGAAATTTCTCACTTAAATTGACCCAGAACATAACCTAAAACATAACCGTGTCAATTGTTCAATATGCCCACCTCTCTTATATCACGCAATTATAAATTAGGTGCACATGCACTAGCATGTTAAGTACAAAAAACATACACAGAAATACTATATTAATATCTTCATATTAAATACTATATTAATATATTCATCTTCTGTATTACACTAAAGCAATTTTCTAGTCATGAAATTCGTATTTAATTCTAACTTTTACCTAATATTCTTATGACTCTTATACATAGGCAGGCCAAACTTTTATACAGAGACAGGTCAAGCTTAAACCTAAAAACCTAATAAAAAATAAAATGTTAAAATTTATTTTTAAATCAAAGTTGTAATTTTTTTCGTTTTCCGGAAACTACCTCTAGTCCGGACACAGGGGGGGGGGGGGGTGGAATGGACAGAAATACACAAAGCACAAAGTGATTTTTGGTTGTTCAAGAACAAAACTTTTTTCAGCGATTTGGCTTGTAATCGACTCTACAGGTGCCAAGGATGTTATGAATTTTTTTCCTGTGTCCTTGTAGAGTCGATTGCAAGCCATTTCGCCGAAAAAAGTTTTGTTCTTGAACGACTAAAAATCACTTTGTGTATTTCTGCCCATTCAAACCCCTGTTCGTACTAGGGGTAGTTTCCGGAAATCGAAAAATTACATAACACCTTTGGCACCTGTAGAGTCGATAGCAAAGCAAATCGACATTCTAAATATTGTTATACCTTTTAGATGTTCACGTATGTCCCATGTCTTGACGTCCTTTCTGTATGACAAATGAAGTAAAATGTTCAAAGCATTTGATTGTGCAATGTAACAAAAATAATCCATATTTTAATGAAGATTGATTCGGTTCAAAATCATCGTTTAAATTCGCAAATTGATGTGAGATCCGCAAACACATCGGACATCTAGAAGTCGCATTATTGCCAACTATACTATTTATACATTTGCCATCAAAAAGTGTTTATGATACAATAAATTTAACTTTGGCCTTTTTTAAATTGGACACGGTGTGTCTTAAGGTCCCGGATTTCTGTATTCAATCGCTCAAACTTACGTTGAGTTGCAGCTTCATCCTCTTGTTTTAAGGTACTCCTTAATGGGCGACAAAATCGAACGCTTTGTGGCATCTGATTTAACCACAGGCTTTGGTCGAATCTTTACCCTTGTAAGCGTATAACAACCATACTGGTTACGAAAAGAGATTGCTGAGCATTTGCGTTGTGATTTTCTCTTCTCTTGTAGTTTTGATGAGGATTTGTATATCCGGAAGAGCTGTCAAATTATGTAGTCACCATTAATTCCAGATTGAATAAATTCTTTTCTTTCCAATTCAATGCAACTGATTCACACAAACGCTCAGCAGTCTTATTTAGCATTAATTGCAGTGCATTCATCCTTTGTTTTATTAATTTGAAAATAAGATGGGTAAATAGGACCATTTCTTTATTGAGTATCACTCCCTAAAGCATTGTAACTCTCCTTATTATAATTATGGTCTAAATAAAATGGCAGAGCTGATTCATTGGAATGAACTAATAACTGTTTGTCGGAATTTTCATTTACGACAACATCATTGCAAGGAAATTTTTTCTTTATTAATTTGGCAGCTAGTTCTATCTCATCCTTTTTATAATTATTTATGATTTCCTGAGCTCGTCTATAAAGCGTCGAATATAATAAAAATTATATTTTATAATTCTGGGTGCGCTATCTGATTTTTCATGGAAAGATAGCACACCCAAAATTATAAAAAATAATTGTCCAAAAGTTCTGAAGATTCAAATTTTAAAAATCCATATGTGACTGTATTGGTAATTGTGCGCACCGTCTAAAGCGCTCAAATTATATTCGAAATCGAGTATTATTCGAAATTGATATTATTCGAGATAGTGGAAATATAAGTAAATTACGCTGTAACTCAACAAAATTGTTAAATTGAGCAACATCAATTTAACAATAAAATCACTTACGGACTTAGTACCGCTAAATTACTCGCTGAGTCGGACGATATTTTTGCGAAAGACTGTCGTTTACTCGCGAAAAACGGAAAAATCTCAGTGCAGTGGAAAGTGAGTGCGCGAGAAGGGTAGTGCTGCAACTTAAAAGTGCAACCAGTTGCATAATATAAAAATTTGGCCGAAAATCAACGCCAATCAAACCTGGAGAGGAATTTGCACAGTAGAGCAAGTGAGAGGGAGAGAGAGAGAGAGAGAGAGATAGAGAGAGAGAGAGAGAGAGAAGACGCGGAGAGAGGGAGAGAGGGAGAAAGAGGACATCTGGCCTGCTCCCCTCCTATTCCCGTCGACGAGTTCTCCGGTGAGGCTGGCTCTCAGCTCGGCGCTGCGGCAACGCGCGAGCCCGACCTATCGGCCTCTCCTTCTTTTCACATCCATTCGCACTGATTGTCGGCAAACTACAGAGCAGGACTCGGCGCAACTCAGCTGGCGTGCGTGCGCTCTCGGCTTATGCAGCTCTACAGCAGGCTTCGAGCTACCTACGACACCCTGCCGTGCTGCCACCCTTAAATATGATGGTTGACCAACATTAAGGTGAAATGTTTAAACTTTGTAAATAGAAGGGGTGAAAAATCTTCGCATTCTCGCGCCGCGGAAACGACTATCGTGCTGGAGCTTGAATCACGACGCTTAAATCTTGGTTTTAGTTTACTGCCTACACTCTCAGCGCATATTTTTTTTGTTTAGTGGTGATTTGGGTGGTGTTTGTATATTTTTACGGTTGATTTTGTTTATTATTGCTGTTGCTTTTTTCCTTACTTGGTTAAAAAAAAACACATCTTTTTTGAAGCGCTGCTTGCTGGGATTTCGTTTATTCGATTTTATTAGTTTCCTCAAAAATAAAACTGCACCATTTTTGGAGTCTTTCTTATCCAACTCTTCGGCATTTTATTGCTGCGTTGCTCTTCTATTAAAATAAGGCTATCTTCACAATGGCGAAATTAGATCAGGAGGTCGCCGAGCAGTTAAGGACGGGTGAACTGTTAGCAAATTTTGTCTCGAACACAACCAAGTCAAAGGCCGAGGAGGCATTCACTATAATAGATTGCAATTCTCGAATAGAGTTACTTGAAAAATATTGGAATAAATTTCATCGTAGGGATGCTATACTTTCTCTCCAAGCGGTAGCGCTAATAGATCACCCTTATATGTTGCAAAATGGGTATCAAGAGGGCTTGACTGCCTATCTCGATACAAAAACATGGTTATTGACTCGACGAGAGGCTCTGCAAGCGGCACTTCCGCCGCCACCTGCAGCTTCTGCAAATATAGCTTCAGCCCAGCCGGTAGTCGCGTCGATCCACTCATCGTTGAAGAAATTAAAGATTCCGCGATTCGACGGCAAGCAACGGGATTGGGAACCTTTCAAGGAAAAATTCAAGTCATTAGTGATTCATGGATCGGGAATGTCAAACATAATCAAGCTTCAGCATTTAATGAACTGCTTAAGTGGTGAGGCCACGGATAAACTGAAAGGAATTTAACTCATAGGAGATAATTTTCAGACCGCGTGGGACATGCTATGTCGTCACTACGACAACAAGCTGTTGCGTTTTTCGACTCAGATACAGGCTATTACACGTCTTCCATCGTCCACTAAAGAAACAGTTGGTCATATTAACCAACTTTTGAATACCACTAATGATAGTATTAACGTTTTCAGAGCACTTGATCGACCGGTGGCACAGTGGGACGACATCCTTATTTACTTCATTGAAAGTAAACTTGCTCCTCAAACGCATATGGATTGGGCCAAGGAGGTTGAAACGAAGAAGCCTGTCGTTTTTCCAACCTATGAAGAACTCAAGACGTTTCTTGAAGAGCGAGTCCAGACGGTAGATCGGATAGAGGCAGATCTTGATTGCAGTAATCAGCAGGGTTATTTTAAGCCTCAAGGTCAAAAGTACAGCCAGGTGGAACAAAAAAAAGCAATAAACCCAAGAAAACTGTAGTAAACGTTTTGACAAAAAAGTCGTCAAAACCCAATAATAAATCTTGTTCTTATTCTGGTGGAGATGATTTTTTAGGTTATTGTAAAAATTTCTCCTCTTGTTCACAGACACAACGAAAAGAGCACATTCAATCTTCACAACTGTGCCAAAATTGTCTCAGTTCCAGCCACAAAGTGAAAGCATGTTTTTCAAACAGTCGATGCTTTGTATGCAATGGAAAACACCACACGAAGTTGCATCAGGACCCAGGACAAGCATCGACCGTAAAGCCGTCTAGATCCACGGCGGCTCTGGCTATGATGGACTCATCGCAAAACCTCGACGCCCCGAGCGGCCGCAAGGTTCTATTGACCACGGCATGTGTCATCCTAGAGGGCCCCAACGGACAGACCATCACTGCAAGGGCGTTGCTGGACTCCGAAGCTGAGGAGTTGCTAATAACAGAGCACATCGCCCAAGTGCTCTCTTTACGCAGACAGGAGGCACATGTTGTAGTCTCTGGTGTTGGTGGATCTACCACTGCTGTTGCTCGAAGTCGAGTTAAGGTGATTCTCAAGTCTTCCTCTTCCGCTGATTTTAGCTTACCATTTTCATCGCTGGTGTTGAAGAAAATGTCTTCAGTTATGCCTTGGCGTAATATAATTCCGAAGCAATGGCCGCACCTGGAGGGTCTGCCTCTAGCTGATCCTCACTATGGCGTCCCAGGGAGAATCGACTGTATTCTTAGCACCGAAGTATACTCTCAGGTCATCTTGCCTGGAGTAATAAAGGACGCTCCTGGAACGCCTACTGCGCTACAGACCATCTTCGGCAGGGCGTTAATGGGTGGTACGGAGCAGGCGGAAATAATTGAATCCCAATTTTCGATTCTTCACATCACCACCGTGGATCAGGAACTGACCCAAGCTGTTTCGCGTTTTTGAGAAATTGGGAAATTTCCCGAAGAAATCAGGTGGTCTCCTCAAGAAGAGGAGTGTTATACTCATTTTAAAAACACACATACTCGGGATCGAAATGGTCACTTTGTGGTAAAATTACCCTTTTTGAAATCTCCCTCTTTTTCAGATACTCACAAGATTGCAGCATCTTGTCTGTCACGTTTGGAGCATAGACTGAGGAAGCAACCCGAACTTTCTGAGGCTTACTCGGCTTTCATGAACCAGTATCTAGGTTTGGAGCATATGGAGCTGATAGCCGAAGACCGCAAATCGGTGGAGTATAGCTATTTACCTCATCACCCTGCAATTAAGCAAGATGGCACCGGTAAGATAAGAGTAGTTTTTAATGCCTCTCAAAAGGATTTTAGTGGAGCTTCCTTAAATTCTTTTTTGCATATTGGTCCAAAATTACAGGAAGAGGTAGTCACGGTTCTCATTCGTTGGTGTTTTGTCAATTACGTTTTTTCTTGTGATGTCGTAAAAATGTTTCGTCAGTTCTTAGTTAGTCGAGAAGACACTCACTGGCAGTGCATCTTATGGCGCATTCATCCTGACTCGCCTGTCCAAGGTTTTCGACTGCTCAGAGTCACGTACGGCACAGGTTCTGCTCCTTTCCTTGCGAATGCTTGCATGTTACAGATAGCAGACGATGAGCAAGAGCGGTTTCCAGAGGGCGCTGCAGTTTTACGCAAAAGTCGTTATACCGACGACTTTTTCACCGGGGGAGACACTCTACAGGAAGCTAGGTCGGTAAATGAGCAGTTAGTGGATATTTTGAGTACAGCGGGGATGAATGTAGGAAAATGGTCGACTTCTCGTGCCGCGCTTTTGAACGAATCCATTGAGTTAGATGAATATTCAAAAAAGAATATTTTTAGCGAGGAAGAAGCTGTGTCCACACTAGGTCTACGTTGGTTACCGCTCGAAGACGCATTTTGTTTTCAGATATCTGTTCCAGAAATGACTGGGAATCCTACAAAAAGGACGATGTTGTCAGAGAATACTAGGCTTTTTGACCCAATAGGTTGGTTGTCTCCGGTGATCGTTCGTGCAAAAATTATGTTGCAGAGTCTTTGGATGCAGGGTGCTAGCTGGGACGACCCAGTATCTGCGGAGATAAAGCAAGCATGGCTTGATTTTAGAGCTCAGCTGGTCAAGCTTGAGACAATTAGAATTCCGAGATGGTTTGGAACGCTGAAATCCTCGGAATGGCAGCTCCATGGTTTTTGCGACGCGTCGGAGAGAGCGTACGCTGCTGCGTTGTACATAGTTTTTAGGTCAAATGAGGGAATAGAGTCTAGGCTAATCATGGCTAAATCCAAGGTTGCACCAATCAAGGTTATCAGCTTGCCAAAATTAGAGTTATGCGGTGCCACTTTATTGGCACGATTAGTCTCATACTCGTACCTTCTGGCGAAGCTTGAAACTCAGCCGGTTAGTATTTTCACATCCTTCTAGGTGGACAACGTTTGTCGCTAATCGGGTGAGCAGAATTTTAACCTCTGTTCTTGGAGCAACATGGCAACATGTCCGTTCGGCGGAAAACCCAGCTGATCAGGCTACAAGAAGCATAACTCCCTCCCAACTCAAAGAGTCCCCTCTTTGGTGGACAGGCCCCGGCTGGTTGAAATTGGAAGAAGCTGAATGGCCCTTGTCCAGTGAGAAAGAAGTCACCACTGACTTAGAAGCGAGAAAAGCTTCAGTTTTCGATACACAGTCAGCACATGACTTCTCTCAGTGGGTCGCAACCTTTTCTTCGATCGAAAAACTAGTTCGTGTACTTGCTTATATCCACAGATGGAAGTTGAATTCTAAGTTGCCAGCCGAAGAGAGACGAAAGAGTTGGCTATATGCGTTTGAACTTTCAAAAGATCGTATTTCTCTTCTCAGATTAGTTCAGCAGGAAGCTTTCGAAGAAGAGATAGAATCGTTATCGAATAAAGGCCATGTGACTACCACCTGGGCTCGAAATTTGCTACCATTTTTGGACGCTGACGGTTTATTACGGGTTGGAGGTCGGTTGCAAAATTCGTACTTGAGTGATGCAGAAAAGCACCCCATTCTTTTACCCAATAAACATCATGTTACGGAGTTGATTATCCGTCAAGCACACGTTGTTACTCTGCATGGAGGGCCAACGCTCGTGCAAAGTTTTCTCTCTAGACAATACTGGATCATTCGAGGAAGAAACTTCATTCGCAGTATTGTACGTCGTTGCATCAAATGCACTCGACACAACGCTGTGACGCAGCAACAGTAAATGGGCTCACTGCCTGCGATAAGAACTAGGCCAGCTAGACCTTTCACTTTTACTGGGGTGGATTATGCTGGTCCCTTCCTCATTAGAACTTCTCCATGTAGGGGGCACAAGGCCTATAAAGGATATGTAGCGGTCTTTGTATGTCTCGTCGTCAAGGCGGTGCACTTAGAAGTTGTGTCTGATTATACATGCTCCGCGTTTTCAGCGGCTTTTCGTAGATTCGTTGCTCGAGGAGGTCTTTGTCACACTTTATACAGTGATCATGGGACCACGATTCAGGGAGCTGACAGCGAGTTATCTCGGTTATTTGAGGCCACGTCTGCCTTAAGTAAGACAGTCGCCGCTGAAATTGCCCGAGACGGTGTAAAGTGGACATATATTCCTCCTCCAGCCCCAAACTTCGGCGGTTTATGGGAGGCAAACGTCAAATCGGTTAAAAAACATTTAAAAAAGGGTCGTAGGCGAGACTACGTTGACATATTAGGAGTTCAGCACCATTACGCCCCAAATCGAGGCTTGTCTGAATTCCAGACCGATGAGCCCTCTCTCTTCTAATGAGGAAGATCTGGCAGCGTTGACTCCCGGGCATTTTTTAATTGGAGCTCCTTTAGTCTCCCCGCCGGAACCTTTCATAGATACCAACGAACCCAATTCTGTTTGTTCTAGATGGCAGTTAATAGTGCTAATGCTCAATCATTTTTGGAAGCGTTGGCGACATGAGTATCTCGTTCAAGCTCAGCAACGAGCCAAGTGCAGCCGAATGAGCGAGTCAAAGTCGGTGACCTGGTGCTGTTTAAGGACGAGCTTTCGCCTCCGACCAAGTGGCCCTTAGCCCGGGTTATTCGCATGTACCCTGGAGCTGATGGTCTCGCGAGGGTCGCAACCATCAAGACGGCCACATCAGAGTATAAACGGCCAATCAACAAGTTGATTTTACTCCCTGTCAACCAAGAGGCCTCCACCAGTCTTATTCAGGTTCGAGAGTTCACGGCAGGCGGTTATGGACCTCTGAAGATGGAAGACAAAAGGAAGCAGATCGACTTGGAAGATTTTCAAGAAGCTCGTGTGTAGAAGTAGGGTTTAGCTTAGGACGCGTGTACATTTTTATTAATTGTATTCTCTATGCTCATATAGATGATCTTTGCATTGTGTTTTTTCGGTTATTTTTATTTTCTTCTTTCAAAGTTGATATCCGTACCAAAGATGAACGGTTAAAAAAAAAATTATTTTTTTTTGTTTGCAAATTTAATTGTCTCGATCTCGGGATCGTTTCGAGGCGGGCGGTATGTGCGCACCGTCTAAAGCGCTCAAATTATATTCGAAATCGAGTATTATTCGAGTAAACAGGCGGCTAAGCGAGGAAAGAGTTTCTCGTCTCTTTCCCCGCAGCGCACCCACATTCTCCGCGTTTCGAGAAAGTTCAAGAGACAATAGCTTCGCGCCCAATGTCTCCCGCCCCCCTTTTTCACGCGATTTTCTTCTCTCCGAGTGCTTCGCGGCCTTCTTCGCCACCGAGCCTTCGACGGAGCCGGTCACGCGTATATTCTTCAGCTTGGGTAATACCTATTCGCGAGTGCACGTGGCGACCGTGAAATTGCTGCTAATTTTTAGATTAGATAATTTAGGATTTTGTAAATATTTTGTTGAGTTTTTAAAGTTAAATAATTAGTGCTTTAATAATAAGCATATTTTAATTTTATTTAAAACGTTGTTGTCACTTTTTTTCATTAAAAAAGTAATTGTCATTTTTGTTTATTAAAAAAAGAAAGTTTTTTTTTCGAAAATTTCGATATCCTATCTGATTTGTCATGGAGATGTATGGTATAAACAAAATTTTTAGCCCTGTTCGATTTTTTTTAATAGGCTGAATTCTACCAAGATCCTTAAAATACTCAGCGTAAGATCATTACAATTAGTTTATTACAACTATTATAAAATAATAGATTCAAGGCTTATCAATATGAGATTTTAGGTTATGGTCATATAATAATATAGATAGAAAATATTATAGATTTTAGGTAATAAGGTTATAGTTGGGAGTCTTGTTCGAACTGCGGAACCGAGCAGACGTGTCTCTCCGGTGACAGTGTCAACAAATCGAGACAACGTGTGCCCGCACACCTTTGATTCACAGTAGAAACGTTTGATAACCGCGCCTTGTGATAATTATAGTGACACAGCCTTCGAACTGCAAACGCAGTTTGAAGGGCTGTTTAAAATGAGTGCAACTGCTTCTGGCAACAGAGGCAATGGCTCTAACGAAAATCAAAGTTTTTATCAACGTACCTTGACACAAACCTTTGCCAATGCTGTAAACTCTCGACCGAAAGATGCACAAGCAGCTATTTTAGACTCGATTGAAGGTCTAACTATAGATCATTATATTGACGGAATAGAAACGTTAATCTCTACGAATGAAATAAAGTACATATCAAAAATTTCCGGCGGACGAGTGTGTGTATACCTTACTAATAATTCGCTGGTAGACAAACTAGCAGGAAAAACCGTACAAGTGAAAGAATTTAAACTCGCCGTTCGACCGTTTATCGAAAAAAATAAAAGAATGGTGATTTCTAATGTACGACCATCCATTCCCAACGATGTATTATTAGACGCCCTGAAAATCAAAGGAATTTCCCCAGTTTCTCAAATAAGAGACATAAGAGCCGGCCTAACCAAACCCGGCCGCTCACACATTCTTTCGTTTAGACGACAAGTTTACATCAAAGACGAAGACGAGCGTCTCCTTCCAGACTCGTTACAGATCAATCACATTGATACAAATAACTGGGTTGACTTAAGCACTGATTCAACATGCTGCTTCGTTTGCAAACAAACCGAAATCGAAGCCAAATTATGTCCACAAATTCTACCTGCAAATATACCCATCGAAATAGATACACAAAATAACGAGGAAACGCTGACTACCGACGAAATTCCAATAACCCCAGAAAAAGAAGATACTCTAAAGAAAAGTACAGAAAGACCTCCACCACCATCTACATCATCTGGAAGCGACATCAAGGCCAATATAGCTTTACAGGAGGACCAGCAACTCAACCAAAAAAGTACTTACAAAGAAACTGATGACTTCACGAAACCTAAAATAAAAAAAGCTAAAAAGATAAAATCAGACACACAGACACAAAACTTCGTACAGACAGTAACACAGCACTTAGAAAAGCTATTAGAACCAGCAAAAAATCTTATCGAAGATCAATCAAACAACTATGCTTTAGATTACAATTCATTCAAATCATTTCTAAAAAATACTTTCGGCCAATCAAATATAGTAAGTATTAGCAAATACATATACTAAAGATACTGAAGATTTAGTCAGAGAGATTGAAGCAGTCTACAAGATACTTGGAGATAGCGCTTTAAAGGCAAGACTTACAAGAATAAAAAAAAACTTTCGGCGAAAAGTCGCAGATTCCGAATCAGAATCAGAAGACTCTACTTCATCCACTTTGTGATAAAATAAACTTAATAAAAATGTATAATGTGTAAGTGTATTGCAAAAGACTTAAAAATTGTTTTTTGGAACTCTAAAAGTATTATACAGAGAAAAGAAGAACTCCCGGAAATTCTCGCAGACTTGGACATATTCGTATGCGTTGAGTCCTGGCTCTAAAAAACAGATCATCGGAAGAAAAATTTTCATTTTCCGGAATTCAAAACATTCCGAAAAGATCGACTATACTCAACAGGTGGAGGACTTCTCATACTGGTACGCAACAACCTAGCTTTCACCGAACTAACTCATCTAAATTGTACAGACAGAGAAACGGAAATAGCAGGTATAAACATCACCAATGTAAAACCCGAAATCAATATTATTGTTTGTTATAGAGCGCCCGGTAAAACTTTAACACAAGGGCAATGGGACGAGATTTTTGGCAATGTAGAAACAAACAAATCTACGATTTTTATGGGCGACTTTAAAGCTCACCATAAAAACTATAACTGTAAAAATAGCGATGCCAATGGAGAAAGACTCTTAAATAGTTATTTTAATGCCAATTTGTTTTTACATAACCCAAAATCTACTACATATGTCCCGCCCTATAATAATGTTACTTCAAATTTAGATCTAATATTTTCATCTATAGATATTTCCGATAAAATAAATGTAAATATAAATGATAATACATGGGGTTCTGACCATTATCCAATTTACATCAATGTTAACCTCGAAAAAAATATCTATCACAAAAAATCGTTTAGACTAAAATCTATAAGAACAGACTGAGAAAAAGTAAATATGAACTTAGAAAATAATTATAATCAATTCATAACTTTAGAATATGACCAATCACCAGCTAGCAAAAAATATGCCAAATTTACGAACATCATTACGAATGCTATTAAGACTAATACTCCAAAGAAAAGAATTGTAAATAATAATAGTCACAGAATTCCAGTAGCTTGGTGGGACGTAGATTGTGAGAAGGCAAAGTGACTCAGAACAGCATTCTTTAATAAGTGGAGATTTTCTAGCAATTTAGATGATTATATAGCATATAAACAATGTGTAGCTCAAACAAAGAAAATTTTAAAATCTAAAAAAAGAGATCATCATAAAAATTTTGCGACTAATATACGGTTTAGTTTAAATAAAAAATATGTATGGAACACTTGTAAAGTCCTAAAAAATAAATGGGTTAAAATACAGACTTCTCACACACCTGCAAACCACCAAAGAAAAGAAAAAGTAAACATAGCCTTAGACAAGATCAGTCCCCCCTGGGTTGCAACTAATCCTGAATGTATACCTGTTTGCGCTGAAAATGAATTTTTAAATTCAACATTTGATTTCGTAGAGTTTAATATCGCGCTTAAAGACAAAAAAACACTCAGCTCCTGGCCTCGACGGGATTGACTATGAAGTGCTTAAAAATCTACCTGTAAAATATAAATTAATTCTATTGGATATTTACAACGAAATGTATATAACAAATAACTATCCGATTGACTGGAAAAGTTCATGTACACATTTTACAGATAAGTCCTACGGAAAAAATGTAAGGCCAATATCTCTATCATCCTGTTTATGTAAACTCTTCGAAACAATGCTTAAGAACAAATTACAATGGTGGGTAGAATATAATAATATTCTACCCAAAAGTCAAACAGGTTTCAGGAAAGGTCAATCGACTATCGATATAAACTAACCAACTTGACATTAAACATCGAAGATGCATTTAGCAAAAAAAAGATCTCCTCGCCGCATTTCTAGACGTATGCGGAGCATTTGATAATGTAAATATCGAAATACTGATACAAATGCTAGCCGAGATTGGATGTCCAGCCAACTTGGTTAGATTTATACATTTATTAACTTACGAAAGAACAATATTCACTGCTATATAACCCTGAGAAAGGGTTGACAAAGCTTAAATAAAAAAAAAAAACAATATTTACTGATAACACCGGGAATGAGCCGAGAATAATTTATAAAGGCGTCCCACAAGGAGGAGTTCTCAGCCCTCTTTTGTATTGTATATATGTATCCAGAATTACTAACAACATACCAAAAAGCATTACAATATCCCAATTTGCCGACGATATTGCACTATATTGTAAAAGGCATAATTTCAAAAAGCTAATGGAAAAATCTTTTTGTATTATAAGCGAAAACTTAGTAAAACTAGGATTCGAATTTGATCCTCATAAAACGATTTTCATACATTTCAACAAACGTAATATAAAACCAGGCTAATCTGAAATAAAAGTAAAAGACATGATCATTAAGTCGAGCGAGAAAGCAAGATTTTTAGGTATGATTTTTTATTATAAGGCTTCATTTAAAGATCAAGTAGACGAAGTACAAAAAAATGTTTGAGAGCCGTTAATATAATTAAATTTCTCAGAGGCACACGGTGGGGATCAGACCCAGAAACCTTAATTATATTATACAAAAGTTTTATTCGATCAATTATTGATTACGGTTGTTTCGTGTATTTTCCAACTCAAACACAACAAATAGAAAAGCTTGAAAAAATTCAATACGCCGCAATACGGCTTGCCCTTGGATTCAGAAACAGCACACCTACTAATATCCTTTTATCAGAACCTAAACTCCACCTTTTATAAGAACGAACGCGATTTCTGTGTAGCAGTTACGTAAATAAAATATACTCCAATAAAAATTTATTAGTCTACGACACCATAGTTCAGTTCTAAAAACTTATAAACAACTAAAAAAGGAAACTTAAATTTAATAAAAGAATATTATATCAATGCATCGAAAATGTAACCGAAAGCCTCAATTATATCTACTCCGAAAATCACTATAATATATATACGTACCAATATAAAGTTCTCACTATAAATGTAAATACAAACATAGAGTTCGGTAGATCCTTGAAAGAAATTAAAGATCCAAATATATAAATCAATAATTTAATTATACAAGAAAACTGTAACGTCTTTTATACAGACGGGAGTAAATCAGACTCATACCCCACTGTTGGAAGCGCATGCATTTGCAGCGAACTTAAAGAATCTATAACAAGAAGTACAAACAAAAACGCATCTATTTTCACTGCTGAATACTTAGGCTTAAGTGATGCTGTAGACCTCGCTCTTAAACATTCGAACCGAAATGCACTCATTTTTACAGATTCTATCAGTGCACTTATCGCACTTAAAAACCCTAAATTCAACATTAGAACAAATCCTTATATAATAGAAATTCGAAAAAAAATTCAAGATTATTGTCAAAAAACGTCAAATAAAAATCAAATTAAATTTTACTGGATACCAGCACACACAGGCATTCGCGAAAATGAGACGTCTGACAATCCCCTTCACAGATCTAATGGAAGCATGTAAAGCCTTATCCTTAGAAAAAACCAAAGAGAAATGTGCTCAAAAAAGTGTAAATAAAGGCACAGACTATTTTAAAAACTACTATGAGCCTAGATCAAAACCATGGTACTCAAACAAAAATCTACTACGTGAAATTATAGTAACCATAAATAGATGCAGGTCCAATCACTACAATCTTTCTTTCTCGCTCCATCGTATAGGTGTAGTAAAAGACGCAAAATGTCAATGCGGAAACGATGTAAAAGACCTAAATCATGTATTGTGGCAATGTCCGAAATATGATCAGCAACGTACCGAATTTTGTAAGAAACTACACAAAATAAACTATCACCTTCCTTTATCAAGCGCCGTACTACTACATAAACTAAAAAATGACACTTGCAACATATTGTACTCCTTTTTAAAAAAATGTAATCTAATTATCTGATATGTAAAAAAATGTATCCCTAAATATATAGTAATATAAGTGCGCAAACCTATGTATCAGCAAAATAATCTCTTACAGAGATTGCAATTGCTTAAATAAAAACAAAAAAAAGGTTATAGTTAATAGTTTATAGTTTATGTCCATCTGCAAATAAGAGTACGGAGTGTACAAGGTTTTTGGGTACGAGCTTCATCTCTCTCTGTATGAAAATTTGGCCTGTCGGTGTATAAGACTTTTTTGGTGATTAAGTCTGAAGTTTGGCCTGTCTGCGTATAAGGACTTATTAGGTTTTTAGGTTTAAGCTTGACCTGTCTCTGTATAAAAGTTTGGCCTGCCTATGTATAAGAGTCATGAGAATATTAGGTCACAAGTTTTACCAGTATGGGATAAAAGTTAGAATTAAATACGAATTTCATGACTAGAAAATTGCTTTAGTATAATACAAAAGATGAAGATAATAATATAGTATTTCTTTGTACGTTTTTTGTACTTAACTTGCTAGTGCATGTGCACCTAATTTATAATTGCGTGATATAAGAGAGACGAGCATATTGAACAATTGGCACGGTTATGTTTTAGGTTATATTCTGGGTCAATTTAAGTGAGGAATTTTAATTCAGTGCTACGTAGTCTATAAGAAGTTATATCAAATACATAATGAGAACTCTTTTCTTATACTGCAATAAATAACATACAGTTTTTACTAAAGAATGACACTTTTACACGATATTTTAAGGTTAGGACATTATTTTTTACTCTCTATAGTTCGTGAGCTATTGAAACCCTAATATAAAACCATTAATTTTTATGAAACATAAGAAATAAAGGATAGTAAGCATTTAGCTGGTTTTCATATTTTAGATTATGTTCTAGGCACATTTAAGCGATGGAGTTCAATTCAGCAGACTGAAATCTACATAAGGAATGTCAAATACATTATGAATAGAGATTTCTTATAATTTAACAGGCTTAATCTTTTCTCTTCAAAAAAATGGCACTCTAACACGATATTTTTGAGGTTAAGATATTTTCTTGTATTTACTGTAGTATATGGGCTTATGAAAACACAGTGTTAAATCAGTTATTCTTATGTGGAATATGAAAATCGGCATATTTAGCAATTGGTTCGATTTCTTTATTTTAGGTTATGTTCTTGGTCAATTCTACCAGTGGATTCGAATTCAGCGAAACGAAATCTATGAGAAATAATGTTAATCACATACTAAATAGAGTGATTTCTAATAGCGTGTCAGCCAAAATTAATTGTTTCCGTATAAAATCATACTTTACACGAATTTTTGGAGGTTAAAATATCACTGTTACAATTTCTCTATAGTTCGAGAACTCCTATATTCTAGGAATATTTAGTTTAAGCTCAAAAAAATTTAATTGCATTATCTTGTTTCTATTCAAAGATCTACGATTTTTAAAAAATAAAAGTTAATTTTGCCCACTGTGCGCCGCTGCTATTGCTACTGCCGCTGCCGCTGGCGCTGATGCTTTTCCTTCACTATTCTCTCTCTTCTCTACAATCTTCTCTCTCATCTCTTCGCTGTTTCCTCTCATCTCTTCACGGTCATTCACTGCCGGGCTTAGCACGGCACTCTCCCCCCTCCCCCCTTAAACTGGACGTTTAAAGAACTTCATTAGTGTTATCCAGTCCCGGGTGATTCTTCTCTTCTGACAAGACCGGCCAAACACTCCCCACCGTTGCTGCTCTTTTTCGGTCGCTCTTATGCCCAACATCCTCGAGGGTCGCTAGTAGGCCGCTCAGACGATCTTCATCATTTGCGTCAGCTCGGTTCAGATCCACGTATCTTCGTTTATATCTGCATTCGAGGTCGCTGTGTTTGAGGCGCCAGGAGGATGCGTCATAGGTCCGTGCATTTGGCTGTATGGTCGCTGCCAACGGTTGTGCGGAGTCAACTGAGCCGGTTAGCCATGTAAACCCTGGAATCCTAGAACTGGAGTCAGGCGTCATGGGCGACTTGGCGGTGGTAATGGTAATGGTTGCATATGTAATTGTCCATGCGGCTGTCACCTGTACTCTCGCCCTTAGTATATATCAGCTATTTTTTATCCTGGCGTTTTAAGCGGGCTTTCATCTTGGCTGTATTCGTTCTCTGTACTTCGACTCCCTGAAGTTTTAGTCCACTTCATGGACCTTCCAGCCCTTTCTCTCGGGACAAGGGGCGTGGGAATTTCCTCATGACTCTTCTCTCATAATTGCAGCCGTAGTTGTCGGTGATCCCTCCGGTTGCCTTTCATCCACACCCGGATCCTATAATATTGCAAGATGGGGCTCCACCATACTTATGCTGGCTCGCAGAAGTCTGTCTTGAAGGTGGGTTGTTGTTCCTTGTAGGCTGAGTCCCATTTGATCTAATAGGACAATCAGCTGATTGGGGTCCATTCCATTTATTCTAGTCGAAAGTGCCATTCGCTGAGCTATTCGCGGGTCCTTCTTCGCTGCTTGTCTCATATTCATCTTGAGGTCGATTCCCGAGTTGTTCTTGTCCACCAAAGAGAAATCAAAACCGAATATGCCTGGTCGCTAATTATGTTCTAAGCTTATAACAAAATTCGCTAGATTAGGAGGGCCCACCCAGAACTCTGGAAACTTCAAACAGAGACAGGATTTACGTAAAGTTACCCGGTGCACTTGAACGGGGAGGTCGTCAATAGGATAAGACAGTCTCAAATCTTTTTAAAAGGAACAAATTTCCTACTTAACTACTGTGCCTCTAATATTCAATGTATTATAAGAATATTATATTGTTATATAAATGATAAATATATATATATATATATATATATATATATATATATATATATATATATATATATATATATATATATATATATATATATATATATATATATATATATATATATATATACATATATATTATGTCACTCTGGAGATTACCCTATTTGAGTTTCGCTAAAGGGACAAAAGGAGATAGATCAAAGAAAAATAGCTTCTTTTCTTGAGGTCTTCTTTATCGGTTCCTTTAGCTGAAAATGCTTAATCGAAATTTGTTTGCCTAACTCTGGAGTAGCTGCTGAAATTCCCTGACGCGAAACTAATAAAGTCGCTATTCAGTTTTCAGTAATTCTTGGTATTCTTCTCTTGTTTATATCTGGAGTAATAATCTAAAATTTCGTCTTGGTCGCAATCCATTTTCAGTACATAATTACCAATAAAAATGAAATATATATATACAACAACAACTAAAGTTATTGTTACAACTACTGTGTCAAACAATTAGTTATTTACATATACACACACATATATATATATATATATATATATATATATATATATATATATATGTATATGTAAATAACTAATTGTTTGACACAGTAGTTGTAACAATAACTTTAGTTGTTGTTGTATTTTTATACCCAATTTCCCAGCAGTTGCTTGAAAAATGTTATTTTTGGCCAGAAATTGTAAATTGCTCTTACTGATCGATTTGGGGGTAATAGCACAGGGAAATTAATATTTTGTGGAGGTATTCGTAAAATAAATTTCTCTTATATGGTAGTGTGACTCCTACTCTACTACTTCAACAATTCGCCCAAGAGATTTGAACAATATGGTCGCAATTCAGAATAATAATCTTACACACTATTTCAGCAATTCAAATTTCACTAAAACCCAAAAAATATTTTCTGAATTTGTCTCTTTTCAACACATTCTTTATCTATCGCTATTCTAATCAGTGCACCGTCGCAATCTTCCGCTTAAAATGTGGTATTTTGCTATATATTCTGGATATCGCCAAAATCTTCTTCAAAAATAACTCAAGAAAAATTTTCCACTTTTCGCGACACAAAAAAAATTTTGTGTAACTCTTCAACACACTAAAATAAAATTTTTGGAGAATTTCCGAACCGAACCTCCAAAAATAATTGGACAATTTTCAGAAATAGCCAAACAAAATTTATTGGAAAATTTTCAAAAATACTAGAAAAAAGATCTTGAAATATTTTTAAAATACTTAAAAATAAATTTCGGAAATTTTAATTACTAGCAAATAAATTTTTTTGAAAATTCTAAAAATTTTAAAAATTTAAAAAAAAAATTTTAAATTTTAAAAATAGTTAAAAAAAAGTTTGTAGAAAATTTCTAAATACTTAAAAAAAAAATTTGGAAAATATTGAAAAATCAAAAGATTAAAAAAAAAATTTTAAAACATTCAAAATACTGAAAAAATAATTTGTAAAAGTTTAAAAAATTCAAAAGAATTTAAAAAAGAAAGTCTGGAAACTCTCTAAAACTACCCAAAAAAATTTTCAAAAATTTTGAACAATCGAAAAATTTTCAAAAAAAAATTCTGAATAATATTTAATATACTTGTAATGTTTTTAGGTTGTTGAGTTCTTATTTCTCTCCGAAGATTAGTGAGATTATTATAAAAGTGGCTTGAAATAATCACGCATGGATGATAGGTTGACTGAGTACGTACCGAGAGAGAGAGAGAGAGAGAGAGAGAGAGAGAACCTAGTAGAATAGTGTCGCAGCGCAGTCGTATTTGGCAGGCGTCGGTGGATTGTCAAAAAGTGAGACGCGGCAGGGTGGTCGCTTATATAGGCTGGGGTCGAATAGCCCCTTCGAGCCCGAAGCGCGTTATGAGTTTCGGGGTGGGAGCCACGGATAGCAACACCGAAAAGCCGAATCGGCGTCCCTGGTGTACACGAGCTCGTCGAGGAGTCGAGGAATGTAGAGTCAGCGATTGGCAGGAACTGCGACGCAGTTTCGGTTGTTGCTAGGCGGTCGGAAAGTTCTAGTGCTAGGCTAATGTAATATGCATTACATGTGCTACATGTGACACGTCCGAGTCTGTGGGTCACGGACCACGGTGATTTACCCTAAACCTAACCTAAATACAAAGTTGCGGGACACGAAAAAAACTTATGTTTATTTTTTCGCGTAGGAGGCGCAGTCTTCTTTACACCATCTAGGTCCCATCTATGCAACGTTTTTCTATCTGTACATTTACTTCTGTAGGTATTGTGATATGTGAATACTTCTAGCTATTTAATTATAAAAATATTTTAAGATTACAATATTATGCTCTAAATTCTCTGTCTCGTTACAAATAATAATTAATCTAGTACATTATATTTTATGTAATATGTCGTATATCATATTCTGAGATTATCTAAATGTCTTGATCTATGCTCTGGGCAGCATCCAGGTCACTCTTGGATGTTCAGCCCTGTTTCCGTTACACATTTCATTCTGTGCTACCAAAGTTATGATGTCTTGAGGTACAGCCCGTCCATTGGTCAATGCTAGTTGGTGCCGGTCGGGTAGGCTGAGGTTTAGTATCGGTGTTGGAGTTGAATATGGCATCTGAGGTGGGAAACATGCATTGTTTCCCCTTGGTCTGGACGGCGGTGACTCGTATCGTTCGAGCTTTGTACGATCTTTTGTTTTTTCTGAAAGCATTCGAGAACTTATTAGTGTTGGGGCCCCCCTGGGGAACGAGATTTACCAAAACATGAACGCGATGATGATTATAGTTATAAAAGTTCCTCCCGAGTATGCGAGCGTATTTTGCATTGTATTGTAGATGGAGTGATATTCGCCTATACTTCGTGCTTTCTCAATGATTTTGCGAAATTCTGTGCGAAATTTAAGTGTGGTTCCGGATAGGCTTCCTTGGGTTTTGGTTCCATCAATTGCCTGTTTACCTTGCAGTAGAGTTTTTATATACCCGGTAGATTCGTTATCTGCGTTATTGAGTATGATGTTTAGATCAAGATGAGTTTGATTAAAGGTTTCTATTGTTGCCCATGTAATTAGATATCGGGTAGATGTAAGGCGTATTCTTGTAGTGCGCGCCGTACATCCCGATTGCAATCGAAGGATGTCTGTGTTAGTGATTTCTAGTGTACAATTCATTGCGTGTTTGAATTGAACGAACATCTCTTCATGCTCCTCCATTTGTGCTTCTGCTGGTAGTTTTGCTATTCTGTCTAGTTCGTTGGCTTTTGCGTGGAGATTTCCAAATTCTGTCTGTACCAGCTTTGTCTGATTTGCCAGTAAATTGGATACTTTGCGCGTGTCATTTGCGGCTACTTCAATTAATTGTTTTAGTTCTTCGTTTGCTTCTTCGTCAAGTGTTCCGAAGAGGTATCTCTGATTGTATCTGCTTATCTTTCCTATGGCAGAAATTAAAGCCCTGCGTGTTCGGCTTGGATGTTCATTTTCGTGACCTCGCAGCATTTCTTTGAATCGGTCGGTATCTCTCATCGTATCATGTATTTATGCAAACAGCTGTTTTAGTAGCTGCCGATGCATATCTGGTCTGTTGGGATGTGATCATCTTTCGTTAACTGTGTGCGAAGTCGTAATTAATGCGTTTCCTCTGAGAAAAAATGGTGCCAGATTTATACGTTGTATTATCTTCCAGGTTATGTTCGAGGTTGTCAGAGAGCTGATTCCTTCGACTACCAGTCCTGGCTTTCATTTTATTTCATAATCTGCATTCACGTCCGTCAAGTAATAACGACTTGGTTTTACTTTGTATGTCTGTTATGTGTTTCTTTTTGTAAATAGTTCTTGTTTTGACCGTTACGGATTTCGGAACCGCGTTTGTTTTGTAATTCGGTTAGTCATTTGTTACTTTAATAATCTTGCAGAATAGCACATCATTTCTAAAATATCTTATAGTTTTCGAGAAATTCCAATGATATCTAAGTTTTATATAGTCAATCTATATTGTAAAATTGATTTTTATTAATTGTATTGGGGCTATATTGTAAAGTAGTTGAAAGTTTTAGAAAATATATGATAGCTTTTGAGAAATTTAAAAGTTATCTAAGATTTGCATAAATAATTTATGTCACATAATTGATTCTTATTAATTGTATTGGCGCTATATTGTAAAGTAGTTGAAAGTTTTTTAAAATATATGATAGCTTTTGAGAAATTGAAAAATTATTTAATATTTGCATAAATATTTACCCTAGTCACTTAAGTTTACTAGTACTAATGTTGCTGCGCTTATGATGCGATTGTTTAAATTTAGTTTGTTGTAATTTGTTTATTTTGGCCTATGGTTCCTTAAATTATTAATTTATGTATTAATTATCTTTATTTATGCCTTTATTTATTATTTATTATCTAATTATGCATTAATATATGTGTAAACACCTATGTGTTCGCATATGTACGTGTGACTTTTGACTAAGGCCATAAAAGTTCTTACTGGACACTTACGTCAACTTTTGATCTAGATCTGTACTTGCGATCGAGTGTTGGATCGTGCTGTCGGTACGCGGCCCAGGAGATGCTGCCACCGCGTTAACTTGATCGAGCGGTAGAGATCGAGCACTGGATCGTGCTGTCGTGATCGATCCAGGAGGTGCTGCCATTGGCGTTGGCTTGAGTGTATTACGCGTGCACATGTATTTGCTAGCTGTTTACGCAATAGGGAAGGAAGATCGACTGATGGAAGAAGATCACCTCTTTGTATTTAGCCATTGCCAATTTCTATTGGCTGTTTATCTTCCTTTGCGCGTGTGCTTTTTTGTTTATAATCTCTGTTGAAGAATTGAATCGACGTATGTGTGCTCGCAGGCACTGTAAAGAGCAAGGTGCTCAACGCGAAGGAGAGAGTGCAACTGAGCGCTGCGGCGTTGTTGCCGGACGTAGACGATGGTCCTCTCTTTTCTCATTGGCGCAGAGCCGCTGCTGGGCTAGCGTCTAAGGCGTTGCGAGGTGGCGTGATGGCCGTGACGTATATGAGCTAGGGCCGTATATAGGCTCGATTTCGTACATTCCGCCCACTTTCGCCTACTAGGCGAGTGAAACCTGCAACATATGGGAATGGTACGGAGAATTGGAGAGCTAGGTGAGGTTAATCTTCGAGTGGATGCAATGAGATGGTCTTGACTACTGGCCTCTTCATTACGGAACCGGGCGTCCTGATGGTGACGACTCTGACCTTTCCATCAGGTTCTGGATAGGTTGCTTCAACACGACCCACAGCCCATTTTCCTGGAGCTATAGTTTCGCCTCGAATGATTACCAAGTCCCCGACTTGGAGAGAACGTGAAGGAGTTCGCTGTTTGTGTCGTTCTTGAAGTGATGTATTCGTTAGTCTACCTTAACCAGAAATGTTGCAGCATTTGTGTAATCAGTTGCCAACGTTTTCCCAGCGGCACCTTGACATGGGTGACATCAGGTCCGGGTACTAAAAAGGACGATCTTAATATTAGTACATGTGCTGGTGTTAGCGGTTGTAGATCAGTTCGTCACTAAGCGGCATTAATGACCGGGAATTCAGGCATATTTTGATGCGACTTAAAATAGTGGATAACTCGACGAAGGTTAAGACCTGATCATTTATGATGTGTTTCAAGTGAAACCTGGTCGATTTGACCGCAGCCTCCCATAGTCCTCTGAAATGTGGAGCACCTGGAGGGTTAAAGTGCGAAGAAGTTCCTTCCTGAGCTAGCGAAAACGCGACTTGCTTAGAATGAGTAGAAGCTTCTTCATAGAGTTGACGAAGCTGAGAATCGGCATCAACAAAATTAGTGCCTCTGTCACTAAACAAATCCGCACAATGGCCTCGTCTGCCAGTGAATCTATGAAATACAGCAATGAATGCTATGCATTCACTGCTGTAATCCTCCACTGCTTCTATGCGCACGGCACGAGTGTTTATACAGAAAAATATGGCTACATAGCCCTTGAGGGTTCCCTTACCTCGGGTTTTAGATAATCGCATACTAATGGGACCTGCGTAGTCGACACTAGCATTTTCGAAAGGACAGGAAGGAGTGGTACGAGCCTCCGGCAGATCGCCCATTAGCTGATTGTTAATTGAAGCTGAGAAATAACGACACTTGATACGAGGGTAGTTCAATAAGTCTTTAGAATGACCAACAGATGGCGCGCGAATCGCTCCAAATCATCTGTTTTCAGTCAGCACCACTCCCGACTAGATATATGGTGCAGTCACAGTCCACATCTTCTGAGTTTACGTGTTTTTATAACCAATTTAAAAAAAAAAAATTGCTTGTTAAGAAAAATGGAAAAAAACGAGTTCAGAGCGGTAATTAAACATTTTCATTTAAAGGGTTTAACTCCATATGAGATAAAAAATGAATTGGACTCAGTTCATGGCACATCTGCCCCTGCCTTAGCAACGGTTTATAACTGGGTAAATGAATTTAAGCGTGGTCGTACATCAATAAGTGACGAACCACGTTCAGGAAGGCCCGTAGAAGCAACTACTCCCGAAATCATCAATAAAATCCACGATATGGTGTTGAAGGATAGAAGATTAAAAGTGCGTGAGTTAGCTGAGGCCACAAGGATATCTATAGGTGCAGTTGTTTCAATTCTACATGAAAAATTAGGCATGAAAAAGCTATCGGCAAGATGGGTGCCGCGTTTGCTCTCAGCTGAGAATAAACGCAATAGAGTGGTCGCCTCTGAGGCTCTTTTGGCGCGGATAAGTCGGAATCCTGAGGAATTTTTTCGTCGATTTGTGACTGTGGATGAAACATGGATACACCACTACACTCCTGAGACAAAGGAACAATCCAAACAGTGGATTTCCACAGGCGAACCAGCTCCAAAGAAGGCAAAGACCGTAAAGTCAGCTGGTAAGGTTATGGCTACAGTTTTTTGGGATGCACGTGGAATTATACTTATTGACTACTTGGAAAAGGGTAAAACAATTACTGGTGAGTATTATGCATCATTATTAGAGCAGCTGAAAGAAGAAATTAAAAAAAAACGACCACATTTGGCGAGAAAAAAAATTCTCTTTCATCACGACAACGCCCGAGTTCACACATGCTTCGTTTCAATGGCTAAAATTGAAGAACTAAAATTCAAATTGGTCGAACACCCACCGTATTCACCAGATTTAGCCCCCAGTGACTTTTTCTTATTTCCAAACTTGAAAAAATGGCTCGGTGGACAGAGATTTACGGACAACGAAGACGTCATTGCCTCTGTAAGTGCTTATTTTGAGGAACTTCCGAAAACGCACTTTTCTGAAGGATTAAAAAAACTTAAAAAGCGATTGACCAAGTGTATAGAGCTCCAAGGAGATTATGTTGAAAAATAAAAAAAAATTTACCCAAAAAAAATTGTTTTTATACTTTATTCTAAAGACTTATTGAACTACCCTCGTACATCGGCTAACTACAGATTTCACAGCTAGACGTCCCCTCAACAGCCAGTATTGTCGGCGGAGGGTTGATAACGTCAACTGTGTTGCACCATGAAGAGTGCGAGAGTGAGTATCTCTTATCAAGAGTGTCGAGAAGAAAGTATCACCTGGAATTATAAGGGGATGTTTTGTGTCATTTTCAAAGAGTGCGTGGGACAATCGACCACCAACTCGTAAAAGAGATTGAGATTCAATCTAGATAAAGAGGGGTTGCTATTCAGCAACTTTCCTGCTTGAATAAGCTTTATCTCTTTAGAATAATAAAGACGTTGGTATAAGTACACCCATGTAAGCTTAGAATTCTCTATTTCTGATATTGAAACTTCCGCAGACATTCTTGCGCCAGAAAGGTTTAAAAAACCTAAATTTAACAAATTGAACTTGCAACCAAGCATGGAGGCTATTGATTCGCAAAATTCAGATATGTATTTATCTCTGCTGTCATCAGATTCGCTGCTCGCCGTGAGTTCACCAACTCTTTGAGCAGTCGAAAGTTTGACTTTGAGCAATTCAATTCTTAACCTATTTTTGGCTTGAAGCCTTAACATTAATCTTAAAATAAATCTTAAACAGTAAGAAGTAATTCGAAGTAACTTTGATAATTCAGAATACTTATTGACTAGCTCCCAAATGAATACATGTGATTCACGAGTATGTAGCATTTCTAACTCTACGACAGCTTCTTCCGTATAGTGAACAGTAAGAGTCTCGCGAGAACTATCATAATTTTCATGCTTGAGTGGGCAAGAAGTGGCATCATCGCTTAACCACTTAGGACCCTGCCACCAAAGATTGAAAATGGGAAGATCTGAGGGCTCAATGCCTCGCGAGAGAACATCAGAGGGATTGTCTTCAGACCGCACGTGATGCCAGAACGCTTTTGGTACAAGCATATGAACATCGGAGCATCGATTGGCTATGAAAGTTGCCATCGAGATGGAAAATCACTTAGCCAGTGTAAAACATCTGACGAGTCTGACCATAAATGTATCCTATCTAAAGTAATAGACATTGTTTCTACGAAATGGTGTACTAGTTTGGCTATCAAATGTGCAGCACATAATTCAAGTCTGGGCACACTCAGAGTTTTGAGTAGAGTGACTCGAGATTTGGCTAATTCTAACGATACAGAGACCTTCTCATTATGAATGATTCTGAGATAGATCACAGTACCATGAGCCTGCATTGAAGCATCGGCGAAATCGTGAATCTCAACAATCTCAGCATTAGGAGAGTAGTGAATCCAAAGTGGAATTCTTAAGGCTGATAAGCAAAGTAGTTGCTGTCGCCAGTGTAACCATCTATTTGATGTCTCATTTGGCAATTGATCACTTCAATCTACTTTTATTAACCAAAGAGATTGTAGTAGAATTTTGGCAGTGATGAGCACAGGATCTATTTAGCCAATGGGATAAAATAAACGGGCTATGTTAGAAAGCACTACTCGCTTTGTCATTATGTCCGTGGTTAGAGCAGATTCTATATGAAATTCAAATACGTCATCATGAGGCTGCCAAGATAGCCCTAATACTGGGATAGCAGGTGATTCACTAGAAAATGATACTACGCCTTCAGTAAGAAGGTTAGTAGGTAACCAATTTATGATGGAAGCGCCATTCGATATCCACTTTCTTAAAGGAAAGCCACTACTCGCGAGTAGATGAAAGGTTTCCCTTTGTTTGGCGATTGCTTCGTCAATAGAATTCCCACCTGACATTAAATCATCAACATAGATTTCATTATCTACAACTTATGCGCCAAGTGGATGAGTGGTGTAGCTGTCAAGAGCTAGTTGTTTGATGGAGCGACAAGCTAAGAAAGGGGAGGGAGTAATTCCATAAGTGACTGTGGTCAGTCGAAAAATTTCAACAAGTTTTTCAGGGTTAAACGCCAGAGAATTGACTGAAAATGCTGATCGCTTTTGTGAACTAGTATCTGCCGGTACATATTCTCTATGTCTGCAGCAAATACGAATTCGTATCGACGCCATTTGCAGATCAGATCAAAGATATTTGGGATTAGATTAGGACCTGCATGAAGCAATTGGTTGAGCGAAGATCCTATTTTGGTTCTGATAGAGCCGTTAAAGACGGTGCGGAGTTTAGTGGTTGTACTTGACTCCTTCCAAACAGCGTGATAAGGAAGAAAGAAACATTCACTGACATCCTTTCAATTAGATTCAGTGGATGCAGCGATCATGTGTCCAAGTTGTTCATACTCGTACATGAATTTCTCGTAAGCATCTTTGAATTTTGAATCTTTTTGAAACTTTGTCTCCATTCGTTTTAACATCTGAAGAGAAGGAGCGAATGAATCACCTAGATTTGCGTTTTGAAGATTCTTAAAGGATTTTTAAACGGCAAACGAACTCCGAAACGACCTGATGAGTCTCTACAGTGCATGTTTTGGAAGTGATCTTCACATGCCTGCTCATCTGCAGTGCACAAGTTCTGCTTTGGGATTTCCTCTTGCTTCCAAAAATTCTGTAGAAACTCATCTAAATGAGGCTCTTCTGAGCAATGAAATGATGAGAGTGTAGTGAAAGGTGAACAGCTATCTGCTGGTAAATCACCTGATATTACCCAGCCTAATAACGTTAAGGTAGCGATAGGCTCATTCTCATTGCCTTTGATAATCTCGCCTTCTACGATACGAGAATGGATGGAATATGATCAAAGTTCAAGTGATGCTGAGCTGAAGGTGGACTATCGACAGATACCTTTGGTAGAACTAGCGCTTCTACTTCACATTAGAAGGTTGATTGAAATCTTGGGCGAATTGTGAAACGAGCTGTAGCTTTAGATATAGCTACTGTTTCTTCCCCTACTCCTCTTACAGCAACATGAGTTTTGCATTGCTTTAATCTTAATCTTTGACAGAGACATGTCGAGATTAGAGAAGGTTGAGAGAATTGATCTATTATAGTACGTGCTGCTATTTCGATTCCAGTTGGCCCTATTACCTTTATTATGGCAGTAGAGCTAAGCCGCTTGCGATTAGTGTAACCTAGGTTGGTTGCACCGGTGAATGTCGATTGTTTTAGAGAATTAGACTCATTTTGAGATTTAAGTGGCTCTAAAGAGCTGTTCGAAGAACATTACGATTTTTCAGGATTCTGAACGATAACTGGTGTTCGTGAATGAGATTCATCGTGCAATAAGCTATGATGTTTGCCTTTACAATGAAAACAACGACCATTTGAACTACAATCCTTATAGAAATGTTTACCTAAGCTATTATAGCAGAGATTTTTGCTTGAAATAATGTCCTTGCGCTCAGGCAATGACTTCGATTTAAACGAATCACAAGTTGAAATGTAATGCGATTGATTACAATAAGAGCACTTATGACTCGGTTTTTTAGTTGACCTTGTTGATGAAGTCGAGGTTTGTAGATAATGAACTGAAGATGATGATGAAGAATTGTTATTACGTGGTTTAGATTGACGTGGTTGTTTCTACTTATTGACATTGGGCAGAATTGATTTACAACCTCCTTCTATGGATTCTAAAGTAATAATCTGAGTTTCAAGAAATTTTTTCGTCTGATCTGATGTGGGAGGGGTTTTGGAATTGCCCGTGTGATTCTCCCAATCACGATGAGAGTTTGTATCGAGTTTGCTAACTGTTATGTGCACCACGAGATCTCCCCATTGATCTACCGTTCTATTTAACGATTTTAGAGAATCAAGCGGACCAAAAGTTTCTTTCATCAATCGTTTGAGTTCTGAAGATAACTCAAATTTCATGGAATTCACGGATAAAAATTCTGAGAGGTGCTGGTTAACTAGTCTACGATGATTCTCATAATAATCGACTAGATTTCCCCAAGCATTCTCATAATTAGCATCAGTAATGGCGATATTCTTTATTTTATCGAGAGCCTCCCCATAGAGATGAGATCGAAGTAATACAATTTCATATCTGCAGTCATATCTTCTCTGCGATGAATCATGGTACGAAACATGTCGCGAACACAGTTGAAGGTGGCTGACGATGATGGCTCCGATGCTCCTTCCGTCGTGCTGCTCGATATTCTGAGCAAGATGGCGGCGGAGTGGCGTCCTTCTCGTCAGCTCTCCCCATGAGCCCTTTGAGTTTAAGTAGCCAAGGGGGGGGGGGGGGGGGCGAGGGGCAGCGTGCTCTGGAGTCAGCTCCGGCTTCTTGAACGTCGCTTTCAGTGATATTTGAATTATTTGTTTACCGAGGTTAGCAAATTGTTCAAGACACTGTGGTGATGTAGATGAGCTGCTCCCGATGGCCTTGGCAAAACTGCCTAGGCGTCGAAAACGAGACCGCACGTAACTGCGACGTTTAAGAAACGATCATGCGCGAGCCTCAACTCAGAGACAAAGATCCGCCGTCTTTGCCTCTTGCTCTCTCCTTCTGCGCGATGCGGTCATTAAGATGGCGGCGCGTCACGATTTCTAGTTTATTTTAAACTGACCGTTTCCTCGTCATAACGGCTCGAAGGACCAAGTGTTGAAGAGATGAGGTTCGGAATGAATAAGACGAGAATTGGTGGTTAAAATAAATGAGTTATATTCTTGAATAATTGAATCGACGTATGTGTGCTCGTAGACACTGTAAAGGGCAAGTGCTCAGCGCTAAGGAGAGAGCGCAACTGAGCGCTGCGGCGTTGTTGCTGGACGTAGACGATGGTCCTCTCTTTTCTCATTGGCGCAGAGCCGCTACTGGGCTAGCGTCTAAGGCGTTGCGAGGTAGCGTGATCGTCGTGGCGTATATGATCCAGGGCCGTATATAGGCTCGATTTCGTACATCTCGATATTGTTTAAAATATCGTTTTTAAAACATGTGAGAAACTATAAAAAAATATAGACTATAGCGTTCGTGTTGTTATTGTGCTCCCTGTTGTGTTGTGGAGTGTTTCGTTTTTTGTTCATCGAAATGGCGTGCCCTCGAGAAAGTGTAGATCATGACGTTGTGCAGAATCACAAAGCCAGAAGGATGGAGGAGGCCGTTTCTTTTATGCACCAGGGAAAAAGTGAATATAGGGATTACTAGGTCCACATTGTAAGTATCTTATTTACTTATTATTCGTCGTTTTTGCATGCTTTTAGCTAGATTATTTATTTATCACGCATTGGTTATAGGGCTTTTTTTATATATAAAAATAACATGTGTGTGTGTTTATGGATTTTTAAAATTATCAGAATTTTTAAAAATGTAAAATAGTATATATATATATATATATATATATATATATACATATATATAAATAAAATTATCAGAATTTTTAAAAATGTAAAACAGTGTGTGTGAGTTGTATATATACTCGTATAATAAGCGTGCCGAAGTACAAGGTCTGTGTTTATACCTGCGTTAGCCATCGGCTATATGACTGTATACCTGCGCTCGAAGGAACGAATATAATACTGTTCCTATACAAAATATAATTTCACGGAATATAGCAGACTACCGCGTACACTTTACAAAGTATATATTTTAAACAAATTATTTATTAAAAAATATTTCAGAATCGGATAACAACATTTAGCGATCAAGCGTGCTGTATAACCGAGGCGCGCGGCACGCGCTCTTATGCCAGCGATTGACGGCGTTTGTTAAATAAACATTCTGACTATATTTGTTTTTATTTTTTACATTATTAGCTATAGTAGACCAAATTTCAGATTTTCTAAAACAATTTCACGAACTATATTTTTTTTTATGACTTTCAAGCGCTGCTGACGCGACCCGTTACATTATTTTCGTGACTTACTATATCCAAATCGTTTCTTAGTTATTTTACTACTAAATTAACTAAGTTTTAGATTTTCTAAAACAGTTGCGACATATTCGTTTTTTTTACAACTTTGAAGCTGCCCCCGCGCCATACTCTAACGAAACTGGCTGACTGACGGCAGTCTATTCCTATACACGCTAAATACTACACTATATAAAAAAACCAGCCTTGCTAAAACTGTTGTATTTTTTTGTCGCTCAGCTCCCCGACTATAATTAAGTCGACTTGGTAACAATACGACGAAATGTCGGGAGAATGTTATAATATATTATTGTGAATTATTTTGACATTTTGTGACCATTCATACCATGAGTTATGCCAGATGGAACGGTGTTTTATTAATATATCTAATTCTGACAAATATTAGACTTTAATTTTTCATTGGAATTAAGCAAGTCAACTTGGTAACAATGTGAGGGAGGATCTGGAGAATGTTATGATAATGTCTTGTGAATTCTTATAACATGTTTTGACCAATGCTACCGTGGGTTATGCCTGAAGGAACGGGCATTAATTAATATTTGAAATTTGGTCAAATATCATAGTTTTAATTTTTAGTTACGCTGATCAAGTCGTTAACAACAACTCGAGGGCTGGTCGGGAGAATGTTATGATAAGAATTTGTCGATATTTTGGACATGTTTTGATCAATCCTACCATGGATTATGCCAGAAGGAACAGCGTTTTATTAATATTTCAAATTTTGTGAAATATTAGAGTTTAATTTTCATTTTCGCTAATCAAGTCGATTTGGCAAAAACTCGAGCAAGGGTCGGGAGAATATTATGATAAGTTCTTGTGAATTATCTTGACATGTTTTGACCAATCCTACCATGGGATATTGTAGAAGGAACAGCGTTTTATTAATCTTACAAATTCTGTCAAATATCAGTGCTTCAGTTTTCATTTGTGCTAATTAAATCGACTTGGTAAAAACACGACGATGGGTCGGGAGAATGTTTTGATAAGTTCTTCTGAATTTCCTTGACATTTTTTGACTCATCCAATCATGGGTTATGTCAGATAGAACAACGTTTGGTTAAGGGATAACACCACTCTAGGTACACCTATTTTTGGCGATTTTTTTGGTAAGTAATAAGCGAAATGAAAAATTTGTTTAAGAAACTTTATTGTGCAATTATTGAAGTATAAAAAGACATTTTTTTCGGAAAAGACAGATTTCTCGTACATGATGAAGCCTATAACAAAAAACCAAAGTTTTTCTTAAAGTACATATCAGATTTAAAAAAATTGGTGCACAATTGACATAAAAGTGTAGATTTTGACAAAATATATGTCAGTAAATTATTTATAAAATATATGGCTCATAAAAATCGCTATTTCTCAAAACTCTCACTAAGCGCATTCTCTGAAAGTATGATTTATAATAACTCCCGAAAAGAACGATCCTCTAAAGAGATTTTAATGAATGACTCCGAGTAAGAGCACTCTTATTGGAATTTGAAACAATTGCTCTGGCAAAAAGTGATAGTGTCATGAATTATTGGAGAATAACTCGTAGTAAAAGTATTCTTAATAGAGCGGTCCGAAAGACTGAAAACGGTCAAAATTGTAGTACAGATGTCTTTGAGGTCGCTGATTAAGAATCGCAAGTTTAAATTTCTTAATACTTAACCTCTTTCCTGGAGTATAACTCTGAATTTAAGCAAGAGCTTCTATTTCCTAATGAAAACCCTGCCTTCGATCAAGAGCTTTTTTCGACTGACACACATATATATATGACACATATATATATATTATATATATTACGTCAGAGTGAAAAAAAAGAGACTAACTCCCGAAGTGATTTTTTTCTGTCAGTCGAAAAAAGCTCTTGATCGAAGTCAGGGTTTTCATTAGGAAATAGAAGCTCTTGCTTAAATTCAGAGTTATACTCCAGGAAAGAGGTTAAGTATTAAGAAATTTTAGCTTACGATTCATAATCAGCGACCACAAAGACATCTGTACTACAATCTTGACTGTTTTCAGTCTTTCGGACCGCTCTATTAAGAATACTTTTACTACGAGTTATTCACCAATAATTCATGACCCTATCACTTTTTGCCAGAGCAATTGTTTCATGCTCCAATAAGAGTGCTTCTTATATATATATATATATATATATATATATATATATATGACGTCATGTGATAATTTTTCTATTTTTATATCGATAAGTCTCCTTGAAATTGTTAAATGAATAAAATAAGACCTTCAAAATTCAAATCGGATATTAAATAAAAAAGTGTTTGGGTAATGAGCTTCTCTTGCTCCACATCTTTCGACTGCTATGATCACATGGAGCGGAATTAATGTAAACGGGATCAACTTGCTTAACATTTTTCCCAAATTGTCACCATTGTAATAGTTGAAATCGACTTCATAAACATTATTGTATAATATTTATTATTTTCTAATCAGTTTCTAGACTAATAATGGATTTAATCACATTTTGTTATAGTTCACACTTGCTTATTCCTGTTCATTCCGCTCCATGTGAGCATACCAGTCGAAAAATGCGAAGCAGGTATAGCCCAAATCCTCTGATTGGCTTCGCTCGTTACTTTCACCCATTACGCGTATCTCTTTCCGCTCCATGTAATTGCACCCTCACTGTTTTGTTAAACTATTTCTTTAGTTGACGATAATTACTTTTGCAATATGGAAATTTTGTTAAAAACCTTTTTTTCGTTACTTGAAGTGTTGTCTATTCATATCGACGCCCCATGCAAAGATTAACCGATTCCAGCTTTTTCAAATATCGTTTAGTATTCACGAGGTGAAGAATTATTAAAAATAATGAAGAAGAAATGTTCACGAATGAAACATATCCATCAACATAAGATACGTTGATATACTTTCGAATCTTCCAAACATATTACCTTTCTTATAAAAGTACAATGATATAGTATTTTTTTCGATAAGCTGAAATTTGTTCGTATGATCTGGCGTCGATATTATACTGTTTCTGCTATTATAAAATGAGAACAAATTATTTTAAACATTTTTTATTCAGGGTACGTATTCAGGCATAACTCCTTATGGAGGAAATTCCGTTGAAATAAAGAAAATACGGGAAAATTTCTTCTTCTGTAATAAAATATATGGTATGTAAAATAACTACACAGCATTGATTAGATAAAATGTTTCTATTTGCGAAAAAAAATTAATAACAAAAGAATAACAACAAATGTGCTTCTACCTGGAATATGAAAAAATTTGCACGCGCTTACAACTCAACAATCTTTAAATTTCAAACTTAAGATTTTTCTTAGATGCTCTTTAGAATCCTTATACAACCCCTATGGAAATAAAACAATATACGTAAATGTACATAAATGTGTATAATGTATAAAAGTTTACGAAAATGTACAAAAATGTATATTTCTGTTATAATTGGAACAAAGAAGTTGGGATCGCACCGGCATACTGTGATATACTTTTATATATATTTTTACGCTTTTGTACGTAAAAAATTTCGCTCACTAAGAAATGTCAAGATAGACTTCAGTAATACCAAATAATGAAAAAAGTGCCACTGTTTCTTACGTAACTGAAAGTTACAAATTTTTTACTTCTGAATTGATTTATATATGCCTCGCCACCTATCGGCTACTAAAATGTACATATATGTATAAAAGTTTACGAAAGTGTACAAAAGTGTATATATCTGTGGTAAAACCAGTTCCAATATTAACAAAAATATAAATTTATATACACTTTTATATATTTATATACAGTTGTACTCGTATTATGACGTGCGGCACCTAGCCGCTCGTCGGTTCCCATGATGGGAATCCGCACGGGCAGAGCTAACGGTGCACTCGTTCCTCGGCCCGCCGCGACAACACCGTCCTCGAGTTGCGACTGAGAGAATCTCAAGTCCGAGCGACATTCGCTATTTTAAGCCACAAGCGGCGCCCGCGTGGTGGCCAGAGTTTGATACTTTGTGGGCCTCCCAACACGTCGTTTGAATTATTTGAAAAATCGGAGTATGCATAAACAGTATTTTTAATAAGTATAACAATGTCTGAAGAAAAATATTTATACCACGGTGTAGTGTACCTTTTTGTGATATAAAAAAAGTAGATAAAATAGTTTTTCACAAATTTTCCGAACACAAAAGCATCAGAAATTAATGAATAAGTAAATGTAACCTAAATAAGAAAATAACAAAGAAAACATATGTATGTAGTGCACACTTTACAAAAGAAAATTACTCATCCAATAAGTTTGACATAAATAAAAAATTGTTTACGAAATTAAAGATCAATTAAACAGTTGTCTAATTTATTGTAAATATTGTTTTAGGTCCACAACGTAAAATACTGAGATTAAAAAAGATAGTTATTACATCGGTAAAATTAAAGAAATGAAAAGAGAAATATATTTCATCAATTTATATATATATATAATAATGCTTTTTCAAATCATTTGAGTTGCTTAATTGTGATGATTGCATGGTTAATAAGCTGCAAAAATAAATTATGAACTAGTATTACTTTGCGAAATATATATATATATATATATATATATATATATATAGCTGCAAAAATAAACAATAAACTAGTATTACTTTGCAAACTATTAAACTGTATATATATATATATATATATATATATATATAAAGTTTAATAGTTTGTAAAGTAATACTAGTTTATTGTTTATTTTTGCAGCTTATTAATCGTGAAATCATCACAATTAAGCGACACAAATGATTTGAAAAAGCAAGAAAACTGTCAGTTAAATAAAGAACAACCAGATATTGTTATGGAGCAGCATATATTAAAGAGTGAAATAGAAGAAAATCTTAACATTCATGACGAGGAACAAGACAATTCAATTGAGCAATATATTTTAATTGAACAAATTAAGCAGTTTGAAAACTATAATGAGGAATCTGATAAAAAAAATAGTTTCATAAATGCAGATGAAAGCAGCCTATCTTATGTTGACGTTAGCACAATATGCAACGTACTGGAGAATAACAGTTCATTAAGTCATTATGAAAAAAATGATGTTTATAACACACATATACCATCAGCAATGTAAGAAATAATCGAAAAGGTTTCTGCCAATAAACAAAATAATACCAAAGTTAATTTAATAACTGATAACAACGGATGAACATTTGATAGCCTTCACCTGTATTAACTTTAAACTTTTATATAGTTTAGTAGAAGCAGTAACGTTATGTGAAAATAAAAACCATACAGAAAAATGTAGTAACTCAGTGCAAAATAGAATCGTATTGTGTTTGTGTAAAATAAAAATAATCTTATCATTCCGCTGCTTGGCTGTGTTATTTAGATTGACTCGAGAAAGTTGTGCATACAATTTTTATTATATGGTAAATTTATTATCAAGGATTTTAAAACAAGTTATATACTGGCCATCGAAAGAAGAAATTCTGAATAGTATACCAAAGTATTTTAAAAATTTTCGACAGATACGTATAGTATTAGACGGTACATAAATACATATTGAAAAACCTGGATGTCTAAAGTATCGTCTTCTTTTATACTCCCACTACAAAGGATGTGAAACTATTTAATTACTAATAGATATAACACCTTCTGGTTACTCACTTATGTAAAGCTTTTGGTAGTCAAGCATCGGATAAAGCTATATTTAACCAAACAGATAGTCTCCAAAAAATGGAAGTTATAAGAGACGCTACAATGATGGATAAGGGCTTTGCTATCGAAATAGAATGTTTAGAAAATCATGTTCAATCAATAATACCTCCAAAGCTTGGTAAACGAGAGCAAATGAGTGCAGATGAAGTGGTAAATACTAATTACATTGCAGCTGCTCGTATATATGTTGAGCGAACTATTAAAAGATTCAAAATGTTTGATATTACAAAAAGTAAAATTGTATGGACATTAATTCCTTATATTGACGACATCTGTACCATCGTTGGAAGCCTTGTGATCTTGCAAAATCCGACTATGGCTGATAATAAATTTTAATAAAGTATTACAAATTATGAATGTTTGTATGGTACCATCATTATTTATTAATAATTAATTAATTTATTAAATTCATTTATTAATTGTACTGTAAATCATTAATTTTAAATAAATTTTTTTTATTATTTCAAAAATGTATCAGATAGTAAATTAAAGAAAAACTATATTTTTATATAATAAATAGTATGTTTATTAAGTAAATATAAAGTTATAACAATTTCTTAGTATCGCATATTTAATTAATTATAGCAAAATATAAGTAAAGTCTTTGGATCAAACCTTATGAACTTTGAATTATAACTATCATCAGAAACCTATGTTAAAGCACCATGACATTGTGAAGTAAACAGAAAGGCACATCTTGGAACGTTTATACATCGAATAATACTTGAGTGCTTTCACATTTAAACTATTTTGACCAATGTGATTGTTAAGAAACGTATTGTTTCTTAACAGAACAATTTTTTATTAATGCCGGGGGGGAGGGGGGATCTGACTCGGCCACCCTATACAGGCTTGGAAGTCTTGCTTAGAAAAATTGCGAGACTCGAGCAACCCTCTGAATTCTTTCAATTTTCTATTATCTTGATAATAATATTATTATTTATTCTTAATTAATCGAAAATCTCACCTTTGTTTTTCAGATGACGCTGGAGATATTGGAGGTTAAAAATTAATGAGAGAAAATGACGTCCTTTTTATTGGAATGGTTACTCGTGTTAATATTTATTGAATGGTCAAATTTTATTTGTTGAATGTAAAGAAATAAGTTACTTTATCCGCTCTCTCTCTCTCTCTCTCTATATATATATATATATATATATATATATATATATATATATATATATATATATATATATATATATATATATATATATGTTAATATTTATATATATGTTAATATTTATTGAATGGTCAAATTTTATTTGTTGAATGTAAAGATAAGTTACTTTATCCGCTCTCAATATATATATATATATATATATATATATATATATATATATATATATATATATATATATATATATTGAGAGCGGATAAAGTAACTTATCTTTACATTCAACAAATAAAATTTGACCATTCAATAAATATTAACACGAGTAACCATTCCAATAAAAAGGACGTCATTTTCTCTCATTAATTTTTTACCTATATATATATGGGTGGTCCTCTGACAAATCGTGCGCGAAAAAAAATGGATTTTCCAAAAATATTTTTTTTATGTTCCTATAGTATGTATGAGTATCCCTGAATTTTTTCAGATTTTTTCCATCATTATTTTCCGAGTTACAGAGGGTTTTGACGTATGCCGTGACGTGTTCCACGGCGTTGGGTGGTTGGTACTCAACGATTACTACTTTAGCTTGGTCAATTGATAATTTTACAGAGATGATTCTGTATTTTTGGTGGTCCATTCTGAAAAGAGGTAAGTTATGTTCGTTAATTGGGTCCATTATGGTACGGGGTACATTGAAGACTATGGGTCCATTATTATTTCTTATATGTTTACGGTATTTGTAAGAAAGGTTCTTTGGTAGTTTTCCCTAATGATTATTGATGTAAGCGATGTATCTGTGTGGATGGGGGTTGTGGGTTGAGTTGGGTTGTATTGAATGTTTAAATGGGTTTAATGTTATTGATTTATTAATATTGTTTTTAATTTAGTCTACATTTATTTCAAAAGGTTCATTTAGTGTAGTTGGTTCATCGTTTGTTTATTTGTACTGTTTGGTCCGTTTCACCTGAACATGTTATTCTTAGAAGTTCTTCTTTTACCGTTGAGTACAGCCATGATTCATCTACACTTAAATAGTTCCATTGGGCCGCAGGATCGTATTTATTCCGTACATCACATGTTTTTAGGCCTTCAATGCTTGGGTTTAACAACATGGTGACTTCACAGTCTTCTGGCGTTGATACTTCTCTGAGAGGTTCTCCTGATGGGTGTATATATGTGTAGTGGGTTTTGATGCATACATTCAGAGTATCATGGTCAAGTTTCAAAAATTGCTTCTCACCAGCACTTAATGCTAAATATTCTTCTGATGGTTGTATATACGCCAGATCAGCTGATTTGTTATTGTGTTTTTGTGGTACAGAAAGTGGGTGTAACTTGTATAAATGGTAAATGTAACATCGCAATGGTCCTTCCATCATGGTGTATTTCGTCAACTTTTGAAATTTTGACGATTTCTTCAGCACGTATGTGTTCTGATGGAATTGGGAAGTCTAGGTCTGTTGTGATTCTTCTTATGTCCGTGGTTATTTGATGGATGATTTCCGTTTTCAGCAATTCTGGGTGTACCTTGCCTTCCTTCAACAATCTTAGAATAGCCAAAAGCTTTTCGTTACTACTGATCACATGGTTTAGTTTCGATTCTACGCTCCTGAGGTAGCTATGTAGTTCTAAAATATATTTTAATTCTTCGCCTTCTTTTAGTAGAGTGCTCATTTTCTCTGTAAATACTTTTTCTATGTTATCAAACACGCGTTGATGCGTTCTAGTAATGTTGTGGAGCTCTTCAAAAACGGCTGATATGATGTGAGTTTTTTGGTCCATTAATTGTATCATTTTGTTTTGGTCCTGGTAGAGTTTACCTATGTTATAATTGATGTTTTCTACGTCATCTTCTGTTACAAGCCCAAATAGACTTTTGCTGATGCTGCCAATTGCTCGAAGAGGTGTCATCCTTTTGGTCCTGATGCTACGCGGAATTCTTGTTCATGCGTATTCATAATGTCCGAGATTTTGTACGGTGTCATTTATTTGTGTCTGTCAGTCGGTCAGTGTTTGGTGTTTCAATTCGATGAAATCTGTCTCCAATGTTAGCTTGCACTTGTGTTGGGGCAATTTTATAATGCATTTGGAGTACACTTGGTTGAATGATTCGAGAGGTCCATGGACTTGTAAAAATGTATTAACATTTATGTAAATGGCAATTTGCCAATCGGCCCTTTTTAGTCTAATTGTTTGCATTCGCTCATAGTGGATGCCAGGGTTTGACTCTGCTTTCTCTAAATCATAGTTGTCGCAGAAAAATACTATAGTGACGAGGGTTAAAATTGTGAATATCAAGTCCATTTTGATACCTGTAATTTAAATAATGTTGTGAATTTGTCAAGTTATTTATTTTCATCAGGAGGTACGGATTATTTTAGTTTGTTCATGTGTTTTCTTATTCGCTTGCCATTAGGCAATTCTCGAATTAAATTGTTCCTGCCTAGAATTTCTACTATTTTTAAAGCTTTGTTGTAAAAGCTATCTCCCTTTGAGGGCCTGGCTTCTTTTATGATTCGCGCATAGCCTCCCACCCTTGCTTTAAATCTCCTAATTTTTGTATCGTACTGCTGTTTAGATTTATTTTTGGTTTTTATCTGATTTTGACCGGCCATGATTTTCATTTCGTTTAATCGTAGGATTAGATCACGTAAATAAATGTTGTAGGTTCGTAAACTTTCGTCAGAGGGTATGTGTATTAGAAAACGGGCTATGCGACCATTCACTAATTCAAACGGGATAAAATTGGTTGAGCTGTGTACACCTGTGTTGTATCGAAATGTGGCAAAAGGTGCCAAGTTATCCCAATTATCAAATTCTTCCGAGTAGGTTCTGATGAAATCTATTAAGGGTGCATAACTCCTCTCAAGGGAGCCATTGGTTTGGGGTCTGTATCCTGAAGTTGTTAGATGATCAATTTTAAATAGCCTTAGCATGGTTCCTACGCTTGCTGACAAGAAATTAGTTCCTCGGTCTGAAAGTATTGCCCTCGGTGCACCAAATTTGCAGATTAGTTGTTTCCCTAGCGCATCTGCTATTGTTGTGGCTTTGACGTTTTTAATTGGTATTGCGATTAGGTATTTGGTCAGGTTACTTTGTATGGTGAGTAGATGACAATTTCCACTTGGTGTCATACTTAGTTTTCCTACTGTATCTATTGATACCTTGTCAAAGGCTTCTATGGGCGTATATGTTATGATCATTGGCTCTCGAGTCTTGAAACGGTCTATCTTTCTTTCTTGACAGGTGGGACATCTCCGTATATAGTCCAGTACATCGTTTCTCATCTTTGGCCAGTAGTATCTTTCTCTGATTTTTTGATAAGTTTGATTCACTCCTTTATGCCTGCCTGTCAGACTATCATGCAATGCTGAGATGACGGGTGTGCGGTTCTTTTTGTCTGGTAATTGCACTTTTCCATACCAAATTGTTACTTTTATTCGAGTGTTTTCAAAATACTATGTAACTAATTCTGTTAACAATCCTGGCTCAAATTAGTCTGTCATCTCTCCTCTTCGGGATATTCTGAAACTGTTTATGTTTCGTTTCAAGAGAGCCTTTTTCAGGTTCGATAATGCAACGTTTAAGTTGCCTATGTTTGTTGGTTCAAAGTATCTGTCCTTCACTAGTAATGAAAAAATGTCATGATTTTTGTAGGAGTTTGTTAGGATTTGTCCCACTTTTGGTTTTTTACTTTTTATATGTTGTATAATATTGGCATGCTTTTGCCAATGGGTTCCCTTTGTGTTACTGTTGGTGTTTCAGATATTGCCCTTCAAGGTTAAGTGATTATCTTGCTTATCTCAAGTTCTTCATTCTCACTTCTTGCTATGCTTTCATTATCTGTTGAATCCCCGCTAGTGCCATATATCTCTTCCTGCTGGGGCCTGCGCCTGCTCAGTCGGTAGAGTGTCGGATTCCCACACCGGTGACCCGGGTTCGAATCCTAGTCTCTGCCGATTGATACAAGCACCACTGTAAAAATGACATGTGCTTTGTTTACAAACACACCGCAGACCCCCGTCGTCGATTAGCACCACATGGAAGCACAAACATGGCGACGTTAAAAAAAAAAAAAAAAAAATCTCTTCCTGCTGTGACACAAGGGATGTGTGTGTTTGGCTTAATAATTTTTCGACTCTCTTGGCTAGTATCTCGTCCATGTTGTCAGTTCCATAATTTTGGTCTTGTGCATGTAGATGATACCGCATTTCATCTTCTACTTCGTCTCCATCGGAGAAATGGAATGGAATGAATATTGGTTCTGATATCACTTCCTGAGTTTTCTCTCTATGAATTCTTAGGCTTTTTTCTAATTTCCTCTTTGATTCCTCTAATTCTTGTCTACTCATACAGGTTTTTATTGACAGATTTTTCACGGATTCATCTTCCGAACTTGATTATGTGTCTGTAGTTTGCATTTGTGTTACTTTGATCATAATATTGGTTTTATTACTTGAGTAGCTGTCTAATGATTCAATGTCACTGATCTGGTATCGGTGGTTTTTCTGACTTGGTGTCGCTGTCTTCTATTCCTGTGGAGGACATTATCAATGGCCTCGAGGGTGAGAACTGAGGTATCATGTACAGTCTGAGTCTAGATTTGCTTGTTTTTCTGTGGTTGTTGACTGTACTTCCTGTTGATTCAGATTTTGGTCGTCTTTGCTATTTTTGGTTGTCTTTTCGCTAAGGTTTTCAGCATTTTTCTTTGCCGTGAATTTGGGTATTGCCTCCTGCCTTATATAGTCAGCAATCGTGCTGGATACTGCATTCTTGGCTCGGATTCTTTGTGCTATTACACTGTATTCTAGAGAAGGGGCAGTTTTTTGTTTTTTTACCCCTTTGGTCTCCCTACTTTTTATTTGTTCTCCGGTTGAGTGTACTCTTGGTCTAAAACTTATTGGTATTCTTCCTTTTGAGGTAGATGCTACACTGATGGCTTTGTTTTGATTTTCTCTTTCATTGTTTTGTTCCTGCACCGTAACCCTTAATATCGGTATTTATTTGTTTATTTCTTCCTCCGAGGGTAGGTGTTCAGGTGGGATTCTTGATAGCGCGTCTGCATTTTTGTTGAGGTTGCCTGGGTTGTACTTGAATGTGTACTCATATCCCGAAAATTTGAACATCCATCTCCTTAGTCGTTGTCTTGGATCTTTCCTGTTGTGCATCCAGTTCAAAGGCTCATGATCAGCTACCAGGATAAATTTTCGACACAATAAGTATGGTCTGAATTGGTGCAAGACATATACTACTGCCAAACCCTCTTTTTACGTGGTGCTGTAGTCTATCTCAGCTTTGTTCAGTACTCTGGACAAATATTGGACTGGGTGGTCAAAATTGTGTATTTGTTGACTGAGTACGCTCCAATTGCAAAATTTGAAGCATCGGTGGTTAAAGTGAATACTTTTTCAAAATCGGGAAATTGTAGAATGGGTACTTCACATAGGGGCTTCTTGAGTGCTTCGAAACTTTCTTCATGTTCGTCTTGCCATTCGAATTCTCTTTCTTTTTTTAGTATTTCTTTTAAGAGTTTCACTACTTTTGCAGAGTCTTTGATGAACTTGCGATAATAGGCTGCCAGACTAAGGTATTCACTTATATTTTTAGCATTTTTGGGTCTTGGAAAGTTCCTTACTGCAGATACCTTTTCCGGATCTGGTTCTAAACCGTTTGTACTTATTATGTGTCCTAGGAATCCTACTTCCTTGCGAAAGAATTCTACCTTGTCTGGTTATAATACTAGGTTTGCGTCTCTGAGTCTTTCCATTAATATCATTATTCGACCATAGTGTCGTTTTAAATCTCGTGAATATACAATCATATCATCTAAATACACTATCGTTTCTACATTTTGCAGTCCCCTGAGTATATTGTCGATCAATCTCTGAAACGTGGCGGTTGCTCCTTTTAAACCTTCAGGCATTCTTGTGTATTTGAAATTTCCATTTCTTGTTGTGAAGGCTGTTTTGTAGCAATCTTCAGGTTTCATACGAATTTGTTGGAAACCATTTGCTAGATCAAAGACTGAGAAATACATTGCTCCGCCTAGTTGATCCATGATATCGGCTATGTTCGGTAATGGATAAGCATCTCCTATGATTTTCTTGTTTAATTCTCTGAAATCTATCACTTTGCGCCATCTTCGATTCCCCTTACTATCGGGTTTCTTTGGGACTATACATACTGGCGAGTTGTACGGTGAGTTCGATGGTTGTATTATTTTGTCCTTTAACTTCTTCTCAACGCTTTCTTCCACTACTTCCATGTGTGCGGGTGGAATTCTATATTGTTTCGCATTGATAGGTAAGTCATTCTCCATAGGTATTAAATGCTGCACTTTATCTGTGCAAGGTAGCTTGTCTCTTGGTAATAAAAATTGATCATAGTACTCTTCAACCGTCTTGTCCACTATATCCGATTCTTCTTGAGTCATGTGTCCTCTTTTTATTAGGCTCGTCACTTTTTGACCTTTCATCAAAAGGCTTTTTGACCTTTTCATCTTATTGACAATAGTTTCAACATCAAATTCACTGTCCGTGTCCGTCAGAAATTCTGGATTGACTTCAAATTCTAGTATTTCCTTTCGGTCCACTTCTATCGTCATATCTTGATGGCTGGTGTTTATGGCCATCACTTTGCATGCATTGTGTTCATTGATACTCCTACTCCTTCTGCTAAAAATACGTCCTTATTTCCAACGTCTATTCTTGGCAAATATCCTTCCTTCAGGTTGGTACTCATCAGATTGATTTTTATTACTTGTCTTGTCCTGTTTGGTATGGTGTATTTGACCCTTTGTGTTTTTCCTAGTTGATTCTCTTTGTTAACTTGTAGTATTCTGTCTTGCATTTCAGCAGTTGTGGGATCCTTTCAGAAATTATTTGTCTCTTCATGAACTTGTCTTAGCACGTAACCTTTTTGTGTTAGTTCTTCTGAAGTCAGGAATAGTATGGGATTCATCACATCACCACTAATCACAAGTGCATTATTATAATAGGAGAGAACCGCTGCTTCTTGCTTGAAAAAGTTCCTTCCTAGCATACCACTACATGCTATCAGGAAATCATCTGACACTACTTGAAATCTGTACGGTTTTCCTCTTATGTTCATGTACACCAACCCTAAGGTTTTCATAGTATCTGGGGTAGATCCTCCTAACAGGCATGTTTGGTCACTATCTACCTCTGTATATGGATATCCAGGGCATTAATTTTTATTAGGTTGACTGTTGCTCCATTGTGCAGCATGAATGTTAGTCATGATTTTCTTCCTCCCGGTACTTTTAGTCTGATGGCTGTTCGTTCATCATTCTCTTCATCTTCATTTCCATCTCTATATGTCTCGTGCAAGGCGCAATCCTGTAGACCTTTCCTGGTTCTTCGATATCGTCATCACCTTGTTCACTTGCTCCGTGTTGCGGTTTTGATACTGTACCTTCTGATTGTGTCATACGGGTTGGTTGGTTCTGTTCGGTTCTTGATACTGACCGTGTCTCGGTCTCTGGATTTGATTTTCTCTTTGGTTGTACTGATTGATCTGATTGTAATTTTGGCCTTGTCCTTGATATTGTTGGGTCATTCTGGGCATGTCTTGTTGCCATTTTCTGTTCCTGGCGAGCCCCATTGGAGTTTAAATTTCCCTCATTACTTTGGGGGAAGTTGTAGCGCTGCTGGCTGCTGTAATTCTTGTTGCTTTCATAATAATTGTTTGTGAAATCACGCTTGTTCGGTTGCTCGGGCTGATGATTTTGATACCTTCCAGTATGTGATTAAGTAGCCTTAGTTGGTAGTCATTTCGAGGCCACTGATTGTTGAATCTAGGCATATGATCATCATTTCTTTGAAAATGTCCTTGATCAAATCGGGCTCCAGGTCCATATTGCGGTCGATGCTCGTATTGATCCCTGTTGTGTCCATAATAACCTCTATTCTCATCTTGATTTCGTGATTCATAGGTTTTTCTGGGTTCATAGTGAGTTCGATCTAGTCCGCTGTCGATATACCCAACATAGAGTGGTTCTGGAGTGTCATTGTCTGCATAATTGTCATACTGTAATCCACATTGTTCATAAGGCTCCTCGGTCCCTCGAGGTTCATGGTCCATGTATCCAACATACATTGGCTCTCTAGGTTTTTCATAGTTATTTTAGTTATCCCTGAACCTAGGTTGACTATCATGATTGTAAATTCGCCTGTGTTCCTGGTACCCCTGAGTTCTGTAGGTCCGTTGGTTACTATTATGCCTCACGTCTGGGATATTCTGGCTTCCATTCTTGTTTCCAATCTGATTGCCTCCTCGTATGCCTCCTCTAATTCCCCCGGATGAGTCAGATCTATTCTTTCAAATAGATTTCCTGGTAAACCTCTTATGAAAATATCATTCACCATAGAGTTTAACAGTATCATCATCTGATCATCGTAATCATCTCCACTTTCTTCTTTTAAGGCGCTCTTGGCACTGCCTAAAAGCATATTTATTTAGTCATAAAAATCTCCGACGGTGTCTCCTTACTTCATGCAAGCACTGTGTATTTTGCTATCATGGTAGCTGAAATTCATTCCTGGTTCAAACCTGTATTTTAGGTATTTTGTCAGATCATCGACTGTGGTTATGATTTTATTTCTCAGACTTCTTTTTGCAGCGCCTGTTAGTCTTTGAATGACATTATTTAAAAATTGTTCTTTCACCGACACAGGTATATTTGAAGTTGCACGCCTGAGATCTTCGATGTAATCCTTGACTTGTATGTTACTTCCATCATATATCGGAATAGCATGGGTGGAATTGAGCAACGCGAAACTACTGACCATGGTGGTCACCAAGTCCGCTGAACCAGTGGCATTTGGAGTATTCTCATTGCTGCCTCCCCCACCTAGAGTGTCAGGCATCTTTTTGAGATTACGATTGATAATAAGTCTTTAGCACTATTTCTTCACCGCATTATTTTGTCCTAATTAGCTACACTGATATTCCTTGGTAATTAGGGCTTACTTTTGGCTAGGTGGGACCCCAAAAAAATTATTTTTAAGGACTAAAGCAAGTTATCTATACAAGACAATTCTTATCAATTTTTTATAGAAAATTATTATTAAATAAAATTAATTATTAATTTTTTTATTCTTAAGGGTATTGTTAAATAAGTATGAAAAATGTTATATAATAAAGTTGAAAACTAAAAAGAAGATTTATAAATATTGAAAGTCCCTAAAAATTACATTAAACGCTCAATTTTGTAAAATAAACAAAGAAAAATTATTTTGTCCAACTGAATAGTCCTACTCCTATCAGTTGCATTGCTAACACCACCCGATGATTAATTTTATATGCATTTTTTATAAATTTACTGTTAGGTATAACAATTTCTGGACACTTTGGGCAAACAATCACAATTTTGAAGCCCAAGCCCCGAGAACTTCTTTCATGAAAAGTTATATTAGAACCGCACGTTTTACACTTCACATGCTCAGAAGTTGCAGAAAATACTGCCAAAAAGCTAATAATTCGGTATTCTAAATGTATAATTTACATCGAAATCGTCCTCGGATGTCTTCAGCTTTTTTGCCGATACACTGACGCCACTGGAATCACCTTCAGCTTCGTATCGATTCATCGGACGATTCGCTGATTTACGGCTCCGATGCCGTGTTGGATAGTTTTTTTTCGTGCCTTTTCTTCCAGCGTACACTTTTTCTTTTTCCATTTTGCTCAACTTAATAATAAATAATTAAAACTTTCACAAAAATATAGTTTCGAAAGCGAAAATGAGAGCGTCGTTTTCTTACAATATATAGACGCTACACTAACGTACTTTGTTTTGAAACTAGCCTAATTGACTCATAATAGCTTAAGATCGACATCGAAAGGAGCATTAGGGAAGTTTGCGAATAATAGGCAAGCCATAAGGAGGTCCTTCTCATCAGGTACATACCTCTCGCAGGTAAGGGATCGGCCGTTTCGGAGCGGCCAAAGACGGTCGGTATATGTCCCAAAATTTCAAATAACCACACGAGATTAAAAAGCCCACTAGCCCTTGGTGCACACCATATTTTTTGTGACACATGTATTGATTTTTGCGATTTTGAAAAATTGTTGCTTGCGATAAAAATCGAACAACGTCTGCTGACGGTTTGTTTGCCGGACGGTCTGACAAGGTTACTTTAGTCCCGTTAAATAGGTCAAAAAACACGAGAATCGTGCTTGTGTTAGAAAAAATTTTTTTTTTCCAACGATAATTCGACTCCTTTATATACATACTTAAACTTCTCTCGATAAATTTTTCGTTAAAATTTTTTTATTTATTAATTTTAGGAAAACGAATCCGTTAAAAAATGTTACGTAGGAGAAAGATTTTGAAGATTTACAAGTTTTTTGTTGATCGTGTAACCTAGAAACGGGCACGCTCAAAGTTTTCTCAATAAATGATGTATAAATAATGGTAATATCTTGTGTTACGTAGGAGAAAGATTTTGAAGTTTTACAGAGGTAACATTACAGATATAATCAAGTATTAGTATTAAAAAAATTTCAGAATGGTTGCTTTTAAAGAAAAGATTTTGATCGGCTCATAAAAAAATTTGTTTTTTTGAGTTCAACTCAGGATTTCTTCAGTAAGGGGTCAAGCCTGAGTTAAATTTTATAAAAAATCATTGTTCATTTTATAGATAGCAAAAATATTTGTATACAATCTAAATTGATGCAAGCTTTTATATCTTAAATATGTATATTATAGATGATTCTGAATGTGTTTTTGAATTAGGTGGTGCATTTTTCATGGTCACCGAGGCTTTAAAGTATTCTTCAGAAGTGTATTCATGGATTTAAGGAGCTGCGTTTTTGAAGAAAGATTATTTTCCATTGTTAGACACACATGTATTAGTAATAATAGTAGTATTGTTATAGTATTTTCATAGTATTATTATTGATATGTGTATCTCTAACAATCGGAAATAATCTTTTTTTTTAAATGAGCCTCCTTAAGTCCATAACTATACTTCTGAAGAATATTTTAAAGCTTTGGTGACCATGAAAAATGCATCGCCTGATTCAAAGACGAGCGGTAAGTGGTTAAAATGGTTTAAATTCAAAAACGTAAATGAGCTAATTTTCAAGGAACTATAAAAACTATTTAGAGGGGTTTAATTCGTCGAAAAGTCACATATAATGTACATATTTAACATATAAAACATTGCATCAACTCAGATAGTCTGAAAAAAATTTTGCCTTCTATAAATTGGGCAATGATTTTTTCAGAATTTAACTCAGGCTTGACCCCATAAAAGGTCAGTCCTGGGTTGAACTAAAATAAAAATTTTATACTATAAAATTTTATACTATCAATACTTAGTAATATCTTGAATTTTATGGCTGTAAACCATCAAAATCTTGATCCAACACGTCACAATAAATCACTATTTTCAATACCATATTTATTAACCCATTTCTTCCCAAGCGGCCATTTTATACTCGATTGGTTTTTTCCCTAAAAAATTGTCTGAAGTAAAATTGTCCGCTCTTTCCGATTCTGAAGTTAGAATTTGGAAATTTTAAAATGACGGTTTTTAGGCAAAAAACCAATCGACTATAAAATGGCCGCTTGGGAAGAAATGGGTCAAAGGAACTTTGTTCCTCACACAATACTAAGTGAAATGATGAACGAAAATATTTTTACGACGGTTATTCGACTCCTTTTGATATGTATTACAAAATGAGCGGCACACTTTAGCGTTAATATTACTTTTATTATTTTTGTTCGTAAGTCCAATCAATTAATTAAAAATATTCAAAAAGAAATAAAAAATCGATTGGATCTCCATAGAAAAATAATAACAAAATATTAACGAAAAAGTGATCTGCTATTTTTGTAACACATGTCAAAAGGAGTCGAATAACCATCGAAAAATGAATTCGTTTATCATGCCACCTAGAATCGTGTAAGAAACAAAGTTGCTTTAATGAATATGGTATTAAAAATAATGATTTATAGAGACGGGTAGGATCATGATTTTGAGGTTTTACAACTGTAAAATTTAATATATCATTGTGTATTCATAGCATATAAAATTTCAAAATGATTGCTTTTAAACATAAAAATTTTTGTGGACTCGTAAAAACAGGCTTTTTTGGGTTCAAAACAGGCCTGTTCCCGTAAGTTCTTTGAGTGAGCTGTCACTCTAGAAGTGGGCAAATTATTACCAATTTGATTAGAGTGAAAATTCGACTCTAATGGAGTCGAATTGCTCTCTAATTAGAATGAATCTTCACTCTAAAAAGCGGGTCGCTCACTTTTTATAGTAAGAATTTACTTTAATTAGAATGCAAATTGACTCCATAACAGCCGAATTTTCACTCTAATCAAATTGGTCTAAAATTGTCTACTTCTAGAAAAACTGCTCACTCTAAGAACTTAAAGAGTAACATATTAATGTTTAGCATTCTATCACTCACTTATTATTGTAACTATAGGCACCATTATTAAATAGTTGACGACATTAACCTAAACATTATGCGACAATAACTCTGACAAAATTCAACAGGAATTTTTTAGAAAAAAAAATTTTGTTGAAAAAATACTATTCGTGTGAACTACGACAATTGCCGGTCAGAGTATACATTTTACATAGGATATATATGGGAGATTTACTTCTAAATTAAAATAGTGTTTTATGAATATAAGTGTTATTGCAGCAACTGGAGACAGTATGCTATTGAAGAAAGATAATAAAATCCTCCAGAACTATGATAAAATGTCTTAAAGTCATTTGTGGATTAATAAACGCGCAGTTAGGCGCGACTTTTAAAATTAGAGAGTATTGCCTGTTATTTTCGCTCAGAAATATAATTTATGATCTTTCAATACAAAGCGATAATGTTTACAATTGAAGCGATAACAATTATTTTAAGAGAAGAAACTTTTATTTGAATAAAAACCTACGACTCCCATATAAATCATATGTAAAATGTATGCTTCGACCGGCCATATGAGCTAGTCGACAATGGAACCGCTGTCCCGCGGCAGTAGTTTTATTTGCCAATATTGTGAATCAAGGGCGGAAAGTGGGTCTTTTTTGACCGAGTGTGGAATTTGCAGTACGAGTCGCATGCGAGCGAGCATGGACCGAAGGTAATTGAGTATCGAAACACATAAAGTCAACAAAGTCCTCTCGCCCGTGGTGGACACCATATTTTTTGTATAAATGCGGTGCAAGGCAATCGATGCCATTAAAAATGGCGAATGCTCACTTAAAATTCCTAGGCATACTAATATTTAAAATACTGACATCAAGGCGTATGTTGTGGCACCATGTAGTTAAATAATACAAAAAGGAAGTTTCTGCTAGGCCAGTCTTGACTTTCCAAAGCACTTACTTTAAACAGTATTGATAAAGTGGTTAATTTTAAAATTCCAGTCTGTCGAACGAGCTGCTCAGTGCAAGTCCGATGCTCGACAGAACTGGCCTATACAACTAATAGCACACTACTCACCCATTACACTCACTATACACATACACACACACTATTTTCTTCGACGAAACAGAGCAAGCGAGCTCTCCAACACCCTGAAGCAGCTGAAGAGGACGCACAGTTGCCATCCCATAGAGCCTCGCATAGGTTGGAGCTGGCTGGTCTCGGCTGGGGTGCGCTAAGCGTGTCCTGGTATCTCCTCTCCTTACTCCCGTCCTTTCGAACCAACCTAAAAACACACGCATAGAGATTAGAAATGAAGAAAATAAGCAAAATGGTATTAGAATAATACCCACCTGATTTTATGCCTTGAAAGGCATGAATGGGTCCACCTTGGGCGGAGCGGCTGCTTCTCTAGGTACTTTGGAGGCCTGCAGCATACACCCTAGAAAACATAAAGCTGAGTTAGTCTACAGCAGATACACACATCAAACTGGAACTCTCTTTCCTGGTTTGGAGGGTTTGTAGAGTCAGTGTGATCTCTCAAGTGCAGCAACGTAGCTCAGCTCATAGCTCGCTCCTCCATAACAGCAGCAGCAGCAACCTCCGAAGCACACGCCAGTCACCAAGAAGCACCCTAGCATTAGCAAGGGGAGAATGCAGTGTAGTAAGCTGCATGTAAATATAACCTCTTCGAGGTTAACCGTGCCCACTGCTCCTGCTGCAAGTACGCAGTCCTGGGCCTTGCAATTCTCGTCTTCGTGCCCCTTCATCGGCACAGTTGTATAGATGCACCTACTGCTGCATCCCTCGTCACACTTCCTCGTCCTGGCCACTCGTCTTTCCTCGTCCTCCCCAACACCGTCTGCAAGCTGTCGACTGCGTGCCACATAGCGTGACGTCACTGCGAGCAGACGCTCCTCTTTTCTCCTTCTTACTTCTCTTTCTTCCTCACCAGAAGCATGCGCTGCGCCCTCAACCGGGATCGGTCCGCACTACCGAAATCCGAGTGTAGCGCCGCGGGGACGAAGAGACAACTCGCTCACTTCGTACTGAGCCGCGTTCGCAGACACTTCGGTCTTTATACCTGCTCCATGCGAAATTATCAGAATCCACTTGCTTCGCTCGCGAATCTATAACCGCTTCCGTACCTCGACATTATTGTCGACCTCGTACCGTGTGTCCAGACCAACTTGTATCTTCGAAGGAGGTCACACCGGATTTAAAAAGAGTAAGTTGCACAGAATATTCTTGTGCTTAACAGGTATATATATATATATTTTTGTAAATCTAGCGCCGCATGCGTGTCGAGCATCGCGTCGCGCCGCCTTTTCACGTGTATTTCTCCGCCGGATATGCTGTAGAATTCGCGTCCCCTCTCGATTATTTACCGTTTCCCACCGTACCGCCGTGCTCAACGTAGTTAGTTTAAATGCGTAAATAATTCTATGCGTCGGTAGAACACTTGTAAAATCGTGCTGCGAATTCGAGCAGCTGGCGCTCAACACCTTGTATATAAATTGAATAAACCACAAATGTTCATACTTTTATCCTAAATTCCTGTGTGTAACTTATTTAAAGTGTCGAATAAAAATAATGTTAAAGCCTGCATGTGCGGCACAATAATCTTGGCTAGTATAGCTAAAATTATCGTCATAAAATTGACGCAGCAACGTGGGACCGACAAAAATTCCGGTGAAATTTGAATTAAATTAAAATTAAAGTTAAAATTAACATTAAATTAATAAATTAAATTAAAATTCAAATAAAATCAAATCGTGATTAATAACACCAGCACACAAAAAAAAGTTGACTGTACAAGAAACTAGACCCATCTATCCTTATGTTTTTCGGGTCGCTGAATCCGAATCCAGGGTCAGGTTGGCCCCATCACGTCAGGGTCAAGGTCAGTTCAAGGTCAAACTGAGAAGAAACGGTTTAAACGGATAAAAATGCCATATATTTATGTTTTTTACGTCGCTGAATCCGAATCCGGGGTCAGTCTGGCCCCATCACGTCAGGGTCAAGGTCAGTTCAAGGTCAAATTGAGAAGCAAAGGTTGAAACCGATAAAAGGGTCATATAAAAATTTCCCAACAATGGAAAAAGATACCAAAAATTGTAAAAAGTCTTATTCAAGAGATTTAATTACGTAATATCTTCCTTGTGTACAGAGAAAATTTGCTTTCGTTTATATTTTTTTCTTATTTTTATTTTTTTTCACTAGTTTAGTAACTGTCGATGTCTTTACTCCTTTTTTATCTTGTAACGAACTCTTTTTTCTTCAAATGACCTATGCAATGGGTTTCTTTTTCTCTTTTTGTTATTTGTTTTAATGTCACTCTTCAGCGTAACTTCGCAGACAGGATCCAGCAAATATCTGCCATCATGTTCACATTCCATCTTCCTTGGTATCGATTCTCCATTACACTTATATCTTGATGAAACCGTTCTCCCTGTTCTTCACTGACGTCTCCTAGATTAAGAGGAAAGTAATCAAGATGGGAATGTAAGAAATGCATTTCATAACTCATCAAGCAACCCAAATTTTTGAAATTTTCCAACATTTGTGCAACTAGTTCCTGATAGTTCTCACTCTTTTTATTTCTTAAAAAGTTCTCACGAAAAGTTTTGAAACTTTGCCATGCAGCTTTTTCTGTGTCGTTCATTTTTGTGATAAATGTTTCGTCTTCAAATAGAGTACGAATTTGAGGACCATCAAAAATACCTTCTTTCAATTTAGCATCACTTATTGCGGAAAACTTTTCTCCTAAATACTGGAAACAATCGCCATCTTTATCCAGAGCTTTGACGAACTGCTTCATGAGGCCAAGTTTGATATGAAGTGGTGGTAGCAGATAGTTTGATGGGTCAATCAATGGCGTACGTATAATGTTCGTCGATCCTGGTTCAAAATGTGTTCTAGTTGGCCATACTTTCTTAACGTACTGATTTACCCTGTTTCTACTATCCCATAAACACAAGAAGCAGGGATTTTTTGTAAAACCTGATTGTTGTCCTAAGATCATGGTTGCAATTTTAAGATCACCACAAATTTTCCATTGATGTTCCGAGTACTTTATTTTTTCCAATACAATTTCTAAATTTTCATAAGTTTCTTTCAGCTTAGTCGAGTGAGCTATGGTAATAGATGCAAACTTGTTTCCGTTATGAAGCAGAACAGCTTTCAGACTTCGTTTTGACGAATCAATAAAAAGTCTCCATTCCTCGTCTTTATACGTATTCGGTTTTATTGCATCGACTAAACCTTTAACATCTGTACAATATACCAAGAAATTCTCTTCATCGTTTGTAAAAAATTTCCTAAATTCTTTTTCTCTATCTCGATAAAAGGAAGCTGTTGTTCCTTTTGCTAACTGGCTTTTCTTTTTAAGAACTGATGCTAGATATTCAGCTCCATCTTTAGGTAATCCTAAATTTCGAATAACGTCACCTAACTCTTCTTGGTTAAAGGTTTCTCGAGCTTTTCTTGTACCAGCTGGCAAGTATTCTTCGTCTGAGGATTCTTCATCAGATTCTTCTTCAATCTCGGAACCTTCTTTGTCACAGGACTCATCAACTTGCATTTCTTCTACTTCGCCTGAGCGGTCCACATTCATGGGTTCGATGATAACAGTTTTATCCCCAACTTCTATTTTTAGAGGTTTCACTACTGAAGAAATGTCTGCGTATACAATTTTAGATTTAGTAGCCGTGTTAAAACCTTTGGTATTAGTCATACAAAAATAGCAGTCATTTTGACACGTTGGAGAAGACCATATCATTGATTTGTAAATTTCAAGTTTCTTTCTATTTTATCTCTTTCCCAGCGTGTTAGCAATGTATTACGTCTACTACAAACTTTTTGTGGCATCCAGTTTACTTCTCCAACGTGTCAAAATGACTGCTATTTTTGTATGACTAATACCAAAGGTTTTAACACAGCTACTAAATCTAAAATTGTATACGCAGACGTTTCTTCAGTAGTGAAACCTCTGAAAATAGAAGTTGGGGATAAAACTGTTATCATCGAACCCATGAATGTGGACCGCTCAGGCGAAGTAGAAGAAATGAAAGTTGATGAGTCCTGTGACAAAGAAGGTTCCGAGATTGAAGAAGAATCTGATGAAGAATCCTCAGACGAAGAATACTTGCCAGCTGGTACAAGAAAAGCTCGAGAAACCTTTAACCAAGAAGAGTTAGGTGACGTTATTCAAAATTTAGGATTACCTAAAGATGGAGCTGAATATCTAGCATCAGTTCTTAAAAAGAAAAGCCAGTTAGCAAAAGGAACAACAGCTTCCTTTTATCGAGATAGAGAAAAAGAATTTAGGAAATTTTTTACAAACGATGAAGAGAATTTCTTGGTATATTGTACAGATGTTAAAGGTTTAGTCGATGCAATAAAACCGAATACGTATAAAGACGAGGAATGGAGACTTTTTACTGATTCGTCAAAACGAAGTCTGAAAGCTGTTCTGCTTCATAACGGAAACAAGTTTGCATCTATTCCCATAGCTCACTCGACTAAGCTGAAAGAAACTTATGAAAATTTAGAAATTGTATTGGAAAAAATAAAGTACTCGGAACATCAATGGAAAATTTGTGGTGATCTTAAAATTGCAACCATGATCTTAGGACAACAATCAGGTTTTACAAAAAATCCCTGCTTCTTGTGTTTATGGGATAGTAGAAACAGGGTAAATCACTACGTTAAGAAAGTATGGCCAACTAGAACACATTTTGAACCAGAATCGACGAACATTATACGTACGCCATTGATTGACCCATCAAACTATCTGCTACCACCACTTCATATCAAACTTGGCCTCATGAAGCAGTTCGTCAAAGCTCTGGATAAAGATGGCGATTGTTTCCAGTATTTAGGAGACAAGTTTTCCGCAATAAGTGATGCTATATTGAAAGAAGGTATTTTTGATGGTCCTCAAATTCGTACTCTATTTGAAGACGAAACATTTATCACAAAAATGAACGACACAGAAAAAGCTGCATGGCAAAGTTTCAAAACTTTTCGTGAGAACTTTTTAAGAAATAAAAAGAGTGAGAATTATCAGGAACTAGTTGCACAAATGTTGGAAAATTTCAAAAATTTGGGTTGCTTGATGAGTTATGAAATGCATTTCTTACATTCCCATCTTGATTACTTTCCTTTTAATCTAGGAGGCGTCAGTGAAGAACAAGGAGAACGGTTTCATCAAGATAGAAGTGTAATGGAGAATCGATACCAAGGAAGATGGAATGTCAACATGATGGCAGATATTTGCTGGACGCTGAAGAGAGACATTAAAACAAATAACAAAAAGAGAAAAAGAAACCCATTGCATAGGTCATTTGAAGAAAAAAGAGTTCGTTACAAGAGACAAAAGGAGTAAAGAAAGACATCGACAGTTACTAAACTAGTGAAAAAAAAATAAAAATAAGAAAAAAATATAAACGAAAGCAACTTTGCTCTGCACACAAGGAAGATATTACGTGATCAAATCTCTTGAATAAATTTTTTACAATTTTTGGTATCTTTTTCCACTGTTGGGAAGTTTTTATATGACCATTTTATCAGTTTCAACCTTTTCTTCTAAATTTGACCTGGAACTGACCTTGACCCTGACGTGATGGGGCCAGACTGACCGCGGATTCGGATTCAGCGACCCGAAAAACAAGGATAGATGGGTCTAGTTTCTTGTACAGACAATTTTTTTTTTGTGTGCCGATGTAAATCGTAGAATACGACAGTGCAGGTGAACTTAAACATAAAGTGGCACCTGTAAGATATAGTCGGAATTTTCGCAAGTGATATACACGCGGACGCGGCGAGACGCTCGGCAACGTCGCGACGGTTTGTAGCTGGCCATTTTTGCATGTGCGCCGCAAGGTAGTCTCGCAGGCAGCCATCTTTTTTTTTTCTTTGGCGTCAGGCGGTAGGCCATGCTCGTAGCATTATTTGGCATGAATAATTTATGCTGATTATTTAGCATTTTGCAAATTGGTATAAATACAATAAAATATATCCCCAAATTTATACGTATGTCCCAAATAATTAGGATTGTATAAATACAAATTTAGTGTAATAAACAGTGAGTGAGTGCGTGGTAAAGTTTCGACAAAATTTTTTTTTTGAGTATTGTTTTTAAAAATTATTTAAATAAAATTCGTGATAACTATCAACAATTTCGAAATTTTTGTGTAATATCAAAACGATAATTTTAGAAGGTAGTTAAAAAATAATTTTTGGCAACACGTGTTCATTAGATACAGTATAGACTCTACAATCTACTTCAACATTTTTTTTCTAAAATCAGTTTAATTAAAATCTTTTTGACTCAATTACTCTTGTTATTCCATTCGTTTAACGATTTTAAATAATAGTATAACAAATAAAATTTTGTTTTGATTAAAAATATTTACAGAAATTAGTAAATGTGATTAGCAATGGTACTTTACTGGAGCAGTTATATTCAGATTTAAATACATTTTTCTTATAAACACACACAGTGGAAATTATTTTCAATTAAATAGACGTTGAATAGATGCTTTTATTTTTATTTTTATTTTAAATTAGAATATTCACAACATAAATTTAGTAAATTAATATTAATCATCATTACTATCATAATAGTATATTCATATAATACTAGTATATCCGTATAATAATAGTATATTCATATAATAATAGTATATTCATATAATAATAGTATATTCACATTATACTAGTATATTCGTATAATAATCGTATATTCGTATAATAATAGTATATTCGTAAATTGCCACGACTTTACGAAAATTTTTCCGGAACTTGAATAAAAGCATAAAGTTTAGAAACCTCACTCACTAGAAATTAACATTTTTATTACTATTATATGTTCATAATTTTATATTTTACTCACATTTACCCTATATTTTATGTATATAATGCCCAATTTCGTAATATATATTATTTATTTTCTCCGCCTATCGGTACTATAAATTCCCACCTTCCTATCAATAACATTTTACACCTATTCCCCATGAATCGGTCACTATAGTGATTTAATCGTTGCAAAGTGGATTTATCAAAAATAAGTGAATAGTTTTTCTCCTTCGATAAATTTTGTTCGTTTTTTATGAATAGTTAACATCTAATCTACTTTCGTACACTTTGTATAAAATTTCGTATAAAACTTTTTTTTTAATATTGAGTTCAAAATCTTGGAAATTGAAACTTGTATGATATATTATTTGTAGTATATATTCGTATTAAAATTCGAAATAAATATTTAGTATAAATATTTTCTATTTACCTCGTATAGTCGAATAAATATTTTGTGTAATAGTTTAATTTACTATTTGTACCTGATTAAAGGAATTGTAAAATTTTCTGCTTTCATTGTAACTAATTGTACATTTAAATTAAAACTTTGATCATTTTGAAATTTTGTTTTTTTTTGTTATTACCTACAAATTTTTTTTATTATTTTGTAATTAGTTAGCAACCCTTGATTACATTTGCAACATTCTTTAATTTTGTAATACATTTTTATTTTTTTTTTGTCAACAACGCTAACTTACAATAATCCACCTTCGTTAAAATAAGTGTACCATATTATTTTGAATTAGTAATATTCCACCTATCGAACACACATCCCTCAGTCCATATCGAACTTAAACATTACCGCGACCCTATCGATCCCTACCCGACTACAAATTGCCAGTAGTTGAGTTTTACCTTGTGTATCCCTACCGCATGCATGCATAAATACTTGTATGGAATTTCCGTTTAATGACCTTGCTTTTGCTTGTTAATTATATTTTTTTTGTTTGGTCGCATCTTCAATCCCACTTAACACAATTTCCCAGTCTTCTTAAATAATAGTATTTTGAGAAGTTGTACGAACAAAAAGATTATCATCGTGTTTGTTGTTAAATATCTCAAATTAATAAAGTTCGTCTGGATTTATTTTTGTCTATTTAAAGAAAAAACTCCTAGAAATATTTCTTGTTTTTTATTTATGTCAAAATCATAAGAAAGTAAAAATTTTATTTTTCCCTCATAAAAAAAAAATTTTGTTAAGGAAAACAACTCGATCTTTCTTTCTTAGTATTAGTTTTTTAACCCCTCCACCCAATATCGTACTTGATCGGAACCCACCATCTACCATTTTACCCAATATATTCCTGCTTGCAAACCTCATACCCGCTTACGCTTAGACAATCGTAATACTTCGCTACAACTTTTGTTTGCTTTATACATTACTTATTAAAAATTTATTCTTCCTATTGTTGCTTGCCTTCGCTTGATTTAAAAAAAAAAACTTTTTTATCTCATTCTATTTTCTTGAGTTTTTGTTGTATTTTTTTCTGCTCTGTTCCTCTATTCGTTTTTTTTTTTTTTTACCTTTTATAACCAGCATTAAGCTGTGAAATTAGAAAAAAACAACCTCTGAGAAATTCGGTAGGAAAGCAAACAAAAGTGAGCTAACTCGTAACTTCACGAAACGTACCTCCCTCCCCTATATCCAGATCTCCCAACAGTCACAAATGCCGAACTACCCTACCGTCCAAACCTCCCAACCTACACAGATACCGAACAACCCTACCGTCCAAACCCCAACCTCCACAAATATCGACCTACCCGACCATGCAGATCCCCCAACAGTTACAAATGCCGAACTACCCTACCGTCCAAACCTCCCAACCTACACAGATACCGAACAACCCTACCGTCCAAAACCCCCAACCTTCACAAGTACCGACCTACTCTACCGCCCAACCCCTCCCACTTTCACAAACACCAATATATCCCACTTTCCACACACACCAACCTGCACAAACAAATACTATCCCTACCGTACAAACATCCCAACCCACACCAATGTACCCACCCCATACCAATCAAACATCTCATCCTCTACACCAACAGACTCAGGCTGCCGCACAAATTTACCAACATTCGCATACACCCACGAATCAGTCAGCACAAAACTCGCAACCACAAACATCAATGTACCATACCCCGCAATCTACACAACCATTACAAACAGCACCACGCCCTACCGACCAATTTAATCATCAACAAGCAGTGAATCATATATCCACTCATCAAACCATACCGCATAATTACTCGCAAATTTCATCGGATTCAAACTCGCAAAATGTAAATTTATTGCAACCAAGTACTGCACCCATCCCACAGACACGGAACCCCTCACTTCCTTACTAAGATGTCCACAATAATGGTTCGGACAGGTCTCAAACATTGCCAAGCAGTACAATATACCCCGATAATTCATCGCACACAGCGAATGCATTACATTCTACAAATAACCCACATTTACCACCTAACCTCGTAGGCTATCCATTAATGAACCTTAACACTCAAGTCCCAATACCTAGTAATCCATATTGGTATTACCCCTTCGCATAGTTTCCCCTTGGGCATGGTATTCCCCAAGATACTCTTACAATACATCGAACACCTTGCCATACGGTCAAATGCTTCTTGACAATCCTGAGCGAGTACATCGTGATTCCTCGTTCCAGCGCGAAACTAGAGTAGCCAGTATCATACAAAAGTATAATGCAAGCTTTAATGGCGAACCAAAAGCAGATCTAGGGGAATTCCTCTCCCGAATAGAGGATTGCCGGAGAAGTTGTAACATGTCTGATCGGGACATTTTGAAAATGATTCCCATTATTTTAAAAGACCAAGCTTTGTATTGGGCAGGCTCGTTGCTACAAAACTGGCGAACATTGGAGGAATTAAAAAATGTTAATTACAATTAGAAGATCATATTAGGTCAAGATCGCAAGGTATCCCCCCAATGACCCTCATAGCTCAATTGGATAGAACTTATCGCAACCTACATGAGGATTATTTCACCAAGATAAATAGATATCAATTCAACACATTTGAAGAATTACAGGCCTTGGGAGAACAAGAAGAGGTGCGAAGGGATCGGAAGAAGAAATATAGACTCCCACCGCCACCTAAACATTCATTGTGCCCTCAATTAGCTTATAGACCACCACCAAGAAAAAACCGTATTGCCGCTATCGAAGCGGTACAACAATACAGCGACTCAACAGACGAAGAAGACAGTAACGAAGTTGCAGCTGTCGAGAACATCATAACAACAAAAACAGGCCAATTAGTCGAATTCGCACATCAGGCATATCGAAACAAAAAAATTGGAATAATGGCAATAATAACAAAACCCCCCTATCGCCTCCCCAAAAACACCAAAACACGAAACCTACCGACAATAACAAGCCCACCCAACCCCAAAAATTAAGTAAGGAAAATCCAACAACTAGAAAAGTATACCCATGTTGGATTTATAAAGACACAAGCAATTGAGCAGCAGACTGTCCCAAAAAGACAGGAAACATCTGCTATAAATGTGGTATTCGTGATGTAACGATACGTACGTGCCCAAGATGTAGACTAAATGCGAGAAACGATCAAACAGGGAAACAGTAAAGGCCAGGTTAACATATAAACTCGGGCAGGCCCAAATATTCACGCCAAAAACAACATCGAAAGCTTCAGGCCTAGCCAACTCAGGTTATGGAGAGAACATACCGATGCCTATTGGTCCAGTCAGAAGCTATGATAATCGTCTGTACCTCAATATCGAAATAGCAGGAAAAGTCTTCCCTGCACTCGTAGATAGTGGAGCAGTTGCCTCCTTCATAGCGATAGAAGCGTTGAAACAGATAGGGACCGAAATAATACCCCAGACCGGATACATGATGGTGCCAAACGGCGAATTAGAAAAAATCTAAGGTATTACAAAAATTACATTCCACCTCGAAGGTAAAGAAACACCCGCGAACATCATAGTATCAAAAACAATGACCTACGATATCATACTGGGCATAGATCTATTGTCACTGCTGAAGATGACGATAGACCACGAACATCGAACTTGGCACACGGACAAAGGAGTAGTGAGAAAATTTCATCCGAAAAATCAGGATCCGGGAGCAATCATGGCAACGACAGCAATCGGAGGGGCCTCTGATTTATCGGGAGAACAACAACAAAGACTAGATAAACTTATATTCGATCTCACCATTCCACCACCGTACGCAACCCCTGGAGTAGCTAAGATAAAACCTCATGAAATAATTGTAGAAGGTTGTAGTCCGATAAAACAACGTATTCGTAGAATCTCTCCGAAACTTTTAGCCTCTGCCCCCCCCCCCCCCCCAGAGGTTGATCGTTTCCTAGCAGAGGAAATTATAGACAATCTAAGAAACACCAAATTCCTATCGAAAATAGACTTAAGTCACGCGTATCACCAGATCCCTCTTGCAGCAAATAGTAAAGAGTACACAGCATTTGGATTACCTGGCCAAGGGCTATTCCAGTTCACAAGACTTCCGAATGGCGTCTCGAACGCCCCCGCAAGTTTTCAAACCGCCGTGGACGCCCTCTTTGGTCCAGAATGGCGACCCCATGTTTTCGTATACATGGATGATATAATCATAGCTACAAATACGTTTAAAGAGCATATATATTGGCTGGAAAAAGTGTTGAAAAAACTGCGAGATGTCAATTTAGAAATCAACCAAGAAAAGTCAAAGTTCTGTTACTCGGAAGATAAATACCTGGGTTACGTCATCAACAGGGAAGGACTCCAAACAGACCTAGACAAGATTGCCCCTATTCTAAATTATGCTTCACCTCGAAACCTAAAGCAACTTCGCCGATTCATGGTACACTTGCTTTATTAAAAACCTTGCTGAAATAAAAATCCCCCTTACCGAACTGTTGAAGAAAAATGTCCCTTGGACGTGGGGAGAACTTAAAAGGCTGCAGAATTTAAAAGACCCAGCTGGCAGGTTAGCCAGATGAGCCACAGCTCTTCAAGATTACAATATGGAAATCAGACCTTGTAAGGGAGCATTCCATAAAGTACCTGATGCGCTATTTCAGATATTTCAGACCTGAAACCTTACTCTGTCCCCTCTAAACAATCTATTCCTTCAACAGGTAACAACACGAGTGGCTATAATGCAAGGAATGGGAAAGGGTCGAGGATACAAGATGCTACACCAGGTCATCAGCCGCCCGGGGACAATACCGGAGGAGAGAGTAGGCGTCCGCGCTCGACCGCTGGATCGCGGTTTCGTTCCGGGGGGGGGGGGGGAGCTGGCTTCCACGCCCGCGGTGATTAGTACCCTGGTACAGACGAATAACGAACCGCAACTACTATACGACCCCTTCTCGGAGATGTATCGACCCAAGAAACCGATTGATTCAATCGATCGTTCGAAGGGTGCGATACCGAAGGGATCGTATAAGGACCGGGTCATCGGGCTGCATACCCCTTCGACCCGTGCAACACCTTGACGGATTCATGGCCCCGTACGTAGTGACTACCCCAGCGATTTGCGCCGCACGACGGGAGGAAAGGGCCACCCAAGAACCAGTCCTGGTCGAACATCCACCGATCTCCCCCCCCCCCCCATCCATCAAAGAACCACCCTCCCTACCGTCCCATCCCCATCCAACCACCCCTCCTATCGTCGACCGGCAAAACCAGAAAAGTCCAAAACTCATCCCATCATTAATGTGGTAAACGACCCGAACGGGGGACAAGTACGCATTACAACGGGGGACTCAATTACCTTCACTAAGATGGCTACTACTCAGACGAAGTCGGAAAGGGAAATGATATTAAAGCTACAGCCTCCAGCTCCGTACCGATCGGATGATACAGCCTCCGTCTCTTCGCAAGGGTCCTGCTGGAACTGTAAGAAAGTAGGTCATCGATATACGAATTGTAAAAGCCGGAGGGACTATAAGTTCTGCTTCCGACGTGGCCAACCAAATGTCGACGTGCACAATTGCTCACGGTGCACAGGACCACCACCGTCGGACTATCGGAGGTCATTGGACCAATCACGCACGCCGCCGGCTACTCCTCCCCCTCAGGACGTATCGGGATCGATGACAGCCCCAACCTCGACGTTACCCCCTGCACCGGCGCCAGTACCAACCCCAGCGATCATAGCATCGGGGGTCTACGGCTCTGCTAATCAGCTAGTGCTCATAGTAATGCTGGGTGCTACAGTCTACTTTTCGCAACCCCAATAAAAAAAATAAACACCCCTTCCCTACTCCCCACCTACCGATACCGAATCTCCTATTGTGGACACACAAGTCCCCTATCGCCAATGTCGTACCTCCCCCCCCCCCTCCGCCTCCCGACAATACCGTAAATTTCCTATTGAAATCCGTCCCGTCCCTCCTATCGTCAATACCGAATACCCTCCTAATGGAAATTCCAGTCCATTCCTACCGAATGCGTAAGCTTCCATCTTGATTACCGAAAACTCATAACAGTATTCTGTAATTTCCCTTATTGTAAATATTATTTCCACTCTCCTACCGTAAGCAGTACTCCATTCGCTAGTTTTCTTCCACTTGTAGATATTAGACACCATAGGGTTACAGACCCATCACGACAACCCTATACGACTTCGGTAGACCAATAACAATTTGTAAACGCGAGAAATTGTGTATACATAAAATAGAGTAGTATAAACTAAGTAAGTTATTTAAGAAAGAAAAAGACCGACATGTATGATGGCAAAGACTGATTTCAACTACCTCGCTAAAGTATTTAAATAGTATATTTGGGCGTGGGTTCGTTACGCGAACTCACCTAGCATCCACTTATTGGTAAAATCACTTGTAGTAAAATCAGCATGTAACCAAGTGCCAGCTACATGCAAAAATTACTATATCAACATTTTATATAGGACTCTGTTTTCATAGAATGTCATACATTAAGCACAATATTATGAAGTGTCCCTTACTAAATTAGGAAAAATTTAAAATTTAAGAATTTAGTTTGTAAGAATCTGTATATAAATATGTTCTTAGCTTCTTTTTATAGATACAACCGTACTAATCACGACTGATCAATTGTACAGCCGTAATGAAGTAGTCATTAGTACTTATAGATGCCTAGAAGAGCCAAATAAATATTCATAGTTCATCAAGAGAACAAGAAGAAATTTAGCTAGCTAGAAAGCGTTAAACACAAGCGATTAGCATAGACTAGGTTAGCATATAAGTTAGTTAGTTGCGCACCGAGTGAGCACGTACCAAGTAAACCGTGAACCGCGTAACCGCGCTTCGGTTTAGTAGGGGGGAGTTTGTAACACCACATTTTGTGTAGGTTACACAAACTTCCAGTCTGTCGAACGTGCTGCTCAGTTCGAGATTAACCGTGCCCACTGCTCCAGCTGCAAGTACGCAGTACTGGGCCTTGCAGTACTCGTCTTCGTGCCCCTTCATCGGCACAGTTGTATAGATGCACCTCCTGCTGCAATTCTCGTCGCACTTCCTAGTCCTGGCCACTCGTCTTTCCTCGTCCTCCCCAATACCGTCTGCAAGCCGTCGACTGCGTGCCACATAGCGTGACATCACTGCGAGCAGACGCTCCCCTTTCCTCCTTCTTAATTCACTTTTTTCCTCACCAGACGTATGCGCTGCGCCCTCAACCGAGCTCGGTCCGCACTACCGAAATCCGAGTGTAGCGCCGCGGGGACGAAGAGACAACTCGCTCACTTCGTACTGAGCCGCGTTCGCAGACACTTCGGTCTTTATACCTGCTCCGTGCGAAATTATCAGAATCCACTTGCTTCGCACGCGAATCTATAACCGCTTCCGTACCTCGACATTATTGTCGACCTCGTACCGTGTGTCCAGACCAACTTGTATCTTCGAAGGAGGCCACACCGGATTTGAAAAGAGTAAGTTGCACAGAATATAATTTTGCTATATATATATATATATATATATATATATATATATATATTTGTAAATCTAGCGCCGCATGCGTGTCGAACATCGCGTCGCGCCGCCTTTCCACGTGTATTTCACCGCCGCATATGCTGTAGAATTCGCGTCTCTGAGTATTAACTACTTCCCCTCTCGATTATTTACCATTTCCCACCGTACCGCCGTGCTCACCGTAGTTAGTTTAAATGCGTAAATAATTCTATGTGTCGGTAGAACACTTGTAAAATCGTGCCGCGATTTCGAGCAGTTGGCGCTCAACACTTTGTATATAAATTGAATAAACCACAAGTGTTCATACTTTTACCCTAAATTGATGTGTGTAATTTATTTAAAGTCTCGAATAAAAATAATGTTAAAGCCTGCATGTGCGACGCAATAATCTTGGCTAGTATAGCTAAAATTATTGTCATACTACTTAAAACTTCTTTAATTAAAACTCAAAAAATAAACGTTTATAATCAGTGAAAAGTACACAATTTTTGTTCAATGACATATATTTTGATGTATTTTGAGCTTCTAAATCAAATGGTGCTATTGACTTTTGCCGGTTCAATCGAGAAAACAAGTTATAAACCAAAATCGTCGAAAATCTCGAAAATCACGGTAAAAAGGCTCAACAACGAGTTTGTTACAATGTCACTGATACTGAGTCAATTCTTTTAACATAAAAAGTATAGTTATTTTCTGTTTTAAGTGAGTATCTTCATTTTAAAACAAAGAAAATCTATTTTATAACGGTTGATGTCTAAATAATGATAATTTTACAGAGACCGAGAAAATAATTGTCACATTTCATTTCCTAGGTAATTTTTTTAATCTACAAAAGATTATTAAAAGTTTATTATTTTTTCTGGTTGAACCAATTCAATATATTTATTATTTTTAATGTATATTAAAAGTATTTTCCATTTTAAGATTCTTTGTACGTTTATCTGATAAGAGTCACTTACATTTTTAATAATTAATTTTTAATAATTTGATTTTAATCTTAATAAAATTAATTCTCATTTTGAAATATTACTTGATTACAATCAAGCAAAGAAATCTTTAATAATAACAAAATAATTATAACTTTCATCGATACCGGTATCAATAGTTTGGTATCGATTTTTTTTTTAGGTATCGTCTATCCCTAGTCAACGCGCAAATATATTCGCTCTATTCGCTCTGAAGTTGGCTTCGTAACGTGGAGTGATATTTGAACGCCAACACCATGAAGAATAGAGTAAAGAAGTACGAACCTAATGTTTAAGGAATATTCTATTTTTGAATACACCCAAGTAGAACTTCAAGCAGCAGGGAGCGTTAAAATCGCCGGTTTCCTATAAATATAGATATACTAATTGAATACCGATACAATTATGTTTGAAAATACACATATCTAGTATTAAACGCAAAAAATATCATATAATTCAACAAAAACGAAATATGTTGACTTTAATGCATAGTATATTATGAAAAATTATAAATTTACTTAGTTCTGTATCGATATTACCACTGGTTTTTGGTTTAAAAACTGTTTATTATAAATGTTTCGTTGACCATTTTTGTCAAATATTATTGTAAGTGCATATAGATTCAATAGGCATATTTGATATATTATATATATTATATCAAATATGCCTATCAATATATATGATACATTTTTTACATATTTATCATTTTTCGGAGTCCACCAGCTTTCGTATTTGCTTTTTTGTCTGCATAACTACCATTTTACACGTTTTAACAGCACTTTTTCGTCCCACACCAAAATAACTTTATTTATAAAATTATTGTTCTGTTAGTAATATTAAGTAGTTAACTCGTATTATTCATAACTAGCGAATTGGAAAAAGTAAACAAATCATCATAGCCTAATATCTCAGTCAAACACTACCTACGACAGCGCACTCTACAGTATAAAGTACCACACGATCTATACAAATTTTAATCTTATAAATCTAGGGATATTTTTATCTTGATCGTACTTCTTTACTCTAGTCTTTATAGCAACGCCGCGTGCTCTTTGACTATTCGAAAATTCCGATAGAAGACGCTAATATAGTATAAACGACTTTAAAGTATTATCGGATCAGCTGATACAAAATAATGTGACAATACAATATGCTAGTTTTCATCTTCAAGGTATCTGTCCATCAACAATTTTATTTAGTTTTTCAATAATGGTTTATAATTTATATGAAAGAGTCAATCACATTAGATATTGCACTAATAAAATAGTTGCAACTAATAATCTACCAACGATAAAACAAGTACTAGCTGTTTCATTCTATAACCTACGAAGAGTTTCAAAGTCTTTACATGAAAGTGCAAACTTAACCATTGAAGAGTGTCTCATTATTTGGAAAAAAGCTCGAATTCCTACGCAAGAAGATAAAAAATGTGTTATTAAACTAGAAGCTGAATATGAAAGACGGAGAAAAATACAAAAAAATACTTCACGCAGATCAGACACTCAAAAAAAAAATATCAAGCATATGAAGAAAGCATAAACAAATTATTTGGCATTGCTGGCGCAGATGCACTAAACAAGATGGAAGACGAATCTGATAAACAGTTTTTACTTGATCAGAGAGGTAATTTTGTTGGGTTTTTGAATACTTAATTATGACACTGATGCTTAGGAGGTGGTTTTTTATCTCGCATAACTGTTTCACAGTATTTTATCGCACGAAAATCTCAAATTACCAGTACATACCTTTAATTATAACTCTTTTATAGATAATAAAATATTGTTTCTTTAAGTTACTGAATTTATTTTTTTAGCTCTGCAAAGAATTTAAACTCTTAGCTCCAGTACCTTAACAACTTGTACAGAAACAAGTAAGCCATCGCCAATGGAAGTGGTTTGTGAAAATTTCAATATTGAAAAGAAAATATTTCGGTTACCATCGAGCAGGACAAGGTAGTCGATGCTTCATCAAAATTGCAAAAGGACGATGCTCTTAAAATGGCGACAAAAAGTTTGCATTTCACTAATGGAGAAAAAATGTATTAATAGCATAATTTTATTTTATTAACCTTTAATTTAAAATTTTCTTTAATTTTATTTAAAGAACAATTACATGAATTGCTTGGATCTGAATCTGAATCTCCATATTTTGAAAGTACACCTCCTCTGAAAAGGCGAGCTACTGAACCAATTATGACTGCGAAATTGGCAACAGTACTAGATAAATGTCAAATTAGTAAAAGAGACGTGATGCATTTATTGGTGGCCACTGCGGAAGCATTTGGCATTGAAACGCGCAATAGTATTGTTATGATCGGGTTCCGGTAATGAGAATGACAACACGTATTTATAGAAAAGCACACTTTAACTCGGACTCTTTATTCGAACGTAAACACAACTGTTCTCAACAGCTGTCAGAATCAAACTAAACATAAACAATAACGTCCGCAACGTCGTTGCAATCTCGTTGTTAGGGGTTGCTATGCGCAATTCTCGGTGTTCGAATCGCGCAACGTTCGAGCTCGGTCACAATATTGCCCTCTCCTTTTCAGATTGTCGTTTCGACAATCATAACCATCCATCCTTCAAGCGGGTTGATCCTCTTACAATCCAATGATGACTTACAGGAACCGACACCAACATCCTCTACCTTGACCCATCCTTGGCATCAAGTTACCGAGCAATGCTTACAGATGCGATACCAATCATCACTTAACAGGACTAAGACGGATCCGTCTCTGGAACAATCTACTTCAATCATCCTTCTTATTTGGTCGAAATCGGTCTTCAGACAAGAGGGGGGAAGTTGGCATGCTGTGGAACCTCACCTCAAGTCCCTGCTCCGGTATTTACCTCCACGCCCACGGGAAAAACCACAGCTCAAAAGAACCGTGAGCAGAGCAGTCTTCATTATCGGGTGTCTCTCTCAGTGTAAGTCTCAAGATGATTGTTGTTGACTATCTTGGATTTATGTCTTGGTGAACCACGGATACAATAAACGACATCATTAATTTTCCTCACAACTTCCCAAGGTCCTACCCAATTTGACTGAAGTTTTGGTGCTTTTCCTTTGGTTCTTTGAGGGTTGAAGAACCAAACTTTTTGGCCTTGGGAATAATCCGGTCTCGTGCCATTTTGTGAATCTCGCTGAGTTTCTTCCGAAGCTTGTGTACGTAATCTCCGTCTCCTTCAATCTCGACCTCCTATGGTAGACATCCTCGAATCAAGTCCAAAGGAAGCCTCAGATCGAAACCGGTGTACATCTCAGCCGGAGTAGTTCCAGTCGTCGCATGTTTGGACGATCTGTAAGCTAACAAAAATAGTGAAACCTAGCGATCCCAGTCTTTTTGATTTTCATGTATGTATTTTGTGAGATAGTGTAGAAATGTTTGGTGTTGTCTTTCTACTTGTCCATTTGATTGTGGGTGTAATGGTGTCGTTCTTGTCTTCTTGATTCCTAACAACTCAGATAAATTTTTAATCAATTTCGAATCAAAATTCGTTCCTTGATCAGTATTTACCTCTAAAGGTACCCCATACCTACAAACAATCTGATCAACAAAAATCTCAGCAATGGTTTTTGTTCTCATATTTCAGAGAGGAAAAGCCCATTTTGAAAAACAGTCTGTCACAACTAAGAGGTATTTATTGCCCAAAGAAGAAAGTGGAAATGGGCCTAAGATATCCATTTGAAGTCTTTCAAATGGAACTCCTGAATTATGAATTTTCATCTCACCATGACCTTTATCTGAAGTACCTTTCTTTGAAACACAGACTTCACAAGATTTACACCAATTTTCTACATCTCTTTTACAAGTAGCCCAATAAAATTTTATTCTAATTTTATTTAAAGTCTTGTTTACTTTGAAATGTCCTTCAGATGGTGAATCATGTGCTTCTTCCAAAATATCTTTAATTTTATGTTGAGGAACAACTAATTGACGGATTTTGTAATCTAAATTCGTTAAAACCCATTCTCTATACAAAATCTCATCAATTAGTACCAACGATCCCATTGAGAACAATAGATTTTGGTGAATTCGTCCATTGATGAAATCTCTTGCCATTCTGGTTTCTTCTGTAATTCTTTCGTTTGACAAATAAAACAAATAGCTTCATCTTCTGCCTGACTATTCTTCCATTCTTCTGATGTGTTTTCTTCAAAAATGATACGGCAAATTGTTTCTACATTATTGAATTTTTCTTCTACTCTGGAACAATATTTGCAGGAGAAATCTTCACAAGGCCGTCTTGAAAGTTCATCAGCATTTCCATGTAAATTGCCTTTTCTTATTAAGACGTAATCCTGCTTCTTGAAAACGAACAAACACTTTCTTCAGGTTAATTATTATCTCATCAAATGACTTTCCCAATACCATAACGTCATCCAAATAGACTAAACAGAATTTTGAAACATAGTCTCTGAGTAATTTTTCCATTAAACGTTGAAAAGTCGCAGGTGCGTTGCATAAACCAAATGGCATAACTGTAAATTGACAAAGTCCTTTTCCGATTGATAAAGCCGTGATTTTCCTATCCTCTTCTCGAATCTTGATTTGCCAGTATCCACTCTTCAAGTCCAAAGTACAAAACCACGAATATCCTGCACGTTTATCAAGAGTATCGTCAACTCTTGGTAAAGGGTACGAATCCTTAATTGTAATTGCATTAATTTTTTGAAAATTAATACAAAAACGAATTTTTCCATCCTTCTTTTTCTTGGGAACTACAGGTGAACAATACGAACTGTCTGATTCTTCAATAACTCCTTAAGAATACATCTCAGCAATACATTCATCCAATTCCTTAACTTGATGAATAGGGGGTCTTCGAATAGGTTGTTTAATTGGTTGATTATGGAATAATTGAATTCTATGTTCAACCAAATTACATTTTCCAGTAACGTCATCATCTTGAAAAATCTCTTCAAATTCATGAAGAAGATCCGCAAACTTCCGTCCTTGATCTTGATCCAAGTTCTCTGAGTTCTTGTCAAAAATTTCTTGTAACGTCTCTGGTACATCCTCACTAGAATCAACTATTCTCGAAATCTGTTTATTGATGATTGAACTTGGAGTATTTAAAATAATTTTAGTTATCGAATCTGTAATACCAGTTGTATCAAGGAAATCACTACAAAGTATACAATCATCAATAATATTTCCAACAAAAACATCTAAATTAGCTGAATGGTCACCCAATTTTATCGAAGCTGAAATCAAAAATTCAACTGGTACCTTTTCTCCAGTCGGATACTTAAGAGTTGTAAAATTAATAGGAATTCTTTTATCTTTTGACTCTACAAATTTCGGATTTATAATAGTCACGTCAGAACCAGAATCTAATTTAAAAATACAAGTTTTGTCATTAATTAAACCATCAAAATAAAATTTATTTGAGTTCCTATTAATTCTTCCAACAGTATAATCAATCAGACAAGATTGTGTGTTTGTTGGAGTCTTGTCAAGTTCTGCTGAACTCGCTCCAAAAAGTTCAACATAACCTAGTTTCCCTGGCCGCTCATCTGATTTGGACAATTTGATCTAAAATGTCCTTTTTTACCACACGTCCAACATTCAATATCCTTAAAGAAATCTTCAGATCTCTGTTTGTCCGAAGATTGAGGATCTTTAGACTGTGAATTCGAAGAGTTGATTCTAGTCTTATATGTGTCATTCGTTCTCCTTGAAGTCTGAGATCTCTTATCTGAATCACGAATAACCTTCACTTCCATAGCGCGAGCAAGAGCAACTTTCAGAGAAGTTATCCTTTCTAAAGGAAGGATCTCTCTGATCGATGAATCAAAAATAGCAACTATAAATTGGGCACAAGCGATTTTATCTTGTACTGCAAATGGACATTCCGGATAAACCAAAGCAGAAAGTGTCACAAGATCGGCAGCCAATGTTGGGAAATCTTCACCAAAACGTTGACGTCTGTTCTGAAATTGTGCGTAATAAGTGGATGCTAAGTGTTTATCACCAAAACGAAGTTCAAGATGGGAAACTAAATCATCAAAATTTGACGCAGTCGAATCAGATTCAACGAGAATATATTTTGCTCTTCTTTTCAAACAAGAAATAAGAGCTGCTGATTTATTTGCAGGTGTCCAATTGTTTGCTCTAGCGATGACTTGAAATTGAACCAAAAATTCACGAAGAGGTGATGATCCATCATAATCATCAGCTTTCAATTTAAAAACCAAATCCGTTCCCGAGTGGATAGGTCTAGTGTTCGGTAAAACAGAATTATCTACATTTGAACCTAAACCACGAGTATCAGTAATCAAAGGATCAATAACAGAAGTTCCTAACCCAAGTCTATTCTGATTTAAAGATAACCCAGTGTCATTGATTCTAGCGTTCTCTGTTTCTGTTGTATGTGAATGTATATCTCTATTCTGTAAACGACTTAGCTGATTAATTTGGCGTTGCTGTTCTCGCTGTTCTGCCAGCAGTGTGTTATTCAGGGTCCGAAGTCTCGATATCTCTTCGTTCAAGTCAGTCCTCTCCCTCTGCTCTCGGTCACCGAATAGTTCTCTTCGAACTTGTTGATCCCTCAGTAGCCTAATCTGTGCTTCAAGTTCCTCATTGTGATGACGATCATGCAACAATTCCGAATCTCGAACATGGAGTTCCCTTTGTAAATGCAATGCATCCTCGTTGCATTGATGGAGTTCTTGGGTAATTTCCTCTATACGTCTCTTCAAGCTTGTTATCTCCAAATTCGCTTCAGTGAGAGACGGCTGAGGCTGATCAGTTGAAAGAGTTCTCGGGGATGGAACTGGTGTTCTTGATACCACTGACATCTTGCCGGAACGTAAAAGCATAGACTTCCCACTAAATCACTTATTCGAAAACACTATCCCGGACGAGCACCCAAAATGTTATGATCGGGTTCCGGTAATGAGAATGACAACACGTATTTATAGAAAAGCACACTTTAACTCGGACTCTTTATTCGAACGTAAACACAACTGTTCTCAACAGCTGTCAGAATCAAACTAAACATAAACAATAACATCCGCGACGTCGTTGATCTCGTTGCTAGGGGTTGCTATGCGCGATTCTCGGTGTTCAAATCGCGCAACGTTTGAGCTCGGTCACAACAGTATTAATTACTACATCTATTCACGAGGCTGGTCAAAAATTTCGCAAAGTACGATATGAGGCCATTAAAAAACTTGCTCCATCACTTTTTTTGGTTTACCGAGCACCATCCACTGGGATGGAAAGTTGCTCCCAGAATATTTACGAAGAGAAACTACAGATAAACTAGCTATTATAAAATATATTATTATTACAAGTGGTGGAATGGAACAACTCTTGGGTTTTCCAAAGATCTCTTCTAGTAGTGGAATAAAACAAGCTCAAGCAGTATTCAATACGTTGAATGACTGGTCTTTATTACAAAACATTGTAGCTCTTTGTTGTGATTCAACAGCTACCAATACTGGTCGAATGAACGGAGCTTGTGTGATATTAGAAAGATTAATCGATAAAGATCTTCTCTATTTTATCCGCAGGCATCATATTTACGAGCTTACACTGAGACGTACTTTTGAAATAAAATTTGGTAAGACTACTGGCCCGGAGATATAATTGTTTAAAAACTTTGGAGATTTGTTGATAAAAAAATGCGAACCAGGAATTAGTGATGGATTTGTAAATGAATCTCTGCAAGATGCAAAAGAAGAAATTTAAGACTTTTGTTGGGAGTATTTAAAAAAGTGTTTAATCAGAAGTGATTTCAAAGATTTTTTGGAACTAGTCATAATTTTTTTAGGCGAAAAATTACCTAGCAGTATAAGTTTTCATCCACCTGGAGCTATTCACCATGCTAGATGGATGGCAAAAGCAATATATTGTTTGAAAATATTTATCTTTCGGAAACAATATTTGCTAGACAAAAAGGATGTTGAAGTAAAATGTAGAGACGTTTGCATTTTTATTGTAAGAGTCTAAGTTCAAGCCTGGTTTTGTGCTCCGTTTGCTACTCAAGCACCAAATCAAGATTTAAAGTTTTTGATATGATTGTACGAATACAAAAGAATTTATGGAAGTATATCTGACTGTGCTGTTAGAAAATTTATTAATCACTTGTGGTATTTAACTCCGCAACTAGCAGCACGAGAACTCTTTGACTCTACTATTTGAAATGAAGAAAAGTTGAAAATGTGCAAAGCTCTGTTCCAATGAAAAAAATTTGAACGAAATAGTAAATTCAAGTATTAGTGATTTTATTTGCAAAGACTCTTATGAAGTTTTTGAATGTTTTAAAATTAACACAACTTTTTGGCGAAAAATCCACCGAAATGGGCAAAAGAAAGAAACTACATTCATGGCTTGGAAGTTGTTAAAAACCTTAAAGTCGTGAATGATACAGCCGAAAGAGAAGTAAAATTGGTGACTGAATTCAACAAACTTTTGACTATAGATGACGAGCAATCGCAGTACCTACTACCCGTGATAAAAGATTGCCGAAGCTTGTTTCCAGATAGCAACAAGGAAACGTTGATGCAGCCATATGAATAAATGTTTTGTTTGAATATGTGATTAGAACATTTGATTAACTAAATATATGAGCAAGCATTACTTATAGAAAAAAATTGGACATTTTTTAACTATGATTTACAGCTAATAAAATAAAGAAAGAAACGAAAAACTTTAAAGTTTTTTGTTTGTGTTTCTCTAACTTTTGAGTTTTTTTTTAATTTTTATCTTCAAAATCTTGATTCAAAAGATCGTTTTTCCCAATCTCAGCTTATAAATTTTCTTCTATTTTTTCATACTGATAAGTGTATGTGATTCTATTCAATTCAGTAGTTCAAATTATACGAAAATATTACCAATCAGCTTTTTGTCCTTCTTACCGCGATTTTTCCAAGTTTTTCTAGGATTTCGGCCTTATAACTTTTTTTTCTCAATTGAATTGGCAAATTCTTATAGCACCATTGAATTTACTAGCTCAAAATACATGGAAATATGAGTAATAGAAAAAGAATTTACTGATTATAAGCATTAGAAGTCAATTTTTTATGCGATTTTTCGAGATTTTCGACTATTTTGGCTTATAACTTTTTTATTTCACTATCCTGGCAAAAATTAATAGCACTATTCGATTCATCGGATAGCCCGTTTCCTAGCCACCTTTGTCGATGTCCAGCTAAGTTGGGACATTTGCAGAGAAAGTGGCTAGGAGTCTCTTCTTCTTCATTACACCATCTGCACAGGTTACTTATTCCCTGTGTTTTGTGTAGATAACACCGCAGGTCGCAATGTCCAGTTAATAGGCCCAGTACGATGCGTGCCCTCCGTTTATCCAAACTGATGATTTCTTTTCCCCACTTGGTAATATATTCTCCCATTAGTTCTTTGGACCATCTATATCCTGTGGAGTTTTTCCATATGCTCCATCCTTCTTTTACTAATTTTACTACTTCTCAAGTTAAAATTCCACAAATTTTACTGGGTTTCCAAAGGATAAACGTTTTGGCCCGTTTTTTACATGTAAAATCCATAAGAAACTTCGGGTGCTTTGAGGCACGGGAAAAGTCGAGGCTATGGGTTTAAAACCTATGCGCGCATGGTTTTTGAGGTCCTTAGAAGCAATTTTTGCCCGGCCCGAATGAAAATAAATATAAAAAAAATTAACGTCCGGACTAATGTTCACTAGGGTGGTCCAAAATTTCCCAAATGTTAAATTTTCTTCTTGTAACCCCTTCAAAATGTTATAATTGACTTATATGTGAGACATTTTGTCCGCCAGTTGCCTGAAGTTAACATTAAAAGGTCTCTACCACCGCAAACAGGTTTTAGCATTTGATTTTAAGCACTTTTATTACATTCGATGAACTAAAAATAATTATATGTTAATTTATCCAACTACCAATTTTCTTTTACGTTTATTATAAGTTTCTTAACAACTTCACCGCATTAGGCAAACCAAACAAATTTTTTCCTCTCAAATAAAATTGCAGTTTTTTCATTTTTCACTAAAACAACCTGTTATATTCAAGGAATTTTCATGACAGTATATTTTAACCAATTCACACGTTCGACATCACATTTGAAGAGTAAATCGAGGACTATATATAAAAAAAATTAAGGGACAACAGGATATCTTTGGTTGTATATGCCAACTGATTATTTATTTATTATTTTGTATTTACTTGGCCCCTCAATTCTACTTAAATGCACATATTTCAGGGGCCAAAATGAATCTAAACATTTTAATTAATTATAACCTTATGTAGTTGAACTTTTTTACTTACTAAGGATATGATAATTATGATTTACTATACTTCATAGCATAAGCAGATTACTTCATAGACTATGCACCTTTAGATGGTCATTAATAATCGGCACATTCATAGGGAAAGTATTTCTCTTCCTGCAATAAGTTTATGTATTCAAATATGGTTCTATAGAGTTTTGAATTCGTTATGCCACGTGCTTATAGGCAGCAAAATTTCAATTTTTTCATTTAAATTTGAATCAGAAAAAGCTTAAGGTTAAGTATTGAAAATGCAGATTAGAGCTCGTAGCCATTTATTATTATATACTTAACCATAATTATCATATCTTTAGTAAGAAAGAAAGTTCAAATAAATAAGGTTATTATTATTTAAAATTATTAAATTCAAGTTGGCAAATATGTGCATTTAAATAGAATTGAGAGACCAAATAAATACAAAAATAATAAATAAATAATTGGTTGACATATAAAACACAAAAGATCCTATTATCCCTTATTTTTTATATATATAGTACTCGATTTCCCCGAAAATAGCAGGTTTTTTAGTGAAGAATTAACAAATTACGAATTTAAAACGTAATTTGAAACGTATACTAAACGTAAAAAAATGGTAGTTGGATAAATTAACATACAATTATTTTTAGTTCATCTAAAGTAATAAAAGTGCTTAAATCAAATGCTGAAACCTGTTTGCGGTGGTAGAGACCTCTTAATGTTAACTTCAGGTAACCGGCGGACAAAATGTATCATTTTTAAGCCAATTAGAATAGTTTGAAGGAGTTACAAGAAGAAAATTTAAGATTCGGAGAATTTTGGACCAGCATAATGTTTACCTTAGGGCGGTAGAGCAACGCACTTACAGGGAGGACAAAGAAAACGTATGCACCACGGGCGGATGACAATTAACGCTTCTGCTGTTTGCAACCATTGTCTTGACAGCCCTCGGCAACCCGCGGCTCGCCTTCAGCCGCTCGGGTGACCTCGACTCAGCCTGCAATGCGCAGTCGCGGATATCGCCTACTTTCTGCCATTAATTGATGTACAATATACTACTTTGCACGCTTTTTTACCGACCGGAGAATGGTCACTTGAGGCACGGTTTATAGGCAGGGAACACGAGAAAACCACAAACGCATCAGCTCACTGCAATCTTTGCAATTATAATAAAAGACAGCTTTGATTAGGGAAACGTTAAGATACTCTAACTGGTATGTAATAAGCATGCGCAGGTCAGTCCCAGGCGTCTTTGACTTAGCACATTTACAAATTTTTTACGCTAAATAATTAATGATTGTAACATTTTTTTTTCGTTTCACGGGCATTGCTATCTCTATTGCTACCATAAAAAGTATAACTTGTATAATACAAAACGTTCACACTTTTATGTTGAAAAAAAAATTGAAGGTAAAAGGTAAAAAAATATCTCTACATTTAACTTCAGTTATGAAATTAGTAACTTTTTAACATTCAACTTAACGTTTAACTTTTTCACTAGTTATTTCTCAAGTCTGTTATTCAACTAATAGTCCAGTTGAATTAGCTGAAAAACAGGTCAAATTTAACATCAAATGGTACCCGAAATTTTATTGCAGGAAATATATCTAAAAAGAGATTGCGTATGCGTGCTACTTTTAATATTTTGACTGTGCATATTTCATATTTTTCACTTCAACTGGACTTACAAGGAAACTACCCGAGGTGTACCTCACCGATTTTCTTGATATTGTGATATGTTGTAGTGCATCAAAAAGTATTAGACACGTATTTCTTTTATGTACTTATTGGCGATTTAAGGGATGAAAAACACCCTTATAATTCACCACCAAAAATTATGTTATTTTAATATCTTAAAAACGAATTGAAATTTTCCATTTAAATCATCGCCAACTTATTTCTCGTAAAAATGCGCTTCTTTGGTATTCGGTTTAACTCTGAAGGGTTACATCCCTTTTTTTTATAAGGGTAAATGTGACTTTTTTTCGTTTCTTCCTCCAGAATTTTCTTAATTAACTGAATCTTATATAAAATCATTCTGTTATAAACAATATTGAAATTTAATGTTGACCAATCCCGGGGTTTTTAAAAACAAATTATTTAAAGAGGTAACTAACTACCCCCTAACACGAGTTTTCTCACATAGGCCATAATAATTTACTTAATTTTGTAATTTATTGTAAAACATGAAAAACACATAACAAATATATACATACATACTTATACGACCATTTTAGGGATGAAAATCACCCTTATACTTGACCCCTGAAAGATCTTTTTTTTTAATATCTCAAAAACAAATTGAAATTTTCAAATTAACCCAAAACCAATTTTTTTCTTTGTAAAGAACGCTTTTCTACTTTTATACGAAAGGTTAGATACCTTATTTTATCTAAAAATAAATTTGATTTTCTTTTTAATATATATAAATTATCATACAAACGATATATTGTATATTGTATATCGATGTTGATTTTTTATTCTACAATTTTTTTTTTTCAATTTTTAAAATTACTATATTTCTAATAATTTGATATAATCTTTATTAAATATAAATTAGTGCATTAATTAATAGTTATATGTTCTGAATTAATGTTAATTAGTGTTTATACAATGAACAATAATGGTAGTCATAAAAAAAATGTTTCAAACATAGAGACTTTTTACACCAAGAACATCTAACTATTGCAATGTTAGAGCAACCTTCTACTTCGCAGTGTGTATTAGATTTTGTACCAAAAGCAAAATTAACTGTATCTTCAAATTTCGCAGGTGATACATCAGTGTATCCACTTTTATACCACGCGAATTTGAATAAATCGGTATACCTCGGTAATGATAGCTGATTATGTACCAGTGATTGTAACTTTATAATATGATTCCTTAAATGTAGATTTAAATCCTCATTCATTAATATCACAGAGTCAGAGAAATGTCTCACATATATATTCCATACTCTGAAGCCATAGACATCAAGAGGTTGTATTCTACCCGTAGTTCCTTTCGGAATTATTTTTAAGATCACTTCTTTATTCTGGGGGGTCGCTTCTTGCATAATAGCAGGACAATGCCCACTCCAAGAGTCTATTAACAAAATACTTGATGAACCAACGTTAGAAAAAATGGAATTCTGGAGAAGTGGTTTGACAAAAAATTTAGCATTAAAAACGGTACAAAATCGTTTTTGCAAGGTTCAGTCCATAACCCAATTAAAACGTTGGACAAAAACGGTAAATAAAGGGGGAACATATAAAGAGAAAATAGGAAGAATTTGTTCTTTTGTTTTAGAAAATTTTAAAACTGCTGTTGATGCTGGTTGTTTTGTTCATGACAAGGATTTACAAAAATGGGCGTTACAGGCTCAAAAAGATATTGGAAACGAAGATCTTCGTTTTAAAGCATCTAATCATTGGTTATCTAATTTTAAAAAAGCTGACCGAGTTGTTAGTAGAAAAATTAACTAATTTGTAACCAAAAAAAACTTGAAGGAGTAGATTATTTTGTAGGAATAGCTGATACATTTGTTATTGGAATAAAAAACTGATTCATGAAAAAGGTATAGAAAATGTATTTAATTCAGATCAATCAGGCATTCAATTACAAATGCACTCAGGTCATACATTAGCAGTTGAAGGACAGAATCAAGTCCAATGTTTGGTGCAATTGGTGACTTCTACAACTCATAGTTATACAATTCAGCCAACAATATTAGTCGATGGTAGACTTCTTTCACCTCTTGTTAATGTATATGTTATGACTTCTAAATCTGGAAAATTAACCTCAGATAATTGGAAAAAATCTATTTATTTGATGTTGTAAATGTATAAATGATTGAATGTAAACGAGTAAATGATATTGTAAATGAGTAAATCAAATTTGTAAAATTGTAAATTAAATTTTGGTATTTCAAATTTTATTTAATTTCCGATCATTTGAAAACGTGGATAAAAGAAGTATACTTTCCCAACGTTGGTCCATCATGTCTATGGCTTCAGAGTATATGAAGGGATATGTGAGACATTTATCTGACCCTGTGATATTAATGAATGAGGATTTAAATCTACATTTAAGGTATCATATTATAAAGTTACAATCACTGGTACATAATCAGCTATCATCACCGAGGTATATCGATTTATTCAAATTCGCGTGGTATAAAAGTGGATACACTGATGTATCACCTGCGAAATTTGAAGATACAGTTAATTTTGCTTTTGGTACAAAATCTAATACACTCTGCGAAGTAGAAGGTTGCTCTAACATTGCAATAGTTAGATGTTCTTGGTGTAAAAAGTCTCTATGTTTGAAACATATTTTTTTATGACTACCATTACTGTTCATTGTATAAACACTAATTAACATTAATTCAGAGCATATAATATAACTATTAATTAATGCACTAATTTATATTTAATACAGATTATATCAAATTAATAGAAATATAGAAATTTTAAAAATTATATTGATATATAGAAAAATTGTAGAATAAAAAATCAACATCAATATACAATATACAATATATCGTTTGTATGATAATTTATATATATTAAAAAGAAAATCAAATTTATTTTTAGCTAAAATAAGGTATCTAACCTTTCGTATAAAAGCAGAAAAGCGTTCTTTACAAAGAAAAAAATTGGTTTTGGGTTAATTGGAAAATTTCAATTTGTTTTTGAGATATTAAAAAAAAATCTTTCATGGGTGAAGTGTAAGGGTGATTTTCATCCCTGAAATGGTCGTATAAGTATGTATGTATATATTTGTTATGTGTTTTTCATGTTTTACAATAAATTACAAAATTAAGTAAATTATTAAGGCCTATGTCAGGCAACTCGTGTTAGGGGGTAGTTATATATAGGTATTACGTATAGGTATGCAACCGTTCAGAGTAAAAGCTATTACCACAGAAGCGCATTTTGGTAAGAAACAAATTGGCGTTGGTTTCATCGGAATATTTCAATTCATTTTTGAGATATTAAAAAAAAAAAACTGGTTTTAGGAGTAAATTTTAAGCGTGGGTTTCACCCTTTAAATTGCCGAATTAGCACGTAAAAAAATACGTGTCTAATACTTTTTGATGTACTACAACATATCACAATATCAAGCAAATCGGTGAGGTACACCTCGCGTAGTTTCCTTGTTAGTTTTATTAACCCATTAAAAACCAGGCAAAACCTGGCAGAGATATTGAGAAAAGAACTGTGCCATCCTTTGCATAACCAAAAAAAAATACCCGTGTTTTTTCTTTTGTCGATTACAATTGTTTATAACAAATTATTTAAACAAATAACCCAAAATGTTGTAATTTTGCAAAACTGAATGCGGATATCGATTCTACGGGCAAAAACACGACAAAAACCTATGTAACGTTTTTTTGTCAGAGTTCAATTTGTTAGTGTAAAATACCTATAAACAATCGTACTCTGCGAAGGGGGCATTGACCATGCCAAATACCATGCAAAATATGGCAAAGATATCGAGAAACGAACTGTGCCATCCTTTGCATAACCAAAAAAAAATACCCGTGTTTTTTCTTTTGTCGATTGCAATTGTTTATAACAAATTATTTAAACAAATAATCCAAAATGTCGTAATTTTGCAAAACTGAATGCGGATATCGATTCTACGGGCAAATACACGACAAAAACCTATGTAACGTTTTTTTGTCACAGTTCAATTTGTTAGTGTAAAATAAGGATAAACAATCGTGCGCAAAGTAGTAAAAGTTTCAATAAGTTTCCGAGTTATGAACCCAATTATGGCTCATTGCCGTAATCTTCTTTGTGTTTTCTGCAAATAGGTTAGCAACATTTCGTACAGAACTATCCCGCATTTTTTCATACTTCCTTGTTTCATGATGTGTTCTGAAGAATTTTCAGGCTTCCTCTTTTCCCTGGGAATACGTACTGATGATAGCTTCTGAATGTAATATTCACAAACTTCTTGAACAATATCTTTGGAACCTTTCTTTTCATCCGGATGGAGTTTATTGTAAATCATCGTAGCGTTCGCTAAAGATTCTTGAATAAGTCGCATAAAAAGACACCATGTCCATTTTTGACCTCTTATCGAAGGCATCAGAGCATTACAGTGTTGATCGTGGAGATCGACACCACCTATGTGTTGATTGTACATGAAAAAAGAATGAGGGAAAAGAATGGAATTTTTCGACGATTCCTGCCATCTTTGCATTGCCACTTTCGGTTCATCCCCATATTTAGTTGAGAGAATCGATACGGGTTTGGAATCCATTACCGTAATGAAATTCAACCCTGAATTTGATTCTCGCGATTCTGCCGGGCAGTGCCTGTTGATGATAAACCATTCTTCTTCAAATGTATCATTAGGTCTGGATTAGAGAAAAAGTTGTCAAAGTACACGTGGTACTTACTCAAATCTTCTTTTTCGGTTCCTTCTAACAAAGTAGAAAGTAATTGTATTACTACTCTTGAACCCAATCCAACAGAAGCTAAAACTTTTTGTGTGATATTCCCTGATTTACCTGTGTAAATATCGAGGTCATAGATGTATCCATCAGAAGAACAAAGTGCCCACATCTTTATTCCAAACCTGATACACTGCTTGATACCAAATCTACCGAAATATTTCACCATTACTTCATCTATCGATAAGTTGTAGTCGAAGAAACCGAATTGCATGCAATTCTCACGGAACAAGTCATACATCGTTCTTACTTTCCAAACTTTGTCAGTTGGATTTTCATCTTGATATTTGTAAAATCGAATATTCTTCTTGATGGTAACAAATTCAGTTCTCGTCAAAAGTTCGGTAATGATTGGACACTCTAGGATTCGTTTTGTTGACAATAATCATAAAGACGTTTTCTAGAATTGTAAATAGTAATCATTATGATTACAATAAATCTTTCTAGATCATTTTTAGACAAATCGAAATGATTCTCAGCAGTAGCTTCCACAACATGATTCTTCATCGATTCCGAGAAGAATAACTCGAATAATTCCAAGGAATTTTTAAAAAACAATGGAGAAATAGCTGACAGATTGGAGTTGTCCTCGATATCAGGAGATATATTATCCAGAGTATCATCTTCCCAATCGTAAATATGATTCGGCTCCAACAATTTTTGAGTACTTGTGTAAGTACTTTTCACATGTTCGTAAGAACCTGTAGGAAGATCATGAGATGTTATATCTTCTTCTAGACCAACATCCGAATCTCTATCTAAACTTTCATGATTAGCAGGAACAAATGCTATATCGACATATTGATCTTCGTCAATGTCAGAATCCTCAACTAAATCAGGTAGATCCCTAACTCTCCGTCTCGACATTATCAATTGCGTTATCGACACAGAATAATGTGATCTATTTTTATGAAAAGTTCTATTCCTAAAGTCTAGTTTCGAAAGATAATTTTTTTTTCAATTGATGTACCACCGTTAGCCTGCCACTCAAACGTGATCTCTAACACGGAAGGTTTTGAAAAAAAATAAGCTCATCCAATTGTAGCATGCAACACTACGGTATTCCGCAGGTCAACATCTAAGACGGATGAGAAGGATGATTTACATGTGAAAAGTTCGTTCCTGTTTTAGACTAACAAATTGAACTCTGACAAAAAAACGTTACATAGGTTTTTGTCGTGTTTTTGTCCGTAGAATCGATATCCGCATTCAGTTTTGCAAAATTACGACATTTTGGGTTATTTGTTTAAATAATTTGTTATAAACAATTGTAATCGACAAAAGAAAAAACACGGGTATTTTTTTTTGGTTATGCAAAGGATGGCACAGTTCGTTTCTCGATATCTCTGCCAGGTTTTGCCTGGTTTTTAATGGGTTAATTATGAACTTTGATACGATAATGACTTAGAACTCAAAACTAAAAGAAAACTAATGAAAATTTCAGTATAGATAAAAGTTGATAATTCGACAATTTGCGATACAACTATGCATTTGAAGAATTAAATCCACAATCTTAATGAAATGTTTATAAAATTATGCTATTTTTTAAAGAAAAATATTTCTTATTATAAACATTAATCTGGTTATATTAAAAATTTTCTGAACGGGACAATACATTATTCTTATCCTCTAATTTCGCATCTAGGAATAGATTTAAGTTTCCTGAAATTTTCGACTTTACAAATGCACAAATTGTTATTACTTAATAAAGTATGAAAATCATATCATGTTTTAAAAAGTACGATAATTATACTCATGACATAAACAATGCATACTAATTTAAATTTATTTTGACTAATAATTAGTTATAATACATTCACGCTCGCTATTGTTTTTTTTATTTATTATTGGGCAAATCTCTTTCCTGCTTTTCCTCAAAGCTGTAAAATGACTTGGTCCTCAAAGTGATTGCAAGAGGGAATTGTTACTGTAACAGCAACTACGCCTGTATGGAAAAAACTCTCAAGTTGAGTGTTATTTCGTACCTTCAACTGAATTATTATATTGTACAAGTCTAATAACCTATAAAATTTTAGTTAAGGGTACGAAATAACACTCAACTTGAGAGTTTTTTCTATACGGGCGTATTGGGATCATTAGAATGACATAAAAATCAGTGCGTTTCATGGCTTACGTCGCGCTATTGGTGATCCGCCCGCGGCGGTCTTCGACCGATGCAACAATCGGCTAGCATCGCTAGACATTGTTTCCTCTGCGTCGTCGGCTCGCTCGTAATTTTCCCGTCGACCGCCGCGCCGCTCTCCTTTTCCCTCTCGCTACGCCAATGGGTTATCGCTGCCCGCGCCACTACGCAGCTCCTCGCGCCACCTTTGCCTCACCGATCGTCGCTCGTTCGGCCGCTCGCACCGCCTTCTCGCACCACGCCGCCCGTTTAGCGCCGGCCACTCGTGATCCGGCAACGCCGCGCTTTCTCCCCTCTAAAGGTGATCTCTGATTGGCCAACTTAAATACTCTCCCCTGACGACCCTTAAGGAAATAGATTTATTTTTTATACCACTAGATTCAGATTTTCAAGACGAATCCAGTGATATATATTTTATAACGGGGTTTTAGCCCGAAGTTAACCCGCAATATAATAATTACTGTAGAGCATAAATAACATGGGGAAGGTAAAGTTAAAGAAGACTCTAGTGTTATAGCATAAGATATATATATATACTAGGGGGGCTGCGCCCCCTGCTCGCTACGCTCGCCAACCCCCACATCTTACGACAATAGTTAAAATTATTTGTTTGCTTGACATTATTAATTCTTAGAAGGAAATAATATAATTATTTTTTCTATTTTTTCCACACCACCTATGAGGTAAATAGAAAGGTACGTTGATTTTTTTGTTTTGTTTAATTTACTAATAATCATATTTAATTATGTACTGATAAATAAATGTGATTTATTGACATGATAAACTCACATATATTTTTCATGATTATTAATTTGATTATTAGTAACTTAAACCGTGGTAATCATCGCCAAATACACAACCACGTGGAGACAGAATCTCTTTCCCACCTCTATTGAAAAAGATTAACTTAAAAATCATTACGATAACATGTATAATATAATAATTAACGTAGATAATTCTATATTATATTTATGATTGAAGTATTTGTTATAATTTTTAATTGATTCATTTGCAATAGAGATTACCCATCTGTCTCCTTCCTATCTACGGTGTGTATACCCAATAAAATAAAACTTTATAGAACACTATTTAACTTGTAAAATACATCTATATATACCACTTGTATATATTTAGATCTATTTATCAATTTAAAATTAATATGTTCTACTTAATTTTTTTCTAATGGGTATAAAAAAGTAATCATATAAATATACTCTTAAAAGGAAAAAAACTTGTTGAATTGAAAAATATTACAATTACAAAAACATATAAAAAAAATTTTTAATAAAATAAAATGAAATGCTCTCTTACCTAATAAGGTTGTGCTTATAAAGTATTACTACACCATGTCTTGAAATAATATTAAATAATCAGGTTATTAATTATATGATTACTTTTATGATTGGCTAATGTGCTTTGAATATTTTATTCATTTTTCTGTATTTCAATAATAACACAGCCCCACAAAAAAAAATTGTAAGTCCCAAAAACTTGACCACGGTACTTATATGTTTTTGGGATCGCTGAATCCGAATCCAGGGTTAGTTTAACCCCATCAGATCTTTCTCAAGGTCAGTTGAAGGTCAAATTATCGAAATACATGAAAAATACACTAAAACCATGGTATCTTGGGGTTTTTGGGGTCGCTGAATCCGAATCCGGGGTCAGTTTAACCCCATCAGAACTTTCTCAAGGTCAGTTGAAGGTCAAATTATCGAAATACATGAAAAATACACTAAAACCATGGTATCTTGGGGTTTTTGGGGTCGCTGAATCCGAATCCGGGGTCAGATTAAACAATCAGATCTTTATCAAGGTCAGTTGAAGGTCAAATTATCGAAATACATGAAAAATACACTAAAACCATGGTATCTTGGGTTTTTTTGGGGCGCTGTATCTGAATCCGGGCTTATTACAACCCTATCAGGTCATGGTCAAGGTCAGTTGAAGGTCAAATCATAAAGATTCATAAAAAGAAGAGTCAAACCATGACATTTAGGGGTTTTTGGGGTCGCTGAATCCGAATCCAGGGTCAGTATAGTCCCATAAGGTTATATTTATGGTCAGTTCAAGGTTAGTTCAAGGTCATGGACGTAAAGAGAGTGAAAAAATTAGTTATAAACTGAAACAATGCAAAAGGTAATGTAAACCATAAAGCAAAGAACAATGTATATGCAAGTACAATCGTATCCTTTAAAACTATATCATAGTTTGCTGCTCCTTCATTTACTTTAAATTTGTTAGAAGTATATGCAATTCAATAAAATACCCGTAAAAATATTAAGCCCATTACTCTTTTTTATGGTAACGAACTATTTTATTGTCAAATGATCTACGAAGTGGATTACGCTTCCGCTTCTCCGATGTTGATGGTAGATCTCTTTTTAACGACCAACAGTAATCTGCTAACATATTTACGTCCCATCTTCCTTGGTACCTGCGCTCCATTTCCTTGATTTCTTGGTGAAAAGAAGACTGTTATTTTTGTAATACGAATTTGCATGGAGTTAATAGTAAAAACAAGTCGCAAATTAATTACGCCAACGTTGAAAGTGTCACGAAACCTATATATCAGAAGATCCACTGGGTATGTACGCAAGTGGAAGTATGGATCTTGAGGAAAATTTAGAAAGACATGATGAAGATGAAATCTTAGAAGAAGAAATGGAGGAAGGAGATATTATTGCGGGAGAAGAAATAGCGCCTGATGAAGACAATGACGTTGCTAGTACAAGGGATACAAGTGACGAAGAATACATCCCCTACAATACTAAGAAGGAGAAAGGTCCACTTACACAGGAAAAAGTGAATGATCTCATACGCGATTTGGGCCTATCAAAGGATGGGGCGGAGTACTTGGCTTCATGGCTAAAAGAAAATACTAATGAAGCTGGAAAAATTAAAGTTTCTTACTACCGAGACAGAGATAAGAAATATCGTGATTATTTCGCTAAAGATGAAGAATTTTCCTTAGTTTACTGCAAAGATATAGTTGGGCTGATGAATTGCTTTAAACATGGATGTTACAACCCTAACGAGTGGAGATTGTTCATCGATTCGTCAACGAGAAGTTTAAAAGCCGTTCTGTTACACAATACAAATGTTTATGCAGCCATTCCCATAGGATATTCGGTAATACTGAATGAAGAGTACTGTAACATGAAAGTAATATTAGACCGAATAAAATACAATGATCATAAATGGCAAATATGTGGGGATCTTAAAATCATAACAATACTTCTGGGGCAACAATCGGGATTCACAAAATATCCTTGCTATTTATGTGAATGGGATAGTTACAAAAATCAAGGCTGCCTAATGAATCTAAAATTACACTTTTTATATTCGCATGTTGATGAATTTCCAGAAAACCTAGGTGATTACAGCGAAGAGCAGGGATAGAGATTTCACCAAGATATCAAGGAAATGGAGCGCAGGTACCAAGGAAGATGGGACGTAAATATGTTAGCAGATTACTGTTGGTCGTTAAAAAGAGATCTACCATCAACATCGGAGAAGCGGAAGCGTAATCCACTTCGTAGATCATTTGACAATAAAATAGTTCGTTACCATAAAAAACAGTAATGGGCTTAATATTTTTACGGGTATTTTATTGAATTGCATATACTTCTGACAAATTTAAAGTAAATGAAGGAGCAGCAAACTATGATATAATTTTAAAGGACACGATTGTACTTGCATATACATTGTTCTTTGCTTTATGGTTTACATTACCTTTTGCATTGTTTCAGATTGTAACTAATTTTTTCACTCTCTTTACGTCCATGACCTTGAACTAACCTTGAACTGACCATAAATATAACCTTATAGGACTATACTGACCCTGGATTCGGATTCAGCGACCCCAAAAACCCCTAAATGTCATGGTTTGACTCTACTTTTTATGAATCTTTATGATTTGACCTTCAACTGACCTTGACCATGACCTGATAGGGTTGTAATAAGCCCGGATTCAGATACAGCGCCCCAAAAAAACCCAAGATACCATGGTTTTAGTGTATTTTTCATGTATTTCGATAATTTGACCTTCAACTGACCTTGATAAAGATCTGATTGTTTAATCTGACCCCGGATTCGGATTCAGCGACCCCAAAAACCCCAAGATACCATGGTTTTAGTGTATTTTTCATGTATTTCGATAATTTGACCTTCAACTGACCTTGAGAAAGTTCTGATGGGGTTAAACTGACCCGGATTCGGATTCAGCGACCCCAAAAACCCCAAGATACCATGGTTTTAGTGTATTTTTCATGTATTTCGATAATTTGACCTTCAACTGACCTTGAGAAAGATCTGATGGGGTTAAACTAACCCTGGATTCGGATTCAGCGATCCCAAAAACATATAAGTACCGTGGTCAAGTTTTTGGGACTTACAATTTTTTTTTTGTGGGGCTGTGTAATTAGTTATAATATGTGAATATATGAAACATTAAAAATTTGAAGTGGAAATATGACGTATTCCAAATAAATAAATGATTAACCAAATTTTATAACCCATACAATACACGCAATATTTGTAACGTATTTATAATACTTTTCCAAACTTTCTGAAAGATAATAATTTAAAATTTGATCATTGTTTTCTACCTTTAACATTAAAATTTCAGAGACCTGCAACCCTATATAACATGGTACGTTTTCCAAATTTTTGAAAATTTCTATATCACCAGCATTCTTAACAAAATTGTCTATTTCATTATTTAATTTAGTGTAATACAAATTTTTATCTACAGAATGTAAATAATTTTCATATTCTTCTTCCTGTTCTAAATAGTCATCAATCTGTTCGTTTAAATCTTGTAAGTTTTGCAAATCTTCGGCATTTTGTAAATCCACTAACTTAACGTAACAATTTTGAATTGCATCCCACTCCATACTATCGTCAATTTGTTCATCTAAAGTCTCTAAAGACTCTAAGTTTCGTAAATTTTCCATTCCTTCGTTATGATCTTGATTTAATTTCTGTTCCATGTTATCCATCTTTATAATTTTCGAATATATATTAAAAATGTAATGAGAACTGTTTTTCCAATAGTTTATTTTATTTTTATTTATTTATTGATATATTTTAATTACATTTTAAAAGATATTGTTAATTTTCAAAAATTTCTTGCCATACTACATTAGCAATTTCTGTTAAATTTTCAGACTCATTTTGAATACATACTTTTTTTTGGTCTTTACATCTAGATAAAAGAACATATAATTGGCCATGAGAAAACAAAGGTCTTTTTATAAATTATCCTATCTCATCAAAACTTTGACCTTGATGATTACTAACTTAATGTTTTTAATAGAGGCGGGAAAGGGGCTCTGTCTCCACGTGGTTGTGTAGGGCTACTGGCGATGATTACCACGGTTTAAGTTATTAATAATCAAATTAATAATCATGAGAACTATGTGTAAATTTAGCATGTCAAAAAATTACATTTATTTATCAGTACATTATTTACATATTATTATTATTAAATTAAACAAAACAAAAAAATCATGGCACACATCTATTTACCTCCTGGGTTGTGTGGAAAAAATAGAAGAAACTTTTATTTAAATGTTATTTTACAAAAAAAATTGGATTGATAATTGAAAACTTTATCAATAAAAAATTGTCTTGAAAACCTAAAACAATTTAACTTTATTTAATTTTTAGTTTTTAAATGTTTTTCAAATAATGTAACCACTCCATATAACACAAAAAACGCAGCTATCTATTTATCAATTTCTCTATTTACCTGAAAGATCGTTTCTATCTATTTATAAGTCTGGATATTTTTCTTTTAATCATTATGAAAGATTTTTTTAAAACATTATATAAAACTAAATACAATGAGGGGGGGCTGAGGTGGGAAGAGGGGGCATGAGGAGGAGATAGAGGGGAGGAGGAGGGGGTGAAGGGGGTCAAATGAGGGGATGAGGGGGTCCATGTAGAAGTCTACAAAAGTGAAAAATAACGTAAAAAAAGTAAAATTAAACGCTATTTTGAGGAGATATCGTAAGAGGAGGGGTTGAGGGGGGTCTGATGGGGGATCGAGGGGGGTGAGGGGGGATGAGGGGGGCTGGGTGGTAGAGTTAGCGTATTAACTATATATAGGTAGATATATATATATATATATATATATATATATATATATATTCTCTCGACTAAAATTTATGTACATAGGCGCACGAGCCGATGCACGTGCGCTCTCGCAGGCCTGTTGCTCGGGATATATCACGAGAGAGAGAGAGAGAGAGAGACAGAGAGAGAGAGAGAGAGAGAGAGAGAGAGAGAGAGAGAGAGAGAGAGAGAGAAAGAGACAGACAGATTTTAGACGCCGAAAGGCACTCACAGTGATTCCTCTGCGTCGGGTCGCACTCGCTCTCGAGGAAACTGTCCGCTCCCTCTTCTCGTCCTCGGCAACACTCGCAGCAGTCGTTCGCAGTCCCAACGCTCTCGTGGCTATCGTCTCGCCGGGCTCATACCCGCGCTTGCAGGATCGTGCACTGGTGCGGACTCTCTCGTACGCACAACAGCCGTCCCCTATCGGTAGCTCCAGCGTCTCTGCCGAAATATTGCGGCCCCGCGCGACGCGTCCCCTCCCTTCGCCCTACCTATACTCTCTCTCTCTTCCTCTCTCACCTTTCCTCGGCTCCTTCGTTAACCCGTCGCCGCTGATGATGTCTGTAACAGATGATTCTATAATACATGTTATATTTGAGAGAGAGAAAAAGAGTATGTGACGAGGTTCTATTACCCGTCACACACCCCTTCTTCAGACGCTGCTAGCGGGAGGTGTGCCAGCTCGACATCTACAGCTCTCTCTCAATAAATAAAAGAATGTCATAAATCAAATATCACAAAGATAATAATAATGTGAAAGTAAAAAACAATTAGAATAATAATCATTTTCAAAAAAATATGCTAGAAAGGTGATTTGAAAGGAATACAAAAAAAGGTATCTTTTTGTCTCTCTTTATTCGAAGGCGTGTTCGCATATCCTTTCCGCCTTGCGATATTCGTTGTATTCGCGCTATTGCGCTCTCACATTTCTAATTTTGTATCTTTACCGTTTTAGAATGCGTGCGTCAAGGAGATACGTCACAATGAGATGCAGGGAGTTTTGTGAACCCCTTTGGTCTTCCTCGACCTCTTATAGGTTTATATTTCGCGATTTCTGCGGACGTTGTGTTGCGTCCACTGCTTATCTCACCTACTGTAGTCGGTTGCGTTCCTACTCTATTAGTAACAATTTTTACCTTATGCTGGACAACTACACTTGTTTGACGCAGCCTACCACGCTTTTTTCCCTACTACTAAGGGCGCATCGCTCGCACGCGACTTGTCTGGCTGAAGTTCGAGGTTATTCGGTCCCTCGCCGTCCTTCGGAGTATCTTCAACAGCCTCATCTTCGGAGTCCGAGGGCATGGTGTCGTCGTCGAAGTACGGTTTCAAATCTTTCACGAAGATTTGTTCCACCTTGTTTCCATTTTTGTCAGCCAGTTGGTAGGTATTGTAACCTTGCTTCTCTGAAATGACGTATGGCCCAGTGTATTTAGGGGCCCATTTAGCAATGAACACATGAAAGAATGCGATTACGCCGCAATACTTTCTCGACAACCGCATCTTGCTCGTCTCGTCGCTTGCTATTATAGTATTTAGCTTGACGTTCTTGCGTTTTTGCTGAATTTTCTGCGGCTAAATCTCGCACTTCACGCAGTTTATTCATGCCATCGTAGCGTACTTGGAGGTACAGGGTTGCGTCCGAAATTTATAAAAACTGGTGACAATTCCGTGGATTCTTGCACGGCGGTATTATAGGCAAACACTAGCTCGGGAATGCGTAAATCCCAAGTACTATTATTTGTCTCAATATACGACGTGATCATAGTCTTAAAAGTGCGGTTTACTCGCTCCACGGGATTTGCTTGCGCGTGATACGGTGGTATTGTGGTGTGGACGACTTCATATTCTTCGAAGAATCGATCCACTATCTTGTTCTTGAATTCCGTTTCATTATCAAAGTGGAACGTCTCCGGAACTCCGAAGCGTAGGAAGATCTTCTCTCTGAGTACCCTTTTAATCGTTTTCGCATTTACCTTGCGAATGGGGATAGACTCCACCCAGCTCGTGAAAAGGTCCATGAATACTAACAGGTATTCATGACCGCGCGGTGTACGAGAGTTGGGGCCCATAATATCTCCAGCGACTACCTCCCACGGCCTCGTTACAATACGACAGCTTTGCATTGCTGGCATACTGAGCAACGAGGTACGTAATTTGTCCATTGCAAATGTCCAGCTGTCGGCTCATCATGCCCTTCATGTAGGACTTGTATCCGCTTTTCTTTTGGTAGGACTAGCTTCCAAGCATCCTGGTCCTCTAAAAGATCTTGAATCGAAGGATCTGATCGATAGTAATATATGGTCTGTTGCCAACTATTTTCCAATATGGATGCTCCGTGGGATTGGCGCGAACTTTCGCTTTCATCGCCAGATACTACGCATCACTAGTATCCTCGTTTGGGCAACTGACTGACGTAACTGGTACTACCGACTCATCCTCGTACATGCGAGATAATGCGTCTGGCACCCAGTTTTCAATGCCTTTCCTACACTCAACCTCGAAGTCATAGGCAAGCATTTCGAGAGCCCACCGTGTCAAGCGTCCTGTGGGGTTCTAAATTCTTTGTAACCATTTCAGACTGATATGGTCCGTAATAACCTTGAAGTGGTAACCTTCCACATAAGATCGGAACTTTCTTATGACCCGCAGTACTGCGAGCCACTCTCGTTCAGTTGGAGAGTAGTTCCTTTCCGCTGATGTCAACGTGTGGCTAGCAAATCACAACACGTGTTCAACCCCATCAAGAATTTGTGTGAGCACCGCTCTCAAACCAGTGGAACTAGCATCAGTCTGTATAACAAACTGATGGTCAAAAGAGGGACTATGTAACACTGGAGCAGATGCGATCAACGCTTTTATCTGTTCAAATGCCATCTGTTGCTCATCACTCCATACGTACTTAAAATTTGATCTAGTCAGATGGGTAAGCGGGTCCGCAATCGTGGCGAAATCATTCAAAAATTTCCGATACCACGATGCCATTCCTAGGAATCGTCGAAGCTGTTTAACATTTTTCGGAGCAGGAAACTCCAATACTGGGGCGATCTTGTCTGGATCCGGCCGGCATCCATCTCGATTCACGAGAACCCCCAAAAATCTAACTTCACTGCGGCAAAACTCGCTTTTGTCAAGGTTGATGGTGAGACCTGCATCGATAATTCTGCGGAGAACATACTCAAGTAATATCAGGTGTTCTTCGAAAGTCTCCGTTGCTATAATCATATCATCCATATATGAATAGGTGTGTGATTCAAGCTCAGGGCCGATAATTTTGTGACTCAATTCTTGGAACGTGGCGGGTCCACCCGATACGCCATATGGGAGAGAACAGAATTCGAAAAGGCCAAGGCCTGGCACCGTAAATGCAGTCAAGTATCGTGATTTTTCGTCTAACGGCACCTGATGATATGCACTGCTTCAGTCAATACTGGAAATATAGCGCGCTTTCTGTAGCTTTCGCGGGATAGAGTCCATGTAAGGAAGCGGATGCGCAGGTACTTTAGTCACTCCGTTCAATTTCCTGTAGTCGACGCAAAAGCGATAAGAGCCGTTTGACTTACGGACCATTACCACTGGGCTCAACCATTCGATATGGGATCTACGAATGATCCCTGTCTCCAGCATTTGATGGCATGCATTTCTTCTTCAAGTTTCTTGGAGACTGGATAGTACCTTTGTCTAATAGGTCGCACAGAACCAACATCAATCTTATGTTTGATAAGATTAGTGCGATCTAAAGGCACTTTGCCCTTTGGTAATACTCGATTCAACATCTCCTGTAATTGTAAGCGTTGAACCTCTGTAACGTCGGCTAGTCCAACCGAGGAGACGGGAATTCGCTCATCCACTCCTACTGCTGCTACCTTGAGAGGGAGAAGTTCCTCAATCTCTTCTACCTTTAATTTATTTTCGCGAGGTAGGATGTGTGCGTTGAACGCTCGTTTAAAATCTACTCCGAGAAGACATCCTTCTGGTAGCTCAGGTAGGATAACGACCTCTAGGTGGCGTAGTACTTCACCTATATCGAATGGTAAATCGACATATCCGATCACAGGTGAGATCTGTCCGTTAGCCATACGCACGCCTGGTCCTTTACTTGGTGCAATCTTTTTATTACACGCTGCTGCAATCTGCAAGCTAAGTGGTCCAATACAAACATGTGCCGCACTTCCATCGTGCAGTGCACGCACTCGGAATCCACCAATTCCCACTTGCATCCACCAGTGAGAGTAGTCTCTCTCGACATAAGGAGCTGATCCCTCAGAAGCGGCATTCGCATCGTGAGCTACTATAGGTTCTGCTGCCATCGCGATCGGTGGAAGAACTGACTCAACTTGCTCTTGTGCTTCGCTGGTATCATTAGGGTGAGTTGGTGAGGTCCTTAGGTTGGCTGTAGGGGTGGTATGGACCTGATCTACGCATCCCCCTGCTCTTTTCCCGCACACTCAGGACACGTCTTTGTAGTGTATCCTGGCCAGTTACAGACCCAGCAGACAGGATTGGAACGTGGTCCAGGTGTCTTTCCTTTATTCTCTTCCTTTCGGACTACCGCCCCTTTTATAATTCTACCCCCTATATCTTGTGGGAGCCGATTTTTGCGCCACTGCTTCAACTGCAGCTGGCGGTGGAGCTTTCATAGGGCTAGTCTGAGTCAGCTGCTTTAGCTTTTCCTCCAACAGCTTCTTAATCATAGTTGAGATATCTTGAGACGAACTCTGCGATGTCGCTGCCAGAATTGGAGCGTTGCGCTTCGCACTCCATTTCTCCTCTGCCAGCTTGTCAACTTTCTGAGACAAATCTGGGGTCGAACTTTCAGCAATTGCAGCCTGTCGGTGCGCGTGGCCCTTTATATGCCAATTCTGGCAGCAAGCACTTATCAGCTGGAGGTGGCTCTTTCCAGTTACGCCGCACCTCCACGACGGCATCTGCCTGTCGCGCCAACCGAATCAAAGTGTCTAGATCGGTGGTTTGCTCCTTACTCACGATCGCTTGCAACTATGGCGACATATTTTGATATATAAGTTGCAGCTTTCTTTCCTCGTTCCAAGATACTTCGAATTTGTCAATGTAAGAGAGCAGAGAAAATATGTAGTCCGTGACTGGTTCTGCAAATCCTTGGGTGCGCGCCGTCGCTTCTGTCACCAACTGCTGTTAATAACAGCTATCCACGCCGTAACTTATTCCTGGATTGACGACACCAGTGGAGTGCTGCTCCCTTTAGCAACTCCGTCACGACATTCAAGAGATCCTCGTCCTCTATGCGAGCCAGTGTGCGGCACTCATTGACGCGTAGCAAAAATTCTTCAATACTGCGATCGTCTTTTTCCCTGAAAAACTTGATGTTCCAGGATGGAACCGTTTTTCCCATATCGTTAATACGATGACTCGCAAATATACTATTATGCGATTGTCAAGTTGTCTCAGAATACTGTCCCCTCCCCCTAGACTCTGGCCGGGTTGAGAGTGTCTGATCACGCTGGCGAGCTATCGCTGTTTCTCTCTCTCTTGTCTGTTGAAGAAGTGATGTAAAATTTGGGGTGTTTGCGTTAAGTTGCAAACCACCCACTTTTGCAGCTTCTTCCTCTCGTGCCCTTGTGTCTTTTAGCTGGTAATCGTCATATAGTAGGTCGAGTGTGACTTGAAAGGCAACACCTCTGTTGCTTTTGGGCTATGCTCCTAGCCCCTGATGCGTATTCACTGATTCGCTGTTAGTCATTGTCTCAAAGTGCAGCCTTGTACTCATAGCTAGTTCAGCAAAATTCTCTCGCAGTTCTTTTACTTGAGTACTGTATTCTTGTACCAATGCCTGTGTGGTCACCATTTCGAATGCTACGGCTATTGGGACGGGGTATGACGTACCATTCGATAATGTCATCATTACCATATTTGGATTTGCAATCATATTCACAGATTGTCTTGTACCCGTCGAAAATAATGTAGTCGGGTTACTTGTTTACCCGATCCTCCTAAGCCAGTTGCTGTAGCAGTTGTCGTTGTTGTTTTGGTACTCGTTACTGCCAGCGTATTTGGCGGTACCGTAGTATTAATTGGCTGGATTTCCCAGAATGATAGTGGCATTGGTGGTGGTGTTGGTGGTGGGATGAGCGTTTGTATAGGCGGATCATACGTTGGTGGTGTGGTTACGTCAATCAGTGGTGTGTGAATCGGTGTTGTCGTAACCACCGTGACTGCCGCCGCCGCTTCTGCTCCCGCATTATGGTGTACTCCATTCATGTTCCCAAGTCCATTTTCTTGGCATTCAGTTAAGGACATATTTGTTGAACTCATCTGAGTTGATCTGAATACCGCTGGAGCGAAGTCACTCGGTAGCCCCGTTCCTGTTCGGTGGCTTGCCAAATATTGCTGCCTTCCTAAGATTTCGGTTTGCGTTCTGTCGTTGAATTTTGCGTCGCTCAATATCTCGTCGAGCTTCTCTTCTCGACGAGTTTTCTGCTCTTCGTCGCTTGAGTTGTCTAAACTATCAACGAAATCTGCCGCTGTGTAGTCGCAAGCGTCTATATATTCTATCGCTTTACGCAAATTGCGAGCCATCGCTTTTCAATTCGAGCCTATTTAAAAAATATCTAACTCTTGTCAGTCTAAACGTAGAATCCACGCTTGGATCTCGGTTCCTACCTTTTCATTAAAGGAGACGTCGTATTGATTCTCCATTTTCTTTGCGTAGGATCCAAAAAAAAAAATTTAATACAAGTTATTAATTCAAACTTTCAATACTAAAGTAAAGTTTAATTGTACCCGAAAAACCCAGTGTTTATCACACAAAACAGCAAAAAAAAGAAAATAAAAATGCTTCTTTCAGTGTATTTTATCAATACTAGATCGCGTAAATCGCTTATACAGTATCTATTATTTAGTAACTATTACTCATAAAATACTAATCCAATATACAAGCATTAACTCTGAAAGAATACTGTTTTTATCCGATATCGATTTGAATTCTTTAGCTTAGTCCCCCAGTTTGGGTGTTATCATCCCCATGGTATCACTTATATAGGCACTCATTTTATGAATTTTATAGCTGTTAAGAACTTTCTGTAACTTAAAGTTTTTTTCATAAGTGCATATTTACAATATCTATAGACCCATGTGAAACCCATATGGGAACTTCGTGGAACACTCACAGGGACCACGTGGTTACCACATGGTTTCCACGTAAATATCATCTAGCTTATTTGATTAAATATTTATATTTTTTAGTTGATCATGTGGAAATTATGTACAATTCATATGGGAACCATGTGTTTTCAACTGGAATCCCACTGAGAAACCATTCCAAAAGCCCACGTGGTTCATGTGTGGTTCCCATAAGATACCATATGGGAACCATGTGGGAATCATGTGGAATCTATATGATTTCCATGTGGTAACCATGTGGGACTTTTCACGTGGGACGAATAATATTTCTGAAATATTGCTAAAAAAATAAGTGGGAATATTAAAGGAATATTTCATACGTATCTATTTGAAACATTTCATGAAATATTCTGGTAATATTTCAGAAATATTTCTCAGACAGCTACGTATATTTTTGAAACATTACATTAAAATATTGCTAAAATATTTCTGGAATATTTCCGAACATGTTCTGTGGCTTTTTTCGAACTGTACAAGTAACATTTGTTGAAATGTGATTTATACGTGACATTCATGTGATATTTTATCTAGATCTCAAAAGGTTACAGAAATTAATTCTCTCTCATTTAAACACGTGATTTTTTGTTTCATAATATCACGTGGTAAATCACGTGAACCTTTTATGTCATAATGTTTTGCTAAAGTTTGTCCAATTTTGTTAAAGTTTGCCAAAAGTGTAGCATTGGTATCATACTCTAGCAAACTTTGGCATACAACATTTTTCAAGAAAGGTTGTTAGCAAACTATACAGCAAAAACAAATTAACTGGGCTAATTCTATAAATGCCGAGTACATTCGGATCGTGAATCATGTCGGAACGTCCCATAATGCAGGGAGTTTAAGTGAGAGTCCGCATAAGCGCCTTCCCGCACTATGCTGCGCTGTGCTGTGCTGTCCAATTTTAGAACGGTGAAGTCTATCTACATCTGTGTCTGTGGTGTTGGTGTCGGTTTACAAAATTGTGCATATATCTATGTTTTCTGCTAGGACACAGCCTGAGGTTAATCGTTAATACGAAAAGACAACAAATTTATGTGTTGAATGTAATTTGTGATATGATGATACAAATGTGGCTTTACCCACCAGATTCCAAGTCCTTTCTTTTTTAGTTTTAAAACCTCCACATTCACTATTAAAGTTAATAAAATTTGTTGTAGTTTTAACAAATTAACAATACTTTGCAGTTTGTCTGGCCTCATAATGTCCAATACAAAATACTCTGTTTTATTTATATTTTAATAATAATATTTTCACATATTACATGGAAACATAAATTTGTTTTTCTTTCGCAGTTATTAACGATTCACCCCAGGCTATATCCTAGCAGAGAACATAGATATCTGCACAGCTTTGTAAAACGACACCAACACCATAGACACAGATGTAGATAGACTTCTCCGTTCTACAATTGGACAGCATAGCACAGCATAACACAGAACAGCACAGAACGTGCAGCCGACAAGTGCGACTAAGGGGGGTGAAACAATGCTCTCGCTAGTACATCAGAATTTCACCTGAATTGTGTGCGACAATTGCGGCAAACGATTGCGGCAGGATTGCAGCAGACGTGGAATCTACAAGTGCGATTAAGGAGGATGAAATAATGCACTCGCAGGTGCAGCAAGAGAGATTGTACCCAAATTGCGTACGACGATTGCGGCAGACGAGTGCGGCAGGATTGCAGAAGACGTGCAGCTGATAAGTATGATTAAGGGGGATGATGTAACATTTGCGAGTGTGTTAAAATATACTTCAAAAACACCTCGTAGCGGAAATCCTCGGAACACCCAGAATGGTAACAAAACAAAGAGCTCCAAAGAGTCTTATCACCCAGACGGCTTGTGCGCGGTCTCTCATAGTATCTACCACGCCAAACTAGTCGAGTGAGCCCAAACTGATGCACTCGCCACTTGGCGGCGGCGATATATGAACTATACGCTTTGCTTCCACCGGCTTTGTGGACTGCACTGTAATGTCGCGCTCGCTAAATCAAAATTCAAAGAAAAAGTACATATTTTTAAAAATCCTGTTTTCATTTCTTTCAAACGAATTACGAATGGGGTTTCCCACGAACGAAGAGTCGATGTCTCTTCGCACCTACGTATCTGCGCGTGAAGGCGACAGCCGGCCCTTGAGTGTCTCGCGGCGTTCGTGCTTGTAACTTAAACATTCTCATCAACTAAATATTGTAGTCATCCATGATATCATCTAAATAAGCGAGGGAAATAACCATTCACAGTTTAAATAAACTATTGAAGTAAGCTGTTTCTTTTCTTGCGTATGCTGCATTGATAATCTTAAAAATATAAGTTTCATAATTCTTATAAATCGAATGAATGTTTTGACTGAATTTTGCCATCTAAAATCAATAACTTTATATTATACAACTACGGCATTTTTATTATAGGCCTTGCATTTAGAATAATATTTTTATATTATATACTATGAACATTTCTCTTATAAAATTAGTGATTTTTGTGTAAAAGCAAATATAAGGTTTTTGCCTCATTTTAAATAAACAACTGTATGCTAAAATCTACCTCTTATTAACAGTTAGAAAGTAAAATAATAAAAAGAAAGTAAATCATAAAAACGTAAAACTTTAGTATTGCGACAATAATTCTAAATACAATTCTTTCTACTATTTTACAAAGTCAATACTGAAAGTTAAAATAATTTTTGTTTACTCTACATTGAAATTACAGTTATATTACTTCTTCATGTCCATAAAATCGTACAAGCTATGCCATCTTCGAGCAATAGCCGAAACTAGCTTAGGACCATCCTCTTTTTGGTACACTAATTAGAGCAGGCGAGAGATCATCGATCCATATTGATTGGACGATAATGTAAACGCTCTCTAGGGAGCGATATGCAGCGTGCGGCAGCTTGTCTCCAAGCTGCATCACTCTGGAGCTTTTTAGCGACAGATACATTCGGACTTTCTTAGACCAACAATCAAACTCTCTTAGCATTCGGATGCTTTCGAACAAAAACTCAGATATTTTTCGGACAAGCAAATAGGTCGCGTCGAGTTTTCAGGTCTTATTATAATTTACCTGTTTCTTGGTCCGTAATTTGAGCTTAAGTTTTCGTTAGATATACATTCGAAAAGCTCAAACCTGTGTATTAATTCATTTTTGTATTTATTCCAAAATTAAATAAATCATCAAAATTTAAAACTCAAAGTGTTAAAATCAAGTCTTTTTATTTGCGGAAAAATCCTTTTCACTATCTTTTTTTTTTATTTTTCTATTTTAATAAATAACACTTAAAATATATCTAAGTGTTTAATTGATCTGCAGCAGCATCAACACCAGAACCATCAATAAAAGTAAGTTAATTCTATATATTATTACCGCGAATTCTACCACTTTTCTATCTATTTTTTTACTTTTTTTACGCGAAAATAAAACGTATTTTTTCCGTGCGTTAATACTAATAGTAGCGCCTCTCGATTACCAAAGTCTGGGATCGCACCCGTTCGCATTTGAGACGCCTTACTAAAAATTCCAAGGCATATCATAAATATAATTATCATAAATAGAAAGTTAGGATTTGAGGCCTGCTACTTCAAAATAAACACTAGCTTTTGCAATAATTATACAATTAAGTAAGAAAGACATCAGGGTCTGGCAATAGCCGTTTCGAATATTTTCTTCGTTAATTGTCGAATATATTCATGTTCATACTATAATACGCGGTAATATTGCATACGCGCCGCGACTTATATACACATATATCTTTCATATTTTTCTATTTTCCTCGATAAATATAAGTCAGAAAATCACTCCGCCGCTAGCTATTGAGCGTCCGCGCTTAGGCCAAAAAGGGAGTGTAAATAACGGGAGAAAACCCTTTAAAAACGTCCTAGCTGACGTAACAAAAATCTGGAGGCCCCGGCGGTATCGCAAAGATCTCTTTTTATACTAATTTATTTACAAATTTTGCGTATTACAGTTTTACCTACATGAAGTTGCAATTTTACTGTATTCAAGTTTTTATTTTTTACGCATACATTTTCGAAGTTAACTAAGCATATCACCTTTTTAATTTTTTTTTATAGAAATAATGTAAATAAAATCGACCAAGTTCATTCTTAAATCATCTAATAATCAATAGCGCAAGTAGCAACAAACTTTACCTCTTTTTTTAATTTTTACCAAATTCTAATAACTATACAAATTTTCCAAACCTTAGTAAAATGCACAAGTTTTAGTAATTTCATTGAAACTCCATATTTTACAAAATTCACGCAACAGAATCTGTTGAAGTTTACTTTCGAAGTTTTAATAAAATGTATTAAGTTCCAAATCTCATACTAAAATTTTAGCAAATTTTGTTTTAACCATTTTTTAACTACCAAATTTTATTTAAAATGATTGCTAAGTTGCGACACCAATTTAAATAAGAGTATGTCTATTCACATTTTCTGAAGTAATCATTTTTTTGCAAATTTTCTACATACTATTTTAAAATACTAAACTTATTCAAGTTTTACGATATCTAATTTTTACATTCTTTATAACCTATTTTATTATTTAAACATGGTTACTGTGTACAGTAACTTACTGTTGAAATATTAAAATCTAATATTAATTTTTCACTTGTTCTGAATTGAAAACACAAAAAAAAATTTCGAGATTCATATTGTATTTATGCACATATAAATGCATTTTCGCATTGGGGAGAAAGGTATTTTATTTGAAAGCACAGTTATCATTTACTAAGCACGGTGGTTTTGAATGATATCGAGAACGAAAACGGGAATACCCGAAAACTGGGGGCAGTAATCGATCCCTTAAGCATTCTAGTTAACGAAAAAAGTCAAATGAAAATGATCCCCTTAGCCGTTTTTAGGTGCAAAAAAAACAAAATTTTTCTAAAGTTAAAAAAATTTAATTCATATATCAAATGTCACAGTGGATACATGGTAATTTTGATAAATTAACATGTAATTATATACGAACAATATGTATTGCTCGCACAAACATGTATACACAGATGTGTATAAATAATACGTACGTAAAGTATAAACTTTTTAATTTAAATAAAATCAATATATCTTATATTATTACAGAATGAGACTTGACGTTGACTTCCTCAAATGAAAAATATAAGCAACGAAATATTTTCCCAAAATCTTTCGCATTGTTTATTTTCGATTTTAGTATGTGACACGAGCTCGCGCAGAGAAGAATGTAAACTGCGAACTATTTCCTCAAATTCGGACGCATTGTTTATTTTTCGTTTTAGTCTTAGACGAAACTTCGCCCAGTGAAGTGTTAAATCAAATATAATATGTGAATGAAAAGTGAATCTTATAAAATGAAAATCATAACCCGAAAAAATGACCATTGTTTATCACACGCTGAAAATCATTTAAAACTGTGTCTATTGTGCCAAGAAAAAAAAATTGTTTGAAATTACGAGCACTTTGGAGCAGTTAATAAATACACATTTTGTGTGCAGAACCGGCGATGAGCGTTTACCAAAACAATGTGTATAAATTGCAAAAATAAGTTATATAAAAATAAAAACAGTGCACATTCGATTACTTTACCCGATTATTCGGATTATTATTTACAGTACAATACTCGTTCCAAATCTGAAAATCTGTGTGAGTGTAAATTGTGTACAGAAGCTAATGATAGAAGTTACTTCAATTATACAAAAAAAACCTTTAATGAACCTAATAAACAAAATAACAAAGCTAAACAGAAAGCAGTGAATTATAAATGTGCAGATTGTCTATCGAACATCGGAAAAGATAATAATCATGTGTGTACAAAAAAGACGCTTGTTGATAATCTGATATCACGTTTGGAAAGTTTTTTGGGTCAAAGAGATAAAGAACAACTTGCAACTGATGTTATCATGAAAAAATTAATGATCAGGTTTTGGAAAATAAAGATACTACAAAGTTGTCAAGGAAAAATAACATACCAATCAATTACTGTCGGTCCTCATTCTTTATCAAATGAAACTAACGACGAACATTTAATATATGCTACAGACCCTGGTAGAAATCTTATCGTGGCGCCCACATTCGCTATATAGGCCTTTATAGGCAAACTAGATAGTACTAGACTGTACAAAACTCGATAAATCCACACAGATCTACATAGTTTTCTCAATAATAATATGTACGTATAAAATCTGTGAGGTTATATATTATGTATTGAACAGAACTTTTATTGTAAAAATTAATGTTAAAAAAAGTTTAACATGCAAGTTTGCAATTATAATAATAAGATCTATATTTCTATTCATACTATTTACATATAAAAGTAGTTAGAACGCATATCTAACGTAAGAAATGAAAATTTAGAAATAATGTTCCTTGCATATGAAAAACAGTGATCACAAAATAATGTTATTGATTGATGTAGTTGTTTCTTGAAAAGTAATATATAAATAATAATAATATCATATGTACAAATATGTACTTTATGGCATGCTTTATTTAAAAACTAGAATTTTAATTTCAGAATTGCAAATAATTTTGTATCCATATGTGAGTTCTTATAATACATAAACTTCTCATCCGTGACAACATTTTCAAAGACAAACACAATAGTCGAACACATGTAGACGATAATTTTCTTTATAAGTAACAAATTACTATGTTTTAACTGGCCATAGATGTCAAATTAAAGTGTTTAATTGTAAATTAATCACAGTAGGAAATACAAAAATAGAACATACATATAATAACTCAAATACATTATTTTTTTTTAAAATAGAAAATTAATCGGTGGATAATAAATGTGTGTGAGAATAGTTTTCCTTACATAACCCATATAGGTTTTGAAACCAAGCCTTTATTTAGGATGGAACATAATCAAATGTAAGGAAACTAATTTTACATTAACAAAATAAATATATGCACGAATACTTCATATAGTTATTTGGATATTCAGATTATTTTCTTATTTTGATTGTTTAATATATATGTGTAACATAATATTATTATTAAGTTCTTAAACACAAAAACTCGATGCATCTAAAATTTGATAACCTTACACTTTAGAGGTTATTTACATTTACTTACATTGGTAATAGGTGAACAATAGCATGTAAATACCTTTAAATCAAAATAATACATAATAATCATAATAGATTATGCTTATGTTTCTTAAAACATAACCTTGAAGTGGCTGTTATTGTCATAATTTAGCTTATCTAGTTTTATCGGGGAAAATAATATGGGAAACTAGAAGGGACGACCGTTACACGCCTTTATAGTAACTATCTAGTCTGTCTACATAGATCTACATAGCGCGAGATTATTCTACATAGATCTATAAAGTGGACGAGATAAATTTCTACCAGGGGATATGGCAAAAATAAGCACTGATTTTGGACCATCATCAAATGTTACTCTTGGTATTGCTCATTCTCTACGCATAGCAACCAGAAAAAGAAAGTTGATCAAACCGAATTTACAAATAAACTGAAACTTTTAAATCATTCGCTTGATTCCCATTTCGATGTAAGAAAATGTCAATTTTCCAGCTCTAAAAAAGGTCAGAAGTTCGTTTGCGAAGAATACGTTGTACTTTGTAAGGATGTTCAGAAGTTTGTTGATGATGTAAAAAGAAGCCGTGGAGTCGATAAAGTTCATTTGAAATTAGGTGCAGATAGTGGAGGGGGTTTTCTCAAGATCACGTTATCAATACAGTCATTAGATTATAATTCTGTAACCAGGGAATCTCCGAAGCGACGAGCTTACAGTGCTGAGAATATTGGAAAAGTATTTAAGGACTCCGGAGTTGATTAATTATTATTAATTAGTATAACTGAATTTTCTGAAGAGAATCACGAAAACTTATCTGTCTTATGGGACTTATTGCACTTCAAAAATTTTCAAGGATCCATTGCAGTTGACTTAAAACTAACAAACATTTTAGTTGGCTTAATGTCATACATCGAAAGTTGCGTTGCAAATTGTGAAGCTTGGATAGAAAGTGGCGGCAAAAAACAAAATTGTAAAAACTTTTATTATTACTCACACTTACCCATCATTTCATCCGATCAAGATGAATTGATAATCGATTTAATTCCACCACCCGAATTACATTTATTGATTGGGATTGTTCACTATTTGTTCGAAAACATGCATAGAAATTTTGAAAATATTACTGAGTTGTGGGCAAAAAAATGTAACGTGAGCCGAGAAATTCTGTATGGAAATTCAGGATTTTCCGGTAATCCTTGCAAAACTTTACTTAATAAAGTTGATATTTTGTGAAAACTTTGTGAAACAATGAATAACTTTTCTTGCATGAACTACGTTAAATGCTTTAAAGATTTTAAAAATATCGTTGATTCGTGCTTTTCCACTGATTTGAAAGCTACTTATAGTAACAAGTAACATAGCACTTTTCCGAATCAGCTGTGCTGATTTAGGCATACGTGTTACTCCAAAAGTTCACACGTTTTTTTTTCACATCGAGGATTTTTGCAAAAAACATGATAAGAGATGAGGTTTCTATTCCAAACAAGCTGTTGAATCGGCTAATGCTAATTTTAAAAAAGGTTGGAGCAAGTACAAAGTTAAAAAATAAAATGAAAGATATTCTGGAAATTTCCTGAAAGCGGTATGCGAATATAATAGCCGACATCTTTAGAACTCTATTCTAAATAAATTTGAAGTTAAATTTTGGGAAATTATGTTAAAATTCGTCAGGTATTTTGTAGTTAACAGAGTTAACAACAAAAAGAGATAGATAGTTAAACAGTTAATATATTCGAATATGTTAAATTGTTAAGTTTATAATCAATACGATTTTTTGTAAATAATGTATTTAATAACTAAATTTATGCAAAATTATGTTGACTTTCTTTATATATATACCGTTATGTGACTTGAAATATTGTTTGTGTATGTTTACATGTTAATATATAAAAATTACTGTATATCCACTGTGACCTTATGAAGTATGAATACATTCTTTATTACCTTTAGAAAAATTTTGTTTTTCTTCACCTAAAAAAAACGGCTAAGGAGATCATTTTCATTTGACTTTTTTCGTTATTTAGAATGCTTAAGGAATCGATTACTGCTCCCAGTTTTCGGGTATTCCTGTTTTCGTTCTCGGCATCGTTCAAGACCGCCGTGTAAGGTTCATTGGCTATTCAGAAAAAAAAAGAATTAGGTTTAGTTAAAATAAGGATAGCTTATATCTAATAACTGTCCCTTAATAAACTTTCTTATTGTATTCGACAATCGGTGATTTTAATAAGCAATATTTATTTTACTTTTTTTAGTTGATCCAGTGAAAAATCCTGCGAAAAAAATCAAACCAACTAAAGCACAAAGAGAAAGAGGGAGATAAAAAGAAATACGGTGTTGTAGGGCTTATTGGAGACAAGTACTTTACAATTTGTCGGTAACCCCTCCACCACCTAATCCGCCGCTGCCAAAAGACTACCAAGCGCCGATCGTTGAGCCTGTGGCTAGCGTGCCAGTACCGACCGTTGAACATGTAGAAAATATACCTTTGCCTCCGCCACCCGCAAAGAAATGTGTTAAGTGTAGGAAAAGGAAGAAGCCTAAAACCGGGCAATGCTTTAGGTGTTTCAGTTTGAATGTCAAAATAAAGAAAAAGAAGAGTTCTGTTAAGCTATAATCAAGTACCTTTAAGAAACCTTTTACAGTACTATTTTTTTATAAGAATAACAAAGAAAAAACATCCAGAGTAACTGCTAAGCACACATATATTTTCATAAATTATAAACGTTGTCAAATATTAATTTTATACATTTTACTAGTTGCAACAAAGTTTTTGCGGTCTAATATTGTGTGCCAAATTACGTAAATTTCTAGTACATTTTCGAATTGTACTTGTACGAAATTCCGATTTGATTTAAAGAAATTAACTTTGTTATTTTATTATATTATATTAATTTTTGGTTTGCTTAAGAACAAATTATATATGTATCCATTATTCATTTTTATTACATTATTTTAGGTTTTAGTTCAATCAAATTACTTTAACTTATCTTCTCACTTAAATATTGTAAGTTATATTTTGTAGGAATAATAAATGTTAAAATTACGTATAATCAAATATTTTATAAAAAAATTAAAAAAATTATATTTAATTAAGTTGTATCTATGCGTTACTTTACCTTTTAATTCAGATAACATAAAAATACACTAAAGGAGCTATAAAGGCTCTTATACATAAATTTAGAATCATCATTCAACACTCGCTTTCTTATAAGCATTACATCATATAAATTTTAATCATAACGTCATCGTGTGGTCAATACTCTATCAATATTTAGTGGTGACAGCTAGTATAATCGCTAGATTTCATATAAACAGCACTACTACTTTTAGTATAGCTTATATCTTATAGCTTATATCTAATTTTGGCACGTTCGTCACGTCACAATTTACAAATATACTTTCTTGTACTCTTGTTCAATACTGCTTATCTGTTAACGTAATTTAGAATAATACATTCTTTTGCACTTTTAAATTAGAATATAAAGTTAAATTAAAACAGAAAAAAATTTGCATTTGGGATCTTTAATCTCAGTTTATCTGAACACACGAATTCTCTAGTTTATATAAAAAGGTTATTCATTTGAGTTAATATCAAATGTTTCCGGAATTTTTACTCAAGCCGTTTCACGAGATTAATCGATTAGAATTTGAACGGTTGTGTGAACGTGTAACATTTTTAGGCGAGCTTGATGATGATCAATGGATCTATAGTAACAGTTTAGAAGTCAAAATAAAAGATTTATCGAATAACGTTACAAGTTTACAAAATAATTGTGAAAGGAACAAGGACAATATTGAAGTTGTAATTAAAGTACTAGCACAATTGGTTAAGGCGATGCTAAAGCCATCAGTCGCCGACAAATACCAGGAACCACTTTTCTAATTTTATTTTCAATTTTGAGTAAATATCTCTATGAAACGATATAGTCCTACTAAAAAACAACAACTTTCCAGAGAGATATTTTGTCACAATTAAAAATTTAATGAAAAAAACGGTTCCCTGTATTTAACGGTAACAATAGGGTTTAGCATTACCTTAAGATAAACCTGAATTTTTGCGGAGCTCTTATTAAAAAACAAAGAATATCCCATCAATCCATTGAGGAATTGAATCAAGCTTTCGAAAAGCTATCTTTACTGGATAAAGCTTTTAGTGAATAGAAAATTGACTGCAATTTCAGTTCTCTGCTACAATAACTTGGAGACGTATGTTCTTAAATAAGCTACGAGGGTAGTTCAATAAGTCTTTAGAATGACCAACAGATGGCGCGCGAATCGCTCCAAATCATCTGTTTTCAGTCAGCACCACTCCCAACTAGATATATGGTGCAGTCACAGTCCACATCTTCTGAGTTTACGTGTTTTTATAACCAATTGAAAAAAAAAAATTTGCTTGTTAAGAAAAATGGAAAAAAACGAGTTCAGAGCGGTAATTAAACATTTTCATTTAAAGGGTTTAACTCCATATGAGATAAAAAATGAATTGGACTCAGTTCATGGCACATCTGCCCCTGCCTTAGCAATGGTTTATAACTGGGTAAATGAATTTAAGCGTGGTCGTACATCAATAAGTGACGAACCACGTTCAGGAAGGCCCGTAGAAGCAACTACTCCCGAAATCATCAATAAAATCCACGATATGGTGTTGAAGGATAGAAGATTAAAAGTGCGTGAGTTAGCTGAGGCCACAAGGATATCTATAGGTGCAGTTGTTTCAATTCTACATGAAAAATTAGGCATGAAAAAGCTATCGGCAAGATGGGTGCCGCGTTTGCTCTCAGCTGAGAATAAACGTAATAGAGTGGTCGCCTCTGAGGCTCTTTTGGCGCGCATAAGTCGGAATCCTGAGGAATTTTTTCGTCGATTTGTGACTGTGGATGAAACATGGATACACCACTACACTCCTGAGACAAAGGAACAATCCAAACAGTGGATTTCCACTGGCGAACCAGCTCCAAAGAAGGCAAAGACCGTAAAGTCAGCTGGTAAGGTTATGGCTACAGTTTTTTGGGATGCACGTGGAATTATACTTATTGACTACTTGGAAAAGGGTAAAACAATTACTGGTGAGTATTATGCATCATTATTAGAGCAGCTGAAAGAAGAAATTAAAAAAAACGACCACATTTGGCGAGAAAAAAAATTCTCTTTCATCACGACAACGCCCGAGTTCACACATGCTTCGTTTCAATGGCTAAAATTGAAGAACTAAAATTCGAATTGGTCCAACACCCACCGTATTCATCAGATTTAGCCCCCAGTGACTTTTTCTTATTTCCAAACTTGAAAAAATGGCTCGGTGGACAGAGATTTACGGACAACGAAGACGTCATTGCCTCTGTAAGTGCTTATTTTGAGGAACTTCCGAAAACGCACTTTTCTGAAGGATTAAAAAAACTTAAAAAGCGATTGACCAAGTGTATAGAGCTCCAAGGAGATTATGTTGAAAAATAAAAAAAAATTTACACAAAAAAAAATTGTTTTTATACTTTATTCTAAAGACTTATTGAACTACCCTCGTACAATATTAAGTTACCCTCTTGTCTGCTAGCGTTTATAGGATAAATTTTATTCAATTAATGCTTCAATAAAATTAATATTAATCATATTTTTGATAATACATTCCTGTAATTAGCACATGTTTCCAGTTAAAGGAAACTTTCAGTTTTCTTTTAGTAGGCAATCCTTGTCCTGTGTCTAAATAGAGTTGGATAAACAATCAGCCTTCTCGAGGCCATTGATGATTGTCATATATAAGGAATTAGCACTTTCGAGTTGAAATTTATTTTTATCTCACTTATTTATGAATGTAATAGGGTAAATTGGGTTATATGAATCGACTAAGGAAAAAATAGCTACGATTTTCTTTTTGTCTAGTTTACTATAACAACATATTTAGCGTTTTCTGTCAGCTTTTATTACGTAACGGACCAAACTGATAAGTTAAATGCAAAGTATTAACATACAAAAATATGATTTTTGAGAATTTCGCTTTCAATATTATTATTTTACCCTCAAGTTCGGTTATTTTTAATAAATAAAGTGGTAATAGGTTTGAACATGTAAAATAATTTTTGGCTTAAGCTGAAATTTTTCCTGTTTTTATTTCTTTTTAGATAATCATTTAAAAAGTATACATTTTATACGTTAGATATAATCATATAACTCTTAAATCCATGGGTCTTTTTACTTAAAATGAGTTTAGTCGATATAACACAGAGGGTCATTCTTGATAACTACTATACTGCAGCATTAAATCTGGCTGAGGCTCTTTGTTGTTTGTCAATTAAAAAAACCCACAATTAAGGTTTTTTACTCTCATAAAGGTGGGCTGGCATCCAGAATTATACGAACGTTAAAATTCAAAAACAAGCAACTGGAGTACCTGGAACTACCACACGGTTGTATTTGCCCTAGTACTTTCATTTTCTTACCAAGCTGTTTATCAAATAAACTAGCTGTTTTAGCCGGAACCTACAGCAGAAAAATAATTAAAGAGTTAATCACATCATCCTACTTAACGCAGGATAAAACTCACGGCTATTATCTCGATTTTGGGTCAGTAGATTACGTCAAATCTCGCAAACACTTATTACCAAATAATTTTTTTGTTAGTTGAATAGCTTAGTATACTTTATTTCATCCGTTAATAAAAAAACTTTAATTGTTAAACTTGGTCAATAGCTTACTCAACTTTAAGTTTTATACTCTACTTTCTTTACATACACTGCATACGTATTTACTCTTAGTTCTAGTTGAATTTAGTATATAAACTTCTCATTTCATACTTTTAATCTTCGGTTATGCTGAGTATTAATTAGTTGTTGTTTTTTTTTGCAAAGAAAAGTTTATACCAAAGTTAATTTTATTACTTGAATAATAATAATATCCAAAACATCATATTTCTTTGCCTTTAAAATTTGCTTTCTCAATTGTTATAAAATAAAAAAAAAATTTGTTTTTATTTTTATTTTTATATATATCCTACTGCTTTATTTTTAAGAGTTCTTATAGATTAAATTGTAATTGTTTAATAACAATAACTTGGTGCAATACTGTACGGTGCTACGTAATCGTCTGGAGACTGCTGAGCGAAAAATTAAAAAAACAGAATCGTTGCTACATAGAAGAATTGACTTTCTTACCGAATGGTGTTACGGACTTAACGAAAGCAAAGTAGATCTTAAAGAAGCAATTGAATTCTTAGCAATATTTTATTCGGTTCAACAGGATAGTATTGATAGTTTAGAAATATGAATGAAAAATTTGGCGTTAAATTAGAAGTAAAAAATTTTTGTTGTCTGCTATCATTTTTTCTTCTTCGTCGTACATTTAAAATATGTACCAGTTGAGAAACGTAATGACGTTTCCTCAGAATTACACAACTCCCCCATAGGAGGCCATAGGGGGGTTTCTAAAACGTATAGTCGAATTAGACAACTATATTATTGGAAAAATCTTAAAGACGATATTCAAAGACGCATACAACAATGCTTAGATTGCCAATTAAAAAAGTTAGTACGTTTAAAAACTAAACAGCCTATGATAATTACAGATACACCCGGTACAGTGTTTGATAAAATTGCAATAGATATCGTAGCACCATTATCAAAAACTAAAAACCAATATGAATATACTTACTATGCAGGATCAGTTATCAAAATTTTGTTTAGCAAAACTCTTTAGCCACTACTATAGCTGATGCTTTTGTAAAAAAAATTGTTTGTACTTTTGGAGCCCCGAGACTGGTCTTGACAGACCATGGCCAAAAATTCCTTAGTAAACTGATGGGGAGGGTAGCCAAGAAATTTAAAATCAAAAGACCTCGTACCACTGCTTTTCACCCGCAATCAAACGGCTCCTTAGATAGGTCACATTATGCATTAGGTCAATTTCTAAAAATGTACACTGATAAAGATCACGAATGAGATGAGTGGCTTGAAATAGCAATGCTCAATTATAACACCTGTATTTCCGAAAGTAATAAACATACACCTTTTGAAGTAGTCTTTGGTAGGCTAGCAAGGTTGCCATCTAGTGACCCATTAAGAGAAAATGACCTTCTGCCCACTTATAAAGGATATCTTGTAGATCTAGTTACCCGACTAAATGGAATACGAACCTTAGTTTATGATAATCTTGTGCAGTCAAAGAACAAATCAAAAAAATATTATGATAGAGCAATTAACCCTCGAAATTTTAAAATTGTTGATTATGTATTTTTATTAAGGGGACATAAACCGATCAAATTTGGAGATCATAATTCGGGACCATTTAAAATTTTGGAAATTATGGATAAGGTTAATATACGTATACAAATCAACAAAAAAAGACAAAAATAGTTAATGCTAACAGACTACAAATATCTAATATTAATCACTCAATAAAAATTAAAGTAAGAGGCAAAAACAGGCATGACGATGAGTAAAAATCGCTAAGGGACTCATATACTTTTCTGATTACAGATGTTTACTATCCTACTCCTATTACTACTCGAAATAGGAACTTCCACCACCCTTATAGGTTACGACTGTGGGTCCCGAAACATTAACCTTACCAACATTTCATTACGAGAAGTTTGCGAATGTGATATACCTGAAAGCACCGTTAACGCCACTCAGACCTGCGGACAACTATTACAAATAGATGAATACACCGAAACTCGAGTCATTCAATGTAAAATAGAAATTCGTCGCACCGTTTATCATTGTGGAATGCATTCACACATATCAATAGTCTTAGGTGGCGCTAATGAATACATATTAGATATAAGCAAACGAACATGTTTAGAACTCCATAAATCAGACTAAAGTAGGAGCGTCCCATGTAATCCACGGAATAAGCGTTAATAGCAGCGTAACACATGGAGTAGTGTTTGCCGACCACCTAAACGGAGACGGAAGATGCGATGGAACAGGGTACTTTGATCCATGTGTATCATGGGAATCAATAGTTGTTCAAGGCACAGTTAAAATTTCATTAACTGACTATGTTGCTAGAGTTAGTTTGAGTAATAATAAAATACATTTGCGTTCCGGAACTGCATGTTTCCTCTCCGAAGGTAGCAGCGTAGATTTAGAAGGCGCACATACTCTTTGGGATTCCGTTCCCACAGATAGTTGTAAGTTTAACCAATATAGCGTATTATATGAAGGACTCGCGACTAGAATGACCGATCAAGATACAAAATTCAGTCAAGTCGTTTATTCACTTACAACCCAAGATATAACTTTTGCTTTAGCGATCGGAGGTAAAGAAACGGTTTGCGGTTATATTATTTATAAAATAGAGCATCCTAAACTTTTAATATTTGAGACTTCCAAGGGAGAAAGTTTTACTACTATACAAAAAGTCTCCGTTTCGAATCTTGACATTTTTGCATATGTCAATTCAAAATTCGTGTATGTTGAAAAGCATATACGTTTTCAGATGAAACATATGTATAGAGATATCTTGATTCAGAAATGCGAGCTTGAACGTCAAACAATTAAGAATTCTCTTTCCATAGCCACGCGAGCTCCAGATAAATTTGCGTATGATCTTATGAAAGGCCCAGGCCATATGGCTGTTGCTGCAGAGGAGGTCGTACGCGAAAATGCAGGAGAATTAGCTTCCAGTGGAATTTACACCGAAGAAGATCTGGCCCAACTCAGGGAACGAATCATGTTCCCAGTAGAGCGTGCAGCCCTGCTAAACGATCTAGCTAGAGAAATGCGCAGCCACCCTATTACTAACAATGAGACTTCTATTCTTAAACTATTGAATGAAAACGCATTCAACAAAATAGTGGATAATACTTGGCAACGCATGTGGTTCCAATTTCGAACTTTCGGTAAGTGCTGGAGATATAGCAGTTCTCATGATAACTCATATTATCAAATAAGTCATTGACATAGCCTTACGAGGATATGCATTACATTCTGTTTATGGATGGTCCATCCACTTACTTGGAGCGATTTGGTGTTCAATAGATCATTTTCTTCACTACCTAAAGGTACCTACTACTGAAAAAAGTACGTAGAATCAAGAGACTCCGGAACCCAATCTACCTTTACACCTGAAGCTACCTCTACACCTAAAGCATTGCCAAGACAAACAAACACTACATATCCAACACTCAACATAGAAGAAAGTGAAGAAAACAAACCTAAGCATTTCTTTTCTTATGAAAAATGATAAACGCATTCTCATTTGCGTATTTCGAATTGCTATGTAAAGATAATTTTTCATCGATGACTTACTTTTAGTTAGTAAAACTGTCTTATAACACAGAGATACGTTTGCTTTTCGTCTTTACATTCCTCTAGCAACCGTTTTTCGGTGGGGGTGTAACGTCGCGCTCGCTAAATCAAAATTCAAAGAAAAAGTACATAATTTTAAAAATCCTGTTTTAATTTCTTTCAAACGAATTACGAATGGGGTTTCCCACGAACGAAGAGTTGATGTCTCTTCGCACCTACGTATCAGCGTATGAAGGCGATAGTCGGCCTTTGAGTGTTTCGCGGCGTTCGTACTTGTAACCTAAACATTCTCATCAACTAAACATTGTAGTCATCGATGATATCATCTAAATACGCGAGGGGAATAACCATTCGTAGTTTAAATAAACTATTGAAGTAAGCTGTTTCTTTTCTTGCGTATGCTGCATTAATAATCTTAAAAATATAACTTCCATAATCCTTATAAATCGAATGAATGTTTTGACTGAATTTTGCCATCTAAAAGCAATAACTTTATATTATACAACTGCAGCATTTTTATTATAGGCCTTGCATTTAGAATAATATTTTTATATTATATACTATGAACATTTCTATTATAAAATTAGTGGCTTTTGTGTAAAAGCAAATATAAGGTTTTTGCCTCATTTTAAATAAACAACTGTATGCTAAAATCTACCTCTTATTAACAGTTAGAAAGTAAAATAATAAAAAGAAAGTAAATCATAAAAACGTAAAACTTTAGTATTGCGACAATAATTCTAAATACAATTCTTTCTACTATTTTACAAAGTCAATACTGAAAGTTAAAATAATTTTTGTTTACTCTACATTGAAATTACAGTTATAATACTTCTTCATGTCCATAAAATCGCACAAGCTATGCCATCTTCGAACAATAGCCGAAACTAGCTTAGGACCATCCTCTTTCTGGTACAGTAATTAGAGCAGGCGAGAGATCATCGATCCATATTGATTAGACGATAACGTAAACGCTCTCTAGGGAGCGATGTGCGGTGTGCGGCGGCTTGTCTCCAAGCTGCATCACTCTGGAGCTTTTTAGCGACAGATACATTCGGACTTTCTTAGACCAACAATCAAACTCTCTTAGCATTCGGATGCTTTCGAACAAAAACTCAGATATTTTTCGGACAAGCAAATAGGTCGCGTCGAGTTTTCACGTCTTATTCTAATTTACCAGTTTTTTGTTCCGTAATTTTAGCTTAAGTTTTCGTTAGATATAAATTCAAAAAGCTCAAACCTGTGTATTAATTCATTTTTGTATTTTTTCCAAAATTAAATATATCATCAAAACTTAAAAATTAAAGTGTTAAAATCAAGTGTTTTTATTTACGGAAAAATCCTTTCTACTATCTTTTGTTTATTTTTCTATTTTATTAAATAACACTTAAAATATATCTAAGTGTTTAATTGAACTACAGCAGCATGAACACCAGAACTATCCATAAAAGTAAGTTAATTCTATATATTATTACCGTGAATTCTACCCCTTTTCTATCTATTCTTTTCCTTTTTTTACACGAAAATAAAACGTATTTTTTCCGTGCGTTAATACTAATAGTAGCGCCTCTCGATTACCAAAGTCTGGGATCGCACCCGTTCGCATTTGAGACGCCTTACTAAAAATTCCAAGGCATAATTTTCATAAATAAAAAGTGGCTACCCCTCAGATACTAAAGTCTGGGATAATACCCGTTAGGATTTGAGGCATAGGGTGGTTCTTACACATAACAATTATACACTTAATTATTTTACACATAAAAATACGCCATTAATATTCTACAGATTATATTTTTACTTTTACACAATATTTTTGGCATAGGGCGGTTCTTACACATAAGAATTATACACTTAATTATTTTACACATAAAAATACGCCATTAATATTCTACACATTATATTTTTACTTTTACACAATATTTTTAATTAAATTTAAAAAAATTAAGCTAGTTATTATGCACAAGTTTGTTATGCACATAAAATTAACAGCAAAATGTTAAGTTATTTATTGTACACCGAAAAATGATACACAAATTTATTATGCACATGTCCCCAACAGTAAACTGTCAAGTTATTATATTATACACAAAAGATTGTACATAAAACAAATTCAGGTACTATTTTAATAGAACCAGTTGTATACGCTCAGTTTTTTTAAAATATTTATTCTACACCGAATATTTAATGTGTGTAGAAACAATAATTCCATTGTGCACGAACTTGTTTTGTGTATAATTATTGTACACAAATTTCTTTCGTGCACAAATTGGCATAGCACGTTTCTTACACATAAGAATTATACACGTAATTATTTTACACAATTTAGCATTGCTCAAATGGCATAGCGCGTTTCTTATACATAAGAATTATACACGTAATTATTCTACACAATTTAGCATTGGTCAAATTATATATAGATATATTTGACCAATGCTAAATTGTACACAATACTTACGTGTACAATTCTTATGTGTACGAAACGCACTATGCCGCAATTTCTAGCAGCACTTGTAGATGGCGTGATTTATACCTAAAACGTATTTGCTCCGAGCGTCAGCTTGGAGGGGATAAAAGAATCGACCGAAGCGGCGACGGTGACCATGACGTAAATATACAAGGTGTGTTCTCTCGGACACTTCCCAATCGCCGCCATTTTCAGCCCACGGTATTTTAAATGAGCTATGATTGGGAAGTGTCCGAGAGAACACGCCGAAAGTGCACGGTCTACTTCATACTCTGACTAGGTTTCTGCTACACGACGATTGCGACAGACGAGTGCGGCAGGATTGCAGCAGAAGTGCAGCCGACAAGTGCGACTTAGGGGGATGAAATAATGCTCTCGCGAGTGCAGCAGAATTGCACCCGAATTACGTACGACGATTGCGGCAGACAAGTGTGACAGAATTGCTACAGACGTACAGCCGACAAGTGCGACTATGGGGAATGAAATAACGCACTCCCGAGTGCAGCAGAATTGCACCCGAATTGCGTACGACGATTGCGGCAGACGAATGCGGCAGGATTGCAGAAGACGTGCAGCTGACAAGTGTGATTAAGGGGGATGATGTAACGCATTTGCGAGTGTATTAAGATATACTTCAAAAACGATCACACACCTCGTAGCGAAAAACTTCAGAATACCGAGAATGGTAACAAAAAATAGAGCTCCAAAGAGTCTTATCTCCCAGACGGCTTGTGCGCGGTCCCTTATAGTATTTACCACGCCAAACTAGTCGAGTGATCCCAAAACTGATGCGCTCGCCGCCTGGCGGTGGCGACTTATGTCCTATATGCTTTGCTTCCACCGGGTCTGTGAACTGCACGTCTGCTGCAATCCTGCCACACTCGTCTGTCGCAATCATCGTACGGAATTCGAGTGTAATTCTGCTGCACTTGCGAGGGCATTATTTCATCCTCCTTAGTAGCACTTGTCGGCTGCACGTTTTCTGCAATTCTGCCGCACTCGTCTGCCGCAATCGTCGTGCAGCAAAAACCAAGTCGAATTGTGAAACAGACCGCACGTCGGCTGCTGTAATTTTTGCGATTGCACGCACGATTGCAGCAGAATTACGATGCTTTTGTTACCAGGGTAGCACAAGAATACGTAGTGAAAGTGGAAAATAACGCAAAAAATAAATTTAAGAATTAAAAAAGAACGTATTGGACCATTATTCAATGCATTTAAGAATTTACGTTTGAGTACCAAAAAAATACTAATTAATATTATTTGTCTTTTTTGTTGTTATTTGTATAGTCAAAAACCTTAAATAACTTAAAAATATTTCAATGAGCGAGTTTTACATCTGAAACCTCATTCTAACATTATTCTCAACTTATACTCATTATTCTTCTTACCCATTACCTAAGCTTCACAAAGTATCCACCAGGGTGGCACCACCAGTAAATCTTAACCAGATTAATTGGTTCAATTTCGTTAGGATGACTTGTATATCAGTACACAATATTGCTACAATATTGCATTCTCAATTAAATAACAGACATCTACAAAATGACTTGTGCAAATCATTTGACAGGAAATGTCAAATACAATAATTTTTGAATTTCCGTTTGATTTCTTCATCCAATGGTGGATTCTAATATAGAAGGTATAATGCTTGATTAAATAAAAAAAATAATTTTAAAAAATGCATAAAAGAGATGCGAAAAATTATCGTTTCATTAAGGAATACTTAATTAGTCTTTATTCAATATAAACAACTATAACCATGTGTACTTACGTTATTATAATTTATATAGAATATATCATAAAATATTTTTATATACGTTTGTAGGTTTATAGGTAAGTAATAAACATTATTAATTTATTATTGCTTTTTCTTTATTAATCATATTCATAATTGGGCCACGAAGACTTTGATTAAACTAATTAGGCTTGCCGTGGCAAAGTCGCGGCAATAGTTGCTGTGCAATGTTTGTTAGCAATTTGCTTCCAAGTTGCGCTCAAGAAATGACGAGTATCAAGGATTGATGTCAATATGCCGTAAAATTGACTGCAAATGCTTGCCACTAAATTGCTGCCATATACGGACGTAGATTTACTTACATTTGATGTATAACTGTTGCTGCAAGTTTTGTATATCAATTTGCTTTCAACTTGTTTTCAATATTATTAATATATTATATTATTTTCTTTTAATATTATTCACATAATATTCAATAAAATTACTCATATATGCAACAGTGCGAGAGAGATAGGGAGGAAATTAATAACAGCATATTGATGGAAATTTGTGTAACATAAAAATCGAGAAATATGAAGACAATATGATGCCAATTTATGCCTATGATACGCCTGCACATCTTGAGCAATAGTTGCTGTAATTTTGCCTTCACTTTGCCCTCATAATTGACTTCAATACTAGATACAAAATTTCCAGCATATACGGACGCAGTTTTACGTCAAACTTAAGGAAATCGTGAGCAAAACGTGTATGTCAAATTGCTAACAATTTGCAATACATCTGGCTAATGGGGTAATTAATAAGTATATTTTTACAATATAGTCGTGTTCAAATGACGTTAGTATTTATTATTTACATAATATATTACAATTATATTTATATAACATTACATTTACAATGGGCGTGCTGTAAAAAACATACATTATAAAAATAACGCCTCATATCTGGAAATACAAATTATAAAAGAAATTTCCACGATTTAATAAATATATTTAGTTAATTTAAATACATTTTACATACAAGAAGATACATAATATTACAGACTTTTCAACCCGTTGTAGCACTTTTGTAATGAACGGTTAATTATCATAATCGGAAAACAGGAGTTTCCTAACCAAGTCCTTAATCTGTTGCTAATTTGTTACAGTATTTTAAAATTTTGCTACTAATACCTTTTCTGAGAAACGCGAGCTCTGATAAGTTAACTAAGGTAAAGTACCCAGTACTGGGACAGTTTTTAATGTGATAAACTGACAACAAGCAAAATTGTTCAAAACATTTAAATCTAACCATTAATTTGCAATCAATTTTACTTATTTATGCACATACAAAGACATTAAAATGCTTTTTTATATTAAAAGAGTATTTTTGAAAAAATGTACACAAGGATACAGAAGTGGGAACGGGCTATATCGACCTGGACGCAGTACTGGGACATCGTTTGGATGCAGTAGTGGGACATATATTAGTAAATGTGTCCCACTACTAGGTTATGCAAATTGAGAGGCATGTGAAGTGGGACTAAAATTCGCTTATACACGCTTCTGAAACGTAACCTCAAAAGTTTTGTATTTTGTTTTATAATAATTTTAAGCTTTAAATTAACAAAATATCGCCTTGGCTACAAAGATAACATCATAAACAACGCTAATGCATCGATACTTTTATCAGATTTAAAAGTAATAGAGGTGTTTTGCTACTGTCCCAGTACTGCTCCGAATTTTCAGTTTGTCCCAGTACTGGGTACTTTACCTTATTAAGCTAGTAGACCAACTGCCGTAACTTTGAAAGTATTGACTCCAGCAGAATAATTCAGGAGGCATATTTTGTTGCTAATTTATTGTGTTAAGATAGCTGTACTAGAAATACCCAAATATCAACCCCTAGTTTGTAAAAACTACCCCCATAAGTATCCTGAAACCGCCAGAAAATACGAATTACGTTAAACCAATCGAGCTGTCCCGAATAAATACGTGTATATTTTGTTGCTAATTTGTTGCTTTAACATAGCACTACCAGAAATCCCAAATGTCAACCTCTGAATTGTAAAAATCATCTCTCCATATCCCGAAAACGTCAGAAAGTACGAATTACTTTAAGGAGAATACCTACTTTTTTTACCATAAAAAACGATTTTTTTTTCAATTATTTAAACCGTTTTTAACACAAAAACGTATCGCATTTTTTATCTTCATAAAATTTTCAGTTTAAAAATTGCATTATAAAGTACGATTATACATTAAGGCAAATGTATATATTTTTTTTTGTCAAAAACAGATTTTTCTATAGTTTGTTTATCTTTAATCAGAACATTCCAGGTGCATTAACTTTTGTCTATACTTTTTAAATTAATTTGACATTTTCTTTTTAGCACTATGAATATATTTGTGCATTGGAAAGGTGCTGTGTTTTGATCTAGATCAAATGAAAAATAATTATTTATGAAAAAAGGTATAAATTACGTAAAAACACTATCTTTTATTATTTAAATACATTATTTAATTTATAATTATGTTTACTTGTATTCAACTTTGATGAGAATGGACAAATATTTTCAAAATGGTAAAAAAAGTAAGTAGGAATCATTCTAGACTATATAAAAAATTCTGCGTGCATCATGAGCGTTGGCAATCTATCAGTTAGACAAGGATACTACAAACCCAGTTCTCCTCAAACCTCTGTTCTCGGAAAAACGTCTATATAAATCTTCGAAAATAAACCATTTTCGCATGAAAAAAGTTTTTCAATTCAAATTTCTATTTTTATTTACTCTATGTTTTCGCCTTTTAATTGATTATAACTTTCAAATTAATTAATTTTTGCACCATAAAACGTTCAAAGAATAATTCTAACAATATTCGACGAATTCACATAAAGGTGAAATGTTATGCTGTAAAATACTACGATTATTATTATATTTACAAAGTTACAGGTATTAAAAATTGAGTGGGGTCTCTAATACAATTCATATTAATACAATACATTCATATAATGTATTAATATAAAAATATTTATATTCTTATGTTTTTTGTGGACTAGGGGTTGATAGTTGGCTATTTCTCGAACAGCCATCTTAAAATAATAAATTAGAAACAAAATATGCCGACTGAATTATTTTGTTAGAGCCAAAAGTTTCAAAGCTACGGCAATTAGTCTGTTAGCTTAATAGTTAAGGGGGTCCCGAAGTCATTTCCCTGAATTACCGACCGAACCGTACATTATGTACTTTAAAAACAAAATTACGTTTATTTATCTAAAACCCAAACACCGTAGCCCTCCATTGAGTAATTATGAACATATGTATGAAGTTTGAGACGTTAATAACAACGGCACCTTAAAAAAAACTTGTAATGAAATATTATAAAATTTCATTCCAATTTTTTTTAGGGTGCCGTTGTTTTTAACATCTGAAACTTTGCACATAGGTCTATTATTGCTCATTGGAGGGCTAGCGAGTTTGGGTTTTAGTTAAATAAACGTCATTTTGTTTTTAAAGTAAATAATGTATGGTTCGGTCGATAATGCAGGGAAATGACTTTCGGACCCCCTTAACTTATTAGATCTTGGGTTTCTCAGAAAAGGAATTAGTAACAAAATTTTAAAAAAGTGTAACCAATTAGCAACAAATTATGGACTTGGTTAGGAATGCGCGTAGCGACTTTGGTATACTAGCTTAAATTATTGCAAATCTACTAATAATACTTCAAAACTCAAATTTAAATTTGGTGTTACTGTGGTTCGGACTATGCATCAAAGGATTATTCTATTTTTTTTCCAGGCCACCCATGAGGTAAAAATAGATAGGCGCGTTTTTTTTTATGTGGTATCCCTTCTTTAGTTGAAATTTATATTTAAAAAAAATTAAAAAAGGAATCGTATGATCTCGACGAACTAATGCAGCATTTAATTAAGCCAACATTTCGGATAGTTTATTTATGTTCGTCTTCAAGGCGAATGAAACGGAGCGACTGCTCTTAATAATCATAAAACACAACCGGAAAAAAGTACATGACTAGACTAATGGTTAGTCATCTTACTAACGGCAGATGATGGCGGGGGAGACCTGAAATCCGCAAGGCAACCTCGAGCCCATCGAAAATCCAGTTATATTTTCGATTGGTGAAATGGCTAACCCTTAGTCTAGTCATCTACTTTACACTCCGGTTATGTTTTACAGACTATTAAGAACAATCGCACCATCTCATTTACCTTGAAGAAGGACGTAGATAAACCGTCTGAAACACAGGCTTAATTAAATACTACATTAATTCGCAGAGATCAAAAGATTCCTTTTTTTTAATTTAAATATCGAGAGACCAAAGAAGATTTAGAATCAATAAAAAGAAAAAAAAATTGAATAGAACAAATTCTGATATAAAATTTCAACGAGGTATAGACCTAATCCACAGCTGAAAAAAAAACTTGCAAGATTTGAGAAAATGCACTATGTCCACCATATTCTCGATGTCCTCCATATCCTCGATCTCGCCGATGTTGCTTATTTTAATTTTATCTAGAATAGTTTTATAGCATTTAAATTACGTCGTATAAAATTATCGAAATTACATAATCTAATTACGTAATCTACTTACATAATCTTATATAGATCAATTCCATCATAATGTCCTCGGTGTCCTTGGTAATCTCAGCGTTCTCTGTGTCTTCGGTGTCCTCGATGTCCTCTGTGTCCTTAGTGTCCTCCGTGTCCTCCGTGTCCCCGACGTCCTCGACGTCCTCGGTGTCCTCGGTGTCCTCGGTGTCCTCGGTGTCCTCGATGTCTTCAACGTCCTCGGTGTCCTCAGCATCCTCGATGATCCTGACATGCTTGATGTCGGCGACGTCCCCGGTGTCCCCGGTGTCCCCTGTGACCCGGTGTTGCTTATTATAATTTTATCTAAAATAATATTTAATGATTTTAATCACGTAGTATAAAATCATTGAGACTTACATAATCTGTTGACACAATCTACTTACATGATCTATTCAAGGTCGAACCCGTTATCTCGCAATAATTGTCGATGAAATTCCTGTTCAAGTTGTACCGGGATCCCATCATTCCATCTCTCTCCGCCCATCATACATAAGGGCAAATACGATGTGATATCCCCTCAACATATTGGGCATTTTCTTGTGATCAGCCTCCGTGTACAAGTAACGCTGAGTCGGTGATTACAGGGCCGTAATTTGTGAACTTTTTCCCTTCCATCGCATAAGCAGCATTCTTTAGAAAAAAAGGGGGATTATTACATACGTTATAGTATATGTATTTTATTTTTTATTATTACAGTACAAAATATATTTGAGAATTGAAACAATGATTAAACATGACTTTATTTCAAGAATTAAATAAACGATGTAATGGCAAACATTAAACTTCGAGACGTTAAAATTCTTGCTGGATACCACATTTTTTGTACTAGCTTTCATAAAATTATTCGATTTCCCATATTTTGATATCATACTCAAATAATACTGAGAAATGCTTATAGTGCAGGTAGTGTCGTCATAGTAACAATCCTTTATAGTAAAAAAAATACTTTGTACGTGACATTTGAAGAATTGGTCTATTTAAAAAATACATATTTCCTTGTTTATTTAACAATAGTAAAGTTACAAAAAAAGCATATATTTATTCTGGTTAGAAATTGGTTATAGAATTATTGTACGATAGTCTTGTTCTGATGAATGATGCATATTGAACACCTATTGAATCATGGTGTACGTAATCAAAATCATAAACCTATATATATAAAAAAAAAAAAATTCCTGCACTGATAGTTTTTAGTCACGGACTGTCGAGTCAACAGTTATTGCGATCATCAGGAGAAGTCTATCGGCAACTTGCATTTTCTAAGAATGCAAGTATATATGTAAGTAAAAATAAAAGTGACATAAACATACAAAAAACGTTTAAAAACTATTCACAAATTGATTACATTTTATAGCTTGATATTGATTCAACAGTTGTGCTTTGCGAAATTTAGCAAACGATGGTATCTGTCAACACTCACAATTCACTGATAGATATAAGCATGAACTTTGTAAATATTTCTTAACCTTACAATAATTCCGTCTCGCTTAAAACGAGAAAATTTATCTACACGAACATAATTAAAGAATTCGAAGATCAAATCCAGTACTCAACCATCAATATTTCAGCCAAAATAGAGCTAGTTTACAGCCAAAAAAGAGCTAGTACAAATTAAAAGGCTTAACTTTAAACAATGGATATAAAAAGTGAACTGAACACTAATACAGTAGTTCACTGTGCTTACGTTTGCGTGACTGTAAAACTTTTACTTCAAATATCTAAAACTGCTGTTACATTTTAAGACAATTCCTGACGTTTTATACTAGGTAACTCAGTTATTGGGTTCGAACTATGTTCCACTTAGTCAGATTTTAAAACTCACAGTAGTAACAAACTTTTTGTCGGATCACTTAATGCTGAGTCAACAGTTATGCATTGCGAACATCAGCAAAAAGAAGGTGCCAGTTGTCACTCATGATTCACTGATAAACGTTAGCATGAACATGATAACTTTTTCCTCGCACATTGGAATCATTAGTAAAAGTCGGTGCCAGTCATCACTCGTACTTAACAAAGGATTGCAATTCCAAGTAACATGGATGTGAAAAAAAATTCAATCGCATTACGCTGGAAAAAGGTATGCCAGTACCCAAATAATCGATTTACTTTGTGGGTATACAAACCTAGTGAAAGTTAAAATCTAAAAAATACTGGAGTTCCTCCTAGAAATTTTATAAAAATTCGATTCCAATCAATATAAATAGTTTTCACAGATCTATGTATTATTGTTTAAACGAGACAAAGACATGTTGAAATACAAGATCTCTTTAGATTTAAATTAATAAATAAAATAAATTATTTTTAACGATTCAAATTATTCAAAATTTTTTATCGTTTACTAGTTAACATTGAAGATTTAAAAATAAAGTGATGTTGTTTTTTAATTTGTAATAACATGAATAAATAAATAAATAAATAAAAATAATGATCGATAATAATACCTGTGTGTTGAGGTTTACTAGATAAATAGGAAAAACATATAGATATTTATTATTAAAAACATAAACTACAAAAATAATGATCTGTAATATTTAGATGTAGGATATGTCAATTGACTTAATGGTTAAGACTATAAACAAGTTAAAGCCAGCTCTGCATTTAAAATATGAAAATTATTGATTTATTTAAACATTTTACTAAATTTTTTTAATTACTCAGCATTCTATAAATCAATTTTAATCAATTTCAGCCTTGAAATAGGACAATTAATCTACTTCAAAAATGAAGGCAAAATTTCAACTAATAACTAATTTTAATTCGCTTCAAGAGTCCGACGAATCCTTATTTCATTGTTTTAATATTACAACACGATCAATCGAGTAATTTCATTTGAAACTTTAAAATATTGTAAAAATTATTTTGTATTAACAAATGCCAAATTGAGGAGCGTGTATTAAATTAAAAGTTACAATACAATAATGTAGTATATTGCGAGATATTCTACTTACTTCCACGGTTGCCGCCACGGCGCGTCTTTCTTTTCTTTACTGATACAACGGGGTCCTCGACAACAGGTTCGGTGGGTCCTTGATGACGGGTTCAGCGGGCTCCTCGACGACAAGTTCAGCGAGGATATCGATGACAGGTACTAGAGTTCTTCGGCGACCGATTCAGCGTGCACCTCGACTACAGGTTCTGGGAGGTTATTGGGGATAGGTTCGGCGTCGTCCTCGACGACAGGTACGGCGTCGTCCTCGATGACAGCGGGTTGCTGGACAGGTACATTCGGTACATTTTGGTTGCATCGAGGCCTGCCTCGTCTGCGCACAGTTGGGCGCTCTTCGACAGCTGCGGCTGGCTCTTCGGCAGCAACGGCATTGGCATTGAGACGAGGTCTGCCCCTTCTCCTCCTTTCAACAGGCAGTTCTGGCTGATCTGCTGTAGCAATATTCCGTCGCAGTCTACCTCGTCTAACTGTGACTATTGGCACATAAAAAATGCATAAAGAAGACCATTTTAGGCGCCTATAGAGTTTTCCGAGCGTCAGCAATAAAGTGGAGCGAAAATAGGTACTTTCCCCCATTTTATTTCTGGCGCTCGGAAAACTTTATTTTTGCTCTACTTTATACGAGCCGAAAATGGTCTTTTTTATACACGTGTTATAAAAAATATTTTTTGTCACATGCGCACGATTTACGCGTTTTTCTTACCTATAAAACGAGCCTAAAGTGACCGTTTTCCAACCGACAAAAAAGCGGAAGCAAAGTCTTTTGTAACACATGCTCGATTTCCAATGTTATTTTAGACCTAAAAGGCGTGGCTAAAGTGCTTGTTTTTTGACCAGTGAGCAGAAATGTAGCTCTTTTTGCCCGCTGTTGATTTATTTACTTATTTGTACATTTCGAGACATTTCCGCAAAAATCCATACATGTGTCACAAAAAATATAATGTGCACCAAGGACTAGTGGGCTTTTTGACCTCGTGTGTTTGGATTAATTACCTCAGGCTGGCGTTACGCACTCGCCTTCGGCTCGTACTGAAACCCACTTTTTGCCTTTGGTACACAATATACTATTTTAAGAGTTTACTATTCAGTAGTACCAGCTCCAGCGTTCTCGTCCAGATCGTCCCTCAAATAAGCGATATCCTTTATATGAAATAGTTCATCTTCATCGATATCGTCATTGATATCGTCATCAACATCGCCATCAACATCGTCTGAAAAATAAAAATCTCAATATACATGAATTACTTTATATGTATAAAAATTTAAAAAGAAATAAACGATTTCGAAAAGACGCACTAAAAAGTATGAAATAATCGATAATAAGTATGAATAATCGATAACAACCTTTTTGAAGCGGCACCGAATTTCGCCGAGTTACGGTGATCTGACTTTAGAGGTATTATAAGTATACGTGTTTAGACAGATTCTTCTTTTTAACGTGCCATATTTGTGCTTTCATATGGTGCTAATCATCAGTTTGAAATTCAGCGCCGATTTCGAAAAGGTTTTTATCGATTATTCATACTTTTTATCGATTGTTTCATATTTTTTAGTGCGTTTTTCGAAGTAAGTTTTTTTTTTTAATTTTATTTTATACTTTTTAGTTGTACTGGTCAAATTTCATTTTATTTATCAAAATCCAATAGTTTATCCAAATCGGTTCAGTAGTTTCGAAATAATCGGAGGACGAACATAACAAATCGCCAGTACTGAGGTAGTACTGGCTCCATACTGGCCCGGTTATATAATGGAACCACCAATGGATCATTCTCTTTCATTGAAAAAATCGTTTATCCATGTCGGTTCAGTAGTTTCCGAATAATCGATGGAAGAACATAAAAAATTACCAGTACTGCGTAGTACTGGCTGCATACTGGCCCAGTAATATAATGGGACTACCATGGGGTCATCCGTTTTCATTCAAAAAGAATTTATCCAAATCGGTTTTGTAGTTTCCGAATAATTGACGGACAGAGTCGGCAGAGGCCAAAAAGTACAGAAAATATATTAGTAAAAAACTAAATTACTGGCCAGATACTGGACCAATCCTTACAAAATTGGAATGGGACCACCGGAGGATAATTATTAATCAAAACTTTCATCCGAATCGGTCGAGTAGTTTCAGAATAATCGCTGAACAAACAAAAAAAAGCCATGTCGAATTGAGAACCTCCTTTTTCGAAGTCGGTTAAAAATAAGAACAGTGCAGAAAGGAAGTATTTTCATGTTATTGCAATTAAAATGAAAAATATATAAATTTCAAAGGAAACATCAAATTTGATTCATGTAGTTATGATCAAAAGTGAAATTTACAATCATTGGATTAATAGTATTTCATTACAGTCTGGACCAGCTTCCAGAAATGAAAATATATGCTTTATCTGAGTTTCATCTAATTTCTTTTACAGATTTTCAGACATTTCTCAAGACTTGCACAATCGTTAGAGCCGAAATAAACTCATATCCATGAGGATTTTTCGTTGAAATCGACATATTCTATTGAAATAAGACTCGAAACGCCTGAACTTTTGATGAGTTGAACTCAAAATCTATACGGTACAGCAATTTTAAATTTTGCAGGGATATTCTTTGAGATACAAAATTAATTTTGCTCAAATCTTCAGAAGTTTCTCGAGACTTTTGATTTTAGGAGATAACTACCTTAAAATTTTAACGTATGAAATGTTTAAATATTACAAAAAAGCGTTTCATTATGAGGAAAAGTAGCTATATTTCGTAAACAGAAAAACATTTTCATTTACTTGCGTAAATACCAGTATTCAATTATTCAATCTCACCATTTTTACTTTAAATTTTATTATTTAAATCAACTATTTGTGTTTTTACGAACCTCTTGCCAAATGGTAGCATGCAAGGCCAGCAATGTGAGTCATAAATTCCTCCACAGTGTAGCTAAGATGCATATACATAATTATTTAAATAAGTGATTTCTTTGAAAACTAATATGTTATGAAATATCATTGACAAATAGTCTTTCAAAGAGTCTTTCACATAAAAATCACTCAATTTCAAAATAACATTCCCAGACGTCATAATTAATTTTTCCTTTCCAAACACATTCTGCGGCGTGCTAGATTTTAGATTCTCTTTTAACTAAATATAATTTAATTATTTATTAGTATTGGTATTTCCTACTGTTAGAAGTCGGCCGAAAATTATGATCTTTCGAAATTAAGTTTAAAATATTTAGATGAGTAGAGAGTTGACTAATAACACAAAAAAATCTGAAATAATATGTATAAAAGCATTTTCATCCATATTTCAAACCCTTCTTTCCAAAAAACATGGGTTGAAATAAGTAAACCTTTTTTTCTCGGGATTATTTGGAAAAGCTCCTAATTTTACTATGGATTATTACTTAAAAACACATTATTTTGATTTAATAACTAAACCCACGAATAAAAAATTTTTTAAGTTATATTTTGATAAAATATTCAAATTTACCGAAAAAACGAGGCAATACATGATGAGTGACTTAGTTTTACCTTAAAATGTATTATCAATTAATTTTAAATTGAAACGTGTATCTGTCCCCTTAAAACACTATGTCCCCGGGAATAGTGGTCAATAAATAAACTGTGTGTTCGCGTGCGTGTGCGTGTGTCTATGTGTCAGTGTATATATGCATACGTTCATGCACTGAGAGAAGATCGGCGCACGTCCTACACTGGGAGTTTAGGAGCTGCACAAAAATGGGCTATCAGAGTCTACACTTTCAATCGGAGTAGCAGCCACTCCGATCGTAGTAAGAGACCCACCGGCGCAGCGTAGCGACTGCGCAGGCCAGTCGGTATAGCGGTTATCATCTATAGCAGCGTATCCGTTACTTTTTTCGAACGGTGCAGGCAGACTCGCAGAGAGAAGCCGCCATTCTGTAATCGCACTGAACGATCGGTGTGGCCACTGCCCGCACAAAAAGAGTAGCACCTACTCCGATTCGGTATACCGTCTGCGCTTACTGATGGGCGCTGCTGTTGCTCGGAGTGGAGTGTAACTGACGCACGGATCTTCTCTCAGTGTGCGTACGCGTGTGTGTGTGTGTGCGTGTGTGCGTGTGTGCGTGTGTGCGTGTGCGCGCAACTATATAAATCTCAGGATCTACTAAAATCTCATAAATACTTTAAATACTGTTAATAAACACGTAAACAGTCGATTAATTTTAAGGATAAACAACTTAACTGTTTGTGTAGTGTAGACGGTACGTGCTTCATTTTTCTAAAACATTGATATTTGTTTCAACAATTTCTCGCTTAAAGGTTAGGTGTAGAAAGGGCATTAGCAATCTTTAGTTTAAGAAAATTGAAGTTATTACTACAAAATTTTGGAAAAGAAGTTATATCAATTGCTTTAAATGAAAAATTTTAATCATTAAGGGGGAACTCCGGTGATTTTTTACCAAACAATCGAGATTTTTTTATTACATATTTTTTATGTTTATAGTTTATGAACATTTTGAGACCTGCTGGATGTCAAAACTCTTTGTTATACCAAAGTTATAGCCAGTTGAGTGAAACAATTAACATTGGATAGCATACCAAATTAAAACTTTAAACGCGACTTTCTCGAAACTTACCTTTCTACCTTCAAAAAGATATTTGCGCAACCCATGAGCATGGATATTTTTGAAACTTCTAGAAAATATCGGTTAAAGTATTGTGAAAAGAAGTTAATATTTTGTTTTTAGGTATTTTGATGGTAAATGTTTTATTCATCCATTGTAAGTGTTGAGACGTGCAATTTTTTATGTTTCTTTAAGTTCATAAAACGTTTCATTTATTTTAGACCATTAATTGAGTTTCAATAATTTCAAAAATATTAACTTTTGTTCATTTTAAGTTGAAAAATATCCTAGAATTTTTTAAAATAGAATTCGTTAAATTCGTACGCGCAAGGAACAATTCTAAAAACCCTTGTTTTTATTACAAAAGTATGTGTTTTCTTCAATAACTAGTAACAAAAGTTTAGTGAAAAATTCTCAAAATTTTGTTACAACCTTCTTCAATTATTACAAATAAAGTTACCGAATTTTTAATATTATTAGACGAAAGATAGAGATTTTTTAAAAATCACTGAAGTTCCATCTTAAGGGAGTACTATCGGTTCGCTGTGAGTCAAATGTTGTTTGGTTGTTTTTACTTCCGTGGTAGGCCAAATCGTGTGTGTAAATGGTTGAGTGAACGTGAAAAATTTTATTCGTTTGCTTGTATTAGCTCTCAAAATTAGTGAATCAACATTTGGAAATCAGAACAGCAGTTTGATCAATTTCATGATCGGAACTGTCGGAAACGTGAGTTCCCATAAAGCTACACATTAAAAACGTACAAAACGTAAGTATAAAATTCTTAATATCTATTTTCTGGGTTGGTGTAGCTTTCTACAAATTGATATGAGTAAGTTTGAGGTCAGAAAATACAATAGTATATAAAATTTCAGATTATTCTGAACACTAATTCAAAACCGATAGTACTCGCTTAAAACATAAAATCGTAATTTTTTATTTTAAATTCATATAGCATACAAGATTATATAACTACATTTATTTTACATTTATATCTATTTTTACAGTGAATAATATTTTTAGAAAAGTATAATTACGTTAGCAGTAGCATGTTGAAATTTATAAAATCAATCATCATTTTAAATTTACAAAAATAAAACAAATTTAAATAAATTTGTAAACAATAATCTTATTCATATAGAGAAATAAAGTCGACACAATATCTAAAATAAGAGTTTACCGTTCCAACTGGAATTCTATTTCGGCTCGTTGGATTTGTAAATCAGCACTTCGAAGCTCTTGTAGTCGGCGGACTCTTACCATAAAACCAGCTTCAACTCTTTGAAAGTTATACACCACTTTCTCCATTTCCTTTATCATTTCGTCTGCAACGATCAGATTTTATAGAAACAATTTAAAGGGGATAACAACATATGATGAAATCTAAAAAGAATCTGCTGTTTCGTAGTTGGAAAAAGACAAATTTTTATAAAAAGTGGACACATTTCTAACCCAATTTTCATTGTTTATTATATGATACAATGCACAAAAAATTTTATAAAATGCGGGAAAAGTGCATTATGACATCTTTTCATACTATTTTCTTGCGAGAATTGACATGGAAAAGCGATGCCAACTGAATTGGCACTCTGCTTTCTCAAAGAAACATCAGTTTATTCATAGTTCAAATTATTTCTTTGTCAATTTATAAAATTTCTGTTTTTATGCAGAACTTTCTTTATGATAGCTTCTTTCAAAAAAGAATTTTTTATGAAGTAATTTATTTATAATTATACAATAAGTTATATTATAACAATTATTCTTTTTAAAAAACTACAAAATATTGATTTTAAAACTATTTAAACGTAATTAAACGGCTTTAAAACGCTAAAAAAATATTCAGTATAATTGAAAAATTGAAACGGCGCGATCATTTTTTAGCAAAAAGGACTCGTTTTTTTTCTTTTTAAATGAAGATTCAAAATAGTAAACAAATTTTGAGATTCATCGACTTTATTTGTTTTATAGTGATTATTACATTTTTTAATTTTTGAGTTTTAATTTTTCGGGATTTTTAGAATGTTTGAAATCTTATGATCAATTTAGTGTACATGCATTAAAAAGAGTATAAAATAAACTATCTTGTACAACTGCAAATTTTTGATAGGCTCTTTACCTTATTTTGTGTTATACACGAAAATATTCATATTTAGTTTAAACGGTTATATTTCTGAAATGTATAACGGAAAATTTTTGAAAATAAAAATTTAGATGATTTGGAATATGGAGAAGGATATTTAGTCAAATTTTTGAGTCATGACCTTTTTCTTTTGTCAAAAAAAAAATAGTTTTGTAAAAAAAATTGAAATTTTTGAAAATTTATGATGGAAAATTTTTCGAAATATGTGACATGATTAGGAATTCTATGAATCTATATACCAATAGCTATCTACATGTACTTTAAATATTTATTTAAATATTCTGTAGATAATTTATATTTTTTTCGTACATGTTTGAAGTCAACATGGAGAGATTCCATAGCCTAGTCACTATAAAAACCCATTTTTGAGCTATTAATAAGAAAAATATAAAGCAATTTAAAATAATGTATGAGAATAAAGAAATTCATATTAGAACAAGTTATTTCCCAACAACCACACTTTTTTGAAAAAGAATTCTTTAAGAGTTAACGAATGTCCGCAAAATTTGAATACTTAAAATATTCAATAAGAGTTAAAAAAGTATTCTTTTTGAATAAATTTATTTTTTTAATAAAGGTATTCAGTATTTTAAAAGTATTGAGTATGCGTATTATAAGTAATTTAAAAGTATTTAAAAAGTGTTCTTTTTATAAAATAAGTTTTTGTTTCTTATGAATAGAAGAATTAAAAAAGTATTCTTTTAAAACATTTATGTATTTTAAAGAAAATACTATTAACATTTTATGTTTATAATATATAATTGTAAAGTATACAAAAAGTATTCTTTTTAAACATTTATGTATTTTTTAAGAAAGTACTATTAACATTTTATGTTTATAATATGTAATTGTAAAGTTTACAAAAAGTATTCTTTTGTGAAAATAATTTTTGCAATTATATAGCAATACTAAAAAAAATTTTTAAAGCATTCATAAGGTATTCTCTCTTTATTACATATAAAAAATATGTTATGATGAGACAATAATAAATTTTCGTAGTTTTAAAAACGTACGCATACATAACGGCATGTTGGCGTCCTCCATAAGACCCCCACGACCATAATATAAAAAGAAAAAAAATTATAGTTTGAAAAGCTGATTGGTCGTTAATATTCTATTCCGAGTTCGAAGCTGCATTATAAGTAATTATTTACTTCTCGGTCGGTAAATATCAAGTCGGGAGATTTAAATTTTTCATCGACTTTCGTCTATCCACAATATTAATAATATTTATTAATAAAAATTATTCAAGCAAAATTCCATTAATTTCCGGACAGCATAAAAAACAACATGTTTTTCCGAAATATTTTTTTAACATTGTAATACCTAAACCGTATAAAAGTAAAAAGTCGGGTCTGTAATTCACATCCCTTTATGAAGACCCAATATAATAAAGATTATAATAATTGTTATTATAGTAATATATACAGGTAAATATATGTAATTATAACTACAATATTATATTATAATCATAATTATAACTAGATATTATATTATAATTTACTTTATTCATTCAAAGAATTTTGAACGAGCCCAAACTTAAATAAAAAATACCATTCAGCAATATTATACCGTTAAAATATAATTCCGCAAAATGAATAAGCAACGACAAACAATAAGTGGCGTCTACCGCCCGATCATTTATTTCAAAATTAGCGCCCGAATTTGCATCAGTCCCTACGTTTGGTACACGCTTGGCCCGTTAGGTGGCGCGAAGGCCCTTTGCTCGCAAGTGCCGAGCTCTCCCCTTGATTCATATATATTGAACGTCTTAAAGGACGTAAGTGGTGGTGGTGGTTCGAAGCTTCTTGGGAAGGTTGCCGCTCTGCGGGCGGATTCGGCAGTTTCAGCGGAAAACGTCTTTTCCTTCACTATTAAACATACGAACGATCAACGAAAACGATCAACGAAAAGAAAAGAGATGCGAGAAAAAAAAAAGAACCCAGACAAAAGAGGGAAAAGAAAAAAGAAAAAAAGAAAAAGAAAAGAAAAACGAAAAAGAAAAGAAAAGAGGAAAAAGAAAAGAAAAGAAAAAAGGATAGATGTTTTGCAAATCATAAAAAAACAATTTAAGTATTAAAAAAGAACTCTTTATTATTATATGATGTGTTACGTTTTATTACACAAGAACTCTTTTTTAAATCTTTTTAATTTCTTTTAAATTGCTGAATAAAGTTGCTAGAAATAATTTTTTCGTGAAATAATTCTTTTTTAATTCTTAATAAATGACTATGTAACGGACATTCATTAAATCTTATTGTAATTAAAAAGAACTCTTTTTGAATTCCTTCATAAAAAGAGAATTTTAAAAGAATTCTTTGAGAACTTTTAGAATAATCCTATTGCTTGTTGGGTTAGTTTGACGAAGCTAAGTGCCAATGAATTGGCAGCGGTTTTAGATTTCGTCATATACGTGTTTGAATTATATAGCTATTATACAACCTTTGAAACATAATATCAACTGTTAGTATATAAAAAATATCTTATTACCTAACATTTTAAAAACATTTGATCGGCATCCTATTCCTCTTGCTGCATAAAGATGGAAATTCTCACACGTATTATTAGTCCTCACCGGCTTCTGGTAGACAGATAGAACTTTTACAAGGGGTTGCCAATACGTTCGCAAGTACGTACGTGCTAAACTGCTGTACTTTTTGCATCAAGACTGGATTTATGTCATTTGCCAAATTGTCAATGAGGGTAGTGATGAGCATAAAACCTTCCGGAATGTTGTCCGCAGGCAAATGTGCAACGGCATACGCCTTCTCGAGGATATGTGCGGGCCGCGGGTTGCCAGGGTGCATAGGGAATCTCCCCAGCAGGTGCAGCGCTGCTTGCGCCGAGGACAGGAGCGAGGCGGACGATGGCAGGAGAGAGAAAAGGGGTTTTGCACACCTTAATTTCATAGCACTATATTTTACACTATATACAATAATTATTTACAATATGTACAGAAATGCAATGGGCTGTGTTAGCCGTGAAAAGAGTTTGAAATCTAGTCGGTGCGCCAGAGCTGTGGCGTTGCAGCGAGCTGTTGCGTGCAGTCCTGTGCGTGCAGCTTGAGAGGCTCCGTAGCCGAGTATAGAGTGAGACAGCGATAGGAGGCCGAGGCTAGAAGAACGCTCTCGGCTCCAGTCGCTGCTTGTGCCGATTGTGCTGCCGCTCGCCTGTCCGCAGGAGCGTGCGCACTTGTCGTGGCGGCAACTCCGAGGATGCCACAGCCACTCCCCCCTAGTGGCTGACGATTGAGGAGGGCACGATGAAGATGATGATGGTGGCGCCTGTGGAGGGCACCATGATGGTGCTGGTGGTGGCGCCTGTGGAGGGCACGATGATGGTGCTGATGGCGCTTGTGGATGTGTAGCGCTGAGTGGCACCTGGAAAGTGACGGTAAGGCGAGGCTGTCGCTGAGGGCGCTGGTCCATTGGGATCGAGGTCTCGTCCCCAGCGATGTACGCTGGCTTGAGGTCGCCGGTGGAGACCGTCTTGGGCTCTCCGTCAACGTCGATGACGAAGTGCTTCTGGCCAAGGCGGCGCATGACACGGTGCGGCCCCGTGTAGGGCGGTGTCAAGGGCGGCTTGACAGCGTTGATCTTCCGGAACACGTGCGTGCTGGTGGCCAAGTCCTTGTGGAAAAAGGGCTTGGTAGTGACGTGGTGGTCGGTCTGCAGTGGCTTCAGAGTACGGAAGTGGTGCTGCAACTTCCCTACAAAAGAAAAAACATCTGCAGTGCACTCCTGCGTAGTGAAAAAATCACCCGGTATGCGCAGAGAGGTGCCGAACATCAGCTGGGCCGGTGAAGCCTTGAGGTCCTCCTTGTAGGCCGTCCTGAGTCCAAGGAGGACGGGTGGTAGACGCTCGAGCCAAGGCACGTCGGGATGACCCATGAGCGCGGCCTTTAGCGTCCTATGCCACCTCTCCAAAATGCCGTTGGACTGCGGGTGGTAGGCGTTGTCCGGATCTTACTCGCTCCAATCAGCCGGGAGAGGGTAGCGAAAAGCGCAGACTCGAATTGAGCTCCTTGGTCCGTCGTGATGGTGAACGGTGTGCCGAAGGTGGCGATCCAGCCACTGTAGAAAGCGGCTGCGATCGTCTCGGCCTGTATGTCCTTGAGCGGGATCGCATGAAGCCACCTGGAGAACCGATCGATCATCGTCAGACAGTACCTGTACCCGTCGAGATGCGGCATGATGATGATGTCCAGGTGTACATAGCTGAAGCGCTGGTCAGGCACATCGATATTGGTGGGCGGCACTCTGGCGTACCGGTGGATCTTGGCGCGCTGACAGAGAAGGCACTCGCGCGCCCATTTGAGTGCATGCTTCCTGATCCCGGGCCACACGAACTTCTCCTTCAGCATACGGGAGGTGGTGCGACCGCTGGGATGCGCTGGCGAGTGAACAACGTCAAACGCCGTCCTTCGCAGCTCCTGGGGGATGTAGGGCCGAACGACTCCTGTGGACGTCTCACACAGGAGCCTATGGCCGTCGATCATCAGGGGCTGGAGATTCAGCGAAGAGCTTGATAGCTCGTGATCGGCGTCGATGTCCTCACGCTGCTGGGCCTCGAGGATGGCTGCGGGGCTCAGCGTTGTCGGCATGTCGATAGCTTCCACTCGTGAGAGAGCGTCTGCCACGACGTTGTCCTCTCCGGAGATGTGCTCGATGGTGACGCTGAATTGGCTGATAAAGTCCAGCTGCCTCACCTGACGAGGAGATGCTTTATGGGCGAGCTTCCGCGAGAAGAAGCCTAGCGGGCGCCAGGTGTCGCCGTCGAGCTGCTCCAGCGAGGCCCCAAGGGCTGTCGACGAGGCGTCTGTGGAGAGGACGAGAGGGGCGCCGGGCACGAAGAAGCTCGACTGCGCCACTGCAGCCAAGCTCTCCTTACATTTGCTGAATGCATCCGTGAGCTCCGCAGTCCACTCAATTACCCGCTTGTCCTTCTTTTTGGCGCCGCGAAGAAGGTCCGTGAGTGGCGCTTGCACAGCTGCTGCACGCGGTATGAGAGCCCTGTAATAGTTGAGCATACCAATGAAGCGCCGTAGGTCCATGATAGTCACCGGGCGTGCGTAGTTGGCTATGGCCGTGACTTTGGCCGCTGGAGGCTCGAACTCGTTGGCGCTGAGGTGGTAGCCCAGGAAATTTACCTCAGGGCAGGCAAAGTGGCACTTGCCACGGTTGAGGGTGAGCCTGGCCTATGCCAAGACCTCGAGTACGGCCTTGATGTGCCGCAGATGCTCCTCTCGGTTGCGGGAGGCGATGAGGAGATTGTCCACATAGACCCGCACGAAGGGCATGCCTCTGAACAGTGTGTCCAGGAACCGCTGGAACGTCTGGGTCGCATTCCTGAGACCCAGAGGTAGGCCCAGAAACTCAAAGAGCCCGAACGGCGTGACGACGACAGTCTTTGGGACGTATTCTGGAGCAACTGGAACCTGAAAATATGCTCGATTGAGGTCCAGCGTCGTGAAAATCTCGCAACCGTGCAGGCTGCGGAGCAGGTCCTCTATCCGCGGAAGCGGATAGCGATCCGGGACGGTGATTGAATTTAAGCGACGGTATTCTCCCGTGGTGCGTCACCCTCCATCCGGTTTGTCCACCATGTGCAGCGGGCTGGCCCACTGGCTGCTGGATGGCCGGTTGACGCCGTGGAAGAGAAGCGAGTCGATGGCTTCCTTGGCTGCCTCGAGCTTCTCGCCTGCTAGCTGTCGTGCTCGTGCGAAAACTGGAGGTCCCGTTGTCACAATGTGGTGCTGCACCGGGGCCGAGGGGCTTCCGGTAGGTGATGATGTGGCCTGGAGTACTTTGTTGTACTCGTCGATGAGCGCCTTGATGGCGGGGTCCTCGGTTGGGCTGTCACGGCTCTCGACGTTGACGCCGTAGACAGATGCCCGATGAGTGGAGCCTGGCGTGCTGCGGTGTGTGGTGGAGTCCCACAGATGGCGGCGCTTGAGGTCCACGAGGAGCCCGTAGTGCTCCAGGAGGTCGGCGCCGATGATGGCCATCTTAACATCCGCCAGGACGAAGTCCCAGGGGATGCTGTGGCGGATGCCCAGGTCCAGGGGCAGTACCTTGTGCCCGTACGTGGCGATGGGCGTCCCGTTGGCGGCGGCGAGCTTCAGCGCGGAGCTAGCCGTGCTGCCCGTCTTTGGTACATGCGGCAGCAGCGAGATTGAAGAGCCCGAGTCGACCAGGAACTTCAGGCCTGATCTGCGATCGTAGACATGAAGACGGACCTCTCTGGGAGATGGCAGGCTTGTAGAGCAGGGGCTGTCGCTTGCTGCCTGAACTGAGCGCAGCCCTACGGGTTTTCCTGCTGGTTGGACTGCGCGCGGCTGCTGAAACTGCAAGGCTGCTTGCAGCGCTGTGCTGCTGTGCCGTAGAGCGCGTGATACCAGCAGAATCCGTCTGCTGGGCGTCGTGGTGAGGGCGAGCAAGGGCGCGACTGCCATGAGGCACTGCGGCCTCTGTCGTTGCGCCCTCTGTCGCTGCGGCCTCTGTCGTCGGACACCTTCTCTAAGATCTCCCTCGAGACCGAGATGAGCTGAGCCAACAGCTGCTTAATCTCGACGGAGTCTGTGCTGCGCTGAATGGCGTTGACCTCTGCGAACGTCGGCTCGGGTGTCGGAGCTGGGCTCACGGAGCAGGAGCCCGGTGCGGAGATGGGCGTCTCCATCAGCGTGTCCGCAGCCGCAATCATCTCGTCGACGGTGTTGGTCTTGAAGATATTCAGCACGCATTGCACGTGCGCTGGCAGCAGCGACTTCCACCTGATGCGCAGCACATCGTCCGTGGCCTTATCTCCGGCCAAGGAGCGCATGTGACGGAATAGCTGGGACGGCTTCCTGCCGTCTAGCGTCAGCTCATTCAGCATGCGGTCGAGCTGCTTGTCCGCTGAGTCGGTCAGGCGCTCGAGGATGCGTGCCTTTAATGTCGCGTACTTGTTCCCCTCTGGAGGGTTCCTCAAAATATCCGAGACCTCCATGAGAGTCTCAGGGTCAAGGGCGCCGACTGCGAGGTGGTATCTCGAGGCGTCTAAGCGAACCTGATTCACCTGCATGACCGACTCGATCTGCAGGAACCAGAGCTCAGGTTGTTTGCGCCAGAAGGGAGGCAGCCGGCAAGCGGTGACGCTTTGGACCTGAGGCGCAATGTTGGCGTTCCCAGCGGCGGCAGCGGGGGCGGCTGCGGCGGCTGCTGCGGCGGCGGCGGGATCGGCGGGCTGAATGTTGCCGTCAAGCATGGCTCCGTGGAGAGCGGCGAGCGAAGACTGCTGCTGCTGGTCTGACGAGGCTAGCGGCGCTGGCGGGCCTCCGTCTGGTAGCGAGGGCTGCTGCGGTGTCGGCTGCGACAGTGGCGGCGGCGTGCCGGCGGCTATCGCAGTGTCACTCTCGTGGTGACGATGGCGGCTCGGCCGGGCGGGTGGCGGTGGCGGCGGCGACGTGCTGGCCCCCGGCTGCTGCTGCTGCGGCGGCGTCGAAAGCGGCGCGGCGAGCTCGGACAGCGTCTGCTGCTGCGGCGTTGAAAGCGGCGCGGCGAGCTCGGACTGCGACTGCTGCTGACACAGGACGATCGTCGAGTTGAGGTCAGCGGTGTCCTCGAGGTCCTCGTCGTACGAGTCGTCGGCAGTGCTGGAGCGTGTGATACGGCGTGGTGTCGAGGCACCGCGCGGCATGCTCAGTATGCGCGTGCGCGAGCGCGCGCTTTTTCAGCGGCAGCGGCGGCCATGTTCGCTTTTCCCAAGAAAAGCGCGGGAAAAGTTTTTTCGCTCACCTCGTATTTTTTCTTTCCTTGCGAAAAACGGTCCTTCTTGACTCTGCTGCTCGGCGAGCTGCAGCCGTAGATCACGTCGGGGTCACCAATATGCGGGCTGAGCCGCGGGTTGCCAGGGCGCCTAGGGAATCGCCCCAGCAGGTGCAGCGCTGCTTGCGCCGAGGACAGGAGATATATATATACAATAATTATTTACAATATGTACAGAAATGCAATGGGCTGTGTTAGCCTTGAAAAGAGTTTGAAATCTAGTCGGTGCGCCAGAGCTGTGGCGTTGTAGCGAGCTGTTGCGTGCAGTCCTGTGCGTGCAGCTCGAGAGGCTCCGTAGCCGAGTATAGAGTGGGACTGCGATAGGAGGCCGAGGCTAGAAGAACGCTCTCGGATCCAGTCGCTGCTTGTGCCGATTATGCTGCCGCTCGCCTGTCTGCAGGAGCGTGCGCACTTGTCGTGGCGGCAACTCCGAGGGTGCCACAGATATACTCGTATTCCATGGGAATATTCATCTTTTCCCATTTCTTGGCCAAGGCCATGATAAACCAAAAATGTATCGGTAATATTGGAACATAGGGTAATCCAATGATAAAAGTTATTGTCAAAAGTTATTACCTGATTATAATGAAATAAGCAACCTGATATTCTTGCATTTGGAAATTTCCTTTGTGCGCTATTAATTTGTGATCTTTCGAAATCACCAGTTACAGATTGTATATTATCCTTCAAGGTCAGAATGAGTTCAAAGACTTGGTCCCATACAGCATCGTACAGAGCGGTAGTTTTTTAACTCGCAATAACAAAAATAGCGGGAAACCCCTATAAATGAATTTAAGTTAAATTTTACTTTTATTATTTTACATTATTCTACTATATATGTGGGTTATTTTATGTCAATCTGTGGTGAAATTTTTTTAATATTGCCCAAAATTTATTTACTAATTAAATATTCCGAATAGGCTCAACTCATGTTCTAACTATTATCATTTTAAAACTCATTTATAATACATTTTCAAAATTTAGAAACACAAAAAGAAACATGCCGCATTTTTAAAAATAGAATATATAGATAAACGTTTTATTAAATTATAGAAATGTGAAGAAAAAATTGTAAAACAACGAAAAAATCTTTATTTTTTATAGGGCCACAGTTCTGCATACTTTATGTCTTATATGCTAAAACAATTTCCCTATACATAGTACAAAAATTTTGTGCAAAATTTTCCACGGGCTGACATACAATAGCCCACATATGTATATATGATTGCTTCATTTTATAAAAAATGTTATAAGTTGAATTTATAGGAATAGATTACGAAAGATCTTTCTGTGTCGATATAAAAACAACCTTTTTTATATCAGAAGAATAGATGAAAAATAAGATTCCGTAAGAAGTCGCTGAAATATCGGAAAATTCTGAAAATTTAAGACATAAGATGAAGTTTTAACAGTCTTTTACTTATTGTTTACACATTAAAGAATCTATGTGCAAAACGTTAGAAGGTTAAGTGAAGACAAGTTAGAAAAAAATCGATCAGAAGTATCATATATGTGCATAATAATCACTCAATCATAGCTATTATATTTGATTACCTTATTATTACTAAAATTCATTGAGTGCAGTTCTAAAATTATGCTTAAATCTTTAATAATGTGTATTTAAAATATCAGAAGTTAATTTGGAAGTTACTCACTGCAAACCGTCATTCGCGATTTACTTACAGTAAAAGTAAAGTGTAGATTCAAATTTTAATTCGATTACTATTTTTATTTTTATTTTTATTTATTTAAATTATTTATTGATGTTAATTAACATACCATTTCATTATACACATTAAGAGAGTGAATGAAATTAAGAAGTTTTATGTTAGTTTATTTTCTCAAAGAGAAAGCTTTATAACGATTATATTTTTTTTATAAAAAATTTTCATGAATCTTGATGTTTTCATATTTTAAAGTGCCATGAAGAGAAGCACATTTTAGCACTTGCTACGAAGAGTACCACATTTGGAAATCTCCTACGAAAACTAGCATATTTCGTAATTTTCTCATGAAGATTAGTATATTTCGCAATTCCGATACGAAGACTAGCACGTTTCGTATAGAATATGTAAATTAAAGATGTACTGATAAACTGTCGGCGAACAGGGTTGGATTTATTATTTTTGCTTTCTCAAGGAGAAAGCTTTGTAACGATGATTTTCTTGAAATTTGAGATTACGATGTATTTCTATGTTTTGGAGGTCGCAAAATCGGAATATATAGGTTTTCAAAAATGTCTGTTTTATGTATATAAATGTATGTGTGGGTGTGCGTGCGTGCGTGCGTGTACCTAGAAACTGTGAAGCGTAGGCTCGTTTTTATACTTTTACTCTTGATTAGGACTGCCTGCGTGTTACGACCTTTGCGTCGCTCGGGCCGCAAATTACGCAGGCAGCCCTAACCGAGAATAAAAGCAAAAACGGGCCAACGTGTCGCAGTTCCTAGAAGTGAGATTATGAGACTCTGCTTCGCCTCCCTTCTTACATATATTTTAACATTTTTTCAATTAAAGAAATGCAAATTTATATTACAAGAACTTACGAAAATTGAAAAAAAAATTCCCTCTTTTGCTACGCTAACTATGTAAAAAAAATACATACATTCGTAAATCTGACTTAATTTTGTTTTGATTGGTATAACTTACATATACTTAAAAATTATTTTTGTTGAAGAAATGCAAGTTTGAAATTTAAAAATTCAAATTATTGAAAAAAATTTTCCTAACACGTGCATGATATAGGCCCTTTTTCATGCATGAAAAGAGGGTGAAAAGTTGATCTTTCCGAGCGTCTAATAAAGCGAGTGGGAAAGTACTTACTGAGTATCTTATGCGTGTGCAAATATGCGCGTGCGTGTGCACGTGCGTGCTTGTGCGTGTGATTGTACGGGTACGTGTGCGTTCGCGTGTATGTGCGTGTGCGCGCGTACGTACGTGCGCGTGTGCGTATGTTTAATTTTTATTTTATTTCGATTGTTGCAATTTTTTAAAACTTATATTTTGTTTCTTTTTTACAAAGTAAGTCTTTAACACACCTTAGCGGAAAGTACGTACGTTTTCCCCGCCGTCCCGAGAAAAAAAGCTACATGTACTCCTTGCCTTCCCTCTAGTCTCCGAACGCAGAGACTTGAGTGAGGTTAGGAAGTAAATATGTAGCACCTTTTTCCCTTCTTGGCGGTGAACAAGAACGAACTTTACGGTGGGTTTGTTAAAAAATTGTACCTCCCTTCACTCGGACGGAACGCAGGGAGCACACAACCCACTTTATTACCTTGGTGCATAATATAATATTTAAATTATTGTTAGAAATTTCAATCGAAATAAAATTACGCCTACTTTATGAAAATGTACATATTTTTGATAAGTTCAACATATAAAGGGCAAAAAAAATTTTCTTTGAAAAAGCAATACAACATCAAACTTATTAATTTCATTCCCTTGCTTATTAATGTGTATAATGAAATGATACGTTCATTAATATTAATAAATAAATTAAGTAAATAAAAATAAAAAAAAATTTAGTAATCTGATAAAGTTGAGTCTACATGTAGATTATGCACTTTACTTTTATGGTTACATACAATCCTATAAGTAAATCGTGAACAACGGTTTGCAGAGTACCTATGCATCGGAGAGAATGGGGTCAAACCGATCGGGTTGGTCAAACCGATCACTTAATTATGACAAATGTTAAGTTTGTTGAATGATGAAAATATTTTTATATTCTTAGAATGTATCTTTCAACTTAATAAATGTTAAAAATCAAACATAGAAGATTTTTAAGAAGATAATTCACATCGATAGGTTTTGGCTACTTTTCGCAAAAGAAAAGTTTGCGTTAAAACCATTTTTGCAATTACTTAATTTAATTATGGGAGGTTTTAAGTAAAAGACAAGAAAAATATAACATTTAAATTATTAAATTCAAAAACTTTTATTTGTTTAGTGATATTTATTATTTATTAAATAAATTTTGAAATTTTATAATGAAGTTAGGTAATTTTGATAAGTGTGTATTTAAATTCGAAAAACAGGTTAGGATTACCGTATATTTTTATGAGGGCTCTTTTTTATTTTGTTACTGCAAAATAGTACCTTGCATATACATTTAAGGGAAATTTAACTTTATTTTACGTTTTGATCAATTGATCGGAAGTGACTCGCCTTGTACGATTAAAACAAATAAAATTGAAAAGATAGAGGATTGAACTTATTCTTAAACGTATAAAAAGCAGAGAAATGCTAATATTTTTCTATTTATAACATTTTTACCTTAATTCATCGGTATGGATCCGTTCTACCCTACACCATTATCATCGCGCTCATTATGGACTAAAACAGGCTTGTAACTTCCGAATTAACTTCTGATATTTTACATACATAATCTTATTAAAGACCTCTACGAAAATTAAGCACAATTTTAGAACTGCACCATGATTTTTGGTAATAATAAGCTAATCAAATATAAGAGCTATCACTGAGTATTTTTTATACATACCATACTTATGATCGATTTTTTTCTAACTTGTTTTCCACTTAGCCTTCTAACATTTTGCACATAGATTCTTTAATATGTAAACAATAAGTAAAAACGCTGCCAACTGCTTTGTCACTATGCTTTCTCAAAGAGAATTTATTAAAAATTATTATACAAATAAGCAAGAGCTGCGGAGTACCGTCCATCATGGTTATTTTCCTGTCTAACTATTTTCATGTAGTGATTTGTGCCCGATTCAAAAATGAATATTTTTCAATAAACATATTATTGTATATATAGTATATCAGGGTATCTTTGGTAAGCGATGTGTCATAGATTCTAAAATCTATTTCTATCTATACAATCACATGAAATCTGTACTTATAAAGAATTGAATTATTGTTTTCTTCCTATTATTGCAAAAAAAATGCATAAAACACAAAAACGCATCATTTTTTTAAATCACTCATTTGAACATTTTACTACTATTTAACATGTACTAGTTTACAAATTCCATCATCAAAATAGTATAAAAATTATAATTTTTCGATGCTATATTATAGATATATACAGATTCAATATTGCACAAATAAAGTATGTCAATATTAAATCATTTTAAAAAAATCACAAAATAATATTATTTTTAATATAACATTATCTTTGGATTTTTTCTTACAATGTAATGCGTAAATTTGGCTAGAAGTGTAGAATACTAAATCTCATATATAATAATACTTAATATCTACTAGAAAAAGCACAATGTTAAAGCTTAATGACAGAGATGTCGTCATATACACGGTGAAAAAGTATTGTTTAAATTGAATATTCTCTAATATCTCAGAAGATTATGAACCAAATCGTCTCATTAAAAAGAAAAAACTTGTGAAAAAAAATATTTTCTACTTTCGGACATCGAGTGCTTTCTAGTTTAGCGGGCGTACCTAGAAAACATTTCAATCTATTTGGGTTGTTGGTGGAAAGATACATTTCGATACTTTACAAAAACTTTATGATGCATACGCTCCCGTTTTCTCAAAAACTTGAAATTCGACGTTAAATTTTTTATGGATAAAATAATTGATTTACGTATTAGCAACGTTTCATCGAGTTAGTGATGTATTAAGGTCCCATAAATGATTGTCTTGAAATATTACGATTTCAATTTTCGTCTCTAAATTCTAAATTATTTAGTAAATTAATACTAATGTTGCCACAAATCCCAGATGAAAATAAATCCAAAATTCGTAATAAAATAGCCTCTTATTAACAAAAATGGCAAAATAAGTAGTTTCATGTATTATTTCTTATAAGAAATGAAACTCAAAGCTCCAGCTGAATTATGATGATACAAATTTAAAAAAAATGCATATTTATCATCACAGAAGATCTTCTGTAATCTATTCTTGCATATTCAACTTTTAAAATTTTGCCGGAATGAAGCATCCTAATAATAGTATATTACGCACTTAGGGAGGCAAAGAATTGGCGAGTCCATAGCACGTGCTATGGAGTCGCCATTTTACTTCCAATGGTGCGTATACTATTTTTCCTCACGTCAGCATCGAAAATACACATTTCTCTTCAGGCGCCCGGGAGGAAAAGTGGTACTTTCGGTGCAGGTGCGAGGAATATATGTATATATTGGTGAAAAAGTTTTATATGTAAACACGTATTAAAACAAACTTTTCAATTTTGACTTTTTTTATCACTATCTTTATTTGTGTGTATCTTTTCATGGAAATAATATTTTTTTCCCACACCTGCACCGAAAGTACCACTTTTTCTCCCGGGCGCCTGGAGAGAAATATGTATTTTCGGTGCTGGTATGAGGAAAAATAGTATATGCACCATGGGAGGTAAAATGGCGACCCCATAGCACGTGTTTGCCACATTCGCCTTTGGCTCGGGTGGCATTTTACACGTGCTATGGACTCGCCGATTCTTTACCTCCATAGATGCGTAATATACTATTGTACGTATGTTTGACGTCTCAAATTAAACCTCTTGACGTCTAATTTATGTTTTGGTAATGAAAATTTTTTTTCGACCAATAGGAACCGACTTATTAACAGCTCAATAAGAGCCTTTATTAAACGCAAATTGCTTAATGGTCACCTAACCGTAGATAAAACTTGGCACTAGAATGGGTATTGTTCACTATTTTTCCCGATTTTAGAATACCAAAAGCAATCAGAAAAACAGGGTATATAGTTAGTGTGCGCATAAAATTTTTTTTTTTTGGTCAATTTGTTTCACATTTTTCGTGGAATTGCTCATATACATGCGTAAAATAGTTGTCGATTAAAAATTTGTAGCATACCGTATTCATCTTGCGTAAATGACTGATGGAAATTTGTGCACAGTGTGGGCGCCTAGATCTTATCTGTAATTTCAATTTGTTATCAATTGCATCTATACAAAATCATGTAAATTTGTACAATATATTATATATTACTTTAAAAGTTCCATCATTATATAAGTGTGTGCACCTTGATAGGGCTTCCATCATAGTATCGTGAATAAAAATTAAACCGCGTGAACGGTCTGTGCCAATTGCACATCCTTTAAAATACTGCACCATAGGTCTGTACTCCACCAGAATATCAGCCAACTCCGCAAGGGTTCTAGGAACGGGTGGTACATTCCTTGATCTTGGAGTACGCATTATGGATCTATACTTTCTACATTAAAGAGTGCGTATTATTAGAATAAACTATATATGATAGGTTTCCGAACCTTTCTATAAGTGGAAACATCACTTTTAAATCTTCGAAAAGTCTCACTTTGAAGAAAATGCTAATAATTAGAAAAAATAAATGTATATATATATGAATGAATGAGTGAGGGAAGGCTGGTCAGATAAATAAATACACAATTTTTCGCGGGAAAATAAGACAACTTGCCTCAGCGTAAAAACTCCCACGAGGCAGAGAGAAAAGCCGGGGCAAGCGAATAATTTATTTAATCAAAAAGGAAATTATTCATAACAAAAAGAGATTCTAAGATAGGAACAAAAAAGAAGGTAGAGAGAGAAGGTGACAAACGCAAATACTCTAACGCTACGAAGTACCATTAACGCGCGCAAGAGAGCTCTCTTACCTTACATACTAGACGGGAGAAATGTGGACAGCGCGACGTAATGTCCTGGCTGCACGTGATTGGGATGCACCTCCTTGGTCGAAGGGCGCCTCGACGTCTCGAGGGAACCGTACCTGGACCACGGGCAGACCCTTTGGCCCTGCCGCGTAGGTGATCGCCGGGTGGAAGTTGGCACGTCGAGGGAGCTCGCACGTGGCTGGACCTTCCCAATCGTCCTTCGCACCGAACACACACACACACACACCTCGATTTACGCACACACACCCGACGCAGATAATTAATGAAGGGAGAAGTCGACCGTCCTGATAAGGACGTACGTGACGAGCTTCTCGTACAATATATTCAAGAATCCCGTATCGGGTCCGATGCACTGCCTGGAATCACGCCAGAAAAAGTCGACCGGTCTCTGCAGGAGAGAAAACGGAACTGCCGCACACGTGCATATGGCGCGCGAGAACTTCCGCTCTCGCGGTGCCCGCATCCGCTCGACCGATAAGCGGCGGCGCGCGCAACTACTCGGCCGATTGTAATACGCGGCGGTCGGCGAACTACGGCGCGCAATTCAAACGCCCCCTAAAGATTTAAATAACCCGAACATTCCGCCCGCCTTCGTCAGACGGACGAACCGGAACCTTGGATAAAGGAGAAAACCGGCTCACTTTTCCTTAGCATCCAACACTAAAGGGCAAAGACGAGCAATGTGTCGTCGAAGGGAAGAAGAGGCAGTCTTGATGGTAACCACTCGCACTAGACCATCCGGGCCAGGGTGCACCTAAGTGCCCCTGCCCAATGGCCATTTTGATGGAGGGTGCCGATCATCCTTCACCAATACGAGCTGACCTACCGCGAAGTTCTCGCAAGGGTCCCTCCACTTTTCCCGCTCTTGCAAGTGAAGCAGATACTCCGCTGACCAGCGCTTCCAGAAGTTGTTATGGATACGCTGGAGTAGCTGGAACCGGTTCAGCCGATTTTCTGGCAACTCGGGCAGGTCAGCGTCCGGAAGCAAAACCGAAACTCCTTCAATAAGGAAATGCGAGGGAGTAAGCGCCCCACAACTCCAAATTGGGAATGCACACCGTTTTCACGGGAGATACCTTGGATTTTGCCAACAATAACGACACCCGGCAATTTCCATTTCCCTCATCAATTCGCAGATATACTACTGCGGCATAAGCTCGAGAGGAAGCATCGTCAAATCCATGTATCTGATAGGAACAAGCAGCTGTACCCCCTAGCCAACGTTCGATGGACAGAGAAGGTAATGCAGATAAACTCTTGCAATAATCATACCAGCGCTCACGGATCTCAGCTGGCAGTGATGAGTCCCATTCGCACTTCAAGATCCACATATCTTGCATAAAGATCTTGGCCGTGACCGAGACTGGGGCAATCCAACCTAACGAATCGAATAAACGCGCAATATTAGAGAGGACGGACCTTTTCGTTTGAGCAGCAGCCAAATTCTCAACACTAGACGCATTGAACCGAAACGCATCTTGCGATGGGACCCACTGTACCCCTAGAGCCTTAATATAACTGACTCATCCTCATCGATCTGCTTCTCAGTGATCTGCCGGACCGACTCTGGCAGCAATTCCGGATGATCTGCAGCCCACTTGTCCAACTCGATGCCAGCAGAAGCTAAGAGCTCGGTAAGCTCGATCCTCTTCCGGATTGCAGTCGACAAATCATCCGCTCCTGCAAATGTGTCATCGACATACGTTTCTGGCTGAAGACAACGAGCCCCGAGCGGAAACCGATTCCCTTCATCCTCAACTAACTGCCAGAGAGTGCGAATTGCTAAATAAGGAGCACAAGCCGTCCCGTAAGTGACCGTAGTCAGGCGAGAATCAATTGGTTCAGATGCAGTATCGGGCGCCCAGACGATCCTCTGGTAGTCCTGATCTTCCGGCCTCACCCGAATCTGTCGAAACATCTTGACTATATCAGCAGTGAAAGCGAATCGATACCTACGCCAGTTCAACAGAATCAAGGAGAGATCACTCTGCAACGGAGCCCCTGTGAACAAAGAAGCATTCAACGAATGTCCGTCTCGCGTACGACGAGAAGCGTCGAACACAACCTGTAGCTTCCACTTTGATGCGTCCTCCTGCACCACTGCATGATGAGGCAAATACCAAGCATCAGACCGATGGATCTCCGACGAAGGAACCCGCGACATGTAACCTAACCTTTCATAAGTTTCCATGAATTCAACGTACGCTTGGGTAAGCTTCGGATCAGAAGAAAGCCGACGATGCAGATGAGAAAGCGATCCCAGTGCGATGCGACGAGTCTCCGCAGCGGCGTTAGGGGGATCTGGCTTCAAAGGGATCTTCACCTCATACCGACCCTGCGAGTCACGGCCATGCGTCTCCCGAAACAAGCTCTCGCACCTTGCATCCTCTGGCTTCAACCTGTCACTTGGCGCTGAAACTTCCTCAAGTACCCAAAATCGCTGCAACACCTGATCTAAAGCATCTCTGTAGTGGAGCGCCTGAACTGGAGAATCAATCGCAGAACCATCCGCCCGCCGTGATCCTTCTGCATCCACCGGTCCGGAGACAATCCAACCGAGGACTGTGTTCTGAGCAACAAGCCGTGAACTAGTGGATTTTTTCACCCCAGAAGGAAGCAACTGACCGTAGATATCACCGCCTAGAATAAGATCGATCTTCTTCGGGACTGCAAACTCAGGATCAGCTAAAACCATACCCGAAACTTTCTCCCGAGCTAAAGCCTCGCTAAGTTCGTGGGAAGGAAGACGCGAAGTGAGTTTTGGAAGAACTAATACTTCTGCTTCGACCTGAAATCCTGCATCAACCGCCGAACGAAGAGTTATCTGAGTGATCGAACGATCAATGCCGGCAGCGCATGCCCCAAGACCAGACAGTGGCACGTGTGTACGTCGCTTAGGCAGTCCAAGTAACTGCACAATGGATTCAGATATAATTGAAGCTTCCGAGCCTTGATCTAAAAGCGCCCATATACACGTGCCCTTGCCCTTTGGACCTACTACCAACACTCGAGCTGTGGCAAGGAGAGTCTTCCTCGTTTACATCGGAGATCTAGCCGCATGCAGACCCACCACCGCTGATTTGGTACCTGGAGTCTAGTGGCTGCCGTTGGATGCATTGGATGCTGATGCAGAACCTTGCGAGTTTCCTGCCTCCTGGAAATGAATAAGAGTGTGATGTTTGCCCTGACATGTAGAACAACGACCTGAAGAAGAACAAGAGTTTGCTCGGTGCCGACCCAGACAGTTAAAGCAGAGCTGCAGGCGCCTAACTTCCTCTCGACGCTCCTGCACAGATTTCTCCTTGAACCGATTGCATCTCATGAGAGCATGCGGGCCAGTACAGAGTGGGAAATTCATGGAACCTGGTTTCGCTGTACGAGAAGAGCTCACAAATCGTGGATCGTAGCAGAAGCGTACGAAGAGCTAGTATTATCCTGGCCAGTACCTGCTTCAATGAGTAGCCGATCCTTAGTACTAAGTTCCGACTCCCACAGCTTGCGCGACTCTGGATCTAAACGTTCAGATAAACTGCATACGAGCCAAACATCCCAACTATCTACGGGTACTTCCATATTCTTCAAGGCGCGAACGATACGCTGAGCCTCATCCGAAAAGGAACGCAATTCCTCAGCTGACTCCTTCTTAAGATGAGGGAGTTCGTTAAAAGCATACAAATGCTTGTTTATGATGAGCCTCGGGTTATGGTAACGAGCCTTCAGCGCCTTCCATGTGCTAGCATAGTTAGCGCTGGTGGTCGTCACGTCTTTAATTAGCGCGACGTAATGTCCTGGCTGCACGTGGTTGGGATGCACCTCCTTGGTCGCAGGGCGCCTCGACGTCTCGAGGCCGGGTGGAAGTTGGCACGTCGAAGGAGCTCGCACGTGGCCGGACCTTCCCAATCGTCCTTCGCACCGAACACACACACACACACACACACACACACACACACACACACCTCGATTTACGCACACACACACACCCGACGCAGATAATTAATGAAGGGAGAAGTCGACCGTCCTGATAAGGACGTACGTGCCGAGCTTCTCGAACAATATATTCAAGAATCCCATATCGTGCATAAGGCGCGCGAGAACTTCCGCTCTCGCGGTGCTCGCATCCGCTCAGCCGATAAGCGGCGGCGCGCGCAACTACTCGGCCGATTGTAATACGCAGCGGTCGGCGAACTACGGCGCGCAATTCAAACGCCCCCTAAAGGTTTAAATAACCCGAACACACTTTTTCTCACTTTATTTTATTATAGGAATTTTTTAGCAGAACACGCTTTCAACCCGGTTTTTCAGAAAATATTAATTTGGTTGCAAAATTATGAGGCAAATATTGAAAGTACTTTATCACTGTTTTTCGTAACATTACTGTTTTTTATATAAATAATCGTATATTACAAACAGAATTTTTAGTTTTTAAAATTTGCATCTTTACTATATTTTTGTTTAATATATCAAAATTTAATATTTTACCTTCCAATATACGTATAATATGGTAACTCTAACCTAAATATATGCATTCCTTACATATACGTATACATTAATCAATTATTGAAAATATTAAGTGCTTGAACATTTTTTTCTATCGTCTTAAGGGGGCACACCACCTTTAAAATGTGAAACAAAAAAATTGATTAGAAATTTTTATTTTGATATTTATTTTAATAAGGGTTTATTTTTCTGAAAGTATACATAAAAACCTAGCAATTTGTATATTTTTTACCTTCGTTGGTCCTTCTATGCCTCCATGGCAAACCAGACTGTTTTCGAAGACTTTAAGCACTGTCCGTAAGATTCCAAGTCTACGCATGGGTGGATTAGGATAAAAATGTATGGAGATACTCATTATAGTAGTATTTTTAGTATGAACGTAGGGATTTTGATTTGAGCGAGTAGAAGTATTTTTTTATATAAACATTGTCAATATAACACTTATTTTTTAATAATTTTATCACTTTTATAAATGTAAAAAATTTTCTACTCGTTCAAATCAAAATCCCTACGTTCATACTAAAAGTACGACTATAATGAGTATCTCCATAAATTTTTAACCCAATCCATCCATGCGTAGACTTGGAATCTTACGGACAGTGCTTAAAGTCTTCAAAAACAGTCTGGTTTGCCATGGAGGCATAGAAGGTCCAACGAAGGTAAAAAATATACAAATTGGTAGGTTTTTATGTATAATTTCAGGAAAATAAACCCGTATTAAAATAAATATCAAAATAAAAATTCCTAATCAATTTTTTTGTTTCACATTTTAAAGGTGGTGTGCCCCCTTGATAGATCAATTTAAGTTTTTTTCTATTAAACTTTACCCTAGCAGACTATCGGGATATTAGATATATTTTAAAAGTTGCACGCCTTGAGCAACATTAGTCAGCGGACGTCATAACTCACATAAAGTGTGGTGACATATAGTAAAGTATAAACGGTTAAAAAAAAATAGCATACCTTGTTTACCAGGAAAGAATAACATACAATTTGTTTGTTACTTTAACAAACAAAATATTCGTAATTGGTTACCAACTAATGTCTTTTAATTGTGTGTACATTATGGTAACCCTAACCTAAAAATATCCATACTTTTCCATACAAATGCCTTTTTAATAATACCTAATATAAAAATATATAAGTGTTGGTTGTCAGATGCGGATGGATACTTTAAAACCTTCTAAAAACTGTAGAACTACCAACTCTAACAGACACGCTCCTACAATGCTGTCCGTTCTCACGTCAAAGGCGGCAATTGCGATCGTGAATTCCAAAGGAAGTCGCGCTACCCGTTATAATAAGAATTTACATGTGGAAGAAGTAACGCAAATATCAGATTTGGCATATTTGAAGTTTGTTTCTGTAACAAACAAAAAAAACATTATGAATCCATTTTTAACCATGTGTGTTTGCGTAGAATAAGTTTTTGTGAAGTGAACTAATAGTTGAAATGTGATAAAAAATAGTGCACGAGAGTAAAAAATATCTTCAAGCTGGAATAACAAAAAAAATGCTGGAGTTCACCCTAACTAGAAGAATTCTGCAGGTAGAAAAAACAAGTCCACAAAGATTTTTATGAACAATAAGAATACGTACTGTACCTTATTAAGATAATTTTACATTGCACAAGAAATAGCAGGCTCCCGTTATACAAGGAATAGAATTATTATTTGAAATCAAAGACATCTTAGGTTGCAGCCATTGCTATGGCAGTGTGTAGTTCAGAGAATCGGTATACGGGGACTAGATTACAACATTGATTTTGTGTGTGCTCAGTATGGTTTGATAGTACCGTGAGAAAAAGAACTCAAGAACAAGTCTAAGATCAGGTAACAGGTACTCACTGAAGTATTTTGTAATTATCTTTACAAATTACTACATTTTGTTTATTATAAAATATAAATAATTTCTCTTTAGATTTCAGTTTTTTGGTTTTTATTTCTCTTTGGTTTCAGTTCAATTAAGTGACAGTTGAGCTTATAAAGAAGACGAAAACGATCAAAACCTAAAGAGAAATTATTTATATTTTATAATGAACAAATCTGGGAAATATACGAAGGAAAATTTTTGAAAAAAATTTAGGTAATTCGGAATATGGCCATGAATATTTTGTAAAATTTTCAAGTTTTTATCTTTTACGTTTGCCGAGAAAAAAATCATTTTGTGTAAAAAATGGATTTTTTTTGTCGTCCATTTAGTTGAGTAAAACGCCTTTAATCCGTCTGAAATTTTTCAAGAAGTTAGCTTTTAGTAATCTTTTGACTAAGTTATTTGCCCAGATGATGAGTACTTTTGTTTTTTAAGATATTTGAGGTTATGTTTTTTCCAAATTTTTTTGATCGTTCATATTTCGAGAACAGTGCGGTTAATGTCAGTCAACTGGAGCTCATTTTTTTCGTTTTTTAATAAGGATTCGGAATTAAAAATAAATTTTAAGATTCATTGACTAGTTTTTGTTTTATGTTTGATTTTTTTATTCTCCGATATTCAGAAGCTATAGCATTCTAACTTTATCTTTGTTTATCTTTTTGCCTGTACTATATTTTCTTAAGATTCATCAATTCCTTATTGTTTTATTATTTTTTCTGAAATTTTATAATTTTTTGCTTTTTTAATTTATATGATTTTTTTTTAATTTTTATAAAATCAATTGTATTCTATTAAAAGTTGATAATTGGATATTTTCGTGGTTGAGTGGCTGCCGATTACGCGTTCTCTATCAAAAATATTAAATTCAAAATGGGTGTCCAAAAGGTTTATAATAAATCGGATTTATTTGAAGTTTATTAATCTGAAGACTTCGGGGCCGTTATGTTATTTTTTGGTCTATAATATTGGATTCGTCATATTCAATTTTATGACAAAAGATTAACACGTTTATTAAATGACATAATAAGTACATATTGGAACATTGAATTGGCAGCAGTTTTTTCTTTGTAAAAAAATTTCTAGTCATTCGCGTGGAGTTTCTTTCATTTGTGCGATAACTAATATACTAAAAAGTATCCTCTAAAAAATTCAGCCCATTTTATTTATCGATTCTCCTGCAGTATTACGGACCACAGTTAACTTAAAAAAAATTATAATCCAATTTATGTGACAAAAACATTATTTAAATTAAGGTTGATTGAGCAGTTAAAAAAATTATTTTTTCGGGTTTTAAAAGTGTTGTGTCCCCTTAAGGTACTTCTATAATTACAAAAATTCACTAGTACTCCGTTTATATGTAATATATAAATTAATATTAATTATATATATAATATTAATTATTATTAATTATATATTTAATATATATATATATATATATATATATATATATATATATATATATATATATATATATATTAATTATTATTAATTATATAAATTAATATACGATTTCAGTGATACTACTATCCTAAAAATTTGTCAGTTAAATTTTGCCAATTATATCATTTAGTCATTATTTCAGAACTTATTAAAAAAGGGAATGTATTTATTTATAAAAAATATTTTTATCCTGAGATATCTTTGAGAGTATAATTATTCTAATATTTGTGGCCTCTAGGCACTCATTATATAGTACTTTTCGATACTAGTGCGATAAAATGATTCTGGCACGAGTGTGAGTTTATCGTCCGGGCGAAGCGAGAATTATTCTATCGTACTCGAATCGAACAATACTTTATGACACAGCGTGTGGTAAATGCTGCTATCGCTAACGTTTGCTTTTTCGAGCGTGCGTTAAAGTGGCACTTACCGCACGAAGTGTCAAAAAAAAGTAAAATGTACTCCGTATATGAGTCTGAAGTTTGAATCGCGCAACTTGCGCTATAACAATCCAAAAGATTGAACTGAATTTAAACTTCCAAATGGCTTTAAATATCTCAGAATTAGGTAAGAATACCAGAAGATAATAATATAATCTGAAGAAAACATTTACAATACCTAAAAGCGTCCCCTTACGGATAACACGCGTTATCCGTACAGGCAAAAACACGAAAAATTACTTTTTTAGGTTTATCATAGTCAAATAAATACATTGAATGATTACTCTAACAATTATGATAAAGTTAATTATTCGGTCCGAATAAACAATTTACAACATACCCGGCACGTACAGTGGATAAACGCACTTTTAGAAGTCTTAGTGAATTCTCAGTTAGGATACAAATAAAATGATTAAAATGATTAAAAGGCTACTAATGCATTTCCCGAAATTTATAGTATATGCTGGGTGCACGTAGACCCCGCACCACCTCGTGGTGAAAAAACCCAAACTTAATGGTTAATGAATCAAACACTTTTATACGGTCAGACAGTGATTTTCTTCAAATAATAAATAAAATTACAACTTGAGGTCTGTTTTATTTTACAACTTGAGGTCTGTCTGAATATTTTTCTACTGGAAATTACTCATTAAAAAAAGCCTTTTATTTACTGTGAGACTAAGAAATTAAGTATTTATTTATTATTTTAAAGAGAATCTAATGAACTCTAAATTGGAATTTCTTTTCATAATAATAAATTAAGTGTTTATGTCCAAAAGAATGTATATCTAATTTACTGTAAGGGGGATAATCGCATGACATAGCGTCCGACTGTGAACCTTAAGATAAAATGACTTTTTTAAGCTTAGTTTTCTCGATTGTTTGGTCATTAACCCTAGATTTTATATATATTTAGTATGTAAAAGAGGACTCAAGTTGTAATTTTATTTATTATTTGAAGAAAATCATTGTCTACCCGTTTATTTGCAATGAGGTGATGCTGAGGTCTACTCGTACCCAGCTTATTAGTTGATGCGTCAGATACGTTGCACATTAAACACTGAAAACATCTAAACCGGGATTCATACCTGTTCCGTAAGCAACATAAGATCAAAATAAAATATATTTTCGAAAATAAAATTTGTTGCTTACCACTTCAAATAATGCATTGTCGCAATTTAAAATATAATGTTTTGATATAAAATATATTATTTAAATATATAACGTAATATATAAGATTATTACTTCATATTCGTTTAAAATGTTCCCTGCACTAATTATGAAAATGTTTGAATCTGGCTTTAAAATTTATATTTTAACTTGAAAAACAAACCCAACAAGCAATAGGATTATTCTAAAAGTTCTCAAAGAATTCTTTTAAAATTCTCTTTTTATAAAGAAATTCAAAAAGAGTTCTTTTTAATTACAATAAGATTTAACGAATGTCCGATGCATAGTCATTTATTAAGAATTAAAAAAGAATTCTTTCACGAAAAAATTATTTCTAGCAACTTTATTCAGCAATTTAAAAGAAATTAAAAAGATTTAAAAAAGAGTTCTTTTGTAATAAAACGTAACACATCATATAATAATAAAGAGTTCTTTTTTAATACTTAAATTGTTTTTTTATGATTTGTAAAACATCTTTTCTTTTTCTCTTCTCTTTTCTTTTTCCTCTTTTCTTTTCTTTTTCGTTTTTCGTTTCTTTTTCTTTTTTTCTTTTTTCTTTTCGCTCTTTTGTCTGGGTTCTTTTTTTTTCTCGCATCTCTTTTCTTTTCGTTGATCGTTCGTATGTTTAATAGTGAAGGAAAAGACCTTTACCTTTTCCGCTGAAACTGACAAATGCGCCCGCAGACCGGCAACCTTCCCGAGAAGCTTCGAACCACCACCACCACTTACGTCCCCTAAGACGTTCAATATATACGAATCAAGGGGAGAGATCGGCACTTGCGAGCAAAGGGCCTTCGCGCCACCTAACGGGCCAAGCGTGTACCAAACGTACGGACTGATGCAAATTCGGACGCTAATTTTGAAATGAATGATCGGGCGGTAGACGCCACTTATTGTTTGTCGTTGCTTATTCATTTTGCGGAATTATATTTTAACGGTATAATGTTGCTGAATGATATTTTTATTTAAGTTTGGGCTCGTTCAAAATTCTTTGAATTAATAAAGTAAATTATAATATAATATCTAGTTATAATTATGATTATAATATAATATTGTAGTTATAATTACATATATTTACCTGTATATACGAGGGTAGTTCAATAAGTCTTTAGAATGACCAACAGATGGCGCGCGAATCGCTCCAAATCATCTGTTTTCAGTCAGCACCACTCCCGACTAGATATATGGTGCAGTCACAGTCCACATCTTCTGAGTTTACGTGTTTTTATAACCAATTGAAAAAAAAATTGCTTGTTAAGAAAAATGGAAAAAAACGAGTTCAGAGCGGTAATTAAACATTTTCATTTAAAGGGTTTAACTCCATATGAGATAAAAAATGAATTGGACTCAGTTCATGGCACATCTGCCCCAGCCTTAGCAACGGTTTATAACTGGGTAAATGAATTTAAGCGTGGTCGTACATCAATAAGTGACGAACCACGTTCAGGAAGGCCCGTAGAAGCAACTACTCCCGAAATCATCAATAAAATCCACGATATGGTGTTGAAGGATAGAAGATTAAAAGTGCGTGAGTTAGCTGAGGCCACAAGGATATCTATAGGTGCAGTTGTTTCAATTCTACATGAAAAATTAGGCATGAAAAAGCTATCGGCAAGATGGGTGCCGCGTTTGCTCTCAGCTGAGAATAAACGCAATAGAGTGGTCGCCTCTGAGGCTCTTTTGGCGCGCATAAGTCGGAATCCTGAGGAATTTTTTCGTCGATTTGTGACTGTGGATGAAACATGGATACACCACTACACTCCTGAGACAAAGGAACAATCCAAACAGTGGATTTCCACAGGCGAACCAGCTCCAAAGAAGGCAAAGACCGTAAAGGCAGCTGGTAAGGTTATGGCTACAATTTTTTGGGATGCACGTGGAATTATACTTATTGACTACTTGGAAAAGGGTAAAGCAATTACTGGTGAGTATTATGCATCATTATTAGAGCAGCTGAAAGAAGAAATTTAAAAAAAACGACCACATTTGGCGAGAAAAAAAATTCTCTTTCATCACGACAACGCCCGAGTTCACACATGCTTCGTTTCAATGGCTAAAATTGAAGAACTAAAATTCGAATTGGTCGAACACCCACCGTATTCACCAGATTTAGCCCCCAGTGACTTTTTCTTATTTCCAAACTTGAAAAAATGGCTCGGTGGACAGAGATTTACGGACAACGAAGACGTCATTGCCTCTGTAAGTGCTTATTTTGAGGAACTTCCGAAAACGCACTTTTCTGAAGGATTAAAAAAACTTAAAAAGCGATTGACCAAGTGTATAGAGCTCCAAGGAGATTATGTTGAAAAATAAAAAAAAATTTACTCAAAAAAATTGTTTTTATACTTTATTCTAAAGACTTATTGAACTACCCTCGTATTATTATAATTATTTGGTCTTCATAAAGGGATGTAAATTACAGACCCGACTTTTTACTTTTATACGGTTTAGGTATTTCAATGTTAAAAAAATATTTCGGAAAAACATGTTGTTTTTTATGCTGTCCGGAAATTAATGGAATTTAGCTTGAATAATTTTTATTAATAAATATTATTAATATTGTGGATAGACAAAAGTCGATGAATAATTAAAATCTCCCGACTTGATGTTTGCCGACTGAGAAGTAAATAATTACTTATAATGCAGCTTCAAACTCGGAACAGAATATTAACGACCAATCAGCTTTTCAAACTATAATTTTTTTCTTTTTATATTATGGTCGTGGGGGTCTCTTGGAGGACGCCAACATGCCGTTATGTATGCGTACGTTTTTAAAACTACGAAAATGTATTATTGTCTCATCATAACATATTTTTTATATGTAATAAAGAGAGAATACCTTATGAATGCTTTAAAATTTTTTTTTAGTATTGCTATATAATTGCAAAAATTATTTTCACAAAAGAATACTTTTTGTAAACTTTACAATTACATATTATAAACATAAAATGTTAATAGTACTTTCTTAAAAAATACATAAATGTTTAAAAGACTACTTTTTTAATTCTTCTCTTCCTAAGAAACAAAAATTATTTCCACAAAAGAATACTTTTTGTATACTTTACAATTACATATTATAAACATAAAATGTTAATAGTATTTTCTTTAAAATACATAGATGTTATAAAAGAATACTTTTTTAGTTCTTCTATTCATAAGAAACAAAAACTTATTTTATAAAAAGAATACTTTTTAAATACTTTTAAATTACTTATAATACGCATACTCAATACTTTTAAAATACTGAATACCTTTATTAAAAAGATAAATTTATTCAAAAAGAATACTTTTTTAACTCTTATTGAATATTTTAAGTATTCAAATTTTGCTGACATTCGTTAACTCTTAAAGAATTCTTTTTCAAAAAAGTGTGCTTGTTAGGAAAGTTATATTCACAAGGAGAGTCCACAACTTGCGGAAAATGGTTTTTGATGAGGATTGGGAAGTGGTTTCTGGTACCTAAAAATTTTGCCTACGACCCCGTACTATTGTTTCATAGGTACTTAGGGTCAAGATACGACTTATTGTACTCAAAATAGATGTTATTTTGGTAAAAAATGGTTCCTATATTTTGTAGCATAACTTTACAAATTTCTTTACCATCGAAATAATATAATAAGTTTAAAAAGCATACTTAAAGAGATTAAATTTAAACTTTGTTTTATATAAAAATATTATTCTGTTGCAAAATTATGAATAATCGAAAAACCTGACAAATAATGCATACAAAATTACTCAGTTTAAAAAATAGAAAATCCTCAAATTTTCATGCATTTTTCGTCATTAATTTTGATTGTTTTTAACTTTGCAACAGAATAATATTTTCATAGGATACAAAAATCACATTACAGCTCTTTTGGTAAATGTTTTTCTTCCTCGCAGAGGAAGGTTTATGATAGTAAAAAAAAAGTTTTGCTAAATACATGTTAGAAATATGTTTTGAGACTTAACAAATCAAAATACAGTATTTTTAGAAAATGTCTGTATGGGTATGTACGTGTGTGTGTGCGTGGATGCGTGCGTGCGTGTGTGTAAGTATGTATATGTGTGTATGGAAGTGTACCAGCATTACTCTTAATGTTTCAGGGTTTATTTTTGTTTGTCTTTTTGTTTTTCGATGTTGTTGTGTTTTTATAGCGGTTTTTCGATTTTTGGGTTTTAGTTTTTCCGGTTTTTGAATACCTTAGAAATAATATCATCGATACATCGAAAATGCGTTTAAAAGAGTATAAAATGGCATAGCACGTTTCTTACACATAAGAATTATACACGTAATTATTGTACACAATTTAGCTTTGGTCAAATTATATATAGTATATATAGCGTGGCTCGGACTGCCGTGGGCATGCGGCCCGGAACCACGGTATAGAATAACTATTAGGTAAATTATCATGAAAAGTATGATTAATTGCCAATCGGCATACGCCGTCAAGCAATCAAACATAGATCTCCAAAGGGTCATAATTTTATTTATATTTTAGCGTCAAGCACTGTATTCCGATTTAGTTAAAATTTTACAAACGGTGACGAGCAGTGCCCCTCGTCCTATTCTTTGAATTTATTATTTGCACGGCTAGCTAAGAATTGTTTCTACACGCGGAGAGTCGTGGGGTCTCGACGGTTACGACTTCCTTACCTTTCTTTCACCTTTACACGCGAAAACATAGGCGAAGCTTGTTCAAACAGACACACACATAGGAGTGAGGCAACACAAAAAAATAAAATAGTATGATCTCTATATTTAGATTTAAAATGAATGCAGTGCCTTTTATTTCACGGAGAACTTATGCGAGTGGGAGAACACGCTGTAGGTTTTATACAATAACGTTTTATCGGGTCTCCCACGAGGCACCTTGTTGAAAGTAACAAAGTTTTTCCCGTGAGTTAACAAAATTCCAATTTTTAACCAAGGTACGATCTTACAAAAATTCGCCAACAAAATTATCTCTACATCCATCTTAATTCTGAATTCTACTTTTTATTTCTAAACCGTACTAAATTTAACGTATCTAATGTTTCTACTTTAACTTTTTCTTAAAATTAGTCTTAATTTAAATTTAATTAATTGTATAAAAAATTGTATCAATAAAATTGTATCAATAATATTGTATGAAGAAAAAGAATAGTATACGCCCGGGGCAGGAAAGGCAACCCGGCGTCGAATTATTGTCCCATATGAGGCACAAAACGTGGTGACTTAGCTTAGTGTCCTTCTTGTCGATGGCGTGGAGGCTGAAGCGAGTAGCGCAGTCACACGAAGAGGTTCGGCGAGAAGTTATACAAAAAAACTAAATCAAAGTTACACAAAATTATAATTCGTAAAAAAAAATTAAAATATTATACGACTGAACACAAGAAAAAAAATCAAAGTCCAGAAGGGACTCGCGGCGCGGATGTTGGATGAAGTCCCGTAGCCAGGAAGGTGTTGGTCGCCCGGGAGGCCGGAGAAGAGTCTGCCGAGTCTGCGTTCGCTGCCGGCTCGAAGGCCGCAGCCTTGGACCCGCCTTCCACGTCACTGCCTCTGATTGGTGACTTCTCATCGTCGCCAGGCTTTTTTGAGAGCAACCCTCACGTCAGGTTGGAATCTCTGGTTCTGGCCTCTGATCTTCTTCTCCCCGAATCGCCTGATGCTGTAACAAACGTATTGCATAAGGCACTGGAAATTTCCATGCTCGCTGGGGGAGAAGTTAGGAGACATTGTATATAGAAATGTCTATAGTACATTGCCTGGCAATACTCCGTGGGCTGTTACGTAATTGCCGTACGCCTTTGGAAAGAAAAATAGGCTTCTACACTATGGAGTATTTTGCCTTACCAGGCAGATGCTTAGAACTGAGAGAGACAGAGTAAGGAGAGAGTAGCTGTGTTCTTCGAAGATTTACTTAACTTGTAGCTAATGCTGGCGACCGACGATGACGCTCGTTGCGATGATATTATACAGCGAGCTGCGAGGTCTTATAGACGTTTCAGGCGTGCCTGGGCTCGTTGCCTTTGAGAGGCAGCGGGATACAGCTCTTGATGGGCTGTTGATGATGACTGGCGCCAGATTTCCGCCATAAAAAAAAGATGCTTTTTGTTTCCTAAAAAATTAATTCGAATCTACGCAGTATTTTTTCTAAGCTACTATGATTCAGAACGCAAGGTGGAGAGACTCCTCTCGCGGTCATGGCAGGATTTCGTCTCGAAATCGGCCTTTGATGTATTAGTCGCGCGAGAGTAACGCGGAGATAATTAAAATTCTTCTCACCGCGTTACAATAGATATATTTGATCAATTCTAAATTGTGCACAATAATTACGTATACAATTCTTATGTGTAAGAAATGCACTATGCTCAATTTTGTATTGGCTCTTTTCCTTCTTTTGCTATACACAAAAAATAGTATACGCACCATGGGAAGTAAAATGGCGACCCCCGATATCACATAAATGTCACCCTCGTCTTCGGCTTGGCAATTTGCGCGTGCTATGCACTAACCAATTCTTTATAGGGATTATATAGTAAAATCCGTGTTTTTAAAAACCGTATATGAGTACGAAAAAAGTTTACGACCAGATATTCAGCGTGCATTGAAATATATTACAAAAAAGAATTTTAGCACAATTAAAATAGATAAAGTTACCCTTATAGCCGGGTTAAGGAGAGTGAATATGGCTAAATTCACATTTGAGAGCCACGTATAATTTTAAAATGCGTTACACTCCAAATTTAACGAAGGTATATTGATTGTAACATATATACTGCCAAAGTTTAAATTGGTCGAAATCACTACCCTTAAATAGAGTCTTTCGATAGATATAGAACATAAAACAAACAACAATTATAAAAAAAAAACCGACTTCGAAAAAACTCACGAAAAAGTATGAAATAATCGATTATAGCGCACTAAAAGTATGAACTAATCGATAAAAAGTATGAATAATCGATAAAAGCCTTTTTGAAGTCGGTGTCGAATTTCGCCAGTTACGGTGGTCTTACTTTAGAGGCATTATAAGTATATGTGTAAAAGATATTTTATAATAACATGAAAAGATAATTGTTCCAAAAAATTATGACGTCACAAGTATAAGTATGGTACATTTAAAAAATAATAAACCCCATTTTTTTAGTTCGAACCAATTTTAATGTTTCTGGGTTTATTTTTTTCCTTAAATATTTCTCTACAAAGTTAATGGAAGAAATTTAAAAAATATTATATCTATGCTTATTGAAACCAAATTGTTTATAAAATTGTAAGCGTTTGCTTATAAATATTTAGCTTTTTGTTACCTTTGTAAAGAACGTTAACGTTGTTAAGAAACGTTTAAGGAAAAAATAAGCTCCGAAACATTAAAATTAGTTAAGAAATAAAAAGAAAAATTGCGGTTTAAGGCGATGTTAAACCCCTCTATTAATGATAAATACGGGGAAACACTTTTTTAATTTAATTCTCAATTTTGAGAAATTATCTCTCTGAAAGGTTGTTGTTTTTGGTCGAGACAACAACATTTCAGAGAGATATTTCCTATAAATTGAAAATTAAATTAAGTATTTTTTGTTTTATGCCTAATATCTAACGAAAGACCCTCAAGCGGCAGTGAGGGTAATTATTTCGATGCTTCACTCAATATCTCGTTGTAAAATTGCTGATGTAACTCATATATGTTTAGGAACTCAGATTGTACTGTTACCCATCTCTATAATTTTACTCTTATGGTGAAAACAGTGATGAAAAGTCTATAATATTTGATATTGTCTAGATTTTTATGTTGTTTAGGGGTTGTTTTTCCATAAATTAATAATTTAATTGTCCAAAAGTTGAATATCGCACTTGCGAAATATTTGTTACGTTGTAACGCTATAGGTAAGCTTCAAACGTGTGTTAAAAATTATTTGGGGATCTCCTTTAATTATTGTATTAAATTATGTATATATTGTAAATAAGTATAATATTAAATATCTTCTACATCAAGGGGCACGGTAGCGCCCGATGGCAAGTATAAGAACTAAGGTTCAGTACGAAGCCAAGGGGCGCACCATCGCCCTATTTATACGCCTAGTTGTGTTTTTCTAACCTCTTCAAAATTTTTTATAACATACTTACATATCGTTAAGTTTAACTCTATCATATATTTGTTTGAGATCGTCGAATGTTCTTGAAGCCAACAATTCTAGTTCGGCTTGAAATTCTTCTTTTAGTAATAAATGAGGATCACCATCATGATTATGTAGAAAACTAACTTGTGGCTCATCCAAATTATTCAAATTTTCAACATATATTAATGCTTGGCAACGTGTTGTTAATCTAGTACAGCATCGAAAGATGGTACTTGTTCCTCTCCTGTCAAGATGGTAAGTATATCCTCCGTAATGATACCTAACGGTATTATTGTGTTTCCCTCTTAAACGTATCATCTCCAAAAACAAAACAAAATTTAATTGATTATTTTATTTATAAACGTAGCAAGTTTTTTAGTTCATTGTAAGATAAATGTTTAAAAATGAACAATGAGCAAAGAACAACAATAAATTGAAAATTGTAAACGCTTTTAAAAATTGAGAAAAATATTGAAAATTATGAAAAATTTAACAAATTGTGAAAAATTTTTAAAATTGTAAAAAAAATTTAAAATTGAAAATTGTGAAAACTTTTGAGAATTCTAAAAAGTTGTGAATATTGTGAAAAATTTTGAAAAGCTAGTTTGTATTAACATTGAATGAGTGGGTCCCACTTTTTAAGCCAACACAGTGGCTAGACAATTAAGTCGTGAATAAGGTTCTATACGTAACGCGAGGTTGAAGTCGAGCATCTCTTGGTGGTCCGCGAGCTGGGTACCTTCCCGTTTGAATCAACGTGTCCACGAAAAAAAAGTATGGTTTCTTAAATATTTTGACATGTAGCACTTGAATCAGGAGGTCATTCTTTGTAAAAAAATGGGCCAAAATTGTTTAAAATGCAATTGCTAAACTAAAAAAAATATATTTTTGTTCAAAAAGTATTTTTTTTTCCCAAAATGTTGATTTAAAAAGTTATGATTATTTTAAGTTTCATATTAGTAATTTTTATAAACTTTGGGCAAATTTTTTTAAAAAACTAAAAGTTTGCTAAAAATTAGTCAAAGAATCAGATACATTCGGATAATTTGTACAATTTTACTTTTTTGTTTAAATTTATTCATAAACAATTAAAATTTTAATAACTTCAATTTACTACAAAAAAAAAATTTACCCGATTCTTTCACTAATTTTGAGCAAAAGAGGTTCTTAAAAAATTTTACGTAGCACATTTAGTTTTTAAGAAAAATATCCCCAAAATTGAACAAAATTGCAAAAATGAAACTTTAAAAAATCATAACTTCTAAATAAACAATTTAGGAAAAATAGTTTAAAAATATTTATTGCTTAAAATTACCTCTATTACAGAAAATAATACATTCAAAATAATTTTTTTTTCTTATTTGTTTAAACAATTGTATTCGACAAAATATAGGACGATTTTTTACAAAAAAAGATCTCCGGATTGGTGTTCTACGGGTCAAAATAGATAAGAAAATATACTATGTTCCCGTGGACATATCCAGCTTGTCTTTTCAATTCATATTTTGTAATCAATTTTTTTTAAATCGAATAGTTTTTGCGTAAAAAGACTATATCTTTGGTTGATATTTTTTATGTACAAATTCCCGCGTGACCAACAAATTTTTTTTAATATTTTCTATATATTTTTATAAAATATTCGAATATACCGCAAAACAACAAGTATTATATGACAAGTGAGTAATTTATACCTATATATATATATATATATATATATATATATATATATATATATATATATATATATATATATATATATATTATCAATTAATTGACTCGCAGAGTATGGACGGGGGGAGTGGTTATACGTCTGCAGGGCATCAACTGGCCTGCGCTCGGCGAGAAAATCATCGGAGAAAATGCCGATGTGTGTGCGAAGGAGAGAGACAGAGAACGGGAAGGAACGAGATCGAAAGCGGTCCAAAAAATGTCTATTCTCTGTCGGTATTATTTCCGTCCTTATAAAGTCTTAAAACGTTCATGCTAAATTTTACTTATTCAAGGACTAAGGCGATGATATTCATAATGTAAATATAGTCTATCAAAAATTCAATAAAACCGCTAATATTTTTCTGATTATTTATTCAATTTTAATGTAGCGTTGCTTATTATTTTCCAAATAATTTTTTAACGAGCTGACGGAAGAATATTATAAAATAACCGTTAGACTATCTCTCCAAGTACATATGTGTCACCTTTAATAACATAGAGACATTTTTCTGAAGTGCCGAATCTCTGGCAATTAATGCAGCAGGAAGACCAACTCGATTTGGAACATCGATTTTTCACGATTAGCTTTCGTATTCTGTAAATAGTTGTGAAATGTAACTTAATTTTTACGAGCTGATTACATCGTCATATAAATGATACGGATGTAATGGTGAAAATTACAAAAACCACTGCCGGTTGACCGGGCCTCCCTGCTGTGAAAAGTACCTTTGCTGATTCGCGATTACTTGATGTCTACGCGCATAGCTCGTCGTAGAATTCTTACGTTCTAACGAAGGGGAAGTTAACCTAACACCCGCATCTTGGATGATAATAATTTAGAGCGGACCGCGTTGAAACAAAATCCTTACCACAACAATATCGCTTCCCCTTAAGCGGCATGTTGGTACTCAGAGAAGCGAAGCGTCTCCCGCGTGCGGCTGCGGGATCTGATGCTATGAGATCGATAAGTGTATGCAGCTGCCGGTAGAATATGGCCTACACAGTCAAAATAATAAGGAATAGAATATAAGAATTTACATTGTTTAATATAACTATATATATATCAGGAATATGTTCTTATTTTCATATATATATATATATATATTGTTGTGACCGAGCTCGAACGTTGCGCGATTCGAACAACGAGAATCGCGCATAGCAACCCCTAGCAACGAGATCAACGACGTCGCGGATGTTATTGTTTATGTTTAGTCTGATTCTGATAGCTGTTGAGAACAGTTGTGTTTACGTTCGAATAAAGAGTCCGAGTTCAAGTGTGCTTTTCTATAAATACGTGTTGTCATTCTGATTACCCGAACCCAATCATAACATTTTGGGGGCTCGTCCGGGATAGTGTTTTCGAAAAAGGGATTTAGTGAAAAAGGGACTTTGGCAATTTACAGTTACGCCATTTGGTTTATGCAACGCACCTGTGCCTTTTCAACGTTTAATGGAAAAATTACTCAGAGACTATCTTTCAAAATTCTGTTTAGTCTATTTGGATGACGTTATGGTATTGGGAAAGTCATTTGATGAGTTAATAATTAACCTGAAGAAAGTGTTTGTTCGTTTTCAAGAAGCAGGATTACGTCTTAATAAGAAGAAATGTGTTTTCTTCAGAAGGCAAGTTGAATATTTAGGATATATCGTTTCAGAAGAAGGAAAAACAGCTGATCCAAAGAAGATTGAATCTGTGGTAAACTGGCCAATTCCTCATAACAAAATGGCTGTGTTGAGTTTCGTGAATTTCTGTGGTTATTATAGGCGACTTATTAAAGGTTTTGCTGACATAGCTAAACCTTTATATAGGTTAACTGAAAAATCGGCTAAGTTCATATGGTCAGAGAAAATGTCAAAAAGCTTTTTCGAGATTGAAAGAGGTTCTTACACCACCTCCAATTTTGGCATTTCCTTCTGTTTCTTCTGAATTTATTTTAGACACTGACGCTTCTGACCATGGAATTTGGTCGGTTCTTTCTCAGAAACAAGATGGAATCGAACGTGTCATAGGTTATTATAGTAGAGTCCTTTCAAAATCAGAGATAAATTATTGTCACTCGACGTAAACTGCTTGCTATTATAGAATCGTTACAAAATTTTCATCATTACCTTATCGGTAAACCTTTTATTATTAGGACTGATCATTCTTCTTTAACTTGGTTATTGTCGTTTAAGGAATTGGATGGACAATTGGCTCGTTGGTTAGGGAAATTGGATCAGTACAACTACAAAATTATTCACAGGAAAGGCAATTTACATGGAAATGCTGATGGATTTTCAAGACGGCCTTGTGAAGATTTCTCCTGCAAATATTGTTCCAGAGTAGAAGAAAAATTCAATAATGTAGAAAAAATTTGCCGTATCATTTTTGAAGAAAACACATCAGAAGAATGGAAGAATAGTCAGGCAAAAGATGAAGCTATTTCTTTCATTTGTCAAACGAAAGAATTACAGAAGAAACCAGAATGGCAAGAGATTTCATCGATGGACGTATTAACCAAAATCTATTGTTCTCAATGGGATTCGTTAATACTAATTGATGTGATTTTGTATAGAGAATGGGTTTCAACGAATTTAGATTACAATATCCGTCAATTAGTTGTTCCTCAACATAAAATTAAAGATATTTTGGAAGAAGCACATGATTCACCATCTGGAGGACATTTCGGAGTAAACAAGACTTTAGATAAAATTAGAAAAAGATTTTATTTGGCTACTTGTAAAAGAGATGTAGAAAATTGGTATAAATCTTGTGAAGTCTGTGTTTCAAAGAAAGGTCCTCCAGATAAAGGTTATGGTGAGATGAAAATTTGTAATTCAGGAGTTCCATTTGAAAGACTTCAAATGGATATCTTAGGCCCATTTCCACTTTCTTCTTTGGACAATAAATACCTCTTAGTTGTCACAGACTGTTTTTCAAAATGGGTTGAAGCTTTTCCTCTCTCAAATATGAGAACAAAAACTATTGCTGAGATTTTTGTTGATCAGATTGTTTGTAGGTATGGGGTACCTTTAGAGGTAAATACTGATCAAGGAACGAATTTTGATTTGAAATTGATTAAAAATTTATCTGAGTTGTTAGGAATCAAGAAGACAAGAATGACACCATTACACCCACAATCAAATGGACAAGTAGAAAGACAACACCAAACACTATCTCTACACTATCTCACAAGATACATAAATGAAAATCAAAAAGACTGGGATCGCTGGATTTCACTATTTTTGTTAGCTTACAGATCCTTCAAACATGCGACGACTGGAACTACTCCGGCTGAGATGTACACCGGTTCCGATCTGAGGCTTCCTTTGGACTTTTTTCGCGGATGTCTACCAGAGGAGGTCGAGATTGAAGGAGACGGGGATTACGTACACAAGCTTCGGAGGAAACTCAGCGAGAACCACAAAATGGCACGAGACCGTATTCACTTACAATCGGAAAGAACGAAGTCTTGGTACGACAAACGAGCTCTCAACATTGAATATTCCCAAGGCCAAAAAGTTTGGTTCTTCAACCCTCAAAGAACCAAAGAAAAAGCACCAAAACTCCAGTCAAATTGGGTAGGACCTTGGGAAGTTGTGAGGAAAATTAATGACGTCGTTTATTGTATTCGTCGTTCACCAAGACATAAATCCAAGATAGTCAACATCAATCGTCTTGGGACTTACACTGAGAGAGACACCCGATAATGAAGACTGCTCTGCTCACGGTTCTTTTGAGCTGTGGTTTTTCCCGTGGGCGTGAAGGTAAATACCGGAGCAGGGACTTGAGGTGACGTTCCACAGCATGCCAACTTCCCCCCTCTTGTCTGAAGACCGATTTCGACCAAATAAGAAGGATGATTGAAGTAGATTGTTCCAGAGACGGATCCGTCTTAGTCCTGTTAAGTGATGATTGGTATCGCATCTGTAAGCATTGCTCGGTAACTTGATGCCAAGGATGGGTCAAGGTAGAGGATGTTGGTGTCGGTTCCTGTAAGTCATCATTGGATTGTAAGAGGATCAACCCGCTTGAAGGATGGATGGTTATGATTGTCGGGACGACAATCTGAAAAGGATAGGGCAATGTTGTGACCGAGCTCGAACGTTGCGCGATTCGAACACCGAGAATCGCGCATAGCAACCCCTAGCCACGAGATCAACGACGTCGCGGATGTTATTGTTTATGTTTAGTCTGATTCTGATAGATGTTGAGAACAGTTGTGTTTACGTTCGAATAAAGAGTCCGAGTTCAAGTGTGCTTTTCTATAAATACGTATTGTCATTCTCATTACCCGAACCCGATCATAACAATATATATAAATATACAAACCAATGTAAATTCTTATGTTCTATTCCTCATTATTTTGGCTGTGTAGGCCCATAAGCTCCCAGGGCATATAATAGACCCAACCAAGAGAGCAAGTGAGAAGTGGACATGCTGCAGATCGCGCACGTGTATATACCTAGTCCTGTAGAATAAGCACGAAAAATTGCAAAACTCAACATCAGATGGTACCCTGGTTCTTTTTGCATGAACTTATAGAAAACATGTCTGAAAAGATATTTGAATATTGATGCCACTCATAATTTGTTGTCTGGAGCACGTAAAAAGTCGGTAAAATGGTCCTAAATGGTTTTTGGTATGTAGCAGCGAACAAGAAGCTCAAATGTAAATATGTTGCTTATACTTGCAGGTATTGGAAATATCTTCAAAATAAATTTAAATTATTATAGTCGCAACTTTCAGTAATTAGTGCTGGGAGTAAAACACGATATCTAAGAAGAGTTGAAGTATCGATAAAAAAATCAGATACAATTACCGATGAAATGTTGTATAATAAATCGGCGATGTATAACGGGCATTTGCGCGCTACAGAGGCGCTGTCGAGGTTGAGGCGATTATCTAACCGGCATAAAAAAACAGCGATAAACAGCGATTTTACATGTTTTTTCGTTTGTTTTCTACTATTTTTAGGTTATAACAAATGAAAAACAATAAGAAAGTTGCGCAGACCACCTGGAATTTTTTTACCGGTATGATAATCGCCTCAACCTCGATGTGGACCTTGGTCGCAACGAAGCGCGGGGGTAGCGGCAACCGCCTTTGGGATAGTTCGTCGAGATAATGACGAATATTGCATCAGTTTTTGAAATATTTCCTAGCTGTGCAAATCGGTAACAATTTACTTCTTTATGCATTTTGTTTTATTTTAGTCCATATTCATCATGGACGCGTGTATACACTTGAACCTAATGATGCAAAAAAGTTGCCTTAAACATTATTACACAAGAAAGTTTATTTTTTAACAACAATTCGCATAATAATATGATTCTTATCGCTTATTAGTGAAAAATACATATTATTATGTGAATCATTCTTAAAAAATACATTCTTTCTTATAATAGGTTGCGTGTACGGAGACACCTTTTTTAGTTGCACAATGAATAATATGGCATATCTGGGCATAATTTGGCACATCCTTTAATTGTAGCTTCCAACCTGGCGTAATGCACATAATATGGCATTTTATGGCATAGCTTGACATGTTATGGCATAGCTTGGCATAAAATAGCATAGCTTGGCATAAGATGGCATAGTTTACCATGTTATGTCGTGATATGGTGTAATTATGCGCATTTGTGTATATTTTTTAATCAATTATTTGTATATAATTATTAAAACAACCATATTTCTACAAATAGTCAGGTATAAATTTTATTATTAAAAAAATTACATAATAATAGTTATAATGTTATTACAATACGTGATACATATATTAAATTAATTAGTGTGTCGCCCTAAAATACCTTTTACAGTAGTAACATTAATAAATTGCTTACGTAATTTTAATAATATACATGGTCTGTGTAATTGAGAGTATTTTACAACATTAACATGGACTTTTTCTTCAGCATTGACAACTTTCAAATGTGTAATATCAATATTGTCAACAAAAAAGTTACTTGCAATTTTTAGACCATGAAAAAAAATTACTACTACTTTGTAGTCATTATCATACTTAAATTTACAAATTTTTGAAATAATTCTAAATGTCTCATCAGTCGTTTGAAAAACAGAGTTATTTGTTCGCTGACAATGCAAATATTTATTAGTAGTATAACGATTTCCATTAAAGATCATTTTTTTAAATATTTTACATTCGGTCACAGCAGTTACGTCAAATATTTTCTGAAGAGATTGTAATTCTGTTTTTGTTAATGTGTGTGCTTTTCCGCGTCCTATTAGAATACATTCTTCAATTTTACAAATATTTTTTAGTTTAGCTTTATCCAATTTATTGCAATATGACTGGACTCTTTCAGAAATTAATTGATTTTGTTGTAAAAGAGGCAATTGTTGATATATTAACATTTTAGAGACAATTTGTGTAGCAATACGATAATTACATTTCTTGATTCGCAATAATAATTTATTTTCATTTTCAAATGGAAAAGTACTTGCATTGTACAGCGGCCCTCAATTTTTAACAGTTTCAGTAAGATGATTTAATAAATGCACATTGTAATGCATGTACTTCTTTCCGTATAAAAATTGAAAATTCACAATAAAATTTATTAACAATTTTCTAGCATTTTCTAACATTTCAGGTGTTATAGAGTCTTCTAACAAAATATTCATAGCACAAACAAACGTAGCCAAGTTATTATAATATTTTTTTGGAAGTATTCCATGCAGACAAATCAAGGAATAAAATATTAACCATGTTAGCCATTCTGATGCAGCCAATTTGCTCTTTCCTTGATACTTCTTGAAAATTTTTGCAATACAATTCGGAGGCCTTATAGACAATTAACTATGATCGATAATGTGCAATTTATTTGGAGAGCCAACATAATATTTCTCTTTAGCATTGGTTAGTATAATCGTTGTATAAAGTTCCGTGACACCTAAAATACACGCATGCATGAAGTCAACAATCATTCCATTAACTAGATCAAAATGTTTGAGATTCATTAGAGATGGTGGGCCTTTAATTCTAGTAATATTCTGTGAGTTACTCCTATGTGCGAAAAGCATTTTTTCTTTTATTGAATCATCAGTTCTTGGAACAGGAACTGGTAGTATCATAGGATACTTTCTTACGCCATCAACTGATACAGTTGGATGTTCACAGTATGTACCATCAGTTCCGTTAAATTTTTTCATTGACAGCATAGCACAACGAGCTACTGAATCGACGCAGCAACCAAGTGGAAATACTTTACTGATTATTTCTTCTCCATTCCAATGCCACTTAAATTCTTCTAATTATAACTGATTGGCCTGATCAACAAATGATTTTAAATATAGATTCATGGTGGGTTCTTTTTTTGCAACCCATAAACCAGCAAGTAGCATATGATTCCTTCATAGATAATCAGGTAGTTCATGTATCATAATTTAGATAGGCCAAATAGATATGTTTGAACAATCCGATGCCTAGCAACCATCGGTATTTATCGTATAAGAGAAAATGAACTTATTGCCTAAGAGATCATATTTTTCTGCACAATTTTTATAAATGTTTCCATCATAAATATCTAATGCATCTTCATTTTGTTTTTTTCTATGAAATCTGTGGAAAATATTTTTCTGTACATTTTCATTTGAAAAGAGACTTTCTAATTGTTTACGAATATCTAGTTCAATGAAAAAAGATGCAGCATGTCCTGAATCCTGCTTAGCGTCACACTTGCATATAGAGTTTGGTGTTTGGTCAATACGTCTATTGCATTTAGTACATAACATATGATAAGTAACTAAATCGTTGTTAACATCCAATAACTTTTTTACCATATACTTTGTTACTGGTAGAACGTTTGAGTCAAAAGTACAGTTGAGCATTTCAAAGATATCAAGTATTGTATTCCACGTCAATGCATGTTTTCTTGCAATTTTTAGAGTCATTAGAAGCAGTTCTGCAACATTAACATTTCCACAAGCACAAACAGGTTTACAAAGTTGGTCGTTGTGCTGTTTATTATGACTGGATACATCATTCATCTAATATATAAAAAGTTTGCATAACTTATTAGTAGATTTTATAAAAATATAAAATAAAATTATAATAAATATATATATATATACTATAATAATGTAGTTGTATAGTTACATATTCATTGGACTTTGGACATATTCACATTTTATATAATATTTTAATAATAAACTTTACCTTGACAGGCTGGTCTTCAGTAGTTTTTTGAAAATCAATTGGCTCCGATATGTTCAAACTATTATTAGAAGTTGTGTACTTATCATAGTTTTCAACTTCGTCAGCAATTAATAACTTTCTCTCTATAATAATTATTTAAATATAAGTAAATGCAAGCTAGATCAATAAATTGAGTGTCCAAAAAATGTTAACTTACTTTGAAAATAGAATATATTAATAAATTTACTTCTTGGTCAACATAACCTTTTTTCATTAATAAGCTTTTTATATATACTTCTTTTTTCTTAATAATTTTTTATCAGACTTAGTCAGTTAAGTAGTCTTTGATTTAATCATACCAGAAACTCGACAAAAATGATTTGAATACTTTTTTGTTGCACAAAATTATAGCACAAAAATAAACAGTATATATACATATCTGTATCGTTCCAACCCCATACATGCATAGTACCTCGAACGGTTTTTCGATTGTTGAATTATACAAAATTTCTTGGTCTATATAGTCTTGCTGTGATTAATACCATTAACGTTTTTTATATTATTATATTATACGTTTACACTATAGAGTTTACACAGTTAATGACAATTTACGATATCTTTTCAAGTCAAACAATAACGTTTGCGATGGAGCGTTCGTTTTTGAAAACACTGCGACCTGCGTGCCCGTATACCCGACGCCCGCATCGCGGGCGCGTAGTACGACCAAAACATACACGCGGCGCGCTCACTTAGGGAGCGCAGAAGAACTAACCTCAAGTGGCGCCGCTGCCCGTGTGCTAAATGCAGCCGCCACACCAGTCGGTGCCGCCACACACCCAAAGAGAGAGAGAGAGATTGATTGATTGATTGATAACAATATTTATTATGCCAAGGTCTGGCTAGACCGAATGGCAAAGGAACATACATAACAAACATGTTTTAAATTATACAGTAGCAATACATATGATAAAGTATAACAAAGAATATATATAACTTATAAAAAGAAAAAAACATGTGATATCGCAATTTCAAAAACAAACATAATTCGGTACAAAACATCGCAAAATTTAACACAATACGCAAAACTTAACACAATACCATAATTTAACAAAATAATTAATAAAAAGTACAATACGCTCTCTACAGAATTAAACTTAACTATTTATCTCTAAGGTTAATAAATGTTTATATAACGCAGTCTTAAATGCAAATACTGTTTCTTTAAGGCGAATATTAACTGGTAGCGAGTCCCAGAATTCCATTGCTCGGATCGAAAACGTGTCCCGATATGTTGCAGTAGTGGCCGTTGGAATATTAAATTGCGATAAGTTTAGTCTTTCAGAACGCCGTGTATTCGCATCAATTTTATGAAACAGATCGTATAGATATGCAGGTTCAGCCTACGCAAATATTTTGTAGGTTAATACACCCAAAAAGTAATTTCTCCGTGATACAAGCGAGAGACAGTTTAATTTATCAAAATAAGGTTTTAATGTTGCGTCACGTCGCAAGCGAAAAATAAAACGTACTATTGTGGTAAAGAGCCGCTGTAACTTAACAATTAGATAGTGGGACATATTATTGAAGACTAAGCACGCATAGTCGAAATGTGGCATTATAAGCGCGTTAACTAATAATTTCTTAATGTCGCTCGTTAAGAAATTACCTCTAAATCTTAATTTATGGAGAATACCATGAACCCGAGAACATATTTGCGCAACATGGGCAATCCAAGACAAATCATCAGAGAATATCAGACCTAAATTTTTCACAGAATTCTGAAGGGGAATTACAGCACCATCAACAATTATAGGCGGTATTTGATGCTTGTCTAGTCGCATAAGATGCTGTGTAGATGCTAACAGAATAGCCTTAATTTTACCAACATTAAGTAAAAGACCACATGACCGGGCCCACGCGACTACAGCAGCAGCGTCATCATTGAGCTTGGCTATAGTAGATGCAAATTCGGAAGGTTTACACTGAATATATATTTGTAGATCGTCAGCAAACAGCATGCAATTTTTATTACAATGCCTTAATACAGATAATATGGAATTAGTAAAAATCAGAAAGATGATTGGTCCTGGCGTTGAGCCTTGGGGTACGCCAGAAGTGTTTCGCATGAAGTCGGATATATTGCCGTCCAGACCGAGGACTGCTTGATAACGATTACTTAAATAAGAGTGTATCCATAAGATAGCTTCATCGGAAAAGTTGAGCTCTCGCAACTTTATGAGTAAGAGTTCATGATTTATGCAATCAAACGCTGTTTTAAAATCAAAGAGTAGCAAAATGGTCACTAACCCTGATTCAACACCTTTGCGGATATCTTCTGAGATTTTTAATAAGGCCGTTTGTGTGCTGAAGCCGCTACGAAAGCCGGATTGGAAAGGAGATAAGACTTTATTTTTCTCAAGAAAATCTGTTAACTGCTGAGTAATAAGCGTATCTAATATTTTAGCAAAGTGCGATAAATTCGCTACAGTTCTAGTGTCAGAGGGACTAACTGGAGACGAAATTTTGCTAAGAGGCACAATCAAAGATTTTTTCCATAGATCTGGATCACAGCAGGAAGTGATGGAAAGATTAAATAAGTCAGTTAAAAAAGGCAGAATACTGGACAACACAGTTTTGAAATATGACAGAGCGAGTCCGTCATAACTTTTACCTTTTGCTTTATGCGAGCACGCTAACATAGCTTGGTATACTTCTATTCTGGTAACACATCGGAATGAAAAAGATAGAGTATTTGTATCGGACGGAACAATTAAGATTTCTTGAACACGCGCTAGAGAGCAGTTTGAGTGCCGACAAGAGGTAGCTGAGTAATGATGTATTAGTTCATCAGGAGTGAAGACATCAAGCGATGACTTATTTTTCTCTTTGACGAGACCAAATTTATTCAATAAGGCCCAACATTTAGATTTATTGGAACTGTCAGATAGCGACTTCAAGCAGTATTGATCGCGTGCTATTTGAATTTCTTTTTTCAGCTGTTTACGGAGATTTTTATATTGTAAGAGAAGTTGCGCATTATTACTACGTATGGCTATAGTTTATAGGTACGATCGCGTGTTTTACAATTGTTTTTAAGTTCTGCATTAAACCAAGGCGCCAACCGCTTACGAATTCGACGTCTATTGAAAGGCGCGTGTTTATCGAGCACACCTATAGTAACTGCCTGGAAGAAATTTAGAAATTCATTGGCATCGTTTGGGCTATTATTTCGTAAACTATCAAGACTTTTTAGTAGGTCATCAGCAAACGATTCAGCAGAGAAATTTCTAAAATCGCGCGATGTAATATCAAAATGATGCTTAACTAAACTTTTAAGGTTGTAATCAATAATTAGACAATCATGACAGTTTATGAATGGAGATGTTGATTTTTGAAATGATATAATTTTATCTGCAGAGTCAGTGAGAATCACATCCAGCCACGTGTGAGATTTTTCCTTGTGATGTGTGGCGCCAAACGGGACAAGATAAAGTGCATTCTCAAATATTAGGTTGCGCAGGTGTATACCGTAATAAGAATCATTGAGAAGATCCGAGTTTAAATCACCATGGAGAATAATATTTTTGTATAGGTGTGCAAATTTATGAAATGTTAAAAAATAATTTGTTAGGACATTCCCTTTCGGCCGTCAATAAATAGAGCTTAGTAAAATAGGTTGATCAGCGCGCGGTCTGACTTCAACAAATATGTATTCGGTTTCATTGATATCGCTAATTTTTGGTGCATGAAGAACCGTATATGGTAAGCCACTGCGAATATAGCATGCAACTCCGCCCCCTTGTATAAATTCACGTTTACCTGTTTTTGATGGTAAGCCTCTGTCATTGCGCACAAGTGAAAAATTCGCTATAAAGTATGAGGATTCCTTGCGCTTTGGAGTAAGCCATGACTCAGAAATTAATAAAACATCAATATATTTGTCAGAGAGAAATGCTTCAATTTCAAATAAATGATCTCTTATTGAGTTTGCATTTATGTGGGCAATACGTAGAAATGACCGAGAGTTTATATCTGCGCGTATAGGGTGCATCGGTCGAGGAGAAAGTCATGAGATTTTCTCAAGATCGGCTTCAGTTGGAATGCAGATTCTTTCAGATTTGTCGTTTTTGCGCACAAAAAGATTTCCGTCCCGTACCCACATATATTGATATTTGAATTCACTGGCTCTTTCTTTAGCTAGTAAGCGCAGATTATGTAAAATAGGAGGTAACATTTCAAATAAGTTGATTGGACTTTCGTCTGTACCAGGCACGATATCACAAAATTTTAATACACCAAATTCACGTTTAATTTTTAGAACATAGTAGAGAGTATTTACAGACTTAAACTTAACAATAAAAGAAAAAGTCGTTTGTTTTGTTCGACCTGTCTTAGTTTGATTAGTTGCAGATTGAGCGAGGACTGATTCGTTATTTGTCAACTGATTTATCTCTGTTTGATTCTTGTCCGATTCATTAGCATTTAAACTGTTCGATGCTTGACTCTTAGCAACAATTTTACGCACTTCAAGAATATCATTGCATAGATGATCTAGCTTCAGACGTTTTAAAATAGCATAAGTAAGTTCATCAAGAGGGACGTTACATGAGTATGGTATACCGCCAATTTTTAAATCTGCACTAGAAGCTGCACTAACCCGCAATTCTTTTAACTGATTTAATTCACTGCGCATCAGAATAGTTTCTTTCTCAAGCGAACGCAGTTGATTTGAGTGATCAAGTAACGTATTCAATAGCGAATCGATTTTAGCACCATTTGCCGTGACCGCATTGAAAATCGCTGAGAATTGTTGAGCTGGTGTAAAGTCTTGCCAGCCGTCTGGTAAACCTGACATTGTAGGAAGCGTATTTATTACAGCAGAGGGAAGAGGACAGTCGACGGTCGAAGGATCTACAGTCGCGATTTCTGCGTCTAAACTTTCCGTTGCTTTGTCTAGAGTTACGTCACCGAGGCCCCGAACGCTATCATAAACAGATGAGCGCGCGCTAACAGTACTAGATGAAGGAGTCGAGGTATCGTTCGAACCAGATGATCGACTACGACGAAGAATATCACGAAATGCACGAACACAACAATGATCAGATGGCTTATTTTCGATGTAGCCTAATGCGCAGCTGGGATGAAATTTGCTGCGGCACTCCGAGCAAATATAATGCTTAAATACAATTTTACGCCGACACTTTTTGCACTTGATCATCGGGTGAAGATGATTTTTTATTTAAAACAGCCGAACCTGCGCACTGAACAATTGTAATGTTTTAAAACTAAGATTTTCTAATAAAATGATTAATATAATTTAAAAATAATGTAATCACTGAATTTGCTGATTTACGACACTTTTCGTAGATATCGATACGCATGCGCAAAATATATTATAGTTAAAAGATTCGAACACATTAGATACAAGTAGAATAAATTATATTTTTCAATATTTTACTATTACACTCGCACATAGACACAAACGTTTATTTTACTAACATGTACTTGCTCGAGAGTTTTTCGATGATACACACACGCTATCACAATCCGAGCAGAATATTTGTAGTCTGGTCATCTGTCTCGTCACACTATCGGCTTGGCTCGAAGCAATATGGCAGGATGTCGACAGAGACAAGCAAGCAATACGAAGCAAACAGAAAATCGGTCTCCCTGGTTTCAAAACGTCGAGCCGTGACCAAAACGCTCGCAGAAACAAGAACTAGCAGGAGGCCAAACGATCTGCAAAGGTTCGGGCTCCCAGAGAGAGAGAGAGAGAGAGAGAGAGAGAGAGAGAGAGAGAGAGAGAGAGAGAAAGAGAGAGAGAGAGAGAGAGAGAGATTCTTTTATCCAATTATTATAGTAACAAATTTTTGATAATAATTATTAAACCTCCTCATACACATTCAATTTAATGCACACAGAAATATCCATCAATTAATTAAATTAATGAAATTTACACATGCGAAATTGCAAAATTTTTTTTTTTTTTTTTACGATATAAAAATATTTTCTTAATAATTCTATTATGTCTAATCATACCAAACTGTGTAAAACTATCTCGCCCTATGCCAATATGTACCGTACTGTGCTAATCTGTGCCAGACTGTGTAGATTCGTGCTAAACCATGCCAATCTTAAAAAAACGGTAGACAAAGTATTTTCTTTCAAAATTTGTGACTATGCCACAAAGTGCCACAATGTGCGATACTATGCCAAAGAGTGCCGAACTATGTCAAACTGTGCCAAACTGTGCGAAACGTCCGAAACGGCATAGGTTAAGCATGATTTGGCATAATTTGACACAGTTTGACACAATTGGGCACAGTTTGGCACACTTTGGCACAATTGTCATTTCCACAAGGGTATTATTATGAAGGATATACTTATTATGTTAACAAAAGAGGAATAAGGATATTGATTGTAGCATTGAAATTTACTACCAAAATTAATATAGTCCGTATTTACCACCCTTATGCGGCAGTAGGATAACTTTAAATTAGAGGTCTTCTTATGGGTGGTGAAATTTAGAACCATTGTATGCAGCAGCGCTCTTTCTATTTGCTTGTAATCGCCAATATTCACTTGAATTTTCGATTTCAAATCTTCTCCGCCGCCCGTCACCTTACATTAGTTCATGGAGATCATTTGATTCCCTTTTCAATTCTTTTTTAAATATAAGTGTTTCAACTAGGGAAAGCATACCATATAAAAACGCATCTTTTTATTTTTACCTGTTTAGTGACGTGGAATAAAAATAGAATAACTCTTTGAAGCATAGTCCAAACCATAGTAACTCCGAATTCAAATTTCAGTATTTAAATCTAATAGTAGAGTCGTAATAAGCGACTCCAAAAAACCCGTTTTCCTATTTTCATAATTATCCATACGTTAAAAAATGCGTGTTTTAAAGGGTTGGAAAATTTTTTAAATTATATATTTGTAAGTAAATTCGTGTATGCTTTTGAATGTAAAATGTATTTGAACTAACAAAATATATTTATTAAAGTCATTGAAATTTCTTTCTAAACAGAAAAAAAAACAGTCTCAATGACTATTTTCTACGTTATCTATTTTATTTTCTAAGATGTAGCGTTATTTTTATATTGCATATATATAAGCACGGCGACTATGTAAATGCAATGTTATATAAATATAATTGTAATATATTATGTAAATAATAAATTTTAATGTCATTTGAATATGACTATATTGTAAAAATATACTTATTAATTATCTAGTGTATTTGCAATTACTTTAACCAAACTCTTCGTGGCCCAATTATGAATATGATTAATAAAGAAAAAGCAATAATAAATTAATAATGTTTAGTACTTACCTATAAACCTATAAACGTATATAAAAATATTTTACGATATATTCTATATAAATTATAATAACATAAGTACACATGGTTATAGTTGTTTATATTGAATAAAGATTAATTAGGTATTCCTTAATGAAACGATAATTTTTCGCATCTCTTTTGTGCATTTTTTAAAATTATTTTTTTTATTTAATCAAGAATTATACCTTCTATATTAGATTCCAGCATTGGATGAAGAAATCAAACGGAAAATAAAAAATTATTGTATTTGACATTTCCTGTCACATGATTTGCACAAGTCATTTTGCAGATGTTTGTTATTTAATTGAGAATGCAATATTGTAGCAATATTGTCTACTGATATACAAGTCATCCTAACGAAATTGAACCAATTAACCTGGTTAAGACTTGCTGGGGGTGCCACCCTGACGGCTACTTTGTGAAGCTTAGGTAGTGGGTATGAAGAATAATGAGTAAAAGTTGAGAATAATGTCAGAAAGAGGTTTCTGATATAAAACTCGCTCATTGAAATATTTGTAAGTTATTTAAGGTTTTTGACTGTACAAATAACAACAAAAAAGACAAATAATATTAATTAGTATTTTTTGGTAATTTATCAAACGAAAATTCTTAAATGCATTGAATAATAGTGCAACACGTTATTTTTTTATTCATAAATCTATTTTTTTGCGTTATTTTCCACTTTCACTACGTATTCTTGTGCTATTCACGGAGTCGCTTTATTTACGAAAAATACGTAGTTGAACACTCGAACTGTCATCAGAATAGAAAATTAGCATAATCATTTAATAACTAATTTTCGATTCTACTAATAATTCGAGTAATTCGCTATGTAGTTTAAGTAAATAAATCTACTCTGAAAAAAATTGATTCTGAGGCATATTTTTGAGAACAACGAAATTTTCGAATATAATTTATAGACAGGAAAAGTAGGTCTAACGCATCTCCTTAACCCACTAGCTAAACGTCCTAAACTGGCCACATGAGTGGCGTCCCCGGTAGGTCTTAAGGACATGTGAAAATAAACCAAAAATCCCTACCTTACCGGCATCACATTTATATATTTTTCTCTGCAATAAATAAATATTTCTAAAAAACGCCATACTATGCCCTCCGTATTTTTATCAGGAACCTTCAGATACATTTCCAAAAGCTTTCATTATTAGCTCTCTGAGAAAAATGCATTTGAATATCCATTATCCATATTTTTCTCAGAGAGTTAAGAATTAAAGCTAAGGACACTTCAACTGACGGTTCCTGGTAAGAATACGGAGGGCACAGTATGGCGTTTTTTAGAAATATTTATTTATTGCAGAGAAACAAATATAAACGTGATGCCGGTAAGGTAGGAATTTTTAGTTTTAACCAGGTAAATGCAAACGATTTTTACGTTTTCGGTATGGAATGTAGATTGGTCTATATATACTCCATACTTTCCGTATTCGGTCCAAGCATAACTGGTGGCACCATCTGAAGTTTTATTTATTTTCCATGCGCTCGGGATTTTTTCGTCACCATCATGATGTAAAGATACAAGGTGTGTTCTCTCGGACACTTCTCAATCATAGCTCATTTAAAATACCGCGGGCTGAAAATGGCGGCGATTGGGAAGTGTCCGAGAGAATACACCTTGTATATTTACGTCATGGTCACCGTCGCCGCTTCGGTCGATTCTTTTATCCCCTCCAAGCTGACTCTCGGAGCGAATACGTTTTAGGTATAAATTACGCATTCTACAAGTGCTCCTAGAAATTGCGGCATAGTGCGTTTCGTACACATAAGAATTGTACACGTAAGTATTGTGTACAATTTAGCATTGGTCAAATATATCTATATATAAATTGAGCAATGCTAAATTGTGTAGAATAATTACGTGTATAATTCTTATGTGTAAAAAACGCGCTATGCCATTTGAGCAATGCTAAATTGTGTAAAATAATTACGTGTTTATTTCTTATATGTAAGAAACGTGCTATGCCAATTTGTGTACGAAAGTAATTTGTGTACAATAATTATACACGAAACAAGTTCGTGCACAATGGGATTATTGTTTCTACACACACTAAATATTTCGTGTAGATTAAATATTTCAAAAAAACTGAGCGTGTACAAATGGTTCTATTAAAATAGTGCCTGTGTAAAATAATCCTGTGCTCAATCGTATATTTCAATAATTTGTTTTGTGTACAATCTTTTGTGTATAATATAATAACTTGACAGATTACTGTTGGGGACATGTGCATAATAAATTTGTCTATAATTTTTCGGTGTACAATAAATAACTTAACATTTTGCTGTTAATTTTATGTGCATAACAAAATTGTGTAAAATAATTAAGTGTATAATTCTTATGTGTAAGAACCGCCATATGCCGGATTTGACGCCTGCTACTTCAAAATAAACACTAACTTGTGCAATAATTATACAATTACGTAAGAAAGATATCAGGGTCTGGCAATAGTCGTTCCGAATATTTTCTTCGATAATTGTCAAATATATTCATTTTCATACTGTAATACTCGGTAATATTGCATACGAGCCGCGACTTATATACACATATATCTTTCATATTTTTCTCCGCCCTTAGCTATTGAGCGTCCGCGCTTAGGCCAAAAAGGGAGTGTAAATAAAGGGAGAAAACCCTTTAAAAACGTCCTAACCGACGTAACAGCATGTCTGCTGCAATCCTGCCGCACTCGTCTGCCGCAATCGTCGTAACTCAATTAGGATGCAATTCTGCTGCACTCGCGAGTGCACTATTTCATCCTCCTTAGTCGCACTTGTCGGTTGCACGGCTGCTGCAATCCTGCTGCACTCATCTGTCTCAATTGTCGTGCAGCAGAAACCTAGTCGAATTGTGAAGCAGACCGCACATCGGCTGCTGCAATTTTTATGATCGCACGCACGATTGCAGCAGAGTTGCGGCTAAATTGCGATGCTTTTGTTACCAGGGTTATGTAGACTCTCACTAAAGCACCTTTCGGAACGCTAAAATTTTTGTGTCCACGCGTTACGGAACAGTACGTTCTTTATGCAGACTCTACATTGCGTGCCTTGTGCCCTGTGCCATGTGTCGTGTGCCGTAAAAAAATTGGTTGTTTGACATCAAGTATGTACGTGAGCACAGGGTAAACAGAAAAGAACATTAACATTTTAGCTTAACATATACATATTGTGACGTCCAATAGACTACAAATAAGACTAAAGCTGCAAGGTTTTAAATGCGCTTTTATTTTGGCCTATGCTTTCACACAATAGTCAGGGTCTCTAAGGCAAATCGTATGTAATTAGTTTCTAATGTCTTGAACCCTCGTAATGAGGATTCTCGGCTTTACTTCCATTCTTAGAAATGATGTCTCTTTCTGTTATTCATTAGTTTACTACCTTCAGATATGTATATTGGTATATCCCTAAGGTTCAAAAATAAATTTTATTAGTGGGATATACTGTACGTGATTAAATATTAATCACGAGGCGTATATCCATAAACATTACCTTAGTATGCTTTACGCTTTCATAAATGATGTCGAGGTGCATTACTAAAGTATGTTGTTCTATAATTCTGGGGTACGTAAGCTAAAATAGCCCGCGAGGTTCAGAATATATAGAAATCATAGGTATGCTATACGTTACTAGTTACTAGCGGGGAGGTGCATTACCATGTGATGTATTGCGTTCAATTTTATATGTATATGTGTATATATTAGGTACTTTTATTGAATTTGAATCTTTTTTAGTAATAAATCTATTTATTAAAAGCAATTTATACAAGAAATAGAAATCTTAATATAATCGGTACAAAATTGTAAATAAAATATAATTACTTTTCAGATAGTTAATTTGTAGTTCTATTTGAATAATTTGTTTTCATTCTTGGGTGTTTTTAACCCGTAATATTTGTTTTTATTCTTGGGTGTTTTTTACCCATAATATTAGTTTTTATTCTTGAGTGTTTTAACCCGAATTGTTTTTAATATAACGGAATTTTTGTGGGTTTTTCGACTTAACAAAACTGTCTACCCGAATATTTGAATTTAGTGTAATTGTCTACAAAGATCTGTACGTTGCCTCGAGAGGTTGCTTGAGCGAGCTACGTCTTTCTACTATTCTGTCTTGCACAAACCTCGCTCTTCCTGAACAGATACTGCTCTGGAAGCGCGTCAGTGAGTGACAGTGCATTACTTTTGTTACTCCATTCACATAAGCTAGTGTCCGAGTGAAATTCTCCCATGTATTCCAGCGTACGAGTAACGCGAATGAACCCTGGAAATTGGCCCCGCGTACCAGCCTTGCCAGAGGAGCACTCATATTCTGGAAAAAATTTCTTGCGTCCGAGAAGGCATCCGCGTACGCTAGCCCTGATACAAGAACATCCGCATGCGCGTATGCTAACCCGCGGAATCGAGAAAAAATTCCGGAATACACGTGCTCATGTGGCAAAGCTGGCGCACGGGGGTCGACTACCAGGGTACACTCGCCATAAATCTGGGCGAGGGTGCTTGCTAAAATTTCTCTGGCGATCGCATAGACAACCTCGTATTTTCGACCAAATCGGAAGGTCGTTCCAGTACACCCTTGAACACGAGGGTACCGCAGAGACGCAAGTGACCTCGCCTCTGCCAAACTTATGCCCGAGCACGACCCGCGTGCATTTGTGTATCCCCTTCAGCGCGGGAGTTACCGCAAGGGCACGAGGCGTAAGACGCGCGTGTGGGCGCAACCTCGATAGATGTGAGTTTGATTGCGCACCATCGTCCGACCGTGACCGAAGCGAACCGCGCGCGTGTAAAGCCAACCGCTCTTGAGCACTCGAGCCCCTTCTCGATCGCGAGGCAGTACGCATGAATGCTCGGCCTCCTTCCCACACCTCACATCCGCGGGGCACATAACACGTGCTGTAACTACACCTCGCGTTTGAGGGGCGCTCGGGTCCCTTCTCTAATGCGAGGCAGTACGCAGTGAGCGCTCGGCCTCCCTCCTCCGTCTCGTACGCGGGGCGCACGGCTCGTGCTCGGACTCCACCTAGCGTTTGAGGGGCGCTCGGGCCCGGGCTTTAGACCCGCACATGCTCGTGACCCAGCTTGAGGTGTGCTCACGCTCGAACTCGATCTTGGGATGTGCTCGCGTTCGTGCCCCAGCTCGGGATGCGTCCGCGCTCATGATGAGCTTGGGATGCCCCCGAGGTCGGGGTACGCTCGCGCTCGCGCCCAAGCTCGGGATGCGCCTCCACTTGCGTCCGAGCTTGGGATGTGCCCAACCTTCAGGTGTGCCCGCACTCGAACCCGAGCTTGGGATGTGATCACGTTCGCACCCCTGCTCAGGCCGAAGCTCGAGGTGCGCTCGCACTCGCGCCCGAGCTTGGGATGCGATGACGCTCGAGCTCGAGCGTATACATCGCGCTCGAGCGTATACCTCGCGATCGAGCGTATACATGTGTGTATATATATATATATATATATATATATATATATATATATATATATATATATATATATATATATATATATATATATATATATATATATATATATATATATATATATATATATATATATATATATATATATATATATATATATATATATATATATATATATATATATATATATATATATATAACTTTAAATAATATTTAAATTAATATATAGTATTTTATATTTAATAAATTATTATGAAGGAATATTAATAATATAGGTACCCCGCCATGGTTGCCTGGGTTGACGCGTGGCCGGTGCACCACCTTCCTGGCATGAGGAAGGGCAACGGTCCTCCCGGCGGGTATTGTAGCTGGATAATTTGCTGGTTCGCCTGTCAATCAGACGGCGACTAAACGGTAACCAAGTACACGACAACATACCACACTAATATACAGACAACATCCAACGAACATGAGAGAACGGAGACCCATCTCCGCGGCGTCCGAGGCATCCTTCTCCCTGATGCGTGATCCTAAACAGTATGATAGAAGAATGCATGTGCAAGGGCCCTATGAACGTGTATCGCCTCGAAGCAAGTGTTACGGGGGCCCTATCGACGGGTATCGCCCGGAAGCGAACGAACAAAAAAGTATGATAGAGTGGGGGGCCCTATAGACGGGTATCGCCCAGAAAAAGAAAGAAAGGTTTAGGAAAATGCGAAGGTGCGACGGACAGCGGCGGCAACGCAGCGGCCGGGATACTGCCGCGATCTCACTCGGGAAACATTCACCACACAATATTGCTCACCACTACAAACAGGACACTATTACACATACACTACACCTCAACCGACACTAATACAAGGGTCACGCTACGTAACGAGCATGTTGACGCTGCCCGCAAGAGATGTGCTGCATAATGCATGAAACGTGCGTAGCGTGGTATCTCCCGACGTCAACGCGTCGCACCCGCGGGAGTGCCAGGATGCCAATGATTGGGTGTACGTGCGCAGGCTGTTTCGGTTGTAAGTTTCCCGCCACGGGCCCCAAACGGTTATAGCAATGGGGGTAGCTATAGCCGCGTTCACACCCCCACCCCATGAGGTAACCGCGTTCGGAGACGGCCTGGTATTCCGGAGTACTTAAAAACTTATGGATAACCAAAACTCTAAAGAAACGGAAGGTGAGGCAGGAAAAGAAAATGAAATAGCATTGAATGGGCAGGAAGAGAATGTCCTCCGCGGGCAACAAACACCGCAGGGGACACCCTCATCCGAAAAATGACGAAATGAAAAGCGGGATTGGTAGGAGACGAAAAAGAGGCTCCTTGAGATCCAAGGTAGAGAGAAGAACCTCAATGTAAGAGGTGAGAAAATGGCAGAAGAACTGCAATGCTACTGCCCAGAACAGATGGGAGCGGCCCTGGAGGGAATGACGATGATGCTGAAAGCATTGTCAGATTATGTCTGCAACCAGCAAAAGGGTGCAGGAGGGGCTATCAAAAAAGGTATACCCCTACTACACGGCATGGTCCAGCTCCTGACTGAGATGTGCAGTGAGGCGCAGGGTAGATCAGAGACCTTGCCTCAGGCAAAAACTGCCTCGGAGCAAGGTCCCGGTGGATCGCAGGGTGGCAAGAAGGCCACAAACAATCGACTGCCTAGATCCGAAAGGAAGAGAGACAGGGTTACTTCACAAGATGAAGAAACCCCAAATAAAAAGACGAAATCTGTCGCCGGCGCATGGCAACAGGTACGGAATAGGCACGTTAAGAGTAAAAACTTGGACGTCCCTGAGGCCTCCGCCAGACCCGCTACTAGCAGCAGGGACACGGCAAGACTGACGGCGCCAAAGACAAAACAGCGCGGGAGTGAGGCTACCCAGAGGCTCGGCACGCCATCCGGACCCCGGGGTGGCCTCCCCGCTCTCAGAACGAGACGCGACGCAATACTAGTACAGCCGACGGAGGGCAAGACGTACGCCGATATTGTAAGCACCTTAAAGAAAGGTGTGGACCCAGACGCGACAGGTACAAAAATACGCTAGATGCGTACGACGGAAAAGGGTGGCGTCCTCCTTATCTTGGAGCACGGGACGACCGATACACAGCCGTTCCGTGATGCCATCAAGGAGGCCGTCAAGGAAATGGGAAGTGTCAAAGACATGACAGACAGACCGACAGTTGAAATCCTAGACCTAGACTGTATGGCAACAGAAGTCGAAGTGAGGGTTGCAATCAAGCGAGAAACTGATTGTGAGACAGAGATCAAAATAACCATGTTTGATCCGAATGGCAGAGGGCAGAAAATGGCTCTAGCTGAACTAGATCGCAGCGCGGCCACCATTATGCTAAAGAAAGGTAAAATGAGAGTCGGCTGGATCAACAACAGCCGAATTCGACAAAGTGTGGCAGTAACTCGATGCCACAAATGCCTCAGGTACGGGCACCTGAAAAAACTGTGCAAAGGAATAGACAGGAGCAAATGTTTCTGGAAATGTGGCAAAGAAGGCCACAAGGCAGCAGCATGCTCAGCCAAACCAGATAACAGGCTCACCTGTTTCATGTGCGTGGAGAAGGGTATCGACATCGCAGCTCGAAACCATTTTCCATGAACAGATGCCTGCACAGTATTCAGAGAGGCCCTTAAGGCATGCAAGTTACATCCTTCGAGATGATCTGCGTACTCCAAAGGAATATGCACAGAAGCAGACTCGCCCACGACCTCCTCCCGCAGTTCATCGCGGAGTGGGATGTGGACGTCATGCTTTTGTCGGAATTGTACAAACACGAGAATACCCTGTCGTGGGTGCCAAGCGACAGTGGTACAGCCGCGATCTGGGTACGCGCGGACCATGTAACCTCGGACAGGGGGGCCGGAGAGGACTTCGCGTGGGCAAGAGTTGGGACCGTTACGTTCGTGAGCGTATACCTCTCACCCAGTTTGACAGCTGACGAATTTACGCGCAAAAGTGACACGTTAGAAGACGCGCTACAGGGAATAACTGGCAGTCTCGTGGTTGGCGGGGATTTCAACGCCAGAGTGATTGAATGGGGGATGCCCACGACGAACGCACGCGGACAGCTCATACTCGACGCAACGGCAAGGTTTGGACTGACGACGCTAAATGTAGGCTCGACACCAACGTATGTTAGGCCTGGATTTGGCCGATCCATACCAGACGTAACGTTTTCAAGCGAAGGGCTGGCTAGGAATATTCGGAACTGGCACGTAACTGACGACGAGAACGGTAGTGACCATCAGTACATCCGATTCGAGATAGGGGGCGCGGACGAAAAGACAAACACGTCAAGACGAAGCGAGCACTTTCCGCGATGGAACATCAGACGTATGGACCGCGAGAAATTGGTAGAGGTGGTAATGGATGCGGAACCTCCCTCTGCGAGAATTCCGCGTGTACCAGTAGGCCGTGAAAGAGAGGAAGTGCTCGTAGAAAGAACGACGAGAGTGATAGCGAAAGCGTGCAACGCCGCTATGCCACGGACGTGCACGAGAAATAGACGACAACCGGTATACTGGTGGACCGACCAGATCGCGACACTCAGGAAAGAGTGCCATGCGCGCAGACGGGCGGCACAGCGTACGCGACTCCGGGAAGGAAGCGACGATCTCATGCAGCAGTATAGGGTGGCACGGAAGCAGCTTCGCTACGCGATCAAGCACAGCAAGCTTCGTTGCTGGAGACAACTTAGCGAGGACGTCGACGGCGACCATTGGGGGATGGGCTATAAGATAGTAACCCAAAAACTGAAAGCACGAGCGGCCAATTCGGTGATGAGCACGCGAAAAATCGAAACGGTAATTGACGGGCTCTTTCCAACCCATCCACTTAGGGACCACGCGGAATACACCGACATACGCGCGGACGATATCCCGCTGTTCGAGGAGAGGGAGCTTTTTGGCCGCTACCTCCTCCCTGAAGAGCTGAAAGGCACCAGGACCGGACGGAATACCAGTAGAAGCAATAAAGATAATCGCGAAGTGTAGACCACAGATACTGCTTGAAATATACAATACATGTTTGGTAGAGGGAGTATTCAGCTACCGCTGGAAGAGGGCGCGATTGGTTCTAATTGATAAAAATAAAGGGGACCCAAATTCTCCATCCGCTTACAGACCTCTTAGTCTGCTCGATACGATGGGGAAAACAGCTGAGCTACTTCTTAGGCCAAGGATCCAGGGAGCGATTCGGGAAGCAGGCGATCTTTTCGATAACCAGCACGGTTTCAAGAAGGGTCGATCGATGATAGGCGCGGTGCGCGAAGTAACAGCGTCGGTCGCTAGAACAGATGAGGCGGGTCATGCGGCTAGACCAATAGTCGTGCTGGCAACGCTTTGTGTTAAGAACGCCTTCAATTCCGCGAGATGGGTCGACATCCTGGCGGCTCTTCGAGCCTTTGGGGTGCCAGACTATGCCTTGCGATGGATTGAGGACTATCTGAGTGACAGAAAGCTTTTGTACGAAACGGACGAAGGACTCAAAGTCAGACCTGTCACGGCCGGCGTGGCGCAGGGGTCGATTTTGGGTTCGGATTTCTGGTTAGTATTATATGACGCAATGCTGAGACTCCAGATGCCGATCGGGGTGTCGCGGATAGGATGCGCGGACGATGTAGCGGTGGTAATAGTTGCGCGCGACGTAGATACTGCCCAGTTCCAGCTGACCGTGGCCACGCGGCGCATACTTCGCTGGATGCGTGAGCACGGACTACGGCTAGCTTTAGATAAGACGGAAGTAGTATTGCTGACTAGGAAACGAATCCAGACAGCAATGGACATAACGGTAGGTGACGCGGTGGTGAGGACGCGTCCGGTGGCTAAGTATCTGGGGGTGACCCTAGACAATAAGCTGACCTTCGCTCTTCACCTCCGAATCACAGCGAATAGGGCCGCGAAACGGGTAGCCAAATTAAGCAGGCTCATGGCCAACGTGCGCGGGATACGACCTGCAACGCGCAGACTGCTCATGTCAACCACGAACTCCATTCTCCTCTACGGAGCGGAGGTCTGGGCCGATGCCATGAGCAAGGAAAAGTATAGAAAGTGCATAGCGGCGGTGCAGCGCAAGGGAGCACTTCGAATAGCAAGCGCGTACAGAACGGTTTCAAGGCCAGCGATATTCGTTATCGCCGGAGTTATCCCCGTATATCTGCTTGCGCAAGAGCGAAAGCGGATATACGAGCGGAGCCACGAGTTCGGGAGGGCCCACGCAGCGACAGAAGAACGGGAACGGACAATGACGGCGTGGCAGGACGAATGGCTGGGTGAGAGGCAACGACCACAACCACGTCGACAGCAACAGGCCTGATAGACCTACGAACTAATACCGGAACTGGCTCCGTGGCTGGGCAGGCAATTCGGGGAGGTGAGTTTTTACCTCACCCAGTTCTTGTCTGGGCACGGATACTTCAGGCAATACTTACACAGAATGGGGAAGGTTAGAACGCCGGCGTGTACTTACTGCGGGCACAACAAAGACGACGCGGAACACACGTTTTTCGTGTGCCCGAAAAGGACCGAAGAACGACGAAGACTGGAGACCATTACGCGGCCGACAGCGCCCGCCAACATTGTTGCAACGATGTTGGAGAGCAAAGACAAGTGGGACGCGGTAGCTTTGTATATCGAAAAGGTCCTCCGCGCGAAACGGGAAGACGGATGCTTGGCCGACGGGCCAGGCTGACGAAAAGACAAGACAAACGAAACTTGGCAGGACTGACTGAGGACGAAAGAAGAAAAAGACAGGCGGCCCTCCACTCGAAGTAATGCGAAAGCGGTACCGGGTGGGGGGCGTTCGCGGCACACTCGTTTTTAGTTATTAATTTATTTTAATTCAACATCGAGGTTGCAAAAATTTTTATCAATATGAACTCTCAAAAAATATTACGCTGTTATCCCTAAGGTAATTTATTTTAATTTCATTAATAATGGATTATAAATTCATTTATATTTGTTTATTAGTTAAAAAAATTTATTTAATTTTTATACTACCCCAATAATATATATATTTATTATTTACGAGTATTAATTATATAGTAATAGCTAATATGTTAATATAAAATTCTATAAGGTCTTCTCGTCTTTTAATTATATTTAGGAATTTTAACTTAAAATAAAATTTTAATTTTAATTTAATTCAGACAGATTTTATTTCATTAAATCATTCATTCTAGACTTTAATAAAAAGACAAATGATTATGCTACCTTTGTACAGTTAAGATACTGCAGCTATTTAAATAAATCATTGAGCAGATTTGATTTAAAATTATTTTCAATAAACCATGTTTTTAGTAAACAGGTGAATAAAATTATTGCCTAATTCCTTAACTAAATCTATCATTATATTTAATATTTTAAATAATTTATTTACTAATTTTATCATAATTATAAATTTTAAATTATTTTAAATTTTAACTTTATAATCTAATAAATTAGATATAAATTATTTAAATAATATATTTATTATTAAATACTATATATAAATAAAAATTTCTGATTTTATAAAAATTTAAATGTAATTTATAATATTAATATTAATCTAAAGTTTATCCCTTAAATTATTAATAAAAATTTAGATTTAATTAAATAATTAATTAAATTTAAAATATTTACCTAAATTGAATTTATTTATAAAGTAACTAGATATCATAAATTGTGTAAGCATATCACCTCTAAATATTTATTATTAATAATAATTATACATTAATTAATATAAATATTTAAATCAATTTATTTCGAGATATAAAATTTTAAATTTATATAAATTCATAAACCCTGATACAAAAGGTAAATACAATTAATATTTATTTTATTATAATTATAAGTATATTCTTTCACAATACTAATTATATCAAATTTACATATTTTTATTATTATAACTAAATTTTAATTTTATATTAATATTTTAAAAAATAATAAATAATTTTCATAAATAAAATTTTAAAAATCTTTTATTAAGAATAATTAATTGTATTAATTTGATAACTTTTATTTGCAAAATAAATATCATAATTTAACTATATCCCTAACTTAATATTAATTATTCTAAGTACAGTTTCCAGTACACTTACTTTGTTACGACTTATTCTATTATTCTATTCAAATTAATTAATTTATTAAATTTACTATTAAATCCAATTTATTATTAATATTTAAATTAATAAACTAAAAATTAATTTTATTGTAATTCATTAAATTCTATTATTAAAAACTACATATTGATCTTAAATAAAATCTAATATAAATTATTAAACATTCTTTTTTTTATATCTTTTTATAACGAACATACATAAATATAATATATAAAGTTTATCCTATCGTGGAATATCAATTATTAAACAAATTCCTCTAAATAGATTAAAATACCGCCATAAGTTTTAAGTTTCAATATAATTTACTAATTTATTAAATTGTTATATTTAAATATAATAGAGTATCTAATCCTAGTTTATTAAATAAATTTATTAATTTAATTTTATAATTATTATATTAATTAAAATAAAATATTATTTTATCTTATATTTTAATAAATTAATATATTAAAATTTTATTTATATAATAATAAAATTAATTAATTTATATATTTTGTTTAACTGCTGATGCTGGCACAAATATTTACCTATATTATTATTTTTTTTTTTTAACTCGCAAAAATCATCATGGACACTATCCCCTGAGTTCCTGCACTCTGGGGTGGTAGTGTGGGACTCCATTGGCGCGCTGTCCATCCTGAACTGATGTCCGTGCTCAATGCCGGATTACAGCCGAGGCGGGCTCGCCGCCGTGTCCTACCCACTAAAAACGAGTGTGCCGCGAACGCCCCCCACCCGGTACCGCTTTCGCATTACTTCGAGTGGAGGGCCGCCTGTCTTTTTCTTCTTTCGTCCTCAGTCAGTCCTGCCAAGTTTCGTTTGTCTTGTCTTTTCGTCAGCCTGGCCCGTCGGCCAAGCATCCGTCTTCCCGTTTCGCGCGGAGGACCTTTTCGATATACAATGCTACCGCGTCCCACTTGTCTTTGCTCTCCAACATCGTTGCAACAATGTTGGCGGGCGCTGTCGGCCGCGTAATGGTCTCCAGTCTTCGTCGTTCTTCGGTCCTTTTCGGGCACACGAAAAACGTGTGTTCCGCGTCGTCTTTGTTGTGCCCGCAGTAAGTACACGCCGGCGTTCTAACCTTCCCCATTCTGTGTAAGTATTGCCTGAAGTATCCGTGCCCAGACAAGAACTGGGTGAGGTAAAAACTCACCTCCCCGAATTGCCTGCCCAGCCACGGAGCCAGTTCCGATATTAGTTCGTAGGTCTATCATGCCTGTTGCTGTCGACGTGGTTGTGGTCGTTGCCTCTCACCCAGCCATTCGTCATGCCACGCCGTCATTGTCCGTTCCCGTTCTTCTGTCGCTGCGTGGGCCCTCCCGAACTCGTGGCTCCGCTCGTATATCCGCTTTCGCTCTTGCGCAAGCAGATATACGGGGATAACTCCGGCGATAACGAATATCGCTGGCCTTGAAACCGTTCTGTACGCGCTTGCTATTCGAAGTGCTCCCTTGCGCTGCACCGCCGCTATGCACTTTCTATACTTTTCCTTGCTCATGGCACCGGCCCAGACCTCCGCTCCGTAGAGGAGAATGGAGTTCGTGGTTGACATGAGCAGTCTGCGCGTTGCAGGTCGTATCCCGCGCACGTTGGCCATGAGCCTGCTTAATTTGGCTACCCGTTTCGCGGCCCTATTCGCTGTGATTCGGAGGTGAAGAGCGAAGGTCAGCTTATTGTCTAGGGTCACCCCCAGATACTTAGCCACCGGACGCGTCCTCACCACCGCGTCACCTACCGTTATGTCCATTGCTGTCTGGATTCGTTTCCTAGTCAGCAATACTACTTCCGTCTTATCTAAAGCTAGCCGTAGTCCGTGCTCACGCATCCAGCGAAGTATGCGCCGCGTGGCCACGGTCAGCTGGAACTGGGCAGTATCTACGTCGCGCGCAACTATTACCACCGCTACATCGTCCGCGCATCCTATCCGCGACACCCCGATCGGCATCTGGAGTCTCAGCATTGCGTCATATAATACTAACCAGAAATCCGAACCCAAAATCGACCCCTGCGCCACGCCGGCCGTGACAGGTCTGACTTTGAGTCCTTCGTCCGTTTCGTACAAAAGCTTTCTGTCACTCAGATAGTCCTCAATCCATCGCAAGGCATAGTCTGGCACCCCAAAGGCTCGAAGAGCCGCCAGGATGTCGACCCATCTCGCGGAATTGAAGGCGTTCTTAACCCAAAGCGTTGCCAGCACGACTATTGGTCTAGCCGCATGACACGCCTCATCTGTTCTAGCGACCGACGCTGTTACTTCGCGCACTGCGCCTATCATCGATCGACCCTTCTTGAAACCGTGCTGGTTATCGAAAAGATCGCCTGCTTCCCGAAACGCTCCCTGGATTCTTGGCCAAAGAAGTAGCTCAGCTGTTTTCCCCATCGTATCGAGCAGACTAAGAGGTCTGTAAGTGGATGGAGAATTTGGGTCCCCTTTATTTTTATCGATTAGAACCAATCGCGCCCTCTTCCAGCGGTAGATGAATACCCCCTCTACCAAACATGTATTGTACATTTCAAGCAGTATCTGTGGTCTACACTTCGCGATTATCTTTATTGCTTCTACTGGTATTCCGTCCGGTCCTGGTGCCTTTCAGCCCTTCAGGGAGGAGGTAGCTGCCAAAAAGCTCCCCCTCCTCGAACAGCGGGATATCGTCCGCGCGTATGTCGGTGTATTCCGGGTTGGAAAGAGCCCGTCAATTACCGTTTCGATTTTTCGCGTGCTCATCACCGAATTGGCCGCTCGTGCTTTCAGTTTTTGGGTTACTATCTTATAGCCCATCCCCCAATGGTCGCCGTCGACGTCCTCGCAAAGTTGTCTCCAGCAACGAAGCTTGCTGTGCTTGATCGCGTAGCGAAGCTGCTTCCGTGCCACCCTATACTGCTGCATGAGATCGTCGCTTCCTTCCCGGAGTCGCGTACGCTGTGCCGCCCGTCTGCGCGCATGGCACTCTTTCTTGAGTGTCGCGATCTGGTCGGTCCACCAGTATACCGGTTGTCGTCTATTTCTCGTACACGTCCGTGGCATAGCGGCGTTGCACGCTTTCGCTATCACTCTCGTCGTTCTTTCTACGAGCACTTCCTCTCTTTCACGGCCTACTGGTACACGCGGAATTCTCGCAGAGGGAGGTTCCGCATCCATTACCACCTCTACCAATTTCTCGCGGTCCATACGTCTGATGTTCCATCGCGGAAAGTGCTCGCTTCGTCTTGACGTGTTTGTCTTTTCGTCCGCGCCCCCTATCTCGAATCGGATGTACTGATGGTCACTACCGTTCTCGTCGTCAGTTACGTGCCAGTTCCGAATATTCCTAGCCAGCCCTTCGCTTGAAAACGTTACGTCTGGTATGGATCGGCCAAATCCAGGCCTAACATACGTTGGTGTCGAGCCTACATTTAGCGTCGTCAGTCCAAACCTTGCCGTTGCGTCGAGTATGAGCTGTCCGCGTGCGTTCGTCATGGGCATCCCCCATTCAATCACTCTGGCGTTGAAATCCCCGCCAACCACGAGACTGCCAGTTATTCCCTGTAGCGCGTCTTCTAACGTGTCACTTTTGCGCGTAAATTCGTCAGCTGTCAAACTGGGTGAGAGGTATACGCTCACGAACGTAACGGTCCCAACTCTTGCCCACGCGAAGTCCTCTCCGGCCCCCCTGTCCGAGGTTACATGGTCCGCGCGTACCCAGATCGCGGCTGTACCACTGTCGCTTGGCACCCACGACAGGGTATTCTCGTGTTTGTACAATTCCGACAAAAGCATGACGTCCACATCCCACTCCGCGATGAACTGCGGGAGGAGGTCGTGGGCGAGTCTGCTTCTGTGCATATTCCTTTGGAGTACGCAGATCATCTCGAAGGATGTAACTTGCATGCCTTAAGGGCCTCTCTGAATACTGTGCAGGCATCTGTTCATGGAAAATGGTTTCGAGCTGCGATGTCGATACCCTTCTCCACGCACATGAAACAGGTGAGCCTGTTATCTGGTTTGGCTGAGCATGCTGCTGCCTTGTGGCCTTCTTTGCCACATTTCCAGAAACATTTGCTCCTGTCTATTCCTTTGCACAGTTTTTTCAGGTGCCCGTACCTGAGGCATTTGTGGCATCGAGTTACTGTCACCCTTTGTCTAATTCGGCTGTTGTTGATCCAGCCGACTCTCATTTTACCTTTCTTTAGCATAATGGTGGCCGCGCTGCGATCTAGTTCAGCTAGAGCCATTTTCTGCCCTCTGCCATTCGGATCAAACATGGTTATTTTGATCTCTGTCTCACAATCTGTTTCTCGCTTGATTGCAACCCTCACTTCGACTTCTGTTGCCATACAGTCTAGGTCTAGGATTTCAACTGTCGGTCTGTCTGTCATGTCTTTGACACTTCCCATTTCCTTGACGGCCTCCTTGATGGCATCACGGAACGGCTGTGTATCGGTCGTCCCGTGCTCCAAGATAAGGAGGACGCCACCCTTTTCCGTCGTACGCATCTAGCGTATTTTTGTACCTGTCGCGTCTGGGTCCACACCTTTCTTTAAGGTGCTTACAATATCGGCGTACGTCTTGCCCTCCGTCGGCTGTACTAGTATTGCGTCGCGTCTCGTTCTGAGAGCGGGGAGGCCACCCCGGGGTCCTAATGGCGTGCCGAGCCTCTGGGTAGCCTCACTCCCGCGCTGTTTTGTCTTTGGCGCCGTCAGTCTTCCGTACCTGTTGCCATGCGCCGGCGACAGATTTCGTCTTTTTATTTGGGGTTTCTTCATCTTGTGAAGTAACCCTGTCTCTCTTCCTTTCGGATCTAGGCAGTCGATTGTTTGTGGCCTTCTTGCCACCCTGCGTTCCACCGGGACCTTGCTCCAAGGCAGTTTTTGCCTGAGGCAAGGTCTCTGATCTACCCTGCGCCTCACTGCACATCTCAGTCAGGAGCTGGACCATGCCGTGTAGTAGGGGTATACCTTTTTTTATAGCCCCTCCTGCACCCCCTTTGCTGGTTGCCGACATAATCTGACAATGCTTTCAGCATCATCGTCATCCCCTCCAGGGCCGCTCCCATCTGTTCTGGGCAGTTGCCTTGCAGTTCTTCTGCCATTTTCTCACCTCTTACATTGAGGTTCTTCTCTCTACCTTGGATCTCAAGGAGCCTCTTTTTCGTCTCCTCCCAATCCCGCTTTTCATTTCGTCATTTTTCGGATGAGGGTGTCCCCTGCGGTGTTTGTTGCCCGCGGAGGACATTCTCTTCCTGCCCATTCATTGCTATTTCATTTTCTTTTCCTGCCTCACCTTCCGTTTCTTTAGAGTTTTGGTTATCCATAAGTTTTTAAGTACTCCGGAATACCAGGCCGTCTCCGAACGCGGTTACCTCATGGGGTGGGCGTGTGAACGCGGCTATAGCTACCCCCATTGCTATAACCGTTTAGGGCCCGTGACGGGAAACTTACAACCGAAACAGCCTGCGCACGTACACCCAATCATTGGCATCCTGGCACTCCCGCGGGTGCAACGCGTTGACGTCGGGAGATACCACGCTACGCACGTTTTATGCATCATGCAGCACATCCCTTGCGGGCAGCGTCAACATGCTCGTTACGTAGCGTAACCCTTGTATTAGTGTCGGTTGAGGTGTAGTGTATGTGTAATAGTCCTGTTTGTAGTGGTGAGCAATATTGTGTGGTGAATGTTTCCCGAGTGCGATCGCGGCAGTATCCCGGCCGCTACGTTGCCGCCGCTGTCCGTCGCACCTTCGCATTTTCCTAAACCTTTCTTTCTTTTTCTGGGCGATATCCGTCTATAGGGCCCCCGAATCTACGAGTATCATACTTTTTTGTTCGTTCGCTTCCGGGCGGTACCCGTCGATAGGGCCCCCGTAACACTTGCTTCGAGGCGATACCCGTTCATAGGGCCCCTGCACAGGCATTCTTCTATCATACTGTTTAGGATCACGCATCAGGGAGAAGGATGCCTCGGACGCCGCGGAGATGGGTCTCCGTTCTCTCATATTCGTTAGATGTTGTCTGTATATCAGTGTGGTATGTTGTCGTGTACTTGGTTACCGTTTAGTCGCCTTCTGATTGCCAGGCGAACCAGCAAATCATCCAGCTACAAGCCCCGTCGGGAGGACCGTTGCCCTTCCTCATGCCAGGAAGGTGGTGCACCGGCCACGCGTCAACCCAGGCAACCATGGCGGGGTTGATATTTATATTTACTGTAATAAATATGTTACATACATTGATATTTATATTTACTGTAATAATAATTTCATCAATAATTATATATTATATATAATATATATTATATATAATATATAATATATATTATATATAATATATAATATATATTATATATAATATATAATATATATTATATATAATATATATATTATATTATATATAATATTATATATTATATATAATATATATATATTATATTATATATAATATTATATATTATATATTATTATATATTTTATTGTTGTGAATATATAAGTCATGATAGAAGGATTAATCGATTTTTTTTATTTTTTTTTTATTATTTCTATATTGATAATAATTATTAGAACAAATTTAATTAGTATTTTAATTGGATGAGATGGTTTGGGGTTAATTTCTTATTGTTTAGTTATTTATTATCAAAATATTTCTAGATATAATTCTGGTATATTAACAGTATTATTAAATCGGATTGGAGATGTTACTATTATTATAAGTATTAGATTAATATTCATGTTAGGAAGATGAAATTATTTAATATATAGTAAAGAAATAACTTTACTTATTATTTTAATTATTATTTCAGCTTTTACTGAAAGTGCTCAATTTCCTTTTTCAGCTTGGTTACCAGCTGCTATAGCAGCCCCTACCCCTGTATCATCTTTGGTTCATTCTTCAACTTTAGTCACAGCAGGAGTATATTTATTAATTCGATTCCATTATATTATTTATTTAAATAATAATTTATTAATAAATTATATTATTATTAGAGGGCTAATAACCATATTAATAGCCGGAATTTCTGCAAATTTTGAATTTGATTTAAAAAAAATTATTGCTTTTTCAACTTTATCACAATTAGGATTGATAATAATAATTTTTGGAATAAAATATTGAGAATTATCATATTTCCATCTTATTATTCATGCTATATTTAAATCAATGATATTTATATGCTCTGGAGTAATTATTCATTCTATAATGAATTATCAAGATATTCGATTTATAGGTAAAATTAAGGAGATATTACCTTTAACTTCAATTATATTTTTAATTTCTAACTTATCTTTATGTGGAACTCCTTTTATATCTGGATTTTATTCAAAAGATAAAATTTTAGAAACTATATTCAATAGAAATATTAATATAATTATTTACTTACTATTAATATTAAGTACAGGATTAACTGTATCTTATAGATTTCGATTAGTTTATTATCTCATAAATAAAAATCATAATTTTTTTTGTATATTTTTAATTAAAGATTATAAATTAATAAATTACCCTATATTTATTTTAATGTGTATATCCTTAATTTATGGAAATTTAATAAATTGATTAATATTTAATAATATTGAATTAATTTTTTTATTATTTATTGAAAAAATTTCTATTTTAATAATTTGTTTAATATTTTTTTTTTAGGGATATATTTATATAAAGTAAAAATTAAATTTAAATTTAATTATTATATAAAATATTTTTTGGGTAAAATATGATTTTTACATAAATTTATTCCTATAATTATTTTTAATCCTTTAAAGTTTAGTAAAATTTATTCTTTAAGTTATGATAAAGGTTGAAGAGAATTTTATTTAAAAAAATCGATTTATTTATTATCAAAAACTAAAATAAACTTAAATTTGAATTATTTAATATTTTTAATAATATTTATTTCTTATTTAATTTTAATAATTATAACTTTATATTTAGATAGTTTAATTAAAACATGATATTGAAGATATCAAAATTATTTTTAATATTTAAACACTTATAAAAAGAACTTATTTTTATATTGAAAATATAAGGTTTTAATTAAACTATATAAATTTAAATATGAAATTGTGATTAATATCAACAAATCATAAATATATTGGAATTTTATACTTTATTTTTGGGGCATGAGCAGGAATTTTAGGACTTTCTTTAAGAATAATTATTCGATTAGAATTAGGTAATCCAGGATCTTTAATTGGTAATGATCAAATTTATAACTCTATTGTTACAACTCTTGCATTTGTAATAATTTTTTTTTTGTTATACCAGTAATAATAGACTGGTTTGGTAATTTTTTATTACCTTCAATTTTAGGGATTCCTGATATAGCTTTCCCTCGAATAAATAATATAAGATTTTGACTACTTCCTCCAAGTTTAATTTTATTAATTTCAAGAATATTTATTGGTAGAGGAACTGGTACAGGATGAACTGTTTATCCTCCTTTATCTTCTAGATTAGGCCATAGGGGCCCATTAGTAGATTTAGCAATTTTCTCATTACATGTTGCTGAGATCTCCTCTATTATAGGATCTATTTATTTTATTACTACTATTTTAAATATAAAAATTTATAAATTTGAGAATATTCATCTTTTAGCTTGAGCTTTATTATTAACAGCTATTTTATTATTATTATCTCTTCCTGTATTAGCAGGAGCTATTACTATATTGTTATTTGATCGTAATTTAAATACTTCTTTTTTTGACCCTGCAGGAGGGGAAGATCCAATTTTATATCAACATTTATTTTGATTCTTTGGTCATCCTGAAGATTATATTTTAATTTTACCTGGATTTGGTTTAATTTCTCATATTATTTGTAATGAAAGATTAAAGAAAGAAACTTTTGGAGCTATAGGAATAATTTATGCTATAATTTCAATTGGATTATTAGGATTTATTGTTTGAGCTCATCACATATTTACTGTAGGAATAGATGTAGATACCCGAGCTTATTTTACTTCAGCTACCATAATTATTGCTATTCCTACAGGAATTAAAATTTTTAGGTGATTAGCTTCAATAAATGGAATAAAAATTAAATTAAATATTACTAATCTATGATTATTAGGCTTTATTTTTTTATTTACTATTGGAGGCTTAACAGGAATTATTTTATCAAATTCTTCTATCGATATTACATTGCATGATACTTACTATGTAGTAGCTCATTTTCATTATGTATTATCAATAGGAGCTGTGTTTGCTATTTTTGGGAGATTTATTTACTGATATCCAATAATATTTGGAATAAGAATAAATAAAAAATGACTAAAAATTCAGTTTATTATAATTTTTAGTGGAGTTAATTTAACTTTTTTTCCTCAACATTTTTTAGAACTAAGGGGTATACCTCGACAATATTCAGATTATCCTGATTCTTACTTATGTTGAAATTTAATTTCTTCTATTGGAAGAGTAATTTCTTTATTAGGAACTTTATTTTTTTTCTTTATTCTATGGGATAGATTAGTTTCAAATCTATATATATATATATGAGAGGTATATTTAATTATAAATTATTAAATATATTATTGGATAATTACTTTAATAATGATTTATATATATATATATATATATATATCTATATATAAATGTATATTAATTTATATAATTAATAAATTTATTTATTTATAAAGTTATAATTTAACTAATATTTATTCAATTGATATCTTAAATTTAAGAATTGATTTTTTAAATCAAACTATAATATATTAATAAATATTTCAATTGAATTAAAATTTATTAATTCATTGAATAAAATTTTTTAAATTAGTTGATTCAATAACAATAGGTATAAATCTATGATTAATTCCACAAATTTCATAGCATTGACCATAAAATAATCCTGGTCGAATAACATTTAATCTAGTTTGATTAATCCGTCCTGGAACAGCATCTACTTTAATTCCTATAACAGGTAAAGCAAAAGAATGAATTACATCTAAAGAATTAATTAATATACGAATTTGAGTATTTAGAGGAACAATTATTCTATTATCAACTTCTAGTAATCTTAGTATAGAATTATTATTAATTATAAAAGAATCAAAATAAATATTAGAATTAAAATCATTATATTCATATCTTCAATATCATTGATGTCCAATAATTTATATATATATATGAGGTATAAATTATTAAATATATTATTGGATAATTACTTTAATAATGATTTATATATATATATATATATATATATATATATATATATATATATATATATATATATATATATATATATATATATATATATATATATATATATATATATATATATATATATCTATATATAAATGTATATTAATTTATATAATTAATAAATTTATTTAATATTATGAAATAATTAATATATATATTAAATTTACTTAATTTAAATTTTAAATTTAAGCCTAAATTAATTTAATATACTAAAATTTATAAAAGTGGAGGTTTTACATTGATTGATTGAGAGGTCTGAATTGGGAGATAAAGATTTATGAATCAGGTTCTATTGCTGTAAAATACAATTTAATATTGATGCTTTAAATGGTACAGTAGAGATATAAAAGTTGAGGTTTTACATTGATTGATGCTTTAAATGGTATAGTAGAGATATAAAAGTTGAGGTTTTACATTGATTGATTAAGAGGTCTGAATTGGGGGATAAGGATTTATGAATCAGGTTCTTTTGCTATAAAATACAATTTAATATTGATGCTTTAAATGGTATAGTAGAGATATAAAAGTTGAGGTTTTACATTGATTGATTGAGAAGTCTGAATTGGGGGATAAAGATTTATGAATCAGGTTCTATTGCTGTAAAATACAATTTAATATTGATGCTTTAAATGGTACAGTAGAGATATAAAAGTTGAGGTTTTACATTGATTGATTGAGACGTCTGAATTGAGGGATAAGAATTTATGAATCAGGTTCTATTGCTGTAAAATACAATTTAATATTGATGCTTTAAATGGTATAGTAGAGATATTAAAGTTGAGGTTTTACATTGATTTATTGAGAGGTCTGAATTGGGGGATAAGGATTTATGAATCAGGCTCTATTGCTGTAAAATACAATTTAATATTGATGCTTTATATGGTACAGTATAGAGATATAAAGTTTAAACTTAAAAATAATTAGTTCCGGTTCTTCTTTTTCCTCGAGAATTACCTCACTAATTATTTAACAATTAAGATTTTATTCTAAGATTAATAATTAGTTCAGGTTCTTCTTTTTCCTCGAGAATTACCTCGCTAATTATTTAATAATTAAGATTTTATTCTAAGATTAATAATTAGTTCCGGTTCTTCTTTTTCCTCGAGAATTACCTCACTAATTATTTAACAATTAAGATTTTATTCTAAGATTAATAATTAGTTCAGGTTCTTCTTTTTCCTCGAGAATTACCTCGCTAATTATTTAATAATTAAGATTTTATTCTAAGATTAATAATTAGTTCAGATTCTTCTTTTTCCTCGAGAATTACCTCACTAATTATTTAACAATTAAGATTTTATTCTAAGATTAATAATTAGTTCAGGTTCTTCTTTTTCCTCGAGAATTACCTCACTAGTTATTTAATAATTAAGATTTTATTCTAAGATTAACAATTAGTTCAGGTTCTTCTTTTTCCTCGAGAATTACCTCACTAATTATTTAATAATTAAGATTTTATTCTAAGATTAATAATTAGTTCAGATTCTTTTTTTTCCTTGAGAATTACCTCACTAATTATTTAATAATTAAGATTTTATTCTAAGATTAATAATTAGTTCAGGTTCTTCTTTTTCCTCGAGAATTACCTCGCTAATTATTTAATAATTAAGATTTTATTCTAAGATAATTAATTAGTTCAGGTTCTTCTTTTTCCTCGAGAATTACCTCACTAATTATTTAATAATTAAGATTTTATTCTAAGATTAATAATTAGTTCATAAAATTGAAAAAATACAAGAACATAATCAGAATAAAGTTAAATATAAAGTCTCAAAGAAAAAAAGCTGTGGGAGCAATTCCTGATCACTTGAGGTTTGAATGGGAGTAGTTTCTGATCATATCAAGACCCAATTCCTGATCACAAATATTGTATTGACGCATAAGTATTTTATATGATAAACAAAAACTTATTAAGCAATACTAATACCGTAGATATACTAAAATAACATTATTTGGTTGTGTGATTATAAATGTGAAACTTAGGCGCGGTAAAAGTATTCGGTTATTCGTACCCTGTCTAGTACACGATATAGACTCACGTGCGAGCATATATTATAACTTATAAAATGCACATAGTGTTGTGATTTATTGTCACATTTTCTGCGACTTTTGCATGATAAATTATTTACGCATGGATTAAAACTACTTACAGAATTGTTATTACAAATATTTGTGTATTTTAAAGATTTTTAAACACATAAAAACATGTTATTAATACTGATCAGGAATTGGGTAAACGATAAGAATTTGGACCCTATTTCTAATCACATGTATTTACAAATATCAATAATATTTTATATGAATGTTTTAAGTGATTTATACGAATAAACTGTTGAATAACTTAATTATATAAGTTTTTCTACAAGCTATTACAAAGTTTTATAGAAATGATGTAAATTTCTTTGCATGCTCACTTGTAGTCAACTGCAGTAAGATGGTGTTAATCATGACGTTGTCAACAACGTACAACTTTAACATTTTTTATCTTAAAAATGTATTTTACTAGTAACTTTTAAAGTTCTTTTATATATGACTACGAAATAGTTTACAATTACAAATTAATTTTTTAAAACAAATTTTGTAAACATTAAAGTCAAAATAGTAATAAATGTAACCAAATGATCAGGAACTGGGTACTGATCAGGAACTGGGTCCGTGACGGTATAGAGTTCAAGAATGTTGCATACTACTAGTCGTATTAAAAGTTATTAGTTATTTTAAAAAAATAGAACTTCCCTACTGCAAATGATAACTGTGAAAAACTGAAGTATGAAAAAAATGCGAGAAAGTGTGAAAAAATGTGAAAATACACATACTTTTGAAACATCTGTTACAAAACAAATATGTACAGTTTTTCACAGTTTTTCACAGTTTTTCACATTTTTTCACAGTTCTTCACAGTTTTTCACATTTTCTTACCTTCTTTTTCGTTACATTGTCTTATATAAAGGAAATTACAACTGTGAGAAAGTGTGATAAAATGTGAAAAACTGTGAAATACTATGAGAAACTGTGATAAAATTTATGAAATATTCTATAATTATTTTTTAAAATTCTGTTCCAAATGTAAGCCCAATTTCACAGTTTTTCACGAAATTTTCATGGTTTTAGGGGAGAACGGGGTATTGCTGGTCACTTAAGCAAACGTGCTTGTTATTTCCACTTTCAAATTGTTTTTTAACTTTAAATAATTATTGTGATAGTTAAAATCATTGATTTAAAATATTTCATATTGGTTTAATATAAAAATGTAAGATATCGAAGCTTTAAGCTGATATAATGCAAAGCATTTTGACCAGATTTACCCCATATGAAAGGGTAATACCGGTCAGCCTTGGTAAAATTCCGGTAAAAAAGTTACTTTTATAGGTGAAAAATTTCTTTAAATCAATTATATGAACTTTAATGTGATCTGTCGCATTATTATTCGCACTTACACAGTGAAATATGCAACACATAACCACTGTTCAATCAAAAATACTTAAGCAAAGTTTCCCTATCTGAGAGTGCAGCGCAACGTTTTCTGAAACTTACTTTTGAGAGCGTCATATACATAACATTGTGGCCTGGATTAGCCCAATTCTGCTTATAATTTAAATTGAAATGACAAGAAAGCAATAGGTTTATACTCTTTTTTCTTCACTACTTCGTATTGTTAGATTTTCAAATTAATAAAGTAGCAAAAAATAACTACATAAACTAACAAATAATATGCATAAAAGCTTATTTTATAGACCAGATTTCTTATAAGAAATGTAGGCCAACACTTTGATTGTGTACAGTTCCATAATAAAAAAGAATAGAAGGTTGTTTGGACATTAGATTAATTAATTGCATTTTATGTTGGGTTTCATATACTATTCGAATTATTATATGTATGATTTATCTTTGGTTTGAAGCTGTTAAATGTTTATATACCACGAACAATCCGTCGATTGCTTATGTTATATAACTATAATAAATTCAATTATTGCTGGCGAACAATGGTATACTAAAATCAACCAAATGTTTTAATTTATAATATTAGCTGAGCTTTATTTCAACAATTTATTTTGGACTTTTATATAGATCAACAAAATTGTGATGCTGTTATCAACCGACCAACTACACTGAGAAAAATAAGTAATAACGGCCACTACAAGGAGTACGAACAATTAGTAGACTGGGTAGGAGAAAAGAATAATGTGGTGCGATTAGTAATGTATCACAGACCAACTAGGACTGAGTGCAATTATTTTAATTAATTAAATTAATCTGGTTTATTAATTTAATAAAATTAAATTAATTTTATTCATTTCATTTTATTTAATTCAATTTCTCTAAACTGCGTATTGCTGCTTCAACAATACTTTGTTATTGCTCTCACAGCTATATTATTTTGCTGTGACAACCGTACAATATCACCGACCACCTTAATGTAGCTACGACAGCAATATGTATGGTTTCATATGAACCCAATCCTTTCTCAGTGTACCTTTGTATATAAGTTACAATATAGTATCTATTCTTAGCAAGATAGTAAACATTACAAGCATGCCTAGTACTAAGTCTCGTATAACCAAAATAAGATACAATTGGCCCTCAAAACAAGAAGTCTAGTATTCAGTCGTAAATTTCATAGTATAGTAATGAGTAAAATTGACCTACATCCTATTGGATTTACTAGACAGTCTAATAATGGTTACTAATTTTTTCTCTGTTACAGGTATAAATAAAAATATTTTATAAATAAATATCTGTGCCTTTTCGAGATATTTACGTTTTATTGCTTCCACTGATATACCAGATCAAATTATCCCAGCAAAATTATATTTGTCAAATAAAGTGTCAAATATTATTCTAATCATAGTAATTGGCACATGAGAAATACTTTTTATTTTTCAAGACACTTCTCCCGAGAAATGTGGACTTAAGTTGGTATGGGAATTTTAAAAAAAAACATTGTATATACACGTTTATAAATACAAGTAGCTGGCCGCTGATTGCGGTGTATAAATAACTAATAAGTGAAGTCCTCGTGCACTAACGATTAACTATTAGGCTACCCTCGCGCTCGAGGTACACCCGCATTTTGCCTCGCGCGCAAGCGTTTCGCCTCGACCACGAGCGTCTGCCTCGGGCGCGAGGATTCCGCTCGAGTGCGAGCGATCCGCCCAAGCGCGAGGTATACACTCGAGCGCGGGGTATACGCTCGAGCGCGAGGTATACGCTCGAGCGCGAGTTCGAGCTCGCGCGGGAGCGCAACCCAAGCTCGAGCTCGCGTGCATGTGCGGATCTAAAGCCCGGGCCCGAGCGCCCCTCAAACGCGAGATGGAGTCCGAGCACGAGCGGTGCGCCCCGCGTACGAAAGGGAGGAGGGAGGCCGAGCGCTCACTGCGTACTGCCTCGCGTTAGAGAAGGGGCCCGAGCGCCCCTCAAACGCGAGGTGAAGTTACAGCACGTGTTATGTGCCCCGTGGATGTGAGGAGTGGGAAGGAGGCCGAGCGTTCATGCGTACTGCCTCGCGATCGAGAAGGGGCTCGAGTGCTCAAGAGCGGTTGGATTGACACGCGCGCGGTTCGCTTCGGTCACGGTCGGACGATGGTGCGCAATCAAACTCACATCTATCGAGGCTGCGCCCACACGCGCGTCTCACGCCTCGTGCCCTCGCGGTAGCCCTCGCGCTGAAGGGGTTACACAAAAGCACGCGGGTCGTGCTCGGACATAGGTTTGGCAGAGGCGAAGGCACTCGCGTCTCTGCGGTACCCTCGTGTTCAAAGGTGTGCTGGAGCGACCTTCCGAGTTGGTCGAAAATACGAGGCTGTCTATGTGATCGCCAGAGAAATTTTAGCCAGCACCCCCGCCCAGGTGTATGGCGAGTGTACCCTGGTAGTCGACCCCCGTGCACCAGCTTTGCCACAGGAGCACATGTATTCCGGAATTTTTTCTCGTTTCCGCGGGTTAGCATACGCGCGTGCGGATGTTCTTGTATCAGGGCTAGCGCGCGCGGATGCCTTCTCGGACGCAACAAAATTTCCTGGAATACGAGTGCTCCTCTGGCAAGGCTGGTGCACGGGGCCAATTTTCAGGGTTCATTCGCGTTACTCGTACGCTGGGATACATTGGAGAATTTCACTCGGGCACTCACTACTGTGAATGCACTGTGTGACGTTTATACCCTTACTTCAGCACAAGCTTCGCTGTACAGGAACAGATACTGCTCTTGAGGTGCTTGTCGAGCGAATGCTGGTGAGTCATGTAGCTTGCCCGGGGTCGGGTGAGCTAATGCTAGTGAGACCCCGTGGACAGGTGTCTTTTAAACAGTTTTCCGCCATATCTCGCTTATGCAGAAGGGTCGAGAGAACGGGGTGAGGGTGAGAAAGGACGAATAGCAATGAACGTTTTCTCCCTTTTCTCCTCCTATGCGCTTTTTCTCTTATTAGGCTAATGCTTAAGTCAGAGAAAAAAGAAGAGAGAGTGAGGGTAAAAAGGTCCTCATATGGGCATTGCTAAAGGCGCACGCAGCTTTGGTGGGGCGAGCTTTTTCTAGAGAGAGAAGGGAGATCTTCTGTCCCGCTTGCTCGCTTGCTCCTTCTCTATCTTTCGCATTTTACATTTGATTTTCTTAATATTTAACCTAAAATATTAATGTTTATTATATTTTTATTTACAAATGATCTTAAAATATAGAAGTTATTTCATAAGAAAACCATTAAAGATAGTATTGTAATATATATATATATATATATATATATATATATAAATTTATATTTATATTAAATAGTTACGATATTTGATAAGAATCATACGATAATTATATAGTAATTTATTAAAGTGTACACACGGTTAAAATAGTATAAGATTAATTAATAATAATAATGAGAATAAGTGATGAATGTAAAGTTAATATTAATTTATGTTTACTTAAATTTAAAGTTTGCATAAACAGGTTTCAGTCTAGTATAAAAATGTCTAGATTCTAAAATGTAAATAGTGAATAAACATTTATATTTGAGTACTTAAAACTATCGTATTATAAGTAAATATTATTATTACAACAGAATATTTAAAACTACATTTAGAATCAAGCTATCGACTTGATTCTTTCGCACAACATTTTTATTTGAATTATAAAACTATATTACGATGTTAAAACATGTAAAAAGTTATTATCTTATACGCTACACTATTTGTTTTCAAAATAACATTTCAGCCTCTATTTTTCCGCTCAACAGAGGCTGCATATAGTCGATGCTTCTGTTATCTCTCAGATAGGGTAGAGGGAGAACAAACGCACATGTGCGCGTCTAGCGGCACTTGCCAGCCGCACCCTTGCTGTGCAATGCGTCTGCTTAGAAGAAGCTAGATTCACACTGGCTACCCTGTTAAAAAAATGAGATTAAAGTCAATAAAAAAAATCTATTGCATTTGATGCTAAATCTTAATTCTGGAAAGTGCAATAGAAATATATATATATAATCTTTAGAATTCAATTCAAAACTATTAGATCTATGTTTATAAAATTATATTGAAAGAAATACATTTTCTTTGATTGCCCCATTAGCCAGATGTATTGCAAATTGTTAGCAATTTGACATACACGTTTTGCTATCGATTTCCGTAAGTTTGACGTAAAACTGCGTCCGTATATGCTGGAAATTTTGTATCAAGTATTGAAGTAAATTATGAGGGCAAAGTGAAGGCAAAATTACAGCAACTATTGCTCATGATGTGCAGGCGTATCATAGGCATACATTGACATCATATTGTCGTCACGTTTCTCGATTTTTGTGTTACACAAATTTCCATCAATATACTGTTATTAATTTCTTCTCTTTCTCTCTTGCACTGTCGCATATATGAGTAATTTTATTAAATATTTCGTGAATAATATTGAAAATAAAATAATATAATATATTAATAATATTGAAAACAAGTTGAAAGCAAATTGATGTACAAAACTTGCAGCAATAGTTACACATCAAATGTAAGTAAATCTACGTCCGTATATGGCAGCAATTTGGTGGCTAGCATTTGCAGTCAATTTTACGGCACATTGACAACAATCCTTGATATTCGTCATTTCTTGAGCGTAATTTGGAAGCAAATTGCTAACAAACATTGCACAGCAACTATTGCCGCGATTTTGCCGCGGCAAGCCTGGTTAATGGGGTGTCTATTGATTTGAATAGGTATTTAGTCAATTCCATGTAATTGGTATCAATTGATTTTTATCATTTTATAGTATTAATCGAATTTAATATAACAAAATAGAATTAAGATTTAGCATTATAATATAATACATGTCAATTGATGCATGTCAATTAAGTTAAATAGAGATTTAACTAATTAAATGTAATTATTTTTTATTCATGTCTATAGATCGAATATATTATCTAATATCTAATTATTTTGTATAATTGTATTCTATAGATTGTATTTGTTATTTAATGCTATGAAAAATTTAGAATTAAAATGTAGCATAAAAAACTATATAATTCTTTTCTATTGATTTTAATAGGGAAGAATACCGATTTTTAGTTGACAGAGTATTCTTGTAGATCGAGGTACAGTTTCTTTGTAAACTTTTGGAATTTTCACGATATCTTCAAAATGAAAGAAGTTATAGTTAAATCTTTAAAAAACGTTGTGACGTCACTCCGGTCGGCACCTTTGATATTTTAACGGTGTGACGTCACTCAAAGGATTTTTAATACACTATAACTTTTGCAAATTAAGTTTTCTTTTTTAATTTCAAAAAGATATACACAAAAGATATACGTCGGCTTAGATTCTCTATCAAATGTACAATTAGTGCCGATCAAAAAATAAATTTTGTATTCTTTCCTATTGCCTTGTATGGGGCTTATGAGTTTTCACGATCAATATGAGGCCAATTGAATAAAGGTGGTTTCATAGAAAGTACGTATATTATCAAAAAGTAATAGTACATTTATAAGTAATAATTTAAATAATGTAAATAAAATAAATAAATATTACACATGTAATTTGTACGATTTGTCGAAAATAGCATGAAACAATTTGTTTATGCTTACGATAAATTAATTCCGTTTGGAGTGAGATTAACCTAATTAATACCTAATATTACTTTCTTAAATATCAACCGAGAGAACCTTTTATAAAAGTATTATTTATAGTAGATTAAGGTAATGATTCATTGTGTAGACGGTAAGTGTAAAAAGTTCAAAGTGTACCATTTTTTATTAATGTTAATTATTCTAATTCATGAAAACGTTCACAGTTTAAATACCATATTGGGGACATCTTGAATTTTAAATTTAAAATTAATTTATTGTTCTAATAAATTAACATTTGAATTATTGATTTCCTGTATTTATAGGAATTGATTAAAATCAATTAATGAGAAAGGTATTTGCAACCTACTGAATTCAATAGAATGTGTGTTTATTAAAGTTTATTGAAGTTGATTCGCGGCTTATACGAATAAACTGTATTTAAATCTATTGATTTCCCAATCTCATAGGAATTGATTCAAGTCAATTCATAAATAAAGTTTTCACAACCTACAAAATTCAATAAAATTTTCATTTATTAAACGTGATTAAAGTTAATTCAGGGCTTATACGAATAAGCTGTATTAAAATCTATTCACGTTTGGAATTCATAAAAATGAATTAATGTGGATAGAAGTTTTATAGTCAATTTGTACATTGAATGTGATAAATTCAAATAGTATTGGAATATATTAAAATTCATTGAACTGTATTATCTAAATTGTAATTAAATACAATACGAAAAAAAAATGAACTATTCTGTTATAGAAGTCGATTTAAATATATAGAAATCAATACTAAATATAGGGATTGAACTAAATTGCAATTAAAGTTTATTAATCACAATTCATTTTCAATTGACTTGTTTTCTGGTAGTCAATTCAATCAATTAAAATAAATTTAATTCAATAAAATTTGTTTTTTTAATTGACTTCAATCGCATATTTTTAGCAGGGAAGAGAGAGAGGGAGAAGAAAGAGAGAGCCTACAGATCTCTTTTCCCAACGCGTCGCTTTGCCTTTCGCGCAGGCTCTCAGCGTTAGTTAGCCACGAGCAACCGTCGCGCGAGTCACGTGCATTGCAGAGAGCAGTCAAGCTACTGTATTAAATACTTGAAGCTACAGTAAAGTCTAAGTCACATTAAAGCAATTGTCTGTCTAGCAATTTATTTACCCTTCGTTTCAATATTTACTTAATCCACGTCAACATAAAATATTGCTAAAATATTTCTGGATTATTTCCAAACATGTTCTGTGACCTATTTCAAACTATACAAGTAATATTTCTTGAAATATTGCTGTAATGTTTTAAAATTATTACAAACAATTTTTTTAAAAGAATTTAAAAATATTTTCTGCAATATTTTGTGAAAGATTACCGGAAGATTTCACTGGAATATTAAATAAATAAAATAAAACTAAATTAATAAATAACAGTAAATAAATAAAATAAAATTAAATTAATAAATAAGAGTAAATAAATAAAATAAAAATAAATTAATAAATAAAAGTAAATAAATAAAATAAAACACATAAAAGTAAATAATTAAAATACAAATATAAAATAAAAAATTTACAATATTCTATGCAGTGCGGGTAAGAACCTCCCGACAATCTTCCACCGTACTTTATAAATAAGTTTATTAAAAGTTTCTGCAAAAGTTCGAAATATAGTTTATGTTGAAAAGTTTCGGTAGTTTTTTTAATCTTTCTGAACGACATGATCGATAATCATTGTCGGAACATTCCAATAACATTTCATGGAATATTTGAGGAAATGTTTTTATAAAAATTCGTGTGAAATTTTCAAAAATATTGTCTAAAAGTTTTAAAATATTTCTTAAATTCTTAAAAAAAAATTGTATTGCACAAAAGTAACGTGCAACAAAACGTTTGTAAAACATTTCTGAATTATTTTCTGAAACATATTTTGTTATAATTTGATAAACATTGCATGAAATATTTCTGCAATGTTCTCTAAATATTTCATAATATTATTACAGTAAGCTTTCTTTGAAATGTTTCCTGAAACATTTCACTGAAACATTGTGTGCTGTATGGGCGCGTGTTGCAACCGTTGCAGGTGCAGGTATTTTTCACTAGAATTATTCATTGTAGATACAGCTTACAAGAAGGAAACTGTACCACCATCTACTGGTTTTCTGTAGTACCTACTATGCAGCAGTATATCAAGTAAATATAGAGTAGCAGATTACTTGCTTACGTGAATGACGGTAAATGTTCGTACATTTTTGTTGTCTGTCATTCTTTCCTAACTCCAGATTACAAATACAATTTCTAAGTGAAGCTTTAGTGGTTTATCAGTCAGGTTTTTCAATTCAATTGGTTCATTTGATATAAATATTAATAAAATAAACAGTGTTAATTTGTATATCTCAATGAATATAGTAAAGTGTGAAGATGCAGAATGTAGAAGAAGAAACAACCCCAAATTACTTGCAGGAAAATAAACGTCATGAAGAAACTGGTGTGTTAACAGTTTCTTGTGTACCTAAAAAGCATTCATTTGCAAAGACAGTTCAGAATGTAAGTTCTGTAAATCAAGACTGTAATATTGTTGTAACAACATCTCTCACACTGGTACCTTATTTCGGAAATTCAAGTCCAGTTTCATCTGGAATTAAAACATTTGCTGATTCGCAACCTCGCTTCATGACAGATTCATCCGACAGTGATGAAGACAGTGCTTCAGAGGTAAATAATATAATAAAAGATTTGATATTTTTGTACAAATCTTTTATAAATGTCATGTAACCAGGTTATGGCCTGAATTACTGTAAAAGGATACACTAAAAGAAAGAAGACATGTCAATGTCGATATATGAAAATATTTTTGATCGTATAGAAATTGTAATGTCATCATCTTAAATTTATCTATTAATCTATTGTGTATGAATACCGTAGTGGAAATGATTTTTATGCCAAAGTTTGCCAGAGATTGCCATAGTATGCCAAACATTAGAAAAACGTATAAAATTCGCAGTTTTGGTACACATATGGCAAATTTTGATACATTTTTGGTAAACTTTGGCAATCTGTGGCAAACTCTTGCATAATCAATTTTCAAACTGTAGTAGAATATATACTTTAAAGTGAAAATTGTTTATGCAAGTTTGTCAAAATTTACCAATATTTATCAAAATTTTCACAATAACCAAGTAACAAAAATGGAAGCAGATAGTTGACAGCAATTTGATGTAAAACTGTATTATCTACTTATTGATGTTGCCTTGTTTGCCGGAATATGCCAACGTTTGCCAAAAGTTTGTGAAAGAATGTTAACATTTTTTAAAACTTGCCAAAATTGACCAAAATTTGCCAAAGTTTGCCGCAATTTGCTAAGCTTTGCCATGCTATGCCAAAGTTTGCCTGAGTATGCTGAATTATGCCTGACTGCGTAAGATTTCGCTTAACTACTTATACCTTCTATGGAAATGAAAAAGTGTATAAAAATGTACATAAATGTGTATAAATGTATAAAAGTGTACAAAAATGTACAAAAGTGTATATTTCTCTTATAATTGGAACAAAAAAGTGGGATCGCATTGGCCTAATGTACTACACTTTTGTACATTTCTTTACACTTTTGTATTTTTATGTACATTTATATACGAAAAATTCCGCTCACTAAGAAGCGTTAAGATAGACTTCAATAATATCAAATAATTGAAAATATTTCTTTCCAAGTGCCACTGTTTTTTAAGTAACTGAAAATTTCAAATTTTTACATGTGAATTGATTTATATATGCCTTGCCACCTATCGGTGGAAAAGTCATGCTGTAACATTTTTCGAAAATGTACATAAATGTATAAAAGTGTACAAAAGTGTATACGGAGAGAAAAACTCGACTACATCTGCTAGAGACCCTGGCATTTACAGCCTTAGTGGCTCAAACAGTATATGACATGATCACCAAGCAGTGTCGGCTGTAGGACAAAGCAGTTATAGCATAGCGATTCAGAAATGGGTTACTGTTAATATACTAAGTTTTGCAAATTGCCCATAGACTCTTACGATTAAAATCAATAATTTACGTTGGAAATACATTTTTCAAACATATTAACCATTGATCTTTGCAAAATATAAGTTATTAGGTATGAAATCCGAATATTCGAAAAGCTAACCTCAAATATCTGTTATTTCGGCTACTCACCTTTGGGGAGTGAGTCCGGCTAAAACTGCTTCGTTCTACAGCTGCGCTGGCCGTGTCATACTACCGCTGATTTGACGTTACTACAACAAAGCTAATATGGCGGTGTGTTTCTCTCCATGTATATATTTGTGGTAAAACCTGTTTCAATTACAATAGAAATAAACATTTATATACTTTTTTTTATTTTATTTAAAAACCAGAAAAAATTTACAGAGTTATTGTATGCCCCGTAAAATCCTGAAGAGATAAACACGTTATCTGTGCACAGGCCTGGCATTACAAAAAAGAAACAATAAAGAAAATATAAAAAAAATTACATAATATAACTTAAAATCTACTTAAACTAACAACTACATAAAAATTTGGTTTTAACATAATAGTATTATTTCTATTTAAATGATTTGTGTTAAAACTATAAAATAATATAACGAGATAGTAACATTAACAGTTTAATTTAATCCACTTTTTTATGATGTTCTTATGTGACACATTATCTATACTCAGATTTTTAATTCGTTAGGAAAACTGTTAAAAGTTACTATAGCCTTTTTATAACAATTTTTATCTCCAACTTTCTCTTTAATATTTGGTAAAATTAAATTTTTTTTCCTTGTTACACTAGTTGAGTTGGTATATTGCATTTTGAGATCTGAATAATAATACTTTATAGCTTCGAAAGTATATATTTGTTCTATGTTTAAAGGGTTATCTTGAACTATAAAATTTTGTTTGTTAATGAAGTTGAAGTTTGCACTGTTGCATTGCAACAAATTTCGTAAATTCGTAAGTCGTTCCAAAGTCCATTCAAAACGCCTTTAATGTATTAAATATCGTTGGAAAACATGTTTGCAACATGAATACATAAATTTACAACCCTTAAACTACCCTACTAACTAGGGGTTGAAAATATTCAGAAATTGCACGTGCCTTCCGCGATTTTTTACGCGTATGCTTATGCGAGTCACGAACTTTTCTCTGCGGATTATTGTTAAAAAACCCAAAATGCCCTCCCATGAATTTTTTTGGAAAGTTCGGAGGAAAGGAACACTTTCAAAATGGCCGCCGAAATTTCGTTGCACGTGTCATTTATTCTTTCTTGATTTTTTAGGGGTGTGCTTATGAGAGTCACGAACTTTTCTCTGCGGATTATTGTAAATCAACCCAAAATACAATCCCATGAATTTTTTTGGAAAGTTCGGAGGAAAGGAACACTTTCAAAATGGCCGCCGTAAGTTTGTTGCACCTATCATTTATACTTTCTTGATTTTTTAGGAGTGTGCTTATGAGAGTCACGAACTTTTCTCTACGGATTATTGTTAAACAACCCAAAATGCATTCCCATGAATTTTTTTGTAAAGATTGGAGGAGAGGAACACTTTCAAAATGGCGGTTGTGAGTTTGTTGCACGTGTTCTATAGCCTTCCTCGATTTTTTACGCGTATGCTTATGCGAGTCACGAACTTTTCTCTGCGGATTATTGTTAAACAACCCAAAATGCACTCCCATGAATTTTTTTGTAAAGATTGGAGGAGAGGAACACTTTCAAAATGGCGGTTGTGAGTTTGTTGCACGTGTTCTATAGCCTTCCTTGATTTTTTACGCGTATGCTTATGCGAGTCACGAACAAATTTATAAGTGTACATTCTTTCTCTAAAATGCATACTTACTGAGTTATATGCGATTGTTTCCGTCGTCTGTATACCAAGTTTCATTATTTATGGTTATTAATACATTGATTTACTACATAGCGTCCGGGGTATAGTAAAGTTTGTATTAAAAGTTTTTTAGAAATATTTGTTGATACGGTTTTTTGACTGCGAAAGTTTGATAAAGTTACGCTCCAATACCAACAAAGAATGTGGGTATCTACATGCATTTTTCTTCATCTGTTTTGTTTACCGTCACCGGACCCACTTTTCCAAATCAAAAAGCGTATCTAAAACAGATACGCTTTTCGATTTGTATTCTAGGTGAAGTCGAGGAGAAATACAGAAAATCGTGCAAATACTGTCGTCAGTCTGCAGATACCCATTTTCTACGTTTGCAATTCTCTAAAATCTCTGTAGATAGGATAATGAGGACCTAATTATCTCATTACAATAATTACAATTGGTAATTACTATTAACACAGATGAATGCGATTTTTCATGACGAATCGAACGGTATAAAAAACGCATTTTTCATAAAAAGTACAGATATCCACTTTCTTTATTTGCACGGCAGTAATTACCCGAGGGAATACTCGACTTTATTCCCATGTTGCATATAGAACATTATTTTCGACTTAACAGTGACCACTTTATTGACTTAAAGAGAGGGACTTCCGGTAAAAACTAGAATTTATCGAAAAAATATATTAATATACAGAAAAATAATTTAAAAAAATGCATTTACGGGAAAAAGTAATTTTGCGGGAATCATATGCTATTTCTGTTCCGTTTTTCAGGTCAATAAAGTGTCTTTTACGGTAGAGTCGGGAATAAACTACTTTATATCGTAATGAATATTAAATGATTTTGTTTTCATGCTAAATTTTGTAATTAATTTTATATAGAACAATTTAGTTTTTCATTTTTTATCTGCGGCGGTATCGATGATTTCGATAGAGAACTTGAGCCGATTCATCAATTTGTTTGAATTTTGCAAATTAAACCAGATTTAGAAAAGTTACAGCTATCGACAATTTCTTTATAACGTCAAGATTCATGCGATTTCAAAGGCGCCGCATATGAACCATGGCGACATGAGGGTTTTCGAAGCGCTATATCTTTTTTAATTTTGGTTGTATTGCAAAAATTCGAAAAGTTTACAAAGGAAGTATGCTATAATCTATCAGAATATGATATAATAGTACATTATGCAACGAGGGGCGACAGTAGCAGATTTTTCCCGTGGGTGGGTTTACTGCCAAAGCGAGAAGATTTTTCCCGATGGTGCGTTTAAGGCACGAGTGAATCAAGGGCAGTAATCACCCTCTGGAAAAATCTTCTCGCGATGGCAGTAACCACCTGAGGGAAAAATCTTCTTTCGTCCCGTGTTATATATAGTATTTTATTTCACTCTTGATCGTGGTCACTTTTTGACCCTGAAAAACGGGGCAGACGCCTTTCTTTTTTATATTTTGATAGGTAGATCTAGAAGAATCCGTATGTGCGCGCAGGCACCTTATCCCTTTTCATTCCGCTACGTAATGTTATGTAAATCTAGGTAGAATATACATTCTACTGTATGTATGTACCTTATGTAAATCAAATGAAAAATATGTAAATAAATATTTTGTTTATTTTGTAATTACAATTTCTGTATTTTTTGAAAAAAAAAAACACTAGATGTATATCAATTTATTATAAAACGAATAGTATTGTAAGTCGAAACATTTGCGGCGGATTTATTTTTAAAAATAATCGGGTACCCTGCTAACTTTAGAAAAAAAAAAAAAAACTACCCTTAAAACTACCAAGAAAGCATTCCACGTCATTGGGACAGGGCTTAAAATTTTCCGCTTTTTTGCCGTAAAACAACCCTGCACTCAGATTTAGACGAAAATTTTTTTAAGCGCTCATAAGCGCCAGAATTCTCTAACTCAAGATAAAGTTAGCAGGGTACTCCCGTAAAATCCACTAGACTAGATCCTACACTATTGAGTAGGGGCTCAAAATTTGCCGTAAATAATTCGTAAATTATCCGTCGAAGTGAAGAATTTGCCGCGGATTTATTTTTAAAACTAACCGGGTCCCTGCTAACTTTCGAAAAAGTTAGCAACTTACCCCTCATAAACTATCAAGGAAGTATTCCACGTTATTAGGACAGGTCTTAAATATTACCGCGTTTTTGCCGTAAAGACCCCCTGTACTAAGAGTTACTTGAAACGTCTTTTACCGCGCATAAGCGCCAGAATTTTCCAATTCAACATGAATTTGGCAGGGTACTCCCGTACAATCGAATAGACTAGATCCTATGCTATTGTGTAGGGGCTCAAAATTTGCCGTAAATAATCCGTAAATTATCCGTCGAGACGTGAAATTTGCCGCGGATTTATTTTTAAAACTAACTGGGTCTCTGCTAACTATGGAAAAAGTTAGCAGGGTAACTCCTTAAAACTATCAAGGAAGTATTCAACGTCATTGGGACAGGTCTTAAAATTTGCCGCTATTTTGCCGTAAAACAACACTGTTCTCAGATTTACTCGAAACATTTTGTAGCGCTCATAGCGCCAGAATTTTCCACCTTAAGATGAAGCTGGCAGGGCACCCCCATAAAATACACTAAACAGCGTTCTAGACTATTGTGTAGGGGCTCAAAATTTGCCGTAAATTATCCGTAAATTATCCGTCGAGGCGAGAAGTTTGCCGCGGATTTATTTTTAAAACTAACTGGGTACCTTGCTAACTTTTTCCAAAGTTAACAGGGACCCGGTAATTTTTTAAAATAAATCTGCGGCAATTTTTTTGCCTCGACGGATAATTTACGGATTATTTACGGCAAATTTTGAGCCCTTACCTAACAGTTTAGGATGGATTTTTGTGGATTCTAAGGGGGTACCCTGCCATCTTCATTTTGAGTTGAAAAATTCTGGCGCTCAAGAGCAGTACGAAATTCTTCGAGCAAATCTGAGAGTAAGTTTGTTTTACGGCAAAAAAGCGGAAAAATGTAAGCCCTATGTCCAAATGACGTGGTAAACTTCCTTGATAGTTTTAGGGAGGGTACCTTGCTAACTTTTTCCAAAATTAGCAGAGACCCGGTTACTTTAAAAATAAATCCGCGGCAAATTTTTCGCTTCGACGGATAATTTACGGATAATTTACGGTAAATTTTCAGCCCTCACCAAATAGTTTAGGATGCAGTTTAGAGGATTCTAAGGGGGTACCCTGCCAACTTCATCTTGAGTTGGAAAATTCTGGCGCTTAAGAGCGGTACAAAATTTTTCGAGGAAATCTCAGAGCCGGGTTGTTTTACGGCAAAAAAGCAGCAAAATGTAAGCCCTGTACCAATGACGTGGAATGGCTTCCTTGGTCATTTTAAGGGGGTACCTTACTAACTTCTTGAAAAGTTAACAGGTATCCGGTTATTTTTAAAAATACATCCGCGGCAAATTTTTTGCCTCGACGGATAATTTACGGATTATTTACGGCAAATTGTGAGCCGGAACCCAGTAGTCTAGGATCTAATCTAGTGTATTTTACGTGGGTACCCTGCCAACTTCATGTTGAGTTAGAGTATTCTGGCGCTTATGAGCGCTTAAAAAAATTTTCGTCTAAATCTTAGTGCAGGGTTGTTTTACGGCAAAAAAGCGGCAAATTTTAAGCCCTGTCCCAATGACGAGGGATGCTTGCTTGGTAGTTTTAAGGGGGTACCCTGCTAACTTTTTCTAAAGTTAGCAGGGTACCCGATTATTTTTAAAAATAAATCTGCGGCAAATTTTTCGTCTTCACGGATAATTTACGGATAAATTACGGCAAATTATCTATTAGTTTATATAACCTAAATAGAAAATGTCCATGCCAATTTTAGGGAGGTGATCTAAGTATGCACCGGAATAATAGTCCTAGTTTGGACTACCTTACGAAAGTAAATGAGCGCTACCCATGGGACCGATTCATCTCGATCGGTCGAGCTGGCCTGCTGCCGTTCTATATCGTTGTTTACAAGCACAGCTGTGCGTGTAATACGCATGCGCGATAAACCCAACCTCTTCGACTCTTCCGACAACTGCTCACGCAAGCGATTACTTTGACTTGAATTGTAACGGATTACAAAATTAATATTATAAAAATGAAATAAAAGGTTATAAAATAAAAACGAATCGATAATCCTTAAAAGTTCTTTTTTATTTTAAACCTTCATAAAAATACGCTAAAAATTAGGTTTGATTAGGTAAGATTACCGTGTAATTCCTAAGAAATAAGCGACCCTATTTTTTTTTTAAAGTAATCATAAAAAGTAAAAATCGATATAAAACAAACACGAATCCATAAATCACAAAAATTACTTTTATTTCAAACATTCATCAAAAGGCGAAAAAAAGCGTTCGTTGATAAAAAAATTACCCTGTAAAATGCATTGCATTGAAATACATTCTATCCGAATGAATTATATTAATTTTATCCCATAAAAATCTGAGAAACTAAAACCCAAAAATCGAAAGGTTAAAAAAAACAAAAACATTGATCAATCAAAAATATTATTTATCAGCCGCTTTCGTGCGAAAAAACAAAAAATATGAAAATTAAAATTAACCTCGGATTACTGGAGATGTATAATAGAGGGATACATTGTATGCACGCTCATGCACACACGCACGTACGCACGCACGCACGCACACACACACACGCACACACACACACACACACACACACACACACACACACACACACACATACACACACTTCACATATACGCACACGTACATTCGTACGGTCATTTTCTAAGAGACAGTTGTATTTTTATTTCAATTGGCCCAAAATACGTATCTAATATGTTATTTGGAAACATTTTTTTTAGTATTACAAAGTTTCCTTTAGGAGAAAGCAAAATGCAAAAATTATTTGTTATAAGTAAGTTAAGGTTGAAACCTTAATTACTACGCTGAAAACGGAAATTGATGTTTTTTAGCGTTTAGATTAAAATTCCCCCTTTTAATGACTTCTTATTCTAAATAATATTATTTTGTAATAACGGTTATCGAAATATTTTCCTCCTTTAACCCTTTGTGGCCCACATTTTTTTCTTAAAAAAATAGTTTTTTCGTTACTTATTTTTTATTTTATTTATAACTATTTAACAATAAATAAAATATCAATTTTTGTTAATTAGTATTATAGATAAACCTCTTAGCTAATAAAAGAATGTAAAATCATTTATATACACCTATAAATAAAATGTTTATACATAAAAATCTTAGACGAAAGAGGTGGATATTATAATAGCCACTAAACCACAAGGGGTTAAGAGTCGAAAAAGTCGAGAGAGGCTAAAGATCACGTGCAACGAACACTCAGCCGCCATTTTGAAAGTGTTCCTTTCCTCCGAACTTTCCAAAAAAATTCATGGGAGTGCATTTTGGGTTGTTTAAGAATAATCCGCAGAGAAAAGTTCGTGACTCGCATAAGCATACGCGTAAAAAATCGAGGAAGGCTATAGAACACGTGCAACAAACTCACAACGGCCATTTTGAAAGTGTTCCTCTCCTCCAATCTTTACAAAAAAATTCTTGGGAGTGAATTTTGGGTTGTTTAACAATAATCCGTAGAGAAAAGTTCGTGACCCTCATAAGCACACGCCCAAAAAATCAAGAAAGAATAAATGACACGTGCAACGAAATTTCGGCGGCCATTTTGAAAGTGTTCCTTTTCTCCGAACTTTCCAAAAAAATTCATGGGAGTGCATTTTGGGTTATTTAACAATAATCCGTAGAGAAAAGTTCGTGACTCTCATAAGCACACTCCTAAAAAATCAAGAAAGAATAAATGATAGGTGCAACAAACTCACAACCGCCATTTTGAAAGTGTTCCTCTCCTCCAATCTTTACAAAAAAATTCATGGGAGTGCATTTTGGGTTGTTTAACAATAATCCGCAGAGAAAAGTTCGTGACTCGCATAAGCATACGAGCCAATAAAGCAGAGGGGGACGGAATAGGTATTAAAGCAAATCAGATTGGGCCTACGCACCAACAAGGTTGAGTAAAAAGTGTGGTGAATAATTTAGTAATAAATGATAAAAACAAAAAATCTCACTGGGCTTGGCAGTGATATGTCAAGTAAAAGTTAAAAACTAAACGTAATAGTAATGACTAGAAATAATACTAATGATATAAATTAAAATTAAAATTTTTTTTTTTTTTTTTTTATTATTATTTAACGTCGCCATGTTTGTGCTTCCATGTGGTGCTAATCGACGACGGGGGTCTGAGGTGTGTTTGTAAACAAAGCACATGTAATTTTTACAGAGGTGCTTGTATCAATCGGCAGAGACTAGGATTCGAACCCGGGTCACCGGCGTGGGAATCCGACACTCTACCGACTGAGCCGCCGCAGGCCCCAAAAATTAAATTGATGTCTTGAAAGTCAGAGCATCAAGGTAAAAAATCAAGGCCGAGGCCTGGGTCCTGAGATTGTTTTAAGCTGAATGGAATATTACATTCGCGTCAAGAGAAAAGACAACATAATTTGTATTAGTTTTAGTTTATTTTATAATTTATTAAATTTGAAGCAATGTTGCTCTAAAGCCAGAAAAGCAACAAAATGTAAATATTCAACTTATCTATGATCGCATAGCTTGGATAAGTTCGTTCATTTAATTTAATTTGAATTTCCTCTGATTTTTTTTTCCTTTTTTCTTTTTCTCTCTTACCTCTTCCTCTTTACTTTCCGTTTTTTTTTTCAATATGTTTAATCTTTTAAATTTAATTTATGTTACATATTGAAAGCAATAAATTTTTTTTGCACTTTGCCCCAAATTACGGGATCAACTCCACGTACGATATTCGATTTCAATTTAGAATAATAAATTATGACGTTAAAATCCAGAAACAAAATAAGAATTAAAACTAAAATTTTTAAGGTTAGCGCTAGTATGAAGTTGGAGTAAGAGGTCGTAATGTGGGAAATTTCCCGTATTTGTTCTCCTTTAACTTTTGTTTAACAAGAACTTTAAAGTGATAAGTACAGATAAAGAGTAAAAGATCAAAAAATTTACAATATCACAAGCGAGCGGCGAAAGCCGTAGCTAGATGGATTACAGCAATCGCGTATTTATCGAGTAAAATGAATTGCAAGCTAATTTACTAGACTAAATTATAGAAAGCTAGAATATTATTTGATTATTTATTTAGTTAACACTCACAGGATAGAGTAGATAGGGAAGTCTGGTATACTCAGCTTAGACCAGAAGCGGCGTCCCCAGGTTGCAAGAAAAACGTGTTCAGAAGCGTCGCAAAATGGCGTCGCGTCGGTGTAAATAGCGCTGTGTGGCGATGACTGGCAAAGCGCCCAACGGGAACAATGGTCGCGAGCTGAAGAGCAACAGGTTCGCTTCCCGTCCGCCGCTGATGCGTAGAAGTCTCAGCTCGAAAACCTCCACCGGCTGGAGGCGGTAAATCCTACAAAAATGTTGAAATGCTGTGCTGAAAGGCTGAGTCCCCTTGAAAATGTAGACAAATAGGCAGGGGTGCGTGGTTGATGGCCGAAAAGTTATTGGAGACCAGGATGGAAGGGCTTGTAGCTGCGTATGCGAGCACGGGAACGAAGAGAGTCTCGATCGGAGCTGCAAATACGAGAGAGGTGGTTTGTGAAATGGCAGGAGCGCTGAGGTGAGACGACCGACTCGGCCGAGAGCTCGAGTGAGAATCCACTTGTGTCCTCTTTGTTATCTTTTTTCGGCTAGTAATCTATATTCAGCGGTGGTAAAGAAGGTTTCGTAGGGTAATCGGTCGAGTCTATATATCTTTTAATTTTTTTCTTCAGAATATTACATAGATCATAGTCATTGGCATAATGGTTAATTACATAATTTGTATTGTAATTTTTATTACTATAGTCACAATTCAGGCACTTAACGATATTATTTGTACACTCACTAGTCTTGTGCATTTCTGAGCATTTAAGACACATAGGATCATTTGTACAGTTTTTTTCACTGTGACCATTTCTGCCACCGTTATTGCAAGGTCTAATATTTATCAAATCGTATGCTTTGCAATTTTGATAACCTACAAAAATTTTGCTATTATTTTCCTTGATATAACTATATATCTCTGCAGGAACTGTTATTAAAACGGTACTCTTGTTGGTATTATTTGTATACATATGTAATACTTGAGCTTTACTAGTAAAACTGCTGAAATTTCTCATGTTTATATCATTTTCAATATTTTCTATTTCCATATTATCACAGTTATCAATTCTAACGATTTTTATCTTAGGTGTATTCAGTTTCTCTCTATTGATATTAAGTACACTTTCTAACTCTCTTTTTAATACTGATTCTGTTAACTCTGCACTATCATTATTTGAACAGCTAATTATCAATTCATCTTTTTTATTTAAATATATGTTTTTAGTTTGTATTTTCTTTTCCTTTGTCAAAACTTCAATTACACTCTTCTTGATATCAATATTGTTATTGCTCTTTTTGTTGTTATTGATTTTTGTGACTTTTATTTTAGAAACTTTTTTTTGTTGCCTTTTCGGAAAACTTGTGATATCTGCATACAGGTATTTATTGGTTTCACTTCCTAATTGGTTGTTATTACGTTTTTCTCTTAGTAAATCATTTTTTTCTTTTAATTCACAAACCAATTGTTTCAGTAGTGAGTTTTCAGTTTTCAGCAAATCAGACTCATTTTCTTCTTCAAAAATCGTTGTATTATGTAATACTTCTGTTTTATTTGAAATTTCACTTAATAATTCATTCCTTATTTCTTCTGAAGTTTTAAGCTTAATTTGTGCAATTAACAATCTCGCTGGAACACTCAGGTTTATCTCTTCAATTTTGGAGGTTAAGTTGAGCTGGCTATGTTCTGGACATATTATTAACTTATCACTAATGAATTTGTAGTTATTGCATTTCTGTGTCAAACAACTTTAATGGTATATTTCCTCGCAAATAACACAAGTAACTGTCGACGATTTCTTTTTACAACAAGAGAAATAAAACTCAGTCTTATCAGGTGGCTTCTTACCACCCGACGCCATCTTTGGTATTATACACTCTTATATATTTATTTTATATATTACACATATATACATTTTTCATTTCCACTGGGGTTACCAGTTGTGCCGGAACACTGCACTAGAATATATATTTTAATGTCAAAATCGATTATGCCTAAGTTTGTCAAAGTTTGCTAAAAGTGCCCTAAAATTTGACATATTTGTGCCAAAATTTGCCGTATGAATGCCGAAACGGCCAATTTGATACGCTATGCCGATATTTGGCATACTCTGACAAACCCTGGCATATAGGGGATTTGCATGAATCTTTTATGTATCATATTCTGATAGACCATATTACATTTCCATTGTGAACTTTTTAAAATTTTGCAATACATCAAAAACTAAAGATACAGCGGTATGAAAATGGTTATGACGTCACATTGCTGTGTCGGCTCTTTTGAACCGATGTGTCACCAATGTGACGTCACAATAAAACTTAAAAAGATACTATACCTTTTAAAAATCAATTTTTTTTTAAAAATTCAAACAGATTTGAAATTTGACTTAGGGTCTCTATCGATATCGCAGAAACCAACAAGGAAAAAAATTTCATACACATTCCCTATTGTGACACATCAAGGCATAAATAGATAAACTTTGACATATAACATTTTTTCCACTAGGGTATAATTCAAGATTTATGTTGGTAATAGATTAATAAAAGATTTCTAAGAGTCAGAATTATCTAAATTTTGCAGTACAATAGACTATAAACAAAATTTTTTATATACTGTCACGGACCCAGTTCCTGATCAGTACATTTATTACTATTTTGACTTTGATGTATACAAAATTTGTTTTAAAAAAATAATTAGTAATAGTAAACTATTTCGCAGTCATATAAAAAAACTTTAAAATTTACTAGTAAAATACATTTTTAAGATAAAAAATGTTAAAGTTGGACGTTGTTGTCAACGTGATGATTGACACCATCTTACTGTACTTGACTACAAGTGAGCAAGCAAAGAAATTTACATCATTTCTTTAAAAGTTTGTAATGGATCGTAGAAAAACTTATCTAATTAAGTTATTCAACAGTTTATTCGTACAAATCACTTAGAACATTCATATAAAATATTATTGATATTTGTAAAATCGTGTGATTAGAAATAGGGTCCATATTCTTATCGTTTACCCAATTCCTGATCTGTATTAATAACATGTTTTATGTGAGATTAAAAATCTTAAAATACACAAATATTTGTAATAACACAATTCTGTAAGCAGTTTTAATCCATACGTAATTAATTTATCAGGCAAAAGTCGCACAAAATGTGACTACAAATCACAACACTATGTGCATTTTATAGGTTATAATATATGCTCGCATGCGAGTTTATATCGTGCAGTAGACAGAGTACGAATAACCGAACACTTTTACCTCGCCTAAGTTTCACATTTATAATCACACAACCAAAAACTGTTATGTTCTAGTATATCTATTGTATTAGTATTGCTTAATAAGTTTTTGTTTATCATATAAAATACTTATGTTTAAATAATATGTAATCAGTAATTGGGTCTTGATATGATCAGAAACTATTCCCATACAAATCTTAAGTGATCAGGAATTGCTCCCACAGCTTTTTTTCTTTGAGGCTTTATATTTAACTTAAGATTTATGATTCATGTATTTTTTCAATTTTATATTAAATATTAACAGTTATATTTGTTATTAGAAATTTCATGTTCCATGAATACCTCATCTTTACGCTTTGATACAACAAATAACGTGACAACGTGCCTTAACTGATCAGGAACTGGGTCCTTGACGGTATCTTATGTTTTTTTGTAAAATACTTTGATTTTTTTATATATCCATACATTATTCTATAAATATTTATTTTCCCTTTTTGAAGAGAAAGTTTTATATCTAAACATTTGTTAAACGTGCAGATAAGTTTTATGACATTATGAGATTTTGTATATTGTTTGTGGAAAGTATAAGTATTTATTCAAGAAATATTTCGAAATTATTTGAACTTTTACTAAAAACTAATTTTAATGAACACTTCATACACATATAGAGGTTAGGCTGGACTTTACATTTGAAAATTAGTTGGATGGATATGAATGCATGATTTTATATCTTCTAAATTCAAAATGAGAAAGCAACGGAACAACTATTGATTAAATAAACGAATTGCAGAATTATCTTTCTATAAACTATATAAAATTTCTTTGCTAAACGTATTATCAAAAATATTTGATTTTGTTATAGCTGAGAAACTCTATAATCATTTTGCCGATCGTATAGTGTTGCAACAACATGGCTTTGTGAGAAACAAATCTGTTGTTACCAATTTGGCTAGCTATGTAGATTTTATTTCAGAATCCTTAGAATCTTCTTACCAAGTTGATGTTATTTATACTGATTTCTCTAAGGCATTCGATTCTCTAAATCATACTATTCTACTATATATTGCGTTTATTAGGTTTTGGTGGTAATGTTATTAAATGGTTTGGTTCATTTATTGTTAATAGGAAACAAATGGAAAGATTAGATGAATATGTCTCTAGCACATTTATTGCAACATCTGGTGATCCACAAGGTTCATATCTTGGACCTATATTATTTATGTTATTCATAAATGATTTGCCTAATGTTATTAAACATTTTAAAATGCTGATCTATTCAGACAATGTGGAATTGATGGAATATCGCTAGTGGATGGGGTATTGCGAATGAACAAGGAGACGTCGAAGTTAGTTAGAAAAAGGCTCAATCCTTCTTATTCTCACTTCCTTACATACAATCTACCCATACAGCACGTAATGTTTCTAAAAGCTTTCGGTAATATTTCATTTGAAACATTACACCTTTCAGAAATATTTATACAATGTTTCATGGACCTTTCTGTAATGTTTCAGAAACATTAAATGTCTGCTAACATGTCAAATGTAACATTTCAGATACATTATAGAAACATTACTGTGACATTTCTGTCATCTTTCTGTAATTTTTAGATATCCTGATTACTTTAATATAATAATACCGAAATATATCAGCAACATATCAAGTATGTTACTGTAATCTTATCGAAAGCTTTCAGTAACATTTTAGTAATGAAAGGTATGATGTTGTATTTTAACCGATATGGATTCTGTCCATACTATTCCTCGTATCTCGAGAGGAGGTTCGCTGAGCGGACGCCTGGACAAACGGCGCAACCCACGGAGATCCAATCTCGAGTTATTTAAATAATTAATTATAAACAAATTAATTATTACTGTACATGCAGGTTCTATCTACGTAAATGATATATATATAACTGTAAGAAATTCTATGCTGGTTCGTTAATAGTTAATATGCCGCCGTCACTTTATTCAATTCATTAATTGTAGCATTCATTTTCGATAAATATATTAAATAAAACCCCGAAATTTAACTAAGTTAATTCTAAACAACCACCACGACTCTACTTATCGCCCGATTCTACCGACTTAGCTACTGATTTACGGTGGCACTTTGGCGGTCCAATAGCCGCTCCCTGCCTCTACTCGCACGCACCATGTGCCGACCGCGTTGCCGGTATTACCTGTAACCTGTAATACAATGACTCGAACTTTGGAACCCTCGTCCTAAAACACAAAAAATATTCTACGGCGAACACACACACTGTAGCTCCGACTCTCCACCAAACCTCGAACCTCGACTGCACTGAAACAAATAAATACGATAGGAATATTCTCACCAAGTAATTTTTAAGGCAAAATTACAAACTCTCTTGAATTCTAGGTCGCTTTGTGGGCAAATACTTGCCGACTACTCTTGACGCTTTCTTTTTCTCCACGCGGACAGCTAACCTCTCACGGCAAAACGATTTCTACACGACTGTGTGCGGCGAAGGCTCCGGACGGAATGGGCAGGGCGGAAGGACTCCAATCCTCTCCTATTGGCGTCCCTGCACCCTAGCTCCCTCTATATTGCCTTACTCGATCTTCTCTCCTTTTCTAACACCTGTTGGCATAGGCCCTCAACTCGATTTTTACTAGAGTAGTACTGCTCTAGTTTTACCCGTCATGCATTTCGCCCCTGTGACGCGCGTAATTTAAAATATTAACAGCGCCCTCTATACTGCATGCTTCTCCGATAACTTATATCCCATTACTCGATACATACTGCATGCGAATTGCCGGAGCGCGACGCGTTCGTTGTAAACACGACTTGCTCCCTCCTTCCGCGCGTCTCTCTTCCCATCTTTTTAGATGCCTATCTGGTCATCTTCTGTTGGCCGACAATCTTCCGTCTCTCTTGCCGCTTGGCTCTTCCTCTACTCTCCCGATCGGTTACAGCCGCATGGCACGCGCCCGCTTGTTCATCAGCTGTTCTCGTCGTCGTCCTTAAGGATGACGCCGCTGAGACTCCTCGCGCTCCGATCGCTCTCTCGGGTGTCCGCGTACGCGAGTGTATATGTGTGTGTGTGTGTTTTCGTCTGCTGCTGCTGTGTTGCTGCTACTGCTGATCCGGCCTCACGGCTCCCGGCCGCTCTTGTCGTCTCTAGCTTTTCTCTCTTTCAGGCGGCTGCTACCTGAAACAAATGTAGGACTCGACCTCTTCTCCGTCGTTGCCGCTTCCTCGTGCTGCTCAGCTTTCCTGGATAATCTGCTGAGTCGGCTGCTGCTTCTGTCGTGTGTTTGTGCTGGTGGTGTCGCGCCGTCGATCTCCCCCGTGAAACATATAATAATATGCACGATTAATACTCTTAACAAACAATATGCAATGTTCAATAGCGTGCGTTCGGTGGTTTGGTGCGTGCGTGATTCCGTCCGGAGTTTGTTTATTCCTCCTAATTAATAATAATAATCTCCCTGATACCTAACCCTACCTATCTACTCTAACCTAACCTTATCTCTCTCTATCTCATTCCTTGTGGCATTTTACATGTCACAAAGGTTTCAATAACACCTCAGTAATATTGCTTTACAATCCTGTTAAAAATATGATATTAAAATCCATAAAAAAATGCATTTTTCTTTTGGTGCTAATCATAATCTTTAATCTTGATTATCGTTCTACTTATTCGATATTTAATCGGTTTTAATCCAATCTACTCATTTATTGACATTTATTTATGAATTTCTACGAAAATTTTAGAATTTAAATTTTTTATATATTATTTATATACCTAGGTATTTATTAATCTGAAACAAATATTTTGCTTAAAATTATTTAATAGATGTGTCTGAAAGAATAAATCAATTAAAAAATGTGGATGGGGCTGGGAATCAATCCAAAGAGTTCTGATTGAAACTCCAACGCTCTAACCGTTCCGCTGCAGAACTTTGAAATCGATAAAAAAAGTCTGACTTATAATCTACAATTACTGGTCATGAAAATATTTTTACATTAGAATTCAAAGTAGAGTGCCGGTAAAACAGAGTTCTTTACTATATTTAGCTGATCTTTTTCTGTTACTCGTGAAACCTTTCTGAAACATTTCTGACATATAACACTTGCAACATTACGTAGGGAATGTTGCGGAAACATTTTACATGCAATATAATTGAAATGTTATAACTGGTACGTCAGGGAAATATTTTTGAAACCTTGGTATCGTACATCCCATGTGGGTGTAACGTCGCGCTCGCTAAATCAAAATTCAAAGAAAAAGTACATGTTTTTAAAAATCCTGTTTTCATTTCTTTCAAACCAATTACGAATGGGGTTTCCCACGAACGAAGTCGATGTCTCTTCGCACCTACGTATCAGCGTGTGAAGGCGACAGTCGGCCCTTGAGTGTCTCGCGGCGTTCGTGCTTGTAACCTAAACATTCTCATCAACTAAACATTGTAGTCATCGATGATATCATCTAAATAAGCGAGGGGAATAACCATTCGTACTTTAATTAAACTATTGAAGTAAGCTGTTTCTTTTCTTGCATATGCTGCATTAATAATCTTAAAAATATAACTTACATAATCCTTATAAATCGAATGAATGTTTTTACTAAATTTTGCCATCTAAAAGCAATAACTTTATATTATACAACTGCGACATTTTTATTATAGGTTTTGCATTTAGAATAATATTTTTATATTATATACTATGAACATTTCTATTATAAAATTAGTGTCTTTTGCGTAAAAGAAAATCTGAGTTTTTTGCCTCATTTGAAATAAACAACTGTACGCTAAAATCGACCTCTTATTAACAGCTAGAAATTAAAATAATAAAAAGAAAGTAAATCATAAAAACTATTGCGACAATAATTCTAAATACAATTCTTTTTACTATTTTACAAAGTCATTGTACTTTTCTATAAAAACTTTTGTATTCTTTATCAATTCAAATAATTATCCGAAGGCTATTATACTTACACATGCGTATTCATTAGTGTAACTATTATCAATATTATCAAACATCAAGAACGAATATAACAGTAATTACTAAATATTAATACTGAAAGTTAAAATAATTTTTGTTTACTCTACTTTGAAATTACAGTTATATTACTTCTTCATGTCCATAAAATCGTACAAGCTATGCCATCGTCGAGCAATAGCCGAAACTAGCTTAGGATCACCCTTATTTTGGTACACTAATTAGAGCAGGCGAGAGATCATCGATCCATATTGATTGGACGATAATGTAAACGCTCTTTAGCCAGCGATATGCGGCGTGCGGCGGCTTGTCTCCAAGCTGCATCACTCTGGAGCTTTTTAGCGCCGGACACATTCGGACTTTCTTAGACCAATATCCAAACTGTTTTAATCACTCGGATGCTTTCGAACAAGCACTCAGATATTTTTCGGGCAAGCAAATAAGTCACGTCGAGTTTTCACGACTTATTCTAATTTACCAGTTTTTCGTTCCTTAATTGGAGCTTAAGTTTTTGTTAGATAAAAATTCGAAAAGCTCAACCTGTGTATTAATTTATTTTCCAGCTTTCCTTTTGACTATTCTATTAGCGTGTCTACGCACTTTGACATTTATTAACAGTACAAAATCACCCATAGCAATTATACTTTTACATAAAGAAACTTTTTTTTGTACGTTTTCTATTCCCAACCAGCAAGATTAAAAATAGTTAACAAATGATCATATCATAACCTAATCTGATTCAAACACTGCCTACTACAGCGCCCCCTATATAGTGCAAAGTATTAAACGTTTCTATACATATTTTAATCTTCTAAATCTAGGGACATTCCTATCTCGATCGTACTCCTTTGCTTGAATTGCCAAACGAGGTCTATACCGTAGCCAAGAGGACGAGATATCTCGTCCTGACATGCTTGGTCATAACTTTTGACTGGTACACTTTTAGAGTACCTACGACCACACAAATTAAAGCTGACAACTTACTCTTTATGATAGATGGACGACTTAATAAACAATAATTTTTTCTGTCATTTAAACTTTTCAAATGAGCGTATTATATTTTTAAGAGATACAAATTGATGTGGTTTATATTAATAACTAACGTGGTTTTCAAAATATTCAATATCAATATCAGTAATTTTTTATGTTTTAGAATGTTTCGTAAACGCAAAATAATAAAATTGATTTGTTCTCACACAACTGAAAAACATAACTTCATACTTCTAGACTTATACTTTAAGATAATTTTACACTAGAAAAATAGAGAATTATTGCTCTGGACAGTATAGGATTCTCATAATTATGAAGGTCTGGCCTACCTGCTGACCCTAGCTACCCGACTTTCCTCTACCTTGTTTTTAAATGTAGTGTCATCAAAAGTTTAGAATTTATAGAACTCTATGCTCTTAAATATTCAATTTGTATATGTTGTTAATTAATCAATGATCCTTCATTCTTATCCAATGTTATGGATGTTCAGTTAAATGAATAAGAGATTTTACAAATACATTTTTATCAAAAAACCAATTTCTTATTATTATGAATAACTGTAGAAAAATAAAATGTATCGTATTAATTGGATTTAAAACAAAAATGTTTACTAAAATTGTTTTGAGTTAAAGATCAATTTAAATTAAATAATATTTAAATGTAAAAATCTGTATTATGATTTGAGTATTACAAAGATATAACTAAATTTTTCTTCTATTATCTCATCGTATAAATAATGCGAAGAATCTTATATTAATTATTTAGTAAGCCTCTTACATAAGTCTTTTAACATCAAGAATCTTACATTAATTCTTTAGTAAACCTTTCACGTAAGTCCGTTTACATCAGCATAAAACTAAATGTTTCTTTATAATATTCTGATTTTAAATACATATCGAAAAACTAAAACTTTTTTGTATCATCTTATCATAAACTATATAATGAATTAATATTGATTTTTTAATACAATATGTGATTCCTTTCACACGAACATAAGAAAATTCTTTTTTTTTTATATTCTGAAATACATTCTAACTTCTTTAAATAGTCCTTATAGGAATATTTGCTGCGAGTTACAGCTACATTCATCGACTCTAAATATTTTGAAGTTAGAAAAATAAGTTTCGAGAAAAGCGCATTTAAATATTCAGTTCTACATAAGAAACTATGTTAATTATTTTCTTTGAATGGTTAAAACTCTGTTGATTATAAAATTTTTCTATTCTATCAGGTCCCAAAACGTTCTTACAAATGTAGAGCTTCAAAAAGTGTCATCAAATTTTTTTCGATTTTTTGTTCAAAAATCAGTGTAGACCCATCTTAAGTTGTCTCTAATACCACTACATAATAATTTGTATAAGCTGGAGTAATTATAATTTATTAATATAAAAATGTTAAAAATTTAATAAAATTAAATAATAAATAATTAAATAAAAATATTAGTATAAATAAAGAAGTTAATTAATTATGCATTTAAAAAATCACGTTAAAACGTAACCTACAAAAACATGTAATAATGATTTCACAAATATACTTACATTGATTTTATTATAGAAAAGTGCGTCCAAGGTCACACCGTTTGATATTTAAAATTTTGAATTATCACAATCAATATTTAAAATCATAAATTTCTGAAAAAAAGCTGCATGTATACTTGACGTAGAAAATATCAAATTCGAACGATTTAAATTTCCTTGTAATCCTCCAATGAGGTTAGATAAAACGTACATTCGATCCCATGAAACCCAATGAAATCGCAATATTTCAAGAAAATTCAAATCGTTCGAATCAGATATTGTCAACGTCGAGTGTACATTCTCATTTCATAATATAGCACTCAGCGAGTCACAGTACGACATTCCATCATATGACGGCATTCCACCATGATCCGTTCTTGCATCACTACATAAGGGAATTACCAAGCGCTAACCAGGTCACTTGATTATTTCTTAATAAAAATGTGGCTCTTATCCGCGCGCCGTAGCACCCCCCACAAGGGCTACGCCAGGCGGCCTGACTTGGCCCTTGTCACCTAGCCAGGCGGCTTGGCGATCATTTCTACTCGGGACTCTTCGGAAACGATGGTCCTGTGGATAACGTATCTAACTCTTGATTTTTTTATATAGGTTCAAATCCGTCGTTTTAAACTTAGATAAATAAAAATATTAAATTATAACTATTTTGAATAGTTTTCCAGATCACCCTAGAGATACTATTCAAGGTGCGTTGGTCATTATTTTCATTTTATTTAGAAATAACTATATAAAATAATTCTAAAATACTTGTTTATAATCTCACAACATGTATAAATTATATAGAATTTTTCAATAATCTTTTTATATAAATATTCTAAATAACACCGTGATCTCCATCGCCAGTAGCCCTACATAAACCACGGGAGCGTTCCCCCATCCTCCAGGTTCCTTTAACCATTTCCACCTCCACCAAGGTGTATACTTGATCATAAAAAACTCTAAAAGTACCTATTTTAATCTTCACAATGTTCTTAAATATACCCATTATGATATATTTAATAAAATGTATTTGATAAAAAAACTGCAACTTGTTCGACTTTTTTATGATGAAGTACGAGTATATAATAAAATAATCATATTAACTTCGATATTGACTATCAAATATGAGTGTATCATGCCTTACAATTAAATACAATAGTTATTATAAATTAATATGATTATTATACTATTATTTTGTCAATTACGCTGGTATCTGAAGAATTTTTACCTGCAAAATGATAAAACTCATCAACCCTCTGGCGCAGTATCCCGAGATATCTCATCCAAACGAGGTCTATACCGTAGCCAAGAGGACGAGACATCTCGTCCTGACATGCTTGGTCATAACTTTTGACTGGTAAACTTTTAGAGTACCTACGACTACACAAATTAAAGCTGACAACTTACTCTTTATGATAAGCTTGGCTCGACTTTCGATGTTTACGCGACCCCGAAATCATAAAGAGAGATGTTATCCAATTTCCGAACGTGTAAAACAGAAATATACACTCGGGAACGGAAAAGTCGGGTAAAACGTTTACGCAGGGGGGTTGAACGTAAAAATGAAAAGAAATTTAAATAAAATTATCGAAAATTAAACGGAATTTTATTATATTTTTATTTATATATATAATTATATATAATTTTATTATATATATTATATATAATTTTATTATATACACAATTACCTTGTGTAGCTAAATTGATATTCATTTTTTCAAAATTGATAGGCTTTAAATGTCGATCTGTTGATTTAGTCGCTGCTTTACAAGATTTAGAACGCTCAATATCTCTTAAATCCCGAATAGCATTCCACGACCCTTTTTGTTCTCCGATTGTAATACCATTATTATTTAAATTATTTCTAATGCATTTTAAAACCGAAGGTTTTATGCATCAAATCCAAACGTTACTTTACGATTTTCGAAATCTAAAAATGGTCGATCTTTATTAATACCTAACATGAAAATTTGCGTTTTGATTAGAAGCTCCTTGATCACAACCCATGTGTCGAACTTTAAAACTTACATCTTCAGTCATTCGTGAAACGTCGACAATAATATTTCTTAATATATCGCCCGGTACTGTACATTATGTGAGATAAAACATTAAGTCTGCTTTCAACCATGAGTTAATCCGGTCACCATAAATACTAATACCGATTTCTCCATCCGCGGTTCACGTCCGCCGTAAGTGCTTAAATTGTGATATCCTTCAATATAATCTTCTTTCAAATTATATTCAAGTCCGGGTTTTATGCTCATTTCGTCCCACATTAATACCGCTTCTTTTTCTAAATCTGTTTTACCCTTTAATTTAATTTTCAATTGCTTCAAAAGATGCTCGTTGTTACCCGGTCTTAAATTAATTATATTAACCCACCTTCAAATTAAAGAAATGCACGGAAAACGAAAATTTTTAGAATGCCTAAAAAATTATATGCTTTTGGAGATTTGTAATATAAGCCTTAAGATAATTACTTCTCATCCTCTGTCCATTTTCTTCGTTTATCGTCATTTAATTGCATTTTTAAAAAATGTAAAAGGTCGATAAGATATTTTGAAGCTCCATTAATTAACTCTTGTTTAGAAATACTTCGTATGGCTTGGCCATCGCACTTTTTTGATCTTGATCATTTTTGTTTTAAGGTTTTATTTTCTCGAGCTAATTTATCACTCCTTGCTAATCATTTCAAAGTAGTAAAAATCGACGGACTGCGTTTTTTACATTTCGGTTTTATCGACGCTTGCTGATTTGGGGATTAAAAGACAAACTTATATCATTGTTTTCTGATTCTATGACAGGACCATCATCGAAATTACTTTGTTTTATCGCTGCTTGCTGAATTGGGGGATTAACCGACCAAGTATCATTATTTTCCGATTCTAAGACAGGAACACCATAGTCATTACTCTGTTTAGTAAGTAGTTCAGGATCAAATGCTAAATTTGAATTATTGAAATTATTTCCATTATTAACGCTGATAGAATCATTTGAACTTCTTACATTACTAGTGCAAGCATAAGTGTTGCTTAAACTTGATTGTGGAATTGTATCTGAACTAAGTAACCTTCTAGTGCTTGTGTAACCAAAATTAGATTCTAAAAAATGCATACTACTGACCCGTTTCTCTTCTAACATTTGCGACCTACATCATCCTCACCTAACTTGGACAGCTTTTGATTCTGAATCCTCTACAGCCGTTTCTTCAAACTGTTAATGCAAATATTGAAAGAAATCTATTTAGTATTTAAAAGATTACTAAAAATTTTGCAATACAATCGAAATAAAAAATTTATTTTTAAACGTTAATATTCTTTTTAACATACCCAGCCATAAAGTAGGTACTTTATCCCCGCCGAGCCGGGAATAAAGCGCTACATTAAATCCCTACCCCCACTCTAGTCCCCGCCGCTACGCGCATGTTAGAGTGAGGTTAGGGAGTTAATATGTAGCACTATTTTCCCTTTTCGGCGGTGAACGAGTACGAACTTTCTGGTAGATATGTTAAAAAAATTGTATATTGCACGCGTGAATAAAGTGAGCCAGCGATTGCCAGCGTGTATGACGCCCTTGCTCCGCTCGGGCGTCGAACCACACGCATGCATTTACTGGCTCACTTTATTCCCTAGGTGCATAATATACTATTAAGTCATACGAAAAAAGTAATATAGCTATGAGGATTCTGGCACATGAGGATTCTGGCGCAGTGGGATTCTAGCGCAGGTACGTTAGAATCCTCATGGTGCTTTTGGGTCACCTCCCCCTACTCAACCATCTGCATTAAAATCCTCATGGTGTTCCTGCCCCTCCGGCCGCGAAATCTGGGTTCCCTCACCCTGCCGTTGGGGCGTCTCCCGCGAGACCACAGTACCTCCGGACCGCGAATTCGCAGCGCCCCCTTACCGCGCGAACCCGCACCGCGTGTCCGGACCAGTGATGCAAAATGACCGTCATTTTCGAAATAGTCATATTACCGAGTATATGACCGTCATTATGAGTCGTCACTCTTGAGACGTGATCATTCGAACGTGTTAAACGCAAAATGACGGTCATTTTTTCGGTCACATGACATGACGTCACAAAAATTGAAAAAATAATTATTTTATTTTGGCATATTAAAAAGGTAGTCATAGTCTATAAGTGCTGTAGTGTTTTAAAACAGTACTTGTAATAATGTTTTAAAACAAGTATTTCTTGCCACAAAATTACAAATAAGGGTACTTTTATGTGTCGGATTCAAAAAATTCAAATTTATTTTATTGAGTTTTTTTAAAGTATTTAGTTGTTAGAATATCCTGAAAAATTTTGGTAACGAAATTCGACGAATTTTGATAGTTATGGGTCTATGAAGTGGGCGCATCTCAGCGTGGTAGTATCAGTACCGAAAACTTTAAACGCATTTTCTCGAAATGACTTTTTCTTTATCTACGGGATTGATAAATAAAAACTTATTCAACATGTCGGTCTAAAAATCTTTAGGAACATCTGCAAACCAGTGGATAGCCCGTAGCAGAATTACGCCTTTTGAATGCTTATTTCATACGATTTTGATAACTTAAATCATTAAAAAATACAGCTTTAAGATAGCCAAAAATTTTGAGCGGACGCTAATTTGTTTAATTTTGACATAAAATGTCGTTTGAACTACGGGATATAGCGAAATTCACACAGATTAAGAATCTTTTTGTATTTTTTGTTCTAGATAAGTCTACGATCCGAAATCTGTCCCGCAACCAAGATTCATCTTAATCAAAGTGTTGTAATGGGGCACAGTTTTTAAATATGGGCAAATCTACCGAACTTTTAACATTTAGTGTCTGAACTATAAACTTATTAATCATTTTAATATTATTTACTAATGTATCCCAAGTAATCTTTTTTTATTTCTACACATCATTAGCAATACATTAGCACAACGTAGTCCTCATAATTGGACTTTATCCAATTATCCAAGTCGAACGAAGATGAAAAAATGCCTAAATTGTTATGTCCGAAGAGAAGAATTTTTTTATTCTTACTAACAAAACAGGAACGCCGTTTAACTTATCATTCTTATTCTAGTTGCTTAAGTATATTAAACCTACACTACAGATCTGAGTTGAACATTATTTGTGTGCCTAATTCTGAAAAAAGTCATGACACTTTAAATGTGTCCCGGATTTCTAAGACTCCTCTAATTAAAGCAAAGTTATTAATTTAGCAGTTACGCCGTATTGTAAATCATCGATTAGAAATTCAATATTTATTATTGACTAAAAAACAAAGATACTGATCCATGTCGCATTTATGTACCCCTCGAAATACTAAAATTAGAACATGTAATACACAATTTTTAAAAATTTGATTCTTAAAGAAATTCAATTTTTACCGTGGCACATCTATAATTTTATCTAAAATGGTTCCGTTCCATGTGTGATTATATCTCATTATCCTACATTAAAATAAAAACTAATTAAAAATGTATTATCGCGTAAAAATAACTAATTTAGTATATATAGAAACACAATGCTATTCTTATGGGAAAAAATGCACCATTCCCCCACCACTCCCACCTTCCCCCTCTCATAACTAAACTCCCACTCACGTTTTATCCATGATCCTATTCGCTTTACCCCCCACCTTTTAAGTATGAATGATAAATAGCGGATTAAAAGAATATTTTTTGATTTCATCATTTTTGTAAGCAAGAAAGTTTGAATGAACAGAATATTTTTTAATTTCATAATTTTAAAAAAATTGCATGCAAGAAAGTTTGAATGAAAAGTATATTTTTAATTAAAAAAAAATTTATAATTTCATAATGTTAATATATAACAAGTAAGAAAGGGGTGTATACAGGATAGGGAGTTGGGTAAATAAATACAAGGTAAGTACAGTTCAATTCATTTATTCGATCGTATATTTAATACATCAATGATACTGTTGATATGTAAAAATATTAATTGATAAAATATATCGATAACATTTATTTTGCTAAATGGGCATTCACCATCTGTTTCGCTCGCTCGTGCTTGTAGAGCACTCGTGATAAGATCAAACAAATCGTCGTCCGCTAAATTTACAACATCTTTTACAATATTCGGTGTATAATTGGTAATTTGCGCTTCGTGCATAAGAGAGCTTTTATTTTCAATGTATTCTATAATTTCACGTACGATACATTTTACACTATTCGATACAGATTTTAGATATTCGAGACGCGCGTCGATAGATTTTGCCACATATTCGTCCAAACAATCAAAGGTAACTTTTTTCATAATTATACTATGACGGTACCGTTTACTCAGACCAGGTGTCGTGGGTCTTATATCCTCTTCGATTTCGATTGCTTTGTCCTGATGACTGCGCGTGAATTTCAACGTCCATCCGGAACCGTAAACCTTCTAATCCATCAGTTCGTCAGCCATCCCACGGAAGTATTTTACAATGTCGCCAAAACTGCTTTTGAACTCCATCCAATTCTCGTAAGAAAAAGCGATCCCGTCGTAGTCAGAACCCAACAACCGAATATCAATTATCACATCCATGTTTTATATAGCAAAGCCTTTGACAGCGTTCGCGGGTAGAATGAAACTGACGAGCCAAATACGCCAATGGTGGGGTGTATATATAGGCTAAAGTGCAACGCCATCTACATGGCGTTATTTCAACCGCTAAAGTCGATGATGGCTTGACGTGGCGCGTCAATTTCTAAAATATTATCGTATTCTGCATATACAATGCAATTTACCGTGTTTCCTAAAGCCTCGCTAAATTGCACATCCAATCTAACGCTACCGTGTTTAATCAAATTCCAATGACTACAGTCGTTAGCCGATAAATCGGGAGTTAAATCAAATGCAAATAGGCAGTAGCCATGCGGATATGTTTCGCGAGTTATTTGATTACCTTCATTAAGAAAGTGTATACCTGTGCCAGAATATAATGTGTGGTATGCGTCCACGTACAAATTTTTGGTTGTAAAGTCGGGTTGCAACGGTTTGGAGGGAACTTGTACACCGTCAACGTACAGACATAGAAAGTTGATATTGAAATGCTCAAAGTTAAAAGGATTAAGTCCTTGATCGCCGTCAAAAGCTTTGTTATTTACAAAACCGATAATGAGTCTTTTCGGTAGTTGACCCAATATGATATTATCCAAAGTTTCACCGTGTATACCGCTGTGCATCGTAATAGCTTTAACCTCTACACGCGTAACAGGATATTTTGCAGTTGTTTTTGCAAGAGATTGAGCGTGAGCCAACAATACACCTGGACTAATCTTTACGCGTCTAACTAAGAGGTTTGCCTCCTCGATATGTATTGAAAAATATCCTGTAGGATTCATTAGGCAAAAACTATCGCGAGATTTGACTAGACGCACTCGTACCTCTACACCGTTTATCAAGAGCTTTTCTTGATTAAATACATCACAGTGAAGATGTCCAATCATGTCGACAGAATTTGTAGCCGACAACAATTTCCGTCGTTGTACAAGTCCTTGATTCCCCTCTGCAACATCATCCATATTTTTAGCGGTATCGTCGCACCACAAAACGCTCGTTAGATGAGAAGATTTTGCAGCAGGACCATAATTCAACAGCCTTTCAATGTACGCTCTGTAAGCGTATGCATTGGTCGGTGGTGATACAGGTTTTTGATTAAAAAACACATTCACTTGATTGAACATCGAATGCATGAAATTATTAACAGACCCCGTTTTGGCTTTTGCGATTCTAAACGCTGCTTTACCTGCTTCTGCTACATCGTCCTCGCTTACGCTACATCTCAAGCTCACACGAAGGCTGAGCATAGTGTGAGCAAGATCAATGTATTCATCGCTATTGCCCGGAAGCACAAATTCTATAGGTGAGTCATCCGTCAATGACGATATTGGTTTATATTGTATCCAAAGCGAACCCTCGATCGTCGTTGAAATGCAGTGTCCCGTAATCGAATGGTATCGGCTGACCACGCTGATCTCTTATATCAATTTCAATGGTCTGAAATGAGTTGAATAACAATTGTAAGTACATTTGTGGGGAGAAACTTTTGATTTTCGTAGTACCATATTCGTCATTGTCGGTATTTATCGATACAGCCCTCATCAATCGCGATTGAACATCACCGGTCACGTATGGCTCACAGATGTCGCTGTAAATCATAAGCATATCGTGTATTTATCACTAGCGAAAAAGATTCGTTTTGTTCTTTCAAACCCCAAAATTTTTCGCAGTTTCAGCGATAAACAGAGTTTGTGACTGAATTGCGAACAGCTAGTCTTTGCGCAAACTCTGTTGACCGTCACATAACCACCACACTCAACCGTCACCTCCAAATGAAGTTTGATACACGCCAAGTTATTTATCTCTTCTACTAGAGTATAAATATCTTTGTAGTTACCTGGTCGAATTAGCGAACCAACAATGGTAAAATTTTCCACTCTAAATTGGTTCGACTCGAGTCTCGAGGGGGGAATTCGTTTCAAAGAAATCGCTATGTCTTCTTTGTCTGGCGACACGTGTTGAAACGTAAGCGGGATATGAACCTCTGTAACCGCAACTGACCATGAACCTTGTAATTGGATCTGCTGTGGCAACTGAGTGATATAATGCGTCGTAGTGTTTTCCGCGAAATAATTCATGCTGCTGTTGCTAGGCAGAATAATGTAAAACTGTTCCTTCATTTCTGAGAAATTTGACTGGCCTCGATCCAAGAATTAAACTTTTCGGGGTATCCTTTCCAGCTAACGAAATATTTCTTTGAGCGGCCCTTACCCCTGCTACGTAAAATGTTGTTGATTTCGAACGATACCACACTTAAATCTTTTCGCACTCTACTCAGTTCCTCGGCGTAAAAGTGACCGTCAATGTCTTCGCCTGCTAAATCTTGTAAAAAATACACAGGTGGCTGTTGCGTTAGCGAGATGCGCGTAACCTCAAAAATCTCCAAAGTCCATCCACCTTCGTATCCCTTATCGAAGACGGTTCTCGCACGACTGACGCGAACCAAGTCACCATGCTTGAACCTGACTGGTCTAAAATCGTAGTTACCGTAGCGAAGTTCTATATTTTTTCATGCTTTGGCAACATTGTATAAGGTCACAGAGGACGGTGTCATCTTTGTCGACGAACGCTTACTGTGATTGTACGACTCTGTGATTTTCTGCAAAACATCGATATATCTTCGGGTATTGTTATGAGTAAAGTATCGCCAAATTCGTTCTTTAATAGTTCTTATCAATCTCTCCGCGATAGCTGCCTTTGTATCCGGACTCCGCGCCACTCTATGAGCTATACCATTCTCACGTAAAACCTCCTGCGTTTCGCGACCGATAAATTCTTTACCCTTGTCCGTTTGAAGACACTCTGGTTTTCGCCCCTCACTTCTCGATAAGATGCGAAGAATCCCCTCAGCGACGCTTCTAGAAGTTTTTTCCTTGAGCGGCTCTAGCCAGCTGTATTTACCAACAACGTCGATGACCGTCAAAATGTAGCTGCAACCATCGTTGTAAGTTTTCAAGGCTCTCATGTCTATTAAATCAGCCTCCCATACGTCATCCAAATTTCGCAAATTGTAACTGCGTCGTGGAAACCGTCGTCTAGCAGGTCGATGCAAATTGTACGTATCCTGACTCTCAAGCCATTTGGCGACTGTTTGGCGATCGGGTTTTTTGCTACTACCGCGCGTAGCTTGAAAAAGTTTATCCACGGCCGTGTACGCAGCTGGATATGGCGGGTTGTAATAAATTTTTTCAAAGTTTTCACTCATTGGCGATCTTGTCCTTTTTCACTTTTTCCTTCTTTCCCTTTTTAAATTGAACTTTAAACTTTGTTTTGTCCTTTTTTGTCTTCTTGTCCACTTTGGTTTTATTTTTACGTTTCTTCAGTGCACACTTGATGCGCGAAAAGAATTTCTCAAAAGTTATTTTACTAACCATGCAGCAAGCCGTTATCATAGTCAGTGTTCGCTCATCCGAGGGTGTTTCGTCCGCGAGCATTCGCGAGAAGGCGTACTCTGCCAAAACACGATCAGTTTTGCGTCGATCCCCTTTTTTGTCGGAATAGACTAGATCATGTTCACGACACGCATCGTCCAACGGATTCATCCCGACTTCGCCGCGTTCAATGCGTTCTGCCAATTTAGTACCCGGTCCGCAAAATCTGTAACTAGGTACGTGCATTTCGAACGGTAATAGATCAATCATGGCGTCCAATGCACTATTTTTTTCTTCCAAACCATGCCGATCTACTATTTTGTTTTCTTCTTTACAGGATGCCTCTTCTTCTTCGGATCGAACTGGCCACTCAGTCGATGCCATGACGTAACCTGTACACCGGGTGCTGCAACTCTCTTCTTTTTCTTTCTAACACACTCCTTGGTAGTCTTTCGTTTTCGATTATTTTCCGACTCCTCTTGCTCGGTATCCTCCGTGCTACTGACGGCGTCGCGATTAAACGATCCGTTATTGCTGGCATTACTGGGGCCAGCAGTAGCATCAGCAGCAGCAGCAGCAGCAGTAGATGGCTCGTGTCGTGGCGCATGAAATTTATCAGCAGAGCCATCTGGTGTAGAATGTTTTGGAGGGAGTAAAATCACAGAGCCACCTGGTGGTGGCGTACGAGACACTACGTTATCCCAAATTCGTTTGTTTCCGATGAATTCGCGGGGGATAAACGATTCATGTAGAGCAATAGCAAATTGAATATGCCCAGAAGGTGGCGTACCTTTTCTGCTCCTCATAGCATCGTTCATCAAGTTAATCATGTTAGTACCGCGTATACAAACGCCACCTATCGTCACAGCACCATGGGTATCCCAGTTAATGTTACCATTGACCCGTAAGCGTCGCACAACTTGACCAGCTTTTTTTCTAAACTTTGCGGGTACACTCTCAACGATACTCGCGTCGATTCGATCCACCTCTTCGAGTCGCTCCAGATCCGACGTAACCCCGTCGTCGTCGTCGTCGTCATCGTCATCGTCATTTTGCATCTGCTGCTGCTGCTGTTGCTGCTGGTGTTGCTGGTGCTGTTGCTACTGCTCATTGTATACAGGTAAACTTTTCTTTTTCGAATTATCCGTTCCATCACAAGCACCACTATTGCTCTTGGTATCTTTGAAATGAAGATATCGTTGCAGAACAGAACGGTATCGCGCCCACTTTTCTCTTTCGTCCTTGCAAGCAGTCGAATTTAGTATTTCGTTCATTTCTGCATCCAGTCTAGTCATGACGGTACCCGGTGTCTGTACAGACTTTAACGTGTATCCACTACCACCTCCACATCCTCCTCCTCCTCCTCCTCCTCCTCCTCCTCCTCCTCCTCCTCCTCCTCCTCCTCCTCCTCCTCCTCCTCCTCCTCCTCCTCCTCCTCCTCCTCCTCCGTTTGCGAAAACACTTTGCAAACGATCCGCGTTTTCCTGCGGCACAAGTACCATCTTTCTGACATGTTCCATGTTTTTATTTTCTTTCTTTCTGTTTCTACCTACTGAGAATATTGGTCAACACAGCCCGGATAACGGGAGCCAGTAGCGCTGGTAAAAGCCCACCGCGATGCACTATGAGTTTTTTCTTTTTCGTCAGACTGACGCAAGGTTCGGACAACTTTCGTAGAATTTTCACGTGTTTTCGTAAGCGCGACTTCTGTCCTCTCTCCAGAGGCACGTTACGAGGGTAGTTCAATAAGTCTTTAGAATGACCAACAGATGGCGCGCGAATCGCTCCAAATCATCTGTTTTCAGTCAGCACCACTCCCGACTAGATATATGGTGCAGTCACAGTCCACATCTTCTGAGTTTACGTGTTTTTATAACCAATTGAAAAAAAAAAATTGCTTATTAAGAAAAATGGAAAAAAACGAGTTCAGAGCAGTAATTAAACATTTTCATTTAAAGGGTTTAACTCCATATGAGATAAAAAATGAATTGGACTCAGTTCATGGCACATCTGCCCCTGCCTTAGCAATGGTTTATAACTGGGTAAATGAATTTAAGCGTGGTCGTACATCAATAAGTGACGAACCACGTTCAGGAAGGCCCGTAGAAGCAACTACTCCCGAAATCATCAATAAAATCCACAATATGGTGTTGAAGGATAGAAGATTAAAAGTGCGTGAGTTAGCTGAGGCCACAAGGATATCTATAGGTGCAGTTGTTTCAATTCTACATGAAAAATTAGGCATGAAAAAGCTATCGGCAAGATGGGTGCCGCGTTTGCTCTCAGCTGAGAATAAACGCAATAGAGTGGTCGCCTCTGAGGCTCTTTTGGCGCGCATAAGTCGGAATCCTGAGGAATTTTTTCGTCGATTTGTGACTGTGGATGAAACATGGATACACCACTACACTCCTGAGACAAAGGAACAATCCAAACAGTGGATTTCCACAGGCGAACCAGCTCCAAAGAAGGCAAAGACCGTAAAGTCAGCTGGTAAGGTTATGGCTACAGTTTTTTGGGATGCACGTGGAATTATACTTATTGACTACTTGGAAAAGGGTAAAACAATTTTTGGTGAGTATTATGCATCATTATTAGAGCAGCTGAAAGAAGAAATTTAAAAAAAACGACCGCATTTGGCGAGAAAAAAAATTCTCTTTCATCACGACAACGCCCGAGTTCACACATGCTTCGTTTCAATGGCTAAAATTGAAGAACTAAAATTCGAATTGGTCGAACACCCACCGTATTCACCAGATTTAGCCCCCAGTGACTTTTTCTTATTTCCAAACTTGAAAAAATGGCTCGGTGGACAGAGATTTACGGACAACGAAGACGTCATTGCCTCTGTAAGTGCTTATTTTGAGGAACTTCCGAAAACGCACTTTTCTGAAGGATTAAAAAAACTTAAAAAGCGATTGACCAAGTGTATAGAGCTCCAAGGAGATTATGTTGAAAAATAAAAAAAAATTTACCCAAAAAAAATTGTTTTTATACTTTATTCTAAAGACTTATTGAACTACTCTCGTACCAATCAACACATTCAGAGCGCACTCGCAAATATGTCGAACCAATTTTGCATCAGCCGTTTGTAAGAGAGCCTTTCGCTGTTTTTCGTTCAGATGATAGAGAGCCTTCAAAATACAGGCCTCCTTGTGCGCAAAGGGCTGCCTCTTGTTGCTGATGCTGCTGCTGCGCTGCGATGGATCCATTACAGAGACACGATCGGCACGTGATTCGCTGTATCACTGCCGTTGATTTTTTGTTTGTTGCGTGACACATAGACGTAGTGCTGCTCGTCGTCTGGAAAGATACAGGTGCGAAATCGACAATTGTCGGATGTGTTCTGTTTCAAGTCTACCAAGAGGTAACCGTACGGTTTCGAAGTGGCGTCCCAGTAGGCTTCCTGCAAAAATCGTGGATCCTCCGGACACAGTTGACGCGAGAGGTGCTGTATCTGAGATCTATCGCGCAAATTCCTGAATACGACGATATATTGCGCATTCAAAGATATATCGCGTTGACTTTTACCCTGATGAAAGACGTTCTGAGTAGTAAAATATTACCGAGAGTGAATGATGATGGGACGCCTTTGAAAAAATGTCGACTATAGTTCCACTGGACGACGACTCGCGCATCAAGTCGTCGATGATCACTAGCTTGGGTCTCGGATCGCCAGCGTAGTCGCTACTTTGCGGCAGACCCGCGCGAAATTCAACGTTCTTGCCGAGATCACGGTAGCCCACTTGTCACTCTGAGTAGTAGACAGTGATGCGTTCAATTCGCGTGTCGCACATATGATCCAGATCACGTAGAAACTTTTTCACAAACACAGTTTTACCGCATCCTGTGGGGCCGCACAGCATGGACGTAAACGGATGCTTCCATCGCACGTCCATAACTGCTACTGACGCTCTCGTATACCCCTTCTTCTGCCGAGGAGCTCTTAGCCTGCGGTGGGGGCCCCGAGCGCGCCCGCTCACGAGGCCGTGAGTGCTCTGACGAGGCTCGCTCTGCGCGGCCAATCAGCTCAGTGGTGGCGCGGCGATCGGACAATCAGCCTTTTTCGCCGCGGCCAATCAGCTCAGTGGTGACGCGGCGATCGACTAATCAGCTTTTTTCACCGCGGACAGTGAGCTCAGTTGTGGCGCGGCAATCGGCCAATTAGCTTTTATCGCTCGACGTGCCGTCACGAGCAATCAACTCGGATTGGATAAATCATTTTTCCGCTTGTAGGGACATCTATGGGGCGGAGTTAAGTTGAATTGCACTGTACCTCGTCAGTCGTCGCCGGGCAAATCTTGAAGCCGTACGGATAATTCCGGTTCAACGCTACGAATCTTCGCTTGCCGTACACCGGTTTGCATGTCTTGGTCTCGTTTTGCGTTATTACATCGTGAAACGCCGTTCTACGAATAGCGGGATTCAACAACACTACTTCCATGTGCGGAGACGTTATCATCTCGCGTATCGTATCGAAATTGATTTGCTGACTGTTGGCGTAGTTCAGTCGGATACCTTTCACTTTGCACACGTACTCTTCTTCTCCGTTCGCTTTTATACACTTGTACGCGTAAAACTTTGGACCACCCGACAAAAACGTCGTGATGTACGTGCCGAGACCCTTGTCGGCTAGCTCGTCCATCAGACTGCCCAGTGCCGTGCCGATTGGTAACTCGTGCTCACCTTTGCTAACGTAAAAAACTGAATCAGTGTCATAATAAAGAGCTCTGGGTCCCAAAGCATATAAATATTCAAACAATTTAAGACGTGCTTGTGCAGTGGTGAAGGCATCAAGGACCACGTTTGCCGTTGGCGACGGCATCGACGACGACGACGACGATGATGTCAGAGCTTCGTCTCTGTAAGACCAATTGACGTAGAGGGTATCATCGCTGACGGGCAATATACCAAGGACCTCCACCACTGCACTGGTAAGTAATCCCGTTAAGGTTTCCGCACTCTTTACCACGACTGTTTTTGTTAAATTCTCGCGTTGACCAAACTTGTCCCATAAAGAATTCAAGCACAGTTTTGCGACAGACCTCAACCCGGCGTTAAAACAAATTTCGTCTTTGCTCACACTTATACCCTCGACGCGTTCCAGCTCTCTCACGTAGTCTTCTTTTTCCTTTTCCGTGATACACTCGGGCGGATATCCTGACGCAGCTACTTTTTGAGCAAAAAAACTCGTTAATGTATTCGGTAAAAATGCCACCTTTGTGCTCTCCTTGATTATACTGTGTCATTTGATATTGCCAAATTTCATAAACACCCTTTACAATGTACCCCAATGCGACGGCTGCTTTCACCTTTTCCGACACCCACGTTCCTCGTAAAATACGTTCTTCGGAATCACGATGAGGGCAATCCTCTTGAATCAATTGTGTTGATAAATGAGGTTAGACAGAGGAGGATTAATATGAAACTATGTGGTTTATTGTACAACTATATACATTGCATGCCTAGCATGCGTCTGCTCTCCAAGAGCGTGCAGCAACGAGCTGCCCGAGTCGTAGTCTCGCAGCGTCGGCTCTCGCGCGACTCTCACACACATACCGCAGGGAGGGGAGGCTTACATGTCTGCGTCCCCTCACACACTCATTAGCGCGCTCACTCATTCTAGCGCGCAGTGTATACAGTACAAATGTACACTATATCTCAATACGCCTCCTTACATTTGTCGCATTACTTTCAAAACCGTTATGTCTGTCGAGGTGCTACGACTGCATTTTTTTTTCGCAGAAAGTCTTCTTCGCGGAAGAGCGATATTTAACCTAGACAATATCATCTCCAAGAGTACACGTGCGCGGTTAGTCATGATTCTCGGACTGTTAAGAAAAAGAAGGTAAGCACCTCAGTTTAGTAGCTTTAAAGTCTCGGACCCGTCAACATCGAATTGTGCGACAAAAGTGTAACCCCGCGAGCTAATTAAAATATACATTTTTGAAATATTGGCTGACGCATATCGAAAAATAAATAAAAATCTAAATTTATAATATCTAAGGAATTAGTAGTCACTACAAAAAAGTGTAATCCTGCGAACAGATCAAACTGTAAATTATCGAGATATCGATTATCGATTGTCAAAAAATAGTGATGGACAAAATCTAAATTCACGACATTTCTCACGGTAATAGAGGACACTTTTGCAGCTGCACAGTGTAAATGATCGTTATTAAAATGTGATACCGGCGATGAGCAACGGAGTTGGGCGAAAATACAAATTCAGCTTTCTCCCGATGTGTATTGCAGCTGCACTGTATGAGTCATCAGTAGTGAGAGACAGTATAGAGATGCAACTGTAACGAAAACCTGTAGTCACCTGTACGTGTTTCTCTACGAAAATAAAATTTTTAGCTGATCTGCCACGGAGATGGGAAAACTACCGCGGCATCTTCCTTATAAAGGATCAAGCCTCAGTGCTTTTTCATCTCGCGAAGTATACGGTGGTTATAATGCGCGTGTATAAAACTAATCGTAGCAGTAGTGAGTTACGGGGTACTTACGCGTGCGTTATACACGCAGCTTCTGATTCAGAAGATAGTGCTGTAGATGTAGAGGCACTAAACGTCGATGATCTACCTGTGAGTAGAACCGAGACAGCAATTTGGGAGATATTGACGGCTGATAAAAAAAATACTAGTGATACGAATTATTTTATGAACAATAAAAATATAGTACTGATTCACGAAGAAGAAGAATCAACATCCGAAGTCTTATCAATAGAATCAACTTCTAACACCGTTGCAGTAGAACATCTCCGTCTATTAGAGCAACTGACGGATGAAGACGTATCCAATAGCAGTAGCAGTGCGTCTTCTGAATTCTGTGGTTTTCCTGCAGTTGAGCACCCATCGAATCATTTTTTAATGTTAGAAAAATTGATAAAGACAACAGAAGAAAGAAAGAAAATAACACGGAGTGATTTTTGTGGTCAGTGTAACAAACGTTATTGGCGTCAGCTTAAGAAACAGTACAAAAAGTGGCAATATTGCTATAAGTATCGTACATGATTGTGCCCACAATGTGCACAAACCTTGAAGTGCTTGTGTGATTAATAAATAAAATAATATTATAACAAATACTTTAAACAATTTTAAATTTTATTTTCTGACAAGTGTGTGTGCTGCATAAGGAGGTAGTGAATAAGAGTGTACAATCTACAGGTACAATCGACAAAAAAAAGGTTAGTATTTTATAATTACAGATAAAAAATAAGAGTAGTGTATGTACCACTCGTTTATGTACATATATACGTGTGTGTGTGTGCTCTCTTATACCGCACCACGTATATGTATACATATATGTATGTATGTGTGTGTATGTTTCTCTCTCTTAAACATCTTGTGTGTGCATATATGTGTGTGCGTATGTTTGCGCGTGTGTGCGTGGGTGTATGCGTGTGTATGTGTGTGTGTTTACGCGCACATGTGTGTTGAGAGAAAGACAGACAGCTCTACTAAAACTAACCGAGGACATACGAACTGGGATTAAGGACAATAAGAAACTAATGACTATACTGCTACTGTTCGACTTTAGTAAGGCGTTTGACACTATATCACCATCTAAATTACTTCGTAAGCTGATACGTATGGGTTTTTCCAGGAGTGTTCTTCTGTGGATCAAATCACACATTTTCGGTCGCAGGTAAAAAGTCATAACTGACAACAACGGGGAATCTGATTGGCTAACCACCAATCTAGGTGTGCCACAGGGTTCAATCCTGGGGCCCTTGCTATTCAGTCTTTATATCAATGACTTACAAGACGTACTGACTGGTGGTGATGTTAAACACTTGCTATACGCGGACGACTTGCAAACTTACACTCAAGTGACATGGCGAGATCTTCATGTGGGTATCAGACGCATGTCGGCTGTTACGGGGGCAGTATCGGAGTGGACCGAAGCATCCGGACTGCGACTCAATGTCGGCAAAACAAAAGCGATCATTTTTGGCTCCGAGTTTGCGAAAACTAATTCCACACTCGTTTATGCAAATAACAATAATTAAGTTTCATTAATTAATTACTTCATTTATTTTTCTACTTAACTTCAACAATAGAAGTTCATGAACACAAAATTACTAATAAAAATCCTATATAAAAAGTGATGGCTGATTGTAACGCAATAAATCGGAAAAGTATATTAATGAAAGAATAAAGAGGAAAAGAGAAGGGGGAGGGGCTGAGAGTGCGTGATTGAGTGTATGAGGAAGAAGTCAGAGAAAGTGTAAGTATGTGATTAAGTAAGTGAGAGAGCGAATGTACGAGAGCGACATAACTCAAGTTCTTAAGTGAGTGAGTGAGCAGTTGAGTAAGTGAGTGTTTGAATAAGTAAACAAGTCAATAAGTGAGTGAGAGATTCTATGCCTAAGTACGGCAGTGAAGGAGTATGTGATTTAGTGAGTGCACGTGTGAGTGCATCAGATTGTACATGAGTGAGTGTACTCGTTAGTCGGTGAATGAGTAAGTGACTACGTGAATGCAAGAATGAGGACGTGTGTAAGTGTATGATTGAGTGAGTGCATGAGCTAGGGCGTAAGAAAGCTAGCAAGTTAGTGCGTACGCGAATAATTGTGTGAATGAGTAAATGCGTATATGATTGAGCGAGAGCGTGTATGAATGATAGAGTAACGAAGTGCGAAAGTGAATATGAGAGAAAAAGAGAGTAAAATATAATATGAGAGATTGTGAGAGTATGAAGACAAACACATTAATTATTTGCTTCTTATATATACACACACTGATCGTGCTACCACGCACCTCACTATCCATACATCCCCTTATCCACACAATCTACTATCCACGTGCTTTACTATCCACACACCTCTTCTAAAAAATGAGGTTTACGCTCAAATAAAAAATATGAAAAAGTCACGAAATTGAATCGTCACCTATCTGCGTAAAAAAATATCGAAAATCCTATTTACAGCGTTTGTAATTCTTACAGGTTTGGGGTTTGCTAACTATAAAATGTATTTTTTAATAGATTCACGGATAATATGATTTTTTATTACTGTAGATAATAAAACAAATGAGAAAATGTGTTAAAATTTCATTTGATTTTTTATATTGTTTTACAAATAAAAATCATTTTCATTTTTCAAGTGAGGACCCTTTGATTTACATGTTTGGCTATGAAATCATCATTCAATCTCATCTTTTTAAGCATACTGTTTAATACTTCAGTTAAAACTACGTAACGTGATTAGCAATCATCTGCTTTATATTATAAGAAATGCGTATAAAAATATTTATTTATTTATTTATTTATTGAAAACCAGAAAGAGATACAGTTTATATACAAACTGCAAAACCCTGCAGAGGTAAACTTAGTTACCTATACGCAGGTCTGGTATTAAGACATAAAAAACAAAAAAAAAATTATACAAAATATTAAATAAAATTATATATATACTTAATACTAACTTAATACTAAAAGTGACTTAAAAACTAAGCATATAAAATTTTCGTTTCTAAACAATTTTCTTATTTTTATATAAAGCGATAAATTATATACAAAACAGTAATTTTGTATCACTGCGCTTCTTAATTAGATCTTATCCAATCTTTTAGTAACTTTTTATGAGAATTTTTAGTTATATTTAAAGTTTTAAACTCATTTTGTAAATTGTTAAAAGTTGTAATTGCTTTTTTAAAACTATTTTTGTCGCTAACCCTTTTGTTATTTTTAGGTATAGTTAAGTTTTTTCTCCTAGTTATACTAGTTGATGCAAGATATTGGCTTTTTAGGTCTGTATAATGATATTTTAACGCCTCAAAAGTAAATAGTTGTTCCAAGTTCATAGGATTATCTTCAACAAAATTGTTCTTATTAATAACTTTCAAAATTTTATTCTGTAATTTTTGCAATAAATCTCTATTATTTCTATAAGCTCCACCCCAAGCTAATATTCCATAACTTATTATACTATGAAAAAATGCATAATATATCATTCTTAATATTTCTGATGGCATTGATTTGGCAATTTTATAGAAAATATAGACTAGATATTTCGTTTTTTGTATTATATATTGAACGTGTTTATCCCACTTCAGATTGTAGTCAAATACTATTCCCAAATATTTGCACTTTTCTACTCTAGTTATATTTCTATCCTTAATCTTAATATATATTTGAGTTGGAACACTATCAATGTAGCTACCATAGGTCATAACAACAGTCTTCTCAACATTTAAAGATAATTTGTTTACTGCTAACCACTTATCAATTTTTATTAAATACTTATTCATAGTTGTTTGCGCTTCACTCCAAGTATTACCATTTGCTATTATTGCAGTGTCATCAGCATATGACAATATTGTCTCTAGCGGGATCACTTTCAGGATATCATTAATGTATAGTATAAAAAGTAGAGGTCCTAATATTGTGCCTTGTGGAACACCCGTATTTATTAACATGCTATCACTTTCATTAACATTTATTTTAACTACTTGATATCTATCATTAAGATAACTTGAAAGTAGATCCAACGCCTTTCCTCTTATTCCTAAACAATAAAGTTTATCTAATAATATTTTATGATCTACAGTATCAAAAGCTTTTGCTAAGTCCAGAAACGTTATAAGTATCGGTTTACTTTGATCCAAGTTATTGTATAGTGTATTTGTTATGTAATTGAGAGCATTCTTTGTACCTATTTTTTTCATAAAACCAAATTGGTGTTCAGATATTATATTACTATTTTTAATAAAATCATAAATTCTGTTATATAAAATTCTTTCAAGAATTTTAGCTACATTTGATATTAATGAAATAGGTCTATAATTTGATATATTATGCTTCTCTCCAGACTTGTATATAGGAACAATTTCCGCTTTTTTGAGTGCATCAGGCCATACAGCGTTTTCAATACAAGAATTAATTAAATGCGCTAAAGGTTCAGCAATATTGTTGCAAAGTATTTTTAAAGTTTTGGCATTTATTTTGTCAACTCCTCCATTTTTTAATTTCAAATTATTAATAATACTTGCAACCTCATGCGCACTAGTTGGTTTTAAGAAGATGGAACTTGCATTCATATCTGGTAATTTTAGATCAGCATCCGAATATTTATCAATTTTCTCACTCAATTTTTTACCTATTTCACAAAAATACTTGTTCATATTATTAGCTATTAAACGTTTATCTGTTATTTTCTCACTATCAACTTTAATATAATTAATAGTATCATTAGATTTAATTTTTTTCCCTATTTTTGTGTTTATAATTTCCCACAGTTTTTTGGGATTATTTGTATTATTTTGGATCAGACTTTTATCGTATTTGACTTTTGCATCTGTAATTACCTTATCTAATATTTTGGCATATCTTTTGTACTGTACTTTAAGTTGATCATTCTCACGATCCATCTGCCATAAATTATACAAAAATTCTTTAGTATCACACGATTTTATTATAGCATCTGTAGTCCAGTTCTTCCTTTGTTTCTTATTATCTTTCCTCAATTTTATTTTTGCTAATTCAATGCATTTTTTTATTTCGCTTAACAGTGTATCAGTAGCAATATTAGGATCATGTATTGACATAGTTCCATTCCAATTTATTGTCTTGGCAACTTTTCTTAATTTTTTATAGTCTATTATTTTAGTGGGTGCTTTACTTTTAGTCTTCATCTTGTTTATAGCAATAAATATAGGGTAATGATCTGTTAAAGAATGTTTTAATTTATATGTAACTGTACTTAGGCTATTAGTTTTAATGAAGATATTATCAATACAAGATCCTTTACAGTTTCCTATAGGTGGCCTTGTAATTCCCACGAAACCAGGAAAATATCCATTTTGTAAGAAGTTACAGAGGAATTCTTGACTAATATTATCAGATTCTAGTAAATCAATATTAAAATCACCTATAACTAAATGATTTTTAGTATTTCTCTTATTATTCAAGAATTCAAGAACAAGAACTAGTTTAAATCTAGAATGAATTCTGCTTTAGGTATGTGATGAGATCTGTATACAGCGGAAAATTCCATACTACTGTTATCATTTAATGTGATATGAGTATTTATTATTTTAATCTTTCCATACTTAATAATTTTAGTTTTGTGTACAATATTCTTATCAACAAAAACCATGACACCATCATTCTGATTTAAGTTACTTTCATTATAATAACTATTATATCCCTCTAAATCGTGTATTTTATAATTTACTTGTACAAAAGTTTCAGTGCATATATATGGTCTACTAGTTAGACTTTGTAATAGAATTTTTAACTTATCAAAATTTGCAGACATACTTCTTATATTTACATGCAGTATAATATCATTTTTATTGTTAATGATTTTATTTAGACAATTGATATTGTCACATATTTTTTCCTTTTGAATAGAGTCTTTTTGTATTTTATCAAGAAATTCAAAATCCATATTTAATTATTTAAAACTTAAGTCTTTGTATTTTTTCTTGTGCTATTTCTTGTTACTATTTGTTGTTTTTGCTGCTGTTGAACATTTTGTTGTTGTTCTTGTTGCTGTTCTTGCTGCTGTTGTTGCTGCCGTTGTTGGTTTTGTTGCTGTTCTCGCTGTTGTTCTTGCTGCTGTTGTTGCTGTTGTTGAGAAAATTTTTCACTTTGCATATTGTTTGCATTCTCTTTTTGTTGGTTAGTTATCTTCAGTTGATAATGCTTCGGTATTGTATAAACTGTTGGTAATGTAGGTATCACAGGATAATAAGTGTTTCCAATTAATTTTTTAATCTTGTATTTTATTATTTCGCATAAATTTATATCTGCTGCATTATGACACGTATTAAAAACTGTATTAAATTTATTATTGCTGTAACTGCAGTTTATACATACTAATACTTCATTATCACATTCAATAGTTTTGTGCAATAGCCAAAACTATAAGTTTTAAGCATCTTTTTAGTTTTTTCATTTCAGATGATCCGTTGGTGAGATATCGTGTCGACAGTCAAACAAAAAAATAATTTAGAGGCGGCCATTTTGTCAAGAAAAATTCGTAAAAGAAAAAAAAAATTTATATCTTCAAAATGTGTATTTTAATATGTAAAAAGTTTGAACAATAAAGATTATTTTTTGTATGAAATAAAAATTATTGAATAAATAGGGCAAATCCACGGCAAACCTGCCTTAATAGCCGCAAGTAAAATGTTATTAAATGAATGAGACGTTGATCCCAGTATAATTACATTTATTATAATTAAGAGTGAAAGAATCATCGAAGAGATTTCGGAGTCGGTTGTTCGATAGGTAACTACGCACGAGAAGATGGACAGGGGCTACAGATTATAGAAAATCGAGAATGCTAATGAACTGGCCGCGGAACACACCGAGAGAGTGTCGATAGAAACTTGTTTCCCCCTCCCCTACCTGCTTGCTGGGTGTGCCGATTCTCATATGCGTGTGCGTGTAGGACCGTTATATTTAAATTCTGTAAGTGCTTCAACAGAAAATTGTATGGTTTTAGAAGTTCTTTAACTATGAAATTATAATCTTACAGCATGCGTTGAAGAATAAAAGTAGAAGCAACAAAGTAGATACCTAATAAGTAAGAGATAGAAAAATCAGATACAGGTTACATGAGAGTGGCTTAGCTTTGTTGATGGAATGAGCTTTCAAGCTTCATACGCCAACATATAATAATAATAATAGCACAGGATCACAAAATGAAATCGGAAAAGTCCTTCGACCAAACTAAGTGATCTATATGTTTTGAAGTGCTCTGAACGCGAATCCGTGGTCCTTATGACATATACACGTCAGGATCAAGGTCATTTGAAAGTCAACTTCGTTAATTCGAGAGATATCATCTTTTTGACCTCGGATTCTGAAAGCGCGGGAAATTTTACGGTCGAATATAGTTTGACCCACGGTTTCCAGTGACCTTTAGAGGCCATATATAGGTCGAGAACATTCTTTAGAACTACTGAACCTAGTAGCTTGTCATGGTTTGCGGATATCGAGGTAATAACCCTTACAAAATACGTAGTTAGGTGCTCTGATCACGAATCCGTGGCCCATATGACATATACACGTCAGGATCAAGGTCATTTGAAGGTCAACTTCGTCAATTCGAGAGATATCATCTTTTTGACCTCGGATTCTGAAAACGCGGGAAATTTTACGTTCGGATATAGTTTGACCCACTGTTTCCAGTGACCTTTAGAGGTCATATACAGGTCGAGAATATTCTTTAGAACTACTGAACCTAGTAGCTTGTCATGATTTGCAAATATCGAGGTAATGACTTATACAAAAGTTATTGGGCACTTATGGAGGGTTTCAAAATATATACACAGCGAAGTAGGCAAAAAATTTAAATAGTTCATATCACGTTGTGTATAAGGTTTTTAAGTTATGGGGTACTTAGATTTACCTTTCATCTGCCCGTGTATAAAAGTTTAAGGTTATAAGGTATTTAAATTGAACTCTTCTGTCTTTGTAACGATTTTAAGGTTATATTTTGTTGTTTATTTATACATATAAGGGTTTTGATGTTATGTGAATATTTGGATTTATTCGCTATATATTCTCTAATGTCCTCTCATGTCCTCTCAAATTAAAAAAATTTGTTCTATGATACAGTCCTCTTTTTGTCCTCTCTTAGTCCTCGTTTGTCCTCCGTGTTTTATGCATGGGAGAACTTAAGTTCGCAGCCCCTAGAAAGGAATCTACGCTCTCAGTAACAAAAATTCATGAATGACTTCTCACAAACATGGCCAGATCTATACACAAACAGATGCCAAAATAACCAAAATAAATCGAAACTTCGTCAAAACGACGACAGTTTATAAAATCCAAATATCAATCCGTATGACATTACGCACTCGGAAATCGCACAATCCAAACTCTGACATGAAACTTAAACATTTATTATGGAAGTATAAGAAGGTGTTTTATACAAAGCCCGGACGATTAAATTCGTTTGAGTATAGATTGAAATTAAAAAATGAGGAACCATTCTTTATAAAATCGTATCCAGTTCCACTAAATTACCGCGACAAAGTTCGCACAGAAATCCAGAACATGGAAAATTGGAAAATCATAAGGTCAAACAGTCAGTACATAAACCCGCTTGTAGTCGTAATTAAAAAATACGGATCTTACGTTTGTGACTCGATGCACGCAAATTAAACGAAATGCTCTTAGACGATCACGGATCACCGCAAAGCATCGACGAGCTTTTACAGCAGTGTTTTGGGGTGACCGTTATGTCGAGCCTAGCCTTAACATCGAGCTTTTCACAAATTCCTCTTAGCGAGAAAAGTAAACAGTACACGGCATTTATGTTCGAAGGAAAAATATACAAATTCAAAGTGGTCCCGTTCGGTTTAAAAATCAGTAGTGCTGCTTTAATTCGTGGATTATTTATCGCGATACAGGATCTCAGAACATTCATGGTTATTTTCGTTGCCGAGTTGTTATATATATCAAAAAACAATACAGAGCACTTAAATCATTTAGAAGCTTTGTTTATTCAATTAATTAAATGGAACTTTACTTTGAATTTCAATAAATGTGAGTTTTTTAAACGAAAAGCAGAATTCTTGGGTTTTATTCTCTTTAATAAGGGAAGAAAACCACAAGAAAATAAAATCGATTTAATTAAGAAATATCCTAGACCCAGAAAAATTAAACAATTACAAGCGTTTCTAGGCGTTACAAACTTCTACACGTAATTGGCAAACACTCAATCGCATGAGTTAATCCCGCTACTCGAATTACATTAGAAGGAAAATTTTTAAAAATGGGAGTGGGGGACAGGTAACAAAAAACTTTCGACAGAACAAAAGAGCTTTTTGAAAAGAAGGTATGCCTAGCCTATCCCGACTATCCCAACCGTATATTTTGCGTGCGGATTCGAGTTTGTACGCACTCGGTGCTTCACTTTCACAATTAAATAAAAACGGGAATGAACACGTAATAACCTACATAAGTCGTACCTTAAAAGGGGCGGAATTAACATGCATCACCTCCGAAAAGGAACTGTTAGCGATCGTATCGGCACTTAATAAATTAAACACTTATCTAAAAGCTGCAAAAGTGTACGTGAAACCAGATCACGACGTCCTCACATTTTTATTTAAGTGTAATTTTATAGGGAATCGCGTACGACGCTGGGTTCTTGGTACTCAAGATTACGATCTACACATCGATCACATGAAAGGCAAAGAAAATGTCGTGGCCGGATTGTTGAGTCGACATCCTGAGTATGATTCTGATGAAAAAAGAAAACCGGGAGAGATAACTATTGCGTTAATTAAAAAGCAAAATTTGCCTCACAGTTAAAAAACTTATCAAAATTACAGAAAGAGGACGATTATTTACTAAAATTAATCGAAAATTATGACAATAAGCACAAACAAGATCCAAATAAAAGGACATATTTATACGAAAATGATTTAATTTATAAAAAAATCATTTAAAACAATATAAAATCATGATTCCTCGAGCGATAACGAATCAACCTATCACTCAAACACACGAGGCATATGGCCATCTGGGAGCCAAAAAACTCGCGCGAATATTAAATGAGGAATTCTTTATAAAAAATCTTTGACACAGAGCGCAACTAGCCACTGGCATTTGCGACTCATGTCAACGAAATAAAGTTTCAACAAGACCGTGCAGAGCGCCGATAGGAAATATTATCTCAGAGGCGCCGATCGATCTTTTATCTATAGATTTTTATGGACCTTTGTCGACGTCTCTTGCGGGAATGAAAAATATCCTCGTCACGATCAACACATTTTTCAAGTTTGTCGTTTTATACCCTTTAAGGCGACAAACTACGGCAGCTGTAATCAGAAAAACCTTTAATGATTACATTCTGAGATTCGGGAAACAGAAACGTATTTCTTGCGATCACGGCTCTCAATTTACTGTTAATGCGTGGATAAAAAAGCTTGAGGAAGAAAATATCGACTTCATTTTCTCGTCAATACGTCACCCGCAAAGCAACATTGTTGAGCGTGTAAATAAAGAGATAGGGCGAGGTTTTCGCACATTTACTAGCGAAAAGCATACTGGCTGGGAGCCATACGTTAATATCATTCAAACAATTATGAATGAAGTAAATCATGAAACGACGGGCTTTACACCGATTGAATTGCATCTCGGTACAAAGCCCAAACGTTTGTGAAAAAATTGGATTCGTCCGATAAATCCACCAGAAGAAACTCCGCTCGAGGAAAAGATTTTCCTCGCACGTAAGCGTATGAAGACTAAGGCGCAGAAACGCGCTGAAAAATACAATAGCCAAAAACAGCAATACTTCACCGAAATCAACAGGAAAGAAGTACTCGTCAAATTCTGCAACACGTCGGATTTAGAAGATAGGAAAATAGCGAAATTTTTCTCAATTTATGAGGGACCATACGAGGAGTTGCGAAAAATTGGGAATTCTTCATATTTTTTAATTAATAGGGAAAACGAAAAGGAAAAGGGCCGATATAATATAATCGATTTAAGAAAATATTTGCGCGCGCCGACAGATTACTACTGTTAAACTGTACGCAAATTTAAGCAATTATCACAAAAGAAAGAAAATGTAAATCATACGTAATTTTTTATGAAAACATATGAATATAATTAATTTAACACAATGCAATGACCGACTGGTATAGGGGCATATATGTTGCCATTATGGAGCAAAATAACTTTTAAACTTCTTGTCGAAAAATCTATAAATAGACCCCAGTCACTAGCTGTATACTTAACACACGTGCCTAACGCACTTGTATTAATTTATTAGTCCTTCAAGATCGTTACAAAATACTAAAATCAATTATTTTGAAAAAAATTTCCTAAATGAGTGATCTCGATTTCGGTAGAACGATTTACGAGTTTTAGGAGCTAAAACCCCTTTTTCTTTTAACCTAGATACTACTAGCTCGGAAATTTCTTTCAATAGTCCTGCGTCTCAAACTAAGTCACTCAGTTCATCTTCAGTAAACACATTAGAATTTGTATGTTGATCATCATCATCCATTTCTTTCGATTCATCCATTAACCGGTCATCATGTTCGCCTCTTGATTCTTCAACCTGCATTTCAATATTTCCAGCATCTGTATTAGAATCTTTATTAGTCGACATCTCATTTTCTCTCAAATTATGATCAACGGTGATGCGAACAGGAAGACCAGATGTATTAGTTAAGCAAAAATAGCAATCCGTGTTATGTTCGTGTCGGATTTAGCCAGATCATTGGTGAAGAAAATGTTAGTTTTTTATAATAGTAAAGTTGCAATTTACATTTAATGCATATAGTTTTCGGAGTCCAAAAATTGTCCATTCCACTAGTATCTAAACTGAAGCATTTCTGTAATTTTCTTTTCATTTATCTGTAAATGGCTTTCTTTCCGAACTGATGACGTATTTTGCACAAACGACACAAAAGTTGTTAACACGAATATTGCACGGCATCGTTTCTATTCTTGTAACAGTAAACTCTACAGAGGCAAAGTTGCCCACCAATGTAGAGCTGCCGAAATCGAGATCGCTCATTTAGAAAATTTTTTTCAAAAGAATTAAATTTAGTATTTTGTAACGATGTTGAAGGACTAATAAATGAATACAAGTGCGTTGAGTAAGACTACTAGTGACTCGCGTCTATTTATAGATTCTTCGACAAGAAGTTTAAAAGCTGTTTTGATCCATAATGGCAACATATATGCCCCTATACCAGTCGGTCACTCCATTGTGTTAAAAGAATGATATTAACGGCTGGCAATTGATTGGAGATTTAAAAATAACGACAATTTTATTAGGCCAACAAAGTAGATTCACAAAACATATATGCTTTATTTGTGAATGGGACAGTCGAGACCGAAACCAACATTATGTGAAATGAGACTGGCCACTCAAACCAACTTAAACTCCAGGTACTAAGAATATTATACACGAAAGGCTTATCCCTATACATAAAGTCATCCTTCAAAGCAATGAAGAACTTACCAGAAGGAAGTCGTGCCTTTATGTACATCTTCGAGAAGTTTCCAAAACTTTCTGAAGCTAAGATCTATGAAGGAGTCTTCGATAGCCCACAGATAAGGGAACTGTTGAAGGATTAAGAATTTGAAAGAAGAATGCTAAATAAGGAGCGAGCGGCATGATAAGTTTCAGAGAAGTTCAAAAAATATTTCTGGGATATAATAAAGATGCTGATTACAAAAATATTGTGAATAGAATGTTAAGCAATTTTAGAGAAGGGGGATATCTAATGAATTTAAAAATCCATTTTCTTCACTCCCATATTGGTGAAATCCCTCACTCTGTCCCTCGCTGAAGTCCCCCAAATTTTCAGGAAAGTAATCAAGAGTTCAAGGATGTCGAAAAAAGATACCAAGATCATTGGCACATAAATATGATGTCAGACTATTGCTGGTCTCTCAACAGAGATACTACTAATCCACATAAAAGAAAATCTCTCCGTAGATCTTTCACCAGTAAACGAACACGTCATTCATGAATTTTTGTTACTGAGAGCGTAGATTCCGTTCTAGGGGGCTGCGAACTCAAGTTCTCCCGTGCATAAAACACGGAGGACAAACGAGGACTAAGAGAGAACAAAAAGAGGACTGTACCATAGAACAAAATTTTTTAATTTGAGAGGACATGAGAGGACATTAGAGAATATATAGCGAATAAATCAAAATATTCACATAACATCAAAACCCTTATATGTATAAATAAACAACAAAAAATAACCTTAAAATCGTTACAAAGACAGAAGAGTTCAATTTAAATACTTTATAGCCTTGAACTTTTATACACAGGCAGAAAAAAAATAAATCTAAGTACCCCATAACTTAAAAACTTTATACACAACGTTATACGAGGTGTATTCATTTTTTGCCTACTTTGCTGCGTATATATTTTGAAACCCTCCATACGTGCCCAATAACTTTTTTGTAGGTCATTACCTCGATATTTGCAAACCATGACAAGCTACTAGGTTCAGTAGGTCTAAAGAATGTTCTCGACCTTTATATGACCTATAGAGATCACTGAGAACCGTGGGTGAAACTGTATCGGAACGTAAAATTGACCACTCTTTCAGAATCCGAGGTCAAAAAGATGATATCTCTCGAATTAACGAAGTTGACCTTCAAATGACCTTGATGCTGATGTGTATATGTCACAAGGACCACGGATTCGTGATCAGAGCACCCGAAATCATATAGATCACTTAGTTTGGTCGAAGGACTTTTCCGATTTCATTTTGTGGTCCTGTGTAGTTGAGGCAACATTTATTTTATAACTAACTATTACGATATTTTGTTAAATTCTTATCATAATAAGTATTTCCAACGACTAATTATCAATTGAATCACGACATGATTTTGATGGTGTCCTCAATATGTAGCTTGAACTTTATCTTACTAAACTATGAGTAAACCAGGTCAGAAGAACCTGAACAACCACAAGCTAGAAATAACTATCAGAACAAAGTCTGTAAAACAAAAAAATCTGAAAACAGTTGAATTTTATTAAGATTTCAAGTGAAAATAACAAAAGCGAATTCTAAGCGAATGAAACTATAATTATGAAGAAAGTACAGAAAAATGCTTATATTTTTATTTACCTTAAATTAAATGTAGTATTTATCCAAAAACACACGTACGAAAGAAGGATCAGATATGTAAGATTAAGTACAAAAGTACCCAATACTTGAACACTTTTTGAAACGAAAATACAGAATTAGTGTTTGTGGAGGAAAAATCAAATTTTTTCCAATATCTTTAATTTAATCGTTAATTCGGCATGTATTGCTGTATTTACCTTAAATTAAATGTAGTATTTATCCAAAAACACACGTACGAAAGAAGGATCAGATATGTAAGATTAAGTACAAAAGTACCCAATACTTGAACACTTTTTGAAACGAAAATACAGAATTAGTGTTTGTGGAGGAAAAATCAAATTTTTTCCAATATCTTTAATTTAATCGTTAATTCGGCATGTATTGTTTCGTAATGTATTCGGCATATATTAATAAGAGAAAAGACGTTTACATACTTTTTTATACTATACTTGCTCGCCACGCGGTCTGCGGCCTGCGGCCGGAAGGCTGCGTGGCTCGCCGCTCTGACGTTTTAGAGCGAGCCAAGCTCTCTCTGAAACGCCTCCGCGTCTTGCATCGCTTGCATGCATACTCGGTCCCATGTTTGAACAAGTTTTTTGTGTTTTTAAATGTATATGTTATAAAAGAACTCGTCCAAAGACAGGTTTAAATCGAATCTAAGTCATATTGGTAACTAAACTAAGGCTACTCCAGCATCGCGTCTTTAGTCTGCTATGTTCACATGGAGCGGAATGAGAAGAAATAAGCCACGGCGAACTGTATCAAAATGTGATTAAATCCATTATTAGTCTACAAACTATTGACGAAATAGTAAATATTATTACTATAATGCTTATTTAGTCGATTTCAACTCACAGTGATCTTGGATGAACCTGAACCCAAAGGTGTCGGCCCATCTCGGATCTTTGCGTACATTATTTCTATGAACTCCAGAATAAACTCGATTTGTCAATATTTCTCAGAGGTTATTCACGATATTCTTGTTAATAAATCTTTAAACTAGGAATTTTTCAGCTGAACTTGTACGTTTCAGTAATAAAAACTATTCTGAATAGTTTTTGTATCTTTTATATTGCTATAATTCATACAAGTTTAGTCATGAATATAAAATTTATTTTCCAGTCAGAATTTCCACTAAGTAGAATATTCACATTTTTATTTTGATCTTTTTTAATTTTGAAGATATATATAGTAAATTTTATTGAATATCTATAAATAATCAAAAAAACACCTTAAATACTCTTATTACGCATATTTCTAACGATTATTATGTTAGATGGGGTACTTTGCTCGAATATTGATTTTGCTTTTTGTATTTCATTCGAAATTCATATTTATTCTTTCGGTAATGTTGCCATAGATACTGTAAATACATAATAGTGTTTCTATAAAATGAGTTCAAACGTTGATTATAAAAATGCCGAAAGCAAGATCTCACGAAGAAAATCGTCGACAAATTTGTTTACTCTGTTTTGGGAAAACACAAGAAATGCGCCTTGTTCAAGGAGCCTTGAAGGCAAAGGTAGAAAAACACCTTGACTACGATGTTACGATCGTTCACCCGTCGTCGTATGCTCAACCTACTCAAGAGATCTATCTGGTATTAAAAACAACCCACAACAAACCATTAGACTTACCAACTTTTCTTCATCCTGTGAGAAAAGTTACTAGATCAAGTACTGAATATATGTGCTCTTGTCATATTTGTCAATTAGCTAGAAAACCAAAAACGGGCAATATTGCAACGGGAGACTTATTGCCGAGGCGACGAAGTATACTTAAAGATATTTCTAATATAAATATATTAGGTATATATGTAAATATGTATATTGTTTTAAATAACTTTATAACTGACATTCTCAATATATCAATTAATTTTCCGTCACAATCTCTTTCATATTTGTTTTGATATGCTGTATAAGTTTAACTTTGACAAAAAGTTTAGTTTATACACTTTATTGATTATCTGATAATTTCATTATTAAGTTCTACAAATCTTATTTTTAGATAAATCAAATTCGCCTAATACTGAAAACCGCTGTAGCTACTGCTTTTCACTTATTACAAGAGGATTATCTCATAAATGCAACTTGAGTTCGCGGTTGAAAAATCTAATTAAGAGCATTGTACAACAGGCTCAAAGGTTACCGAGCAAGTAATTTTACCTTAAAAAGGAAAATGATCAATGTACAAGAAGAGACAAAAGACAAGTCTGATGTTATATCATTGACTCAAGCTACCGGAGGTAAACCCATTCAACTTTCTGTTGGTAGAAGCATAAATAATAGCCCATTTAAGAAGCAGCTTTTTTCTGCGCACAATGTCTTAAAATCACGTTAAAGTTTTCATTTGAGCCAGAATGTGATTCTCGGAATCGCTGCGTCTTTGCATGTAACTTCAAATAATTCTAAAGTTGTAGAATCTAATTTGGAAAAAACACCCAGCGACAAAATGCACTTTGTAGATACCTTTTTTGGAATAAAAGATTTCGACTTCATTAATGTCAAAGCGAATAAGTCTTCTGCAACAAATGAAACAGTTGTTTGTTGATCGAACCTTGAGAGTCTAATAGAATATATAAAATAAAAACAAAAATTGACTGATTTTCACTTAAAATTTGGAATTGACGGGGGAGGGGGATTTTTAAAAGTTTGTCTGTCAATTTAATCCACCACAGAAGCCCATGAATCATTTCATTAGTGACAAAAGTATAAAGATGGGATATTAGCTAAAAAATTCAAGGATTCGGGAGTTAATAAATTATTTATTATAGCCTTAGCACAAAAAGCTCAAGAAAATTATCAATATGTGTTGCAATTGTGGACAGCAGTCAATATTAATAATTTTGAAGGAACAATTGCTACTGACTTAAAACTAGCTAATATTCTCGTAGGTATCATGTCCCATAGCTGTATGAACCCTTGCACGTTGTGCTATGCACTAAAAAATGAGCTTCGTAAGCGCGGAGAACATAGAACAATTGGCAATACTTTACGAAATCATATGAAATGGGTTGAAGCTGGAGTTAAGAAAGAAGATGCTAAAAAGTTTAAAAACTGTATACATCCCCCTGCTTTTAATACTCAAGAAGTCAAGAGGTTTTTGCAAATTATTCATCCTCCTAAATTACATGTAATGCTTGAAACTGTCAATACTTTATATACTCAAGGAATTTGAACAAGATGAGCTTCAATGGGCTAAATCATGCTGTGTAACGCGTGACATACGACATAGGAGTATAAGTTTTAACTTGATTTACTGCGCTCTAGATGTAAAAATGTTTGCTACTTGACTTATGTCAAAGTTTTTGAGAAATTTAGAGCTGTTGTGTAAGCCTGTTTTGGTAAAGATCTCGACCATTCTTTTGAAAATATGATGGAAGATTTCGAAAAAAGCTACTTGGACCTTGGTATACCGGTAACTCCAAAAATTCATGCTATTTTCCAACACGTACCAGAATTTTGCGAAGATATGGGCACTGAACTTGGATTCTTTAGCGAACAAGCAATGGAATCGGTACACTGCAATTTTAAAAATGTATGGAAAAAAATATAAAGTATCAAGTGAGCATCCCGAATATTCACAGACTTCTTCGAAGCATAATTGATCGAACTATTTTAATTTTGAGCGATTTAAACTTAAAGAAATTTAAATCGAATTCTTAAATTCTTATAATCAACTGTTAAGTTAAATTTATTGATTTTTTTCAACAAAAAATTATTCATTTGTGACATACTATAAGATATATTAAAATAATAGTAATTTCGCGCTTTCTTGGTCGACCAATCACATCGACGAGAATCGACCAATCACAGCGCCGAGAATCAACCAATCACAGGGCCGAGAATCTTGCCAACAATCATTTTTTTTATTATAAGATAACATAAATTTGTTTCATGATTTGTATTTAGGCGTTTTAATCTGTAATGTATAATAATTAAATAAATAAATAAATATTATATAAATAAATATTAATTAATTCTTTTTATTCGAGGGAAAGTGATACTGACATTGTACCAAACAATTGTTCAATAAATCTTCTATTCCCTCATATATATCTCAGTATTCATTTTTTGAAATTTAGATGTCCCCAGTACATTAATTTTTTTTTCAATCAGTTCCAAACTTAACATTAGATACATTAATAGGGTGGTTCAAAATAGCCAAATATTTTTTTAAGTCGCTTTATCAATACCACATATTTCTTATGGTAAAATATAACTGAATTTTTTTCAGAATTTTTAATGAAGGTCTCAAGTCGACTTTTTGAGCAAAATTACTTTTTCCAAGTTATTCTTTTTTCATTATTGAATCATTACACTTTTCATAGTTCTTGTACGACTAAATTACTGTGAGGTAACAGGAACAGGATTCATTGTCTCAACATTTTTTCAATATTAAAAGATTATTGAAAGTGCTTTTTTATTGGGCATAATAATAATTTTTTGTACATGTTACAGTTTAACGTGCCACCAAAGCTATTAAAAAAAAAATTTTCAACTGAAATTTTCTTCACATATTTGGATACGTAACAGAGGTCGAGGGAGTTTAGAGTGAGACTCCGAGATATAAGAAGAATGCCGGAGCAAGAAATAACGACCCTACTAGAAGAGTTGCACCTTAATTAGTTAGTTATTTAGTGCAGGTTTCATACGAACAGGAAAGGTGAAAGATGCTCTGTGGTATCCAGATGTGGATGAGGAAACGGCAGCTAACATTGGGACAGGAGTGACACCTCCGGCGTTGGATGTATCTGACGAGAAAAATGAACAACAAGAGGGAAACATGGAGAAACCAGTTCGGGTTCAGGTGTTGCATGTGGCCATTGACATCGCACCAGTAGAAAGGACGACAGGGACATCAGCAATAGCGCCTCGAGTAGTAACGAAGAATGCAGTAGGGTCAAGTACGAATGTCGAAGTAGTCCAGAACAATTTTATGGGTACCAGGAGGAAGACTTACCGACCAAGTGTCCGACACCAAAGAACCTACTAGAGCGGTTAGAGGCAGCATACGGATATCTCAATTTACAGGAACCGTCGAGCCGACAGAGGCCAATACGTACTGACTCCGCCACTTCAGATCGTGTTGTGGGATGAAGAGGATGGTAATGCGTCGAGAGAAAGGAGAAACAATGCAAGGTGGGAGCTGAGATCACCACTTAGGGAGCGTATAGCCCCAGTGCAACCACAGGAAAAGATCCTAAACAACAGGCCAATTACGCAGGAGGAGAGAAATAATCAATGGAATAATAAAATTGAAGTAGAATCCAGAAGAGGAGAGAATACGACACGGAAAGATCCTGTTCGAACCAACGCCAGAGAAGTAAAAGTCCACCCAGGGCGTTCAGTAGCGTAGGTGAGCAAGAGAGAGAAAACAGTCGGAGAAGCAGAAACCATAGAAGCGGCTCGAAAGACAGCCGCAGAAGCAGAAACCACAGAAGAAGTTCGAGAGATAGCCGGGGAAGCAGAGATAGCCGATACAGTAGGAACCATAGAAGCAGTTCGAGAGACAGTCGCAGGAATAGAAATATTAGGCGACCACAGAGAAGGAAAGTCAGCAGTAATTCTGAAGAAGACTATGGAAGACGGCGTGACCAGTACGATCGTCATCGAGACCACCGTCGGGACAGGAGTTATAGCAATGGGTCAGATAGCAGCTACGATCGAGACATGAGCATTGATCGAATAAGACATGGAGTTTAATATCATGGTGCAGGTCCAGCCAATGCTCAACTTATACAAACACTACAGACTTGGTGCACGAAATTTTCAGAAGGAAGACACCTGGCGGAAGAGTTTTTAGAACAGGTCAATGGTTGTCGGACGAGTACAATGATGTCAGATAGACATCTGATCGCAGCATTACCTTGTGTACTGACGAAGTTAGCGAGTGCGTGGTTCAGAATAATCCGCCGATATATTGAGACATGGAGTGAGTTCAAAAGAGCGTTCAAAAACCAATATGTGGGTAGAATCAATCGAAAGGCTGTAGAGAGTGATTTACGTAAACAAACTCAGGGACCACGCGATAAAATAACAAATTTCATTTCATGTTTTAAACTTATTATCAGCCATTTTATACATTCACCATCAATTCGAGAACAGGTTTTGACAGCATACGATAAAATAAGGTCGAAGTACAGAAAGTATATGAAGAATAAACGACGAAAGAATTTAGAGAACATTGAGCATTACGACCGAGAATGGGAAAAGCATAAGGAGTTAAATGAGCGATGAGAACATTCACCACCTAAGAAAAGATAAAAAAATTCAAGGGTAGGCTTACGTACCAACAGGAGAGAAAATGATAAGTAAAGTGGCGGCGGCGCGAGAAGAAGCATCGAGAAAGGGGAAAATGCAGGTGACAGAGCAGTAAAGAAGACTCCGGTGCACGCAGCAGTGCGATTGCACCTAAAGCACAGGGAGCCACACCTATAAACAACACGTATGCACAGGTAATCCAAGAAGATAACAGGAATGAGAGTAACCGCCAGCAAAACTGGCAAAACCAGGGGTACGCACGAGGTATCAATCAGAATTGGCAGAGAAACAACAACTCGAATTGGAATCAGCAGAGAGATCAAGACGGAGGGCAAAATAACCAATTCGAGTTACGGGGTTTGAGTCATAGAACAGTAGCTACAAGTGGAGTAACAGTTGGACAAGTGACGGGAATTTTCCTACCTAGCTACCTAGCTAGCTTTGAGTGCAGGGGAGTAGGGCATATAGCAGCGGAATGCCCACAGAGGAGGTGTTATCGGTATAATCAGTAAAAATATCGTAGGACAGAATGTCCTAACCAGTCGAGTGGACAAAATCAACCTGTGCGTGTGGTGTGTGGCAAAATAGGTATCACACTCATACAGTGCAACAATGAGATTTGCTTAGCATATCGCATTAACTTGGGAAGTGGCAGAGCGGGGGTGCAGTCCAGTTCCCTGCCCCCTGTACAATGCTAGGAACTCCGTTATCGAGGATCGAGAGTACCAATGGTCGAGACGGAGGAGCAAAGGAAACGAAGCGAGTGAAAGAGGAGAAAGAGAAACAGTCTTTGATCGAGACCATCGGAGGTGCCAAGAGGAAGAATAATTCTTGGAAGAAGAAGCAGACGAGAGAGGGTAAAGCTTGGTCATCGAAGGATAGCTATCTAGCAGTAGACTTAGAACGGCAGGAGGTTGGTGCGACGCAATCCCAGTTGTAGTCATCCCAGGTCAGATCGTTCGAGAATGAAGGCAGAACTAACCCAGACTTAGGCAGGTCAACCCCAGTTGGAGTCATTAAGGATCATGGAGTTCGCGGAACTAAATGAGGGTAAAGAGTTCGAACCAATCATCGATAGTCCTGAGCGATCCCAGTCGCAGACACTGACGTCGGTGAAGTTCGTGGATGTGGATAAAAGTGAGGATGCGGAACAACCTGTGGAGAGTGAGAAGTGCTCACATCAGCCCGGAGGACTCTCCACCACAGGAACGGCAGTTGGCTACAAGTGCAGCTGCTCAGGAGTCCAACCCGACGGGTAATCCCTCGGGAAGTTCTTCTCGACCTCGCGAACTCTACCACACCGAAGGTAGTACTGACGGTGTCCACTGAACCGGCGGAGGTGCGTCGAGACGAAACCCCGACGGTCCGGCCGAACAGTGTCATGGTCAGGGCCATTGTGTACCCGAACCGCTCCTGAGAAATGTCCCCACCCTCGAAACATTGTGGTTTTATATGGATCCCGAGGATCGGAGCGACGCAGAGGTTTGGGAGGCCCGGTGGTCGGTTTGGCCACTCTACCTCGGATTCCGAGAATATCGGAACGCCGGGAACCAGAACGGAATCTAGAGGCTATTCCCCGGACCCCTAGGCCCCCCAGGAACCAATCGTCGTGGCAGATGTGGCGGGAGATGCAGAACTGTCCACCCCCACCCGAGGTGAGGGTCCAAGAGAGGACCCCCGTTCCGTCATCCGATCATGGGACTCTCCGCCGCTACCCCGTGGAGTATCGAGTTTTGGAGTTGAGACAGGAATACGACGAAGGAGGGAGGATCCGGAAGGTGAGTTGGCAGTAGTAGATAGTGAAAGAGGAATGAGGATTGAGTGTAGGGAACCATTAATGTGTTAGTCGCTGCAGTGGACTTCCTGGGACGTGGAGGAGGCCGTGACCCTACCGGTCTTCCTTCCCTCTCCCAAGTTGAATCCGGTCGACCAGTTCCCACGATTCAGAGGTCCCAACGGGAGGCAAGGGAATTACAGCCCTCGCCAACATTTCGAGATCGAAGATTTTGATTGGGGTAGGTCGCCGATGATCACCCCCCCCCCCCCCCCCCCCATTGTGTCCCTCCCAGTTTGCCCGGACCGGAAGACGAGTGGACAGCACAGCCAATCGAGAATAGGAAGTCGACACCGAGGTACCCAGTTTGGACATTTGACCGATATTCCCACCCTTTCTCACTAGAACCCCCCGTTGGACTCGTGTTTCAACTGTTGGCAAGAAGGGCATATACATCAGCATTGCCCTCGGCTGCAACTATACAAGTTCTGATACAACTGTGGTCGCAGAGGAATAACACTGCCGGATTGCCCCTGATGCTAACAGGTGCATTGAGCTCATATGAATCGAGTTATAGGTACAGAAGAGATTTCAGAGCCCAGTTGGCCCCGCGCCGAATGGGAACCAACAAGTCAAGAGAGCCGAGGAACTGAGGTGGATGCGTTTCTTGTTTCAGCATTTAGGCGGAGGTCACCAGGAGAGCGACAGACTTCAAATGGCAAAAAGGTTGCTCGTTTTCAAGAGAGACGAGTAGGCCAAGATAGGCAACCATCACCTTCCGCCCGGAGATGACCGTATGAGGAGAATCGCCATCGGGCAGAACCCAAGGCCCCCCTCCGCCCAACTCCGCCCAGGTCTCACCAAGTCCTGTTCCCCGCAGATCCAGGTGGGACCAACCCGGGGAATTAGAGACACTGTTAATCACAGTGGGAGCCTTCGAACCGCCTGCTCCACAACCTAGGATTTCTAGGTGGGACGGAGTGTCCCTCCACCGACGTCGACCACTTCGACTTCTAGGCAAACAAGATGGGACCAAAACCCAGCGAATGCAGCGAACGGCGCCACCGGACCCGAAGGACTATCACCATCGGTCGTAGATACACTAGCGGAATTTATTAAAAGCACTGCCCACCTTCCGGCGTACACGCAGGACTTGCTGCTCCGGGAATGGTTGGGCAAATCAGGCACCAAAATGAATGTATCGAGAGAGAAAGGGGGACAACCACGGGGGATTACATGTAACGAAATTAATTTAATTTATTCTTTCTTTTTAGAATTATATTATTGAGCTACGCAAAATTCTTGATAAACAAACCGCCTGTGCGCGTCCTTCACCGAAAATCTGCTTAAATATGTAACATCCTACATTTATTTTTTCTTTTCCTCATTCTTAAATAAATATAAATCGAATAATGTTTTCAATCACGCCAACAGAAACAATCTAAGATTGAGCCATCATGCAATCTTATCATATTTACCCTGTAAACACGCGTGCGAATAGATAATCCGCTAATTGAATCATCAATCGTGTTTTTCCCGTAATGTAGAAATATCACGCGTTGATTACACCATTCTTTCTGATAACGCACGATGATTCAATTCAGCAGTATAAATACAGCCGCTCCGAGCTAGTAAGCCAGCATTCTGCATGAGTTCAAATGCCCGCCACACCGCCGCGTAAGTCGTGATATATATTTATATACATAGTACGGCCAGTTGCCGAATATATTTAATTTCTGTAACCCCCGAGTGGCAACAGTCTATACTTCACAAAGTATACTCACAACTCGAAAGTACATTTTCTTTTCTTATCATGAAGTAAGTTTTCTTTCTGAAACTCAATCAATTGTTAAAGCCGCGAGTATTGACAGTCCATCGCGCAATTCGAGTATTCACGCTATTACGTTATTTGGGAGTCAAATTATTACCATATCAGCGATTGTGTGACCAACATTTGTACTAAATACCAATTGGGACCGTATATTGAATCATCAACTGAGGCCATCCAATAAACTATAACATGAGAATATATATATTTTGTCCATTTACTTCCCACACATAAGGTAAGAAGTTATATTTACATATACGTTTAAAACATAATATCCATTTTCCTTTCCGCCAGGGGTAGATAACCCTACCTAATCGATCCACACGTCATCTCCTTTCAAGCCTGCCACGCTCGATAATAATATAAAAACCGCGACATCCAGTATATTTAATTCATTTTAATAAACTAGGAACGTCACATACATAATATAGACCGTAAACCACAGATAATGTATTATTCTTTAACGAATTTAGATTTTGGATTACCTGTCGTTATGTAATATTGGTAGCGTAGCTAAGTAATTAATTATGCCTTTTGTTACAGCGAAATAAGCGAACGTTCGATGTCGGAGGTATTGTGGGCGTGATCCCTTATGTAATAAAGTAAAGTTTGTCGTTTAAAGTAAAAATCGCATACACACTCGAGTACGCGGATGACCGGGAGAGCGACTGCAACGAGAGGGTATGCCAGCGCTTTGTACCCGGGAAGCCGAAATCGAGAGCGAGCAGGAGAGAGAGATACAGCCGCGTGACCAAGCACGGCCGACTAATGCGCGCGGAGCAACCTAAGCGAAGCGGCGCGACTTAGGTACAGCGGCGGAGAGAGAGTGAGCGCATTCATTTAGGATGTATAGCGGTCGAGTCTGTTCGTATCGCACCGGAACGAGCGAAACGAAACGTATACTAGTGATTACAGGGGAAACAGACATAGATACGCGCGGGGCGTATTGCGGACTGTACCCCCGTAGACATGCGGCCATTATCGCATCAATATATCGAGTAAGGGACTATTTTTATCGGAAAAGTCGAGTGTAAAAGAGGGCGCTGTTTAATATTTAAATTACGAACTGAAGCAATACATGATGGGCAAAACTACAGTATTAGCCTCCAGGTTCGAGACTGAGGTGGCAAAGTGTTGGCGACGTGTGTTGCTCGTTTTTTAAGGGGGTTTTTGTCACGAGTTTTCATTTCATTTATTTTACAGGATAGAGATCCAGAGGTAGTCAACCTTTTGTTTTACTTTCCAGCTAGCGTTCGGCTCAAGGTGCGTGCGAAAATGGCTACAAGAGGTCATAGTGGGTTTTCCGACCACGTGCGAATTGTCCAGCTTATAATTGCGAACTGAGCGAACTTTGAGTTCGAATTATAGTGCGGTTGCGAAAAGTTATAGTATATTTTGGTTAATATTATTTAAATTCGGTGGTGATTAATTAATTGTATCATTGATAAAATTAACGTGAAAACTATGTAAATTTCGAGTAGTAATTGACATATTAAATTGAGTTATCGGGTTCACGGAGGTATTTATAATATGAACATTGGGCCTGCGGCGGCTCAGTCGGTAGAGTGTCGGATTCCCACGCCGGTGACCCGGGTTCGAATCCTAGTCTCTGCCGATTGATACAAGCACCTCTGTAAAAATTACATGTGCTTTGTTTACAAACACACCGCAGACCCCCGTCGTCGATTAGCACCACATGGGAGCACAAACATGGCGACGTTAAATAAAAAAAAAAAAAAAAAAAATATGAACATTCAGTTATTTATTACAAACTACGCATGAGTTATTTACATCTAGAATTATTTGTATTTGATTAGTTAAAATTTATAGGGAATAAATATTCAGTTATTATTAGCTAAACTATTTATTTACGTAGTTAGTATCTGATTTCTCTTGCATGAAATTTCAGATAAAGATTTATTCGAGCCAACTGCTTTTAAATTAAAGTTATGTAACGCAGTACAAGTATTGTGAATGCCTCTGCAACTGTGAAGATTGTTCACGTTAGGCTAGGTCACGATGCCGCGTGTATTACAAAGGAGACCTCGCGGATCCCGCAATTTCTCCGTTTTCTCGCGACGCTGCGCGGCGATGATTTTCAGGAGTTTAGCGCATTTTCGACAAATCACGGTTAGAATTCTTGGAGCCGTTGAGAGAGCAAGACCACCGTAATACGCCATATTTATTCGCACGAGACGCGGTGATTAATTACGTCTTTTATCAATCCATCTATTTTACTAGAGTAGTGTAGTAATAGGTGTTTTATTATTGTTAACGTGATTCGGCAGTTTTAATCAGTGTATTTTCTTCAAACGCCTATACCTACTCCAAAATCCCGTTCAACGCGCGTGCCAATTGCTTGTGTGCAGTGCAGGTTTTGTACTACTAATTAACTCTCTCACTTGAAGTAATTTGCTAAATTACTCGCGCCTCTAATTTGCTAATTAAAATAAACCTTGCACAAACCAAGATTCTTTTAAACAATAATTAATTAAGTAATTTACTCGAAGTTGGTCATCGTTGATTTCGTCAGTGTACAGACGGCGTTCAACGAACCTCCTCGTGATATTCCAGGACTCTGAGGCGGAAGTTGTAAGTTTTAAAACGAGTAGCATTGTTTGACAAAATAAAATAATAGTGATCGTTGTATGAACAAATCTTTAGTTAAAAATACAAAATCATTAAAGATACTATATTTGGTCTTATATTCAAATAAGTAGTTTTTTGACTGCATAATAAATTGAAGAAACATTTAAAATAGAAATTGAGTAAATTGACTTTCAAATAATGTAGAATGACAATAATCGGTTTCCCTCGATTTGTTTTAACGTACACCTTGACTATCTAAATTATTAGAACATTTTTACAGTTATAGTCAAGATTTCTGGCAAAATAAAACGGTAAAATTAAAATGTTATCGTTAAACAAATGATGACTAATTTATTTTAATATGATATAGTAGAATTATTTCCACAGTATTAGTTTGAAATGCATCCAGGAATGTCATTCTGTAAACTTGTAGGAATATAGCTGCAATATTTTAAAGTAATACGTCACATAACAATATTGCAGTAATGTACTACGTATATTATGATGTGATTTATCACAATATAATATCGTAGAATTATTGCACCAATCTTGCGTTGTAATTTATCATCGTTCAGTGTTACAAGAATATCACTGCAATATTACAATGTGATATATCGTAATGTAATATTATAAAAAGATAGCTGCAATACTGCATTCTTGAAAATTATACTGGAATATCAAAGAAATGTAGCTGTAATATATCAACTTATTCGCAATATCACAACAACGTTGAAATATTTCTACGATATTCCTGGAATATTGGGTGCTATGTAGGCGGTTATTATTCGTTAAAAATATTCTGATATTGTGGTATAAAAAATAAATAATATTTGTATGGATAGTATTCGTTAAATACTATTAATATTTTCAAATAATTAAAAGGTTATCTTTTATTTGGTTTATATATCCACAATACAATATTATTTAGAATATCAAATATAAAACAGTTTTTTATGTATCGGAAAAAATGTATAATGTACGAGGGTAGTTCAATAAGTCTTTAGAATGACCAACAGATGGCGCGCGAATCGCTCCAAATCATCTGTTTTCAGTCAGCACCACTCCCGACTAGATATATGGTGCAGTCACAGTCCACATCTTCTGAGTTTACGTGTTTTTATAACCAATTGAAAAAAAAAATTGCTTATTAAGAAAAATGGAAAAAAACGAGTTCAGAGCAGTAATTAAACATTTTCATTTAAAGGGTTTAACTCCATATGAGATAAAAAATGAATTGGACTCAGTTCATGGCACATCTGCCCCTGCCTTAGCAATGGTTTATAACTGGGTAAATGAATTTAAGCGTGGTCGTACATCAATAAGTGACGAACCACGTTCAGGAAGGCCCGTAGAAGCAACTACTCCCGAAATCATCAATAAAATCCACAATATGGTGTTGAAGGATAGAAGATTAAAAGTGCGTGAGTTAGCTGAGGCCACAAGGATATCTATAGGTGCAGTTGTTTCAATTCTACATGAAAAATTAGGCATGAAAAAGCTATCGGCAAGATGGGTGCCGCGTTTGCTCTCAGCTGAGAATAAACGCAATAGAGTGGTCGCCTCTGAGGCTCTTTTGGCGCGCATAAGTCGGAATCCTGAGGAATTTTTTCGTCGATTTGTGACTGTGGATGAAACATGGATACACCACTACACTCCTGAGACAAAGGAACAATCCAAACAGTGGATTTCCACAGGCGAACCAGCTCCAAAGAAGGCAAAGACCGTAAAGTCAGCTGGTAAGGTTATGGCTACAGTTTTTTGGGATGCACGTGGAATTATACTTATTGACTACTTGGAAAAGGGTAAAACAATTTTTGGTGAGTATTATGCATCATTATTAGAGCAGCTGAAAGAAGAAATTTAAAAAAAACGACCGCATTTGGCGAGAAAAAAAATTCTCTTTCATCACGACAACGCCCGAGTTCACACATGCTTCGTTTCAATGGCTAAAATTGAAGAACTAAAATTCGAATTGGTCGAACACCCACCGTATTCACCAGATTTAGCCCCCAGTGACTTTTTCTTATTTCCAAACTTGAAAAAATGGCTCGGTGGACAGAGATTTACGGACAACGAAGACGTCATTGCCTCTGTAAGTGCTTATTTTGAGGAACTTCCGAAAACGCACTTTTCTGAAGGATTAAAAAAACTTAAAAAGCGATTGACCAAGTGTATAGAGCTCCAAGGAGATTATGTTGAAAAATAAAAAAAAATTTACCCAAAAAAAATTGTTTTTATACTTTATTCTAAAGACTTATTGAACTACCCTCGTATTTTGTTAGTAATTCTACAAATACAATTCATTAGAATCATTTCAGACTTCCAATTTTCATTTTCAATGTTTCTTGAATTTATTATACAGCCAAAAAAAAACAACTTTTTTAATACAACACCAAAAATATTATCTTTTTACGTCTCTTATAACAGGGATGTTGGGGGGGGGGGTGAAATATATTATTTCCCTTTATCCCCCCGATCGTACATTCCAGCACGATGTGCTCATACATACATACATATATCCCCAAGCCACTGCTCCGTAGCTTGAGTTGTATTGTTTGCGGTAGCTCCTGTCAAGAAAAAAAGAAAAAGAAATTTCCAATTAAATGTTGTTATTCTGAGAAATTTGGGATAGTTAAATCTTGAATTCATAACGGTTTGCCCTAATACTCTATCGCAGCGGGCACTGTTTAACACAAGACACAAAAGTCAACACGAAACTAGAATGAAAAATAATAACAGAAAAATGTATATTTTTCTAATATGCAGAGTACTGGCCCAGTACTGGCCCAATACTGACCCGAATACACACATAAAAACTGCTGCTAACTGCTTTAGTAGAATACTTTCTAAAAAAGAGGTTCTGAAAAATCGACTTTAAGAATTTTCTAATTGAAATTCGCTTTAAATTAAATAATGGTAATATTAACTTATTAAACACAAGTTTTTAAATATTATCATTTTAAAAATATATTATAACTCGAAATAATGTTCAACATGTCTTAACGCTGAAAGTTCATTAATTTCAAACGCATAAGTTTATTAAAAATTTTGATTAGTTTTTTTTTAAATTAAAAATTTTATTATAAAAAAAAATGAAAATAATTGTAAGATATCAAAACCCTTGTAAATCAAAAAGAAATCACGTATACTAGAATAGATTAAAAAATTCTTTCTTAATTTTCTTAAATTAAAGATTTTAGAAAAATACGTATTCAGCATTTAATCATATTTTTTCCTCTAAAATAGTATTAAGGTAATTTTTATATATATACATATTTTCAATATGTTTGACGTATAAGGAGAAAATTTTTTTTTCTTAATTTATTGCAACTTTCGTCAAATTTTATTTTTCCTTTGAAACAAAAATTTAAAATAAATGTTAGATATATCAATCAAGAGGAAATCACGTGTACTTTATGAAAACATATATATTTTCAATATATTCTTATTCTAAATAAAAAAATAATTTTCTTAATTTTTACAAATTTCAAAAAATTTTGACTTTCATTTTCTTTAAAATAAAATTTAAAATAATGGTTAGATATATCAATAAAAAGGAATTCACGTGTACTTTATGAAAACATACATATTTTCCACACCTTTAACTAATAAAAAGAAGAAAAATGTTTTTTTTTGATTTGTGAAAATTTTTAAGTTACTATTTTATAAAAATATGTACTTTCTATTATTCAATCAGTTTTAAAGTCTAATCATTTCTAAGTTGAGCTATTCTTCATATGTCTGCAAAATTTCAGCTCATAACATGCTTTCCTTGAAGAGTTATCGTTCCACAAATTTGTTGTCACATACATACATACATACATACATACATACATACATACATACATACATACATACATACATACATACATACATACATACATACATACATACATACATACATACATACATACATACATACATACATACATACATACATACATACATACATACATACATACATACATACATACATACATACATACATACATACATACATACATACATACATACATACATACATACATACATACATACATACATACATACATACATACATACATACATACATACATACATACATACATACATACATACATACATACATACATACATACATACATACATACATACATACATACATACATACATACATACATACATACATACATACATACATACATACATACATACATACATACATACATACATACATACATACATGCATGCATGCATGCATGCATGCATGCATGCATACATACATACATACGTACATACGTACATACGTACATACATACATACATACGTACATACATACGTACATACGTACATACGTACATACGTACATACATACATACATACATACGTACATACATACGTATGTACGTACGTACGTACATACATACATACATACATACATACATACATACATACATACAGCCAGACATTTTTAATAAATTACCAAATAAATTAAAAGTACTAAATGGAAAATTGCATATCATGAAGAAAAAAATTAAAATTTCGCTGTTACCAAATTTTAATTATTAATACATTTTTTTGTTTTATCTGTTAGTCTTAAGTTAGTTCTAAGGTATTTTTTTATCTTTAATATTTCGCAGGGAACTATGTACCAATGCCGAATGCAATGTTATATAATTTTATAGATAATATTTTTATTTATGGTGAATAACTCGACCCGGAACTAGCGAAAGGCGATTCTACTCGATTCTTCTAACGGTCGATTCTTGAAGAATCGATTCTTTTTTGTCTAAGAATCTAAGCAAGAATCGATGGTCAGAGTGGTTGACAAAACTCAAGAACACTGCAACGTCTGCAAGCAACAACAGTACGGCCTCTTGCATGCTAAAATATATGAGAGGAAAATAAGGAATAATAGGAAATAATATTCTTATTCTTCCTTATTTCTTCTTATTCCAGTGACCGAATAACATTCGAAGCTACGAAAACTCATTTGAAAATGTGGTAAAACGTTTCAGTAATTGAAAAATTGATCAGTATCTACAGATTGCCATACGTTGACCATTCCCGAAATTATAATGGGTTTTGATGCAAAGGTTTAGATTCCTTATATGTTTTCGATTTAGAAACATGATAGTTGAATATTTTCATTTATCCCATTCGTTTTCAAATTATGTTATAACAATCGAATTTTTTTCTACAAATAACTCACAACTCTGTATAATAAATTATATTTAAGTTTGATAAATACTGTTATTATTGTTGGCCCTGCCAAAGTCGATTAATCGCCACTTAAGGAGGTTGTATGCGCAGATATATGTCATACATAATAAACATTTTTGACTACAATATCATCTCACATAATGATATGAAAGTCAATATATTATAAAATAAGGGTTCTTTGTCAAACTAACAAAATTTTTTTTATTGAAATTCCGTTATTGTAAAATTAGATATCGTCAACTTAAAACTTTAAAAGAGAAAAAGTTGACAAATAATGGAGACATTTTTATTTGTTATCCGATTTTAATTTAGAAGGTCTCATTTTGTTCCTTGAAAGATTACAGGGAGACTTACAAAATTTACCTAAATTTACCCATATCAAAATTGAAAAACGTCGAAAAACCTGCAAGGTTACAGTCAATTGTTTTTAAGTCCATACACGTGGTTTTGTAAGTTTGAGCGTGTACAAGTATAAACTATAGATTGTAACTTTACAGGTTTTTTCGATTGTTTACAATTTTTATATCGACAAGTCGCCCTGTTTCAATTATTCAAGGATTAAATGAAACCTTAAAAATTCAAATCTGATAATAAATAAAAGAGTTCACTGTTTTGTCAACTTTCTATCTTTTAAAGTTTAAAGTTCACGATATCTAGTTTTTAATAACGGAATTACGATAAAAATATTTTTCTAGTTTTACAAAAACGCTTTATTTCATAATATATTGACTTTCATATCATTATGTGAGATTAAATTGCAGTATAAAAAGTTTGTTTTTATGACATATATCTACGCATACAACCTTCTAAAATACAACACTCAATAAAAAATGAATGTTAGGACGTTATTTAATAAACTGAATTGTAAAATACCTCGAAAGAGACAATTTACGAAACTTTAATTATGAAACTCACCATTAACACTTTTAGATTGTTTAACGTTTATGATGCATTTCCTTTGTAACAAATAAAATTAATTAAATTAGTATTATTCCTTATTGGTGCTTCTAATAATCAACTATACGAGTAGTAAGATTCTTAGTTAGAATGTGGAACCAGAAAATAAAAAATTCAAAACCAGTTGGGATCTGACACGGAGGCGGAGTTAAGTTAAATTAAGGGCTTGTGTACCACGTGTTTGATCGCATGGTTACGTGAACCAATCACTTATGACAAATTAAGGATCTCGATTGATATTGCTCTAATCCGCCAGAGGGCAAACGCCCGGTGTCAGATTCCAGTAGGTAATCGATTCCTGTAGGCTGCCTGTAGCAATACTTCGATGCTTTTCTAACATAATCGATACTTAGGTATCGATACTTTCTGTGATTCAATTTTTGGGCATAGATTCTGTTTTAGGAATCGCCCTTCCCTACCCGAAACTCGGAACCGGGGACCGTTAGGCAGAATAAAAAAGGGTTTATGCCCATCTGAACGAAAATGGACCCTAAACCCTCAACCCCACACCTCAAACCCAAATAACCGAAAATGCCGAGCAATTTATAGTAAACAAATTTAAATAATAGAATTGTTAACCTTAAAATCTAAATTGAGTGAAGTGCACTTCACGAAAAAGCATCAAATATACCTGTATATTACATATTATAATTTATTATTATCTATGTATGTAAACATTTAAATTAATTTGTTTTTTTATTGTAAATTGATCAGCTTGATTTATTTGGGTTTACGGTTTAAGGTCTGGGTTCAACATTCTATTACTTAAATTTGTTTTTTGCTAATTACTTAGCATGGGTTAAGTTTGGGTTTAGAGTTTAGGGATTACGATTTTATTATTATAATGTTTTTATTGTCAAATGCTCATCTCGGGATAGTTGGGTGTAGGGTTTACGGTTTAGAATTTATGGTTTTATTAGTAAAATTAGTAAAACTTTTTAATTGTACAATGCTCAACTAGGAGTAGTTAGGTTTTGGGTTTAAGGTTTACAATTTTATTATGAAAATGTTTTTATTGCAAATTACTCAGCTTGGAGTAATTGCGTTTAGAGTTTAAGGTTAATAATTCTATTAGATAAATTTGTTTACTGCCAATTTCCCAGCTTGGATTATTTGGGTTTTTAGTTTATAAGGGCATACGATTTTATTATTAAAATTATTTATTTGCAAAATGCTCAGCTCAGGGTAGTTGAGTTTAGGGTTTATGGTTTAATTATTAAAATTCTTAATACCAAAATGCTCCGCTCGGGGTAGTTGGGTTTCGGTTTAGAATTTAGGGTTTACGATTTTATTATTAAAAATTTCAAATTGCCAAATGCTAAAATTGGGTGAGCTGGGTTTCGGGTTTATGACTTTATTATAAAAAAATTTTTATTGCAAGTTAATAAAAAAATTTAATTGCATAATGCTAGCCTTGGTATAGTTGGGTTTAGGTTTCAAGGTTAACAATACTATTATATAAATTTGTTTACTACCAATTTCCCAGCTTAAGATATTTGGGTTTTGAGTTTATCAGGGCTTACGATTTGGTTTTTACTATCATACATTTCGAAAATGCTCAGCCTATTTTTTTCATCTCTCTAATTTTGTATATCCTATCGATTATTTTCTATTGTTAATCGATTATTTTTTAAATAATAATCGATTTTTTTCTATTATATTGATTATTCCGATTATCACGATTATTAATCGATTAATCGAATAATCCATGAAAATCGCTTTTTTTTCACATAGGACTCTGCATAATCGCACAGTCCTATGTTTCATTAAAAAAAATTTGTACATCATACTTAAAAAAAGTAGTAAAAGCGTATTATTTATCGCTATGATCGAAACCTGGTACTCTGGAAAAAATGTATTTTTTAATAATATATACTTTCTGCAATTTAATATTTTCTAATGAATACAAATCATACATTATTCTTTTGAAATTATGTGGGAAAAATTTATTCTTTTATGAAATATACTTTCTGTAATTTAAACTTTCCTAAAGAATAAAAATCGTCATTTATTCTTTTGTAATAATGCGGAGAAATTTATTCTTTAATAAAGTATACTTTCTGCAATTTAATTTTTTCGTAAAGAAAAAACATCGACATTTAGTCTTTAATAGTATAAAAGAAATTTATTATTTACAAAAGAATAAATTGTACGATTTAATCTTTTAAACTCATTATCAAATTCCCTGAAGAATAAAATCAGTTTTTTATTCTTTGCTAAATTAGAGAAACACGCTTTTACTCTTCCTAACGCCTACTTTTAATCTCTTAGATTTAGAGAGTACCATAGTGAAATAAATATGTACCAGGTGTGCTCGTCCGAGGTGGAACAAGTGGAAATCCATTTTCAGCTCATAAGAAATATATGGGACTAAAAATGGCTTCCCACTTGTTTCACCTCGGACGAGCACATCTGGTATATATTTATTTCACCATGCACCCTGCCGAAGCGAAATGTTTAGTTACGTTATGTTCCGTTACAATTTCGGTTCTGAAAAAGAACAAAATGCCAATCGAGGTGACTGCAGTAGGGTGTTTCTATATTCGTGAGAAATAATAGTACATTTATTAAATAAAGGCTCTAGTAATGCGTTTATCAGCTAACATAACGGTAACAATATAATTTATTTTTATTTACACCAAGAGGGGAAGAATTATTAATTTTGCATTACCCACGGCGATTTCAGTACGCGTTACAGAATACGGCCGCGCGCAACTGTGGTACAATATTTTGGCCTTACTATCAAACCACGTGATCACACCACGCTTTTATACCGGCTTTTTCTAATAAGTTACTTTTATTTTACCTGACAACTAAAAACTATTCAAAATAACCATGACACATGAATTAGCCAGGGATAAACTAGCCGAAGTCACCGAAAAAGTAAATAATGGTTGCCGGACACCGAATTAAAAATTAAAAAAATATTTAAACACAGTTTAGCAACGCAGACATATTATCAAACACATTAAACAACAAATTTAATAATAATTGATTATTTTAATATCTCCGAGTCCGCCAAGCAAGGAAAACCAAGAGTTTCCCGGGAGTTTTCGCTTTTTTTATAGTTCTTAAACTATTAAAGAGCTATAACTTCACCTGCTACTATAAAACCTCCTGGATATTATTGCTTATACTAATAACAATATATACAAAATTTCCTGAAATCCCCGACACCGCCAGCCATTGAAAACAAAGAGTTCTCCGAGACTCTTCACTCTGATTATGAGTTTTTTACAGTTGTTAAATTCTCCAAGTAGAGAAAGTTCACTTGCCACGCTAAAACCTCCTGGATATTATTATTTATATTAATAAAAATATATAACAAATTTTCTGAAAACTCTCTACCCCGCCAGGTTTAGAAAACCTAGAGTTTTCCGAGAGTGTGCGCTCTGATGATACGTTTTTTACAGTTGTTAAATTCTCCAACTAGAAAAAGTTCAATTGCCACAGTAAAACCTCTTGGATATTATTGCTTATACTAATAACAATATATAAAAAACTTTCCTGAAAACCCTCGAACCCGCCAGCCATGGAAAACCAAGAGTTTTCCGAGAGTGTGTGCTATGATGAAACGTTTTTACGGTTGTTAAATTCATCAAGCAGAAAAAGTTCACCTTATACGCCAAAACCTCCTTGAAATTATGGCTAATAGTAATAACAATACGAGGTCTGTCCCAAAAGTATCCGACCTACGTTCATAACTTCGCGCGGAGAGACTCAGGCGACCTCTGGAGGGTACGAACGTCACCAGCAACTCCTAACCTTCTCGTCAGTAGCCTGAGATACCGATGAAACGCCTTAGTTCCCGCGCAGCGTGTATTTCTTTACAACGACTTTTTTGCGTTCGTCGCAATTTGCTTATTGCTAAAAATGGCAGAACGAACCGAACAGCGAATTTGCATAAAATTTTGCTTTAATCTCGGTAAAAGTTGTGCGGAAACTATTGAAATGTTGCAAAAGGCCTTTAAAGATGAGTGTATGGGCAAAACACAAATAAAAGAGTGGTATAAGCGGTTCAAAAGTGGCCGCACATTTGTTGACAGTGATCCTCGTTCTGGTCGACCTTCAACGGGAACATCGTCGGATAATGTCGAGCGTTTGCGTGTCGCAGTTGAACAAGATCGTCGTTTGACTGTGAGAGAACTGGAAGATGAACTTGGAATACCAAAAAGTACTGTTTAGCGAATTTTAACCGAGAATTTGGGAATGACTCGTGTGTGTGCAAAATTCATCCCGAAACTGCTCTAAGACTAGCAAAAAAACCTTCGATTAGAAATCGCTCAGGACAATTTGGAAATGATTAATAGTGATGAAAACTTTCTTAAAAAGGTTATTACTGGTGATGAGTCATGGGTTTATGGTTATGATCCTGAAACAAAACAACAATCTTCGCAGTGGAAGCTTCCATCTGAGCCTCGGCCGAAAAAAGCTCGTCAAAGTCGAAGCAACATCAAGTCAATGTTGATTGTTTTTTTCGATTATGAGGGCGTTGTGCACCACGAATATGCCCCTACAGGCCAGACAATCAATAAAGAGTACTACGTTGAAGTTTTGAAAAGATTACGAAATGCAATCAGGAGAAAACGACCGCAACTTTGGGAAACCGGTGACTGGCTTCTTCATCACGACAATGCTCCAGCGCACGCATCAAACCTTGTGCAGCAGTATTTATTGAAACACAGTGTTGCGCAGCTCCGCCAGCCTTCATACAGTCCTGATATAGCTCCCTGCGACTTTTGGCTGTTTCCTCGATTGAAAATGCCGCTTAAAGGACGTCGATTCGACAATAAACAGACTGTTGAAACTAATGCGACGAATGCACTAAAGGTGATTCCGAAGTCTAACTTTCAAGAGTGCTTTAATAAGTGGAAACATCGATATGAGCGTCTTGCTCAATCAAATGGGGACTACTTTGAAGGATGCCACCCCCCGGATGACGAAGAATAAATCTAGCGCCGAGAAATCGAGGTAGGTCGGATACTTTTGGGACAGACCTCGTATATACAAAATTTGCTGAAAACCCTCGACCTCGCCAGACATGGAATACCAAAAGTTTTCGGAGACTTTTAGCTCTGATGATATGTTTATTTTACAGTTGCTAAATTCACCAGCGGAAAAACTTCACCTGTCACGCGAAAACCTCCTGGAAATGATGGCTTATACTAATAACAATATATAAAAAATTTGCTGAAAACCCTCGACCCCGCCAGCCATGGAAAACCAAGAGTTTTCCGAGATTGTGCGCTCTGATGATACGTTTTTTACAGTTGTTAAATTCTCCAAGTAGAGAAAGTTTACCAGCCACGATAAAACCTCCTGGATATTATTGCTCATACTAATAACAATATATAAAAAATTTTCTGAAAACCTTCGACGCCGCCAGCCATGGAAAACCAAGAGTTTTCCGAGACTCTTCGCTCTGATGATAGGTTTTTTTACAGTTGTTAAATTCTCCAAGTAGAGAAAGTTCACCTACCACGCCAAAACCTCCTGGATACTATTGCTTATACTAATAACAATATATAAAAAAGTTTCTTGAAAAACACCAACCCCACCAGCCATGGAAAAACGAGAGGTTTCCGAGACTCTTCGCTCTGATTATACGTTTCTTACAGTTGTTAAATTCACCAAACGGAAAAAGTTCACCTGCCACGCCAAAACCTCCGGGATATTATTGCTGATACTATTAACAATATATATAAAATTTGCTGGAAACCCTCGACCCCGCCAGCCATGGAAAACCAAGAGTTTTCCGAGACTCTACGCTCTGATTTTTAGTCCATTAAACGTTGTCAAACTGTCTAAGCGGAGAAAGTTCACCTGTCACGCTAAAACCTCCTGGAAATTATTGCTTATACTAATAACAATATATAAAAAATTTCCTGAAAACCCCCAACCCCGTCAGCTATGGAAAAACAAGAGTTTTCCGAGAGTGTTCGCTCCGATGATAGGTTTTTTTACAGTTGTTAAATTCTCCATGCGGAGAAAGTTCACCTGTCACGCTAAAACCTCCCGGATATTATTGCTTATATTAATAACCATATATAAAAAATTTCCTGAAAACCCTCATCCCCACCATCCATGGAAAACAATAACATAAAATTTTTCATGTTCGCGCGCTAACCGGCAAATCGCAAGAATTTAAATAAAAAATTAATATTGCTTAGAAGCGCGGTACTAGCGTCGTGCGAAAGTGCAGCTCTGGGACACTTAAGCTAGATAGCCCGGAACACGTGTAGCGGGTGAAGGGATGCGGAGTCTTTAGGAGATTAACTAGGGTTACACTGAGATTATTATTAATATCACAAAGTAAGTGAGCATTTATTGTTGCTCTTAAAATCACTTATTTACATGTTGCCTTAATATGTACTTGTTAGTGTATAAAAGGAAAGTAGACTTTACACGCGGTCGCGAAAACAGGCGCCGCGATGCGCGTAAAGGCCCCGAACTTGCCATAGTCGCGGTCAAGTCGGAAGAGAGAGAGCTCAGCGAGAACAATTGGTTTTTGATCTCGCTTCGCGGAAATTAGGAAGGAAGAAAGTGGGAGAAAGCGCGCACCTGTGTCCTCTCTCGCAAGAAATCGTGCGAGCGAGCGCTTCAGTTCTCGCGCGAGAGGGAAACACAGTGCGCGCGAAAATATGAAATATAATAGGGCCGCTGCAAGTGCAAACGGCCCGAACATACCGCCCGCCTCGTTGTGAGTAGAACAACGACGGCACAGTAGTTCAAAACAGGAAGAAGGAAGTTAGAGAAGGAAGGAGATAGCGTGTAGGTAGTAGGTGTGAAGACGGTGTTTGTCTTCTGCCGCTGAAGTCACGTCGCTGTATGCCAAGGTTGGCTGTACACCGTGGAGTCCTGACTGTTGCTAGCTAGAGCAGCTTGGAGATCAGGGTGGCAGGCAACCAGCTGGCTGCTCTGAGCCCTTCGCCGTAAGGCAATACAACTGAAGGGCAGTCCCCCAAGGAAGGGACAGATACAGCAGGCGACTTACGCGGCTAAAATGTGTAGAAGAGAGAAAGTAAAGAAGAACAGAATGATTTTACTTTTAAAAAGATTGTAGGTACAGAGTGAATAGAGAAAGCAGAGGAGTAAAGTGGCTCGATGTGTATGTAAGAGTCAAGTGTACGATCTTCGTGAGGTCTTCATGAGCTCTTCATGTAGTAGCTGGAGCCTTTATGAAGAACGATAGAGCGCTGTCCCTCTATAGACGCGTAGATTGTACAGCGTAGCTGCGGTCAGCTGATGGTCCGCCCGCCGAGGACGAACGCGGGAGCTGCTTGGTAGCAGCTGCTGACTGGACCACAGCCAGGTCGATGGTGGCCGCCTAGTCTAGGCGGGCAAGTACGTTGCCGGCCGAGGACCTGTAGAAGGTGCAGCTTGGCAGGCGACGTTGTAGCCTGTCCCACAGACTGGCGACGAAGATGGTGGTGCTCGACCCCTCGAGCGTAAATCGAGCGGCTAAGCGGAGCGGTGCCGCCCGCCGTGACGAATGCGGCCTCGCAGATTAGGCAGCTAAAACCTGCTGGTGATGATGGCAGCTGAGAGGAACGTTGCCGCCCTCCATGCAGCGAGTGTCGCTGTAGAAAGCGACTCGAGCCCGTTGCAGTAGAGTCTAGCGTCAGCGCTTATGCGCACAGTTCGCTGGACATGGTGCTGACGGCTGAGCTGTGTAGTACCGCCCCACGTGCAGAGAGTGCCGCTCTCAAGAGCAGTTGAAGTCCTCTGGTGGGTGAAGGGACGCCAGCGACAGCGCAGGGTGCACAGTTCGCCGGCGTAGCCTCCTGTGTCCTTGAAGCTAGAGTTTAGCAAGATTTCCAAGGAGCAGATCCGCAGCGTGGCGTTGATCTCGCTGGTCCCCTCGTAAACAAGCGACGAGAGTGTTGGCTGGTAGCTGGACCAGGGTGCATGGCAGGTGCCATGTCGTAGGACCTCGCAGCTAGGCGGTAGTCGTGGTGTGGTGGGCCTCATAACCAGACGATGAGTGTCCCTGCTGGCTGCATTTCAGCTCGAGTCCTGTGGAGAGCACTCGAGGAAGAGGTTTGCTGAAAGGAGCAAAATGCATTAGCATTCTATGGAAATGCTATGTAACATCGCACAGTTGCATGGATTGCAGCATAAAGTTTAAAAAAAAAAAAAATAAAAATAATAAGTGAGTAGCGGAAGCTACTTGCTACACTTAATAAGCTGATCGGTGGAGGAGCAGAGCTAGTAGCTGCTCGGGTTAGCTTCCCGAAGTTCGACTAGACAGCCTGGTCCTCAGCGAGAACCTCTTAAGGGTGCAGCCTTTTTGAGGTTAGACTCATGCCCTGAATCGAGCAGCTTGGATATTGCCCATATATTGGAGAAAAGCGAGCTCCAATGTTCCCTTTACAGCTTGATGTCGAAGCCCTACTGCTGAGCATAGACTGCCTTTTCAAGGTAGATGCTCGATGACAAGTGTGGTTTGTAGCGAGGCTGGATTCATAGAGCCAAAGCCAGTCTGCGCTAACGAGCTTGTAATGACTGCCTTTCATCTTTCACAGGCTCTTCTGTGAAAGGTGGCTCTCAGATAGGTGGCGAAGCCCTGCAGCTAAGTGTAGAGTACCCCAGAAGTTCTTGGAGGCTCGATGATAGGTGGTGGCTGTAGCGAGGCTGGACTCGAAGAGCCAAAGCCACTCTGCCTCAAGGAACCTGCGATGACAGACTCTTCTATGTAAGGTGACTCACAGACAGGTAGCTGAGTCACTGCTATTGATATTGGACCATACTGGGACCAACACACATAACCTTAATGTTCTTAGTTGCAGAAAAAAGGTTGTACTTCAATAGCACCATTTAATAACTAAAAGTAAACAAGAAACACAATTTATAATTATGCAGTGCAACACTAAAGACACTGATATAAGGCAGTCTAAATTGAAACTGCTATGCGTTGCTCGTCTGCTGTGGAAGCTGTCGTGTGGCTATGCTTGGCAAAGGGCAAGCGTTCACCATGTGCGAATGCGCCTGAGGTACAAGAGCGTACATACTGCCTGGGTATGACACTCAAACAGCTGCAGCATACTACTGCAGTAGCATAGTGCCGCATAGTAGCCCTTAATCGTAGATGAACCAATTTGCAGGTCAGGAGCCCCCAGATTAGTTTATCTGGGCCTCGACTATTCAGTCTTGTTGCCGCACAGCACTGACACACAACTGTCGGAAGGCTAGACGTGTATGGTCAACTCGTTGACAGAGGTTGTAGGATCTCTGCACGTAGGAAGCTCTGGCCAATGTCCTTGGATTATCAAGCTGCGATGCTCCAAGCTAACATTAAAGTTGGAGTGCAGCAGCGTCAGTGCTACGACCCGAGTAGCCTCTATGGTCAAAGGTGCATGAAAAGCCGCTCAGACTAGCTAGTCTGGGGCTCGACAGGTTTAAGTGGTCGAAGTAGACTGTCTTAAAAGCGTATCGAGTGATCGAACAGTCCGGACAGCTCGTTGGCAGTAGTTGCAGTACCCCAACACAGCAAGCTCTGTGCAGTGTCCTGAGAGTGCAAAACTTTGAAGCTCCATGTTGACCTCGAGGGGTGAGAGCAGCAATGTAGATACTGCGGCTAAAGATTGCTACTTCTTCTACTGCTGAGGCTCTAGTACTTCCAAGAAGTGACTGCTTGCATACAGTATGCCCTTAAATTTAAATTTGATAATAGATAAACTTAAGGTTAAAGTAAAAGCTAAGTAAATGGCCCTTAGATGAGCGAAGCAAGACATTTGCAGCGATGGCTATGTGTTGCTTAAGCTACATAATCTTGATGAGCTTGCTGACCAAAATCACTGTCTGAGAGGCATTAAGCAAGTGATATCTCTGGCAGAAGCAGTGGTAGTACACTGTGTCATTGCGATATATGTACATAATTAAAGAGATTAGATGCTACTTAGTCTCTGAGTGCAGTTGCTCGAATATTGCTCGTTTCTTTGTCCGTCCAGGTCGACAGCACTGGGAGGCAGCAGCTTCGGAAGCACCTCGCTGTGTTTTGACGGCGAGGTTATGTCGCCCCACCGGCCGTGCGGCAAACAGCGTGACTGCAGCTGAGGGCAGCACGCCGCGAGCAGCGTTGAGCGGCGGTGAGCGAAGCATAGGCCATATGCTCACTCCGTAGATACGCGCAGCGCTCGGTCGGTAACTGCAGAGTGCAGCGCAGCATGTCGCTCGAGAGAGTGAGAGAGAGAGAAGGCTTTCTTTCCTTCTCCAGCACCAAAGGCTCATGCTCGAACGTGCATCACGATAGCGTGATCGTTACGTCACAAGGTCAAGGTCGAATCGAAATTCAAATTTTGAAATTTCGAACGAATTTCGGCCTCAACATGCTTGCGTAATGCTGCAGTGTTCGTGCACTTTATTTAATGCACTCACGCACAGGCACTGTATAACCCGAGAAATAGTAACTTTTCTCCGCGAAGTACCGACTGTCTTTCGGCGCGGAATACGAGTCCGTATTCGGGTTTTTTTTACACTTAAAATCACTTTAAGAGTCACTGCACTGTGCTTAAAGTTAAAGTTCACGCGAGACTCCTTTCCGCTGTACTCACAGCACACCGACACGTGCATAACCGGCTCAGAAGGACCAAATGTTCGCGCGCTAGCCGGCAAATCGCAAGAATTTAAATAAAAAATTAATATTGCTTAGAAGCGCGGTACTAGCGTCGTGCGAAAGTGCAGCTCTGGGACACTTAAGTTAGATAGCCCGGAACACGTGTAGCGGGTGAAGGGATGCGGAGTCTTTAGGAGATTAACTAGGGTTACACTGAGATTATTATTAATATCACAAAGTAAGTGAGCATTTATTGTTGCTCTTAAAATCACTTATTTACATGTTGCCTTAATATGTACTTGTTGTCAAATTTTACAGTGAATTGAAAATAAATGAAAAATTTTCATGAAAAAAGGCACGTTTTTGTTTATAAAAATTGTTTAAATCAATTTATTAAAAATCCCCTACGTGATTCACTTCAAAAAATAATAATTAAGATATGGTTAAAATTTCAAATGGATCGGATGAAAACTGTTTAAGTTATGCTGCGTGCGCGTTGAGAGAAACTCGATTCAAGAAAAATCAACTTAAAGTTTCAAAATCAGTTTCGAACGTAAAAAAATGAGGAAATCATTTAAAGAAAAATTGTTACCGTTAGTCTGCAATGCCAGAACTACAAAGCTGCCCTTCCAAATGAAAATTCTCCTCCGCGACTTCATTTCTAATCGCTTTTATGTTCGATCGCGCCTCTTTCGCTGCGTCGAACAGAGCGCTAAGCGTATCTGATGCGCTTATCGTCGGCTTCACAACAAAAATTGTAATCCTGCAGACCTATATCCATCTCCAGAGCTTTCATAATTCGAAGGACATATTTTAGGCCATCATTAAAATTGCACACTGCAATATGCGGGATCCAATGCCGGGATGCAGTGGCAATATCCAGAACTTTGTTGCCACTCGAGTACGATTTCGGAGCCAAGTTCCAAACGGTGGCATTGAAACTTTCGTTGCTGTTCTGAGTATAACCTCCTAAGCAACGGTACAGCAACTCATCTCGACTCAACTCTGTGTAAACAGTCTCAATGGCTTCGCAAACTTCTTCAGGAAGTGGCGGTTCATGATGAAACGTGTCCAACGAACCTTCAGCTTGTACGATTTTCCAAGCACACCAGGAATCTGAACAATTATCGTGCTGAGGATTGTCGTCGGTCGATATTTTATGATACAGAGTTGCCCAGATTTCATTCCTCATTTTCTCTATGCAATTTCGATTCCTCCGTATTGCCAAACCATAATAAATTGTTAATTTATCAATCAACTTATTTGTTAATTTTCCTTTTCCTCCAAGGCCTTCCGTCAATTTTTTTAGATTTCGAAGACGCGTTTCCATTCTTTTCTGTACATGATCGATACACTCTTCTTTTTGTACTTCAAAATTAGTGTACGGTTTAGAATCCAGATGCCTTTGAAAGTCTTGCTGTCACCATCACCAACATAATTCACATACTGTAGGTCGTGAAAATGGTCGGAACGAGAAAACATTTCAATAACAGCATCTACCTCCATTTTACCAGATGAACCTTCATGATTTGCTTGACATAAATCGGCGTGTGATGCATATCATTTTTCGTACTCAGATGTTTTTGTTTTATTTTTCCAGTGCTCGCAAGACTTAGAATATTTAGATTTTACAGCCACCTCGACGATTTTTCCACTAAGCAATCCAATTAAAGGTACAACTCCAAAAAGCGACGAATACCCTCGTTTCCTCCAAGAACCATTTCCTGAAACGGTAATCCCTTGAGATTGACAATTTTCTTCGCTCTTTCTTCTCTCCTCTTGTCCAGCTTGCTTCATACTGTTATCACGAACTGTTGATGTTGCTATTGAAATGAGATTCACTATTTTATGGTAGAAAGATTGGAAAACAGGACGTGGTGATTCCATAAACGCACAAAATTTCATCATTCCATTCAGTCCTACTCCTATCAGTCGCATTGCTAAAACCATCCGACGATTAATTTCATAAGCATTTTTTATAAATTTACTGTTAGGTATAACAATTTATGGACCCTTTGGGCAAACAATCACAATTTTGAAGCCCAAGCCCCGATAACTTCTTTCATGAAAAGTTATATTAGAACCGCACGTTTTCCACTTCATATCCTCAGAAATTGCAGAAAATACTGCCAAAAAGTTAATGATTTGCAATCCAAAAGTATAATTTACATTGAAATAGTCCTCGGATATCTTTAGCTTTTTTGCCGATGTACTGATGACGCCACTGAAATCACCTTCAGCTTCGTATCGATTCATAGGATGATTCGCTAATTTACGGCTCCGATGCCGTGTTTGATAGTTTTTTCTCGTGCCTTTTCTTCCTGCGTACACTTTTTCTTTTTCCATTTTGCTCAGCGTAATAATAAATAATTAAAACTTTCACAAAAATATAGTTTCGAAAGCGAAAATGAGAGCGTCGTTTTCTTACGATATACAGACGCTACACTAACGTACTTTGTTTTGAAACTAGCCTAACTGATTCATAATAGCTTAAGATCGACATCTATACGAACATTAGGGAAGTTTGCAAACAATAGGCAAGCCATAAGGCGGTCCTTCTCATCAGGTACATACCTCTCGCAGGTAAGCGATCGGCCGTTTCGGAACGGCCGAATACGGTCGGTATATGTCCCGAAATTTCAAATAAAAATTTTGTTTTTCGGGTTGGGACCTTTTGTACCACATTCTAGAAGGTTTAAAGCATGTTTTAAGCCAATAAAAAAAAATAGATTTTTTGAAATTTCTACAGTGTGTTCCCCTTAATTTTTAAGAATTTATACTCACCTATCTTATTTGTACTGATATGAAGTTATATAAAAATTTGCAGTCATTGACCTCTCTTAGATTTAGAGTTATTCTAGGCAATTTGTTAAATTTGAATAAAAAACTTAGCCATGATATAGTAAAAAGCTAGCATTCTGAAAATTTTCAGAAAGAATAATGTCGTTTTACTCAAGATATCGCTGGACATAGAAAATCGATTTTTTTACAAACTGATCTTTTTCACGGCAAAAAAAATAAAATGGCTAAAAAATTTTACTGAACATTCCTCTCCATATTCCTAGTTATCACAGATTATTTGAAAAGTTTTTCGTCATATGTTTTCGAAATATTACCGTTTAAACAAAAAATTATGTTTTTGTGTATAACAAAAGAAGGAAATGACGTTTTCCAAACTTTCATGTTGGAAAAGTTAGGTAATTTTAAAGCTCGTTCAATTGCCTTTTCGCTGGTTTGACGATATTTTTTTAAGGTATTAAAAATCCAATAAACTGAAACTCAAAAATTGAAACACCGCTAAATAAAACTGTTAAAATAAATGAAAGAAGAGGCTTTCTTTTTATATTAATTTATTTCCTTATCACATACTTCCTACATTTCAGTAGAGCCTCCCAGGCTCTCCTCTCAAAAGCAACAAGTTCAAGTCCCGACGGTCAAGTGTTCAGAGGAAGGGTCGCGAGTCAGCCGCTGCCGCTCGCGCACCGATCACGTGATGTGCTCGGGTGGGGAAATGTACGTATGTGTGTGTCGTACGCTCTAGCCTAGTATCGTTGTGCACGTGCTTTACATGCCAGTGCTATACTATATAATATGTACATAATTTAACACGCCTCCTTACATTTATATCGTACGCTTATTACAATCCTTGTTTATTTTTATTTTTTATCTTTTTTATTTTTAATACAATTTGAAATTATTTCTGAAATTTTTAAATTTAATCCATCCTAATGACTTAGTGAAGATATCTGCAGGATTTTCTTCTGTCTCTATTTTAATTATATTAATTATACCTTCCAAATAACTTTCATTTACAAAATGATAATGTGTTTCTATGTATTTAGAATTTTTAGTCAAGTTTCCAAATTTACTTACGCTTATTGCTCCTTCATTATCTTCATATATTCGTATTCGTTTCGTAATTTCAAGTTCAAACTCTTTTATTAATTATCTAATTAATTTTATCTCACTCACATACACTGATAACGCAACATACTCAACTTCAGTCGATGATTTTGTTATAATATTTTGTTTCTTAGATTTCTAATATATACTATTTTCGTATATTCGAATCACATATCCAATCGTAGATTTTCTATCAACTATATCTCCTGCCCAATCAGCATCAACACAACAGTCTAAAATATCTGCATTTAAATTTTTCTCATGTTAATATTAACTCTTTTGTATAATACAAATATTTTAATATTCTGAAGGCATATTTATAGTGACTCTGATCATAGCAATTTTGAAATCTACTAAGGTAATTTACAGAATAACAAATATCTGATCTAGTACTTGAACTTATATATAAAAGTGTTTCAATTAAATTCCCATATTTTATATCATTTGACACTGATAAAGCAGGTTCACATTTTAAGTTTTGTTCCATCGGAGTATCATACAATTTCGTATTTTCAATTTCAAATTTTCTCGCTAAGGGCTGTATATACTTTTCTTGATCTAATGTCATAAATTTCCTTTTATGCTCATAATTTATATTTATACCTAAACAGGTTTTCATTTGGCCCATATCTTTCATTCTAAACTTAATAGCTGATTTCTTTTTAATAAATTCTATTAATTTTTCATTTTTACCACAAATTAGTAAATCATCAACAAAAATGATCAAATAAAGTTTTTTGTTATTTATTTTCAAGACATATAAACATTAATCAATTTTACTGAATTTGAATCCCAATTTTTCTAAATACTCGTCTAAGCACTCATATCATGCTCGTGAACTTTCGCGCAGTCCGCACAAAGCCCTTTCGAGTTTACACACTCTCCCCGAATTGTCGTCGTAACCTTGGGGTTGTCTCACATACACTTCAGACTTTACATTTCCATTTAGGAACGCTGTTTCCACATCCATTTGATCTATTTCAAGTTCGTTTTGTACACAATAATTTAACAATATTTTTAAGGTCTGAGTTCTCGCAATTGGCGAATAAATATCGTCTAAGACTTCTCTTTATTGAAACCATCTTACTACAACTTTAACTTTAAATTTGTTGTCAACCTTTTTTGTATAAATCCACTTTAAATCTAAAACCCTTTTATATTTTGGCTATTCTAGTAAATTCCATGTATCATTTTTCCTTATATATTCAATTTATTTATTCATTGCTTCTCGCCATTTTTCACTCTCTTGACTACTCATCGCATCGTTATAATTTTCGGGATTTTCTGCGCTTACATAATTTACGTAAATGCAATTAGTAATAGGATTCCCATATCTATTTATAGGAGTCTTCTTTCTATCTGACCTTCTTGGTACACTTAAATTATCTTTACTAGTACTCGATAAATTATTCTCATATTCATTATTTTCAATAACTTCATTATTGTTAAATTCATCAATTTCATTTTTCTGATTTTCAATAGTTTCATTATTAATTAAATCATTTTCATTATTATTCACATCATTAAATCCTACTAAATTTACATTCTCTTCAACAATGTCTTCATGTTTCGCTACAATTACTCTATTGTTTATCAAAACTCTATATCCTACGTTTTCATATCCAACTAATACTCCTAAGTCTGCTTTTCTATCCCATTTACTTCTTCTTTTAATTTCCGGGATTCTAATGAAAACTCTACTCCCGTATAATTTTAAATTTTTAATATCGGGTTTTTCACCCATCATAATTTTATATGGAGTCTTTTTCTCGAAAGTATTTGCTAACGTTCTATTTTTCAAAAACACAGCTGTTTGAATTACTTCTGGCCAAAATCTATTATGAATTTTCGCGTCTGCTAGCAAACATCTCGCGGTTTCCATTACTGACCTATTATATCACTCGGCAGTTCCGTACAACTCGTGAACATTCGGGTGGGCACGGTTCAATGTAGATTCCCTTTACTTTCGCAATATTGTATATATCTTTATTAAAAAATTCTCTACCGTTATCGCATCTTAAACGTTTAATTCTTTTTCCTGTTAAATTTTCTACTAAATTAAGATATGTTACAATGCAATCATAAATCTCGTTTTTCCTTTTATCGTATATACTTTAGCCGCTTTACTGTAATCAGCAACTAAAATTAAGAAATATTTTTCCCCCGTAAATTCTATTGCATGCGGTCCATTCACATCTGCATGAATAATTTCACCTATATCTTTAGCTCTACGTATACTATTTTCAAAACTAGTATTGGTCATTTTATTTTGTACACAAGTACCACATTTCAAATATTCACTTTCTAAATTATCTGGTAAACCCTCAACTAATTGTTGAGATAAAGCGTCGCGAGTTGTGTGTATGTCGTGTACATGTACATGTGGGTGTGTCGTACGCTCTAGCCTAGTATCGTTATGCGCGTGCTTTAGACGCCAGTGCTTTACTATATAATATGTACATAATTTAACAAAAACAAAACGCATCGGAAAACAAAAAAAAGTATTTTTGAGCCGTTTTCCTTTAAGGAAAACAAAATAGATGAGCCCTAAAACATTAATGTTTGCCATGGATTACTCGAGTTATGATCGTACACATCAATACATACACACACGCAAATCCATATGGACATTTTCTAAAAATAGTGTATTTTGATTCCAATAAGCCCAAAACATATTTCTAACATGTCTTAAGAAAACTTTTTCTTTACTATTACAAAGCTACTTTTAGGAGGAAGCAATAGGGTTACAAGGAAAGTCAGCCTGTCTCACATCTAATTTTTGAACCCAGATGAAATTTTTAGGATATGTTAAATTTATTATTAATTTTTAAAAAATAAAACATTATTGATTTATGATTTTGCTTAAAAGAACACTTGTTTTACAATAATTTTACGTGTAATGACTTTTAATAATAAAGTTGTTCAAAATAATTTCAAAACAAAATACACACTTTTATTCTAAATACTTTGAAGAATATTCTCCTAAAATTTTAGCCGGATTCATTAATTTGGTGTGCAACAGGATAAAATGAAAGTTTAAGAAACAAATTTGCGTGAAAACAGTGTTTTTCCCAAAATAGTTGCTTTATTGAATAAACTCACCATACTTTTAGAAAACTATTCATTATAAATATATTTTACATATCAATAACTCTTAGATCACATCTGACTAGTATGATACGGTATTTAACCTCCAAAACTTAAAGCAAAAAATTATTATTTACTTCCTGAAAAACGTAATTTAATGCATAAAAGTGAAAAAATGACGTTATATGACAAAAAGATCTTTTCGTAAAGCGTTTGTTTCTCATTAAAAAAAATGAATCCATTATAAAAATATTTTTACTTGATGAGTTATCAGTTCAACTAACTTTTTAATCAATAGTACATTACGATACGGGTGACCTACGTAGTCATATATAGCACGGCGCGTATTATCGCCCTCGCTACGCTCGGGCGCCATACGCCGTGCTATGTAGGGCGACTTATGACACGAGTATATATACTATTTTATAGCACTACCCGTCCTAAGTCCGCTGTCGCGCCTATCCGTGCCCTAAGCAGTCCATGGTTGCACTGTGCGGTAGCGACTGAGCGTAGCGAGGGCGATAAGCTCAGTGCATTAATTAACTACTTCTGTCACGGATAGGCGTGACATAAGTGCTGAATTAGGTCACGCAGTGCTATAAAAAAATATTTTTCAAATTTTTTGTAATTATCATTTCAGAAACGTTTGAAGGTCATAAACGAATCCTCGAAGTCATCTTGCAACGGCTACGTGATGTTTGTCTCATGATAAACTGCGAGAAAAGTCACTTCTTCAAATAAGAAGTAAGGTATCTTGGAGTTTTGGTTAACAGAGACACTTTCCGTCTTTATCCGGAGAAAATTGCACCTGTTGTCAATTATCCGGCTCCCAAGAACTTAAAACAGAGACACCGTTCTTGGTATGGTATCGTGGTATCATAAATTTTTAGAATATCTTGCCACGATTGCTGAACCACTCACCCAACTGACTAAGAAAAATGTCAAGTGTGTATGGGGTGAGGACCAACAGTAATCTTTTGAGCACTTAAAAGCACTAATATCTACAGCACCCGTGCTGAATAGTCTTTCGATCGACATTAGTTTATTATTCAAACTAAGCGAGCAACGCAGGTCTGGGGGCCGTTTCGACCCAGACAATCGACGGAGAAGAGTGTGTGCTTGAATTTGCAAGTCGTACCATGAGCCCAGCGGAACGAAATTACACCGTCACGGAGCGTGAGTGTCTAGCTGTGCTGTGGGTCATTTGGAAGTTTGGACCTTATGTAGAGGAGTATAAATTTAGATTAATTAAGGAATTCCAGCTCGTAGAACAACGGAAGAAGGAGGCCACGCAAGAGCACCGGCTGGCTCAGAAGAAAATGCGGCAGGACAAAACTTTTGCCATGTTCGTTGAGCTTGAAGCTCGTAAGAAAGAGACCCGAGCCAGCCTGGAAAAATACCGCCCTGAGCCGACCTATTTCGTGTGCGGACAGGCCGAGATCCCTAGAACTGTCGAGTGTTCTAATAGGGGCTACCACTACATAACGAGGAAGAAGTAGAGGGTCAAAACGTCTAGGTCGCTGATCACTCAGTTTTTTTCCGTACATTAGGTCGCTGACCATTAAATTTTTTGATTCGTGCATAGGGTCACTGACCATATTTTTTATTATATAATTTCGAATAGTTTTTTTTTGTTTTGTGCATTAGGTCGCTGCCCAAGTTTCATATTTGCGTTTAGTTCAACGACTACTTATAAACTCGATTATTTTTTTTGTTTATATAGTGCGCATGGTTGCTAACCACAAGGATTCTGTCCATATATTTTTGTACGAAATAAAGTTAAGGTTAAAAAAGTGACGAAAGAATTCTATTTCTCCTCTTTTAATATTACTTCTTTACTTTTATTTTATTAATAATTTTGATTATTGAAAATAATTACTTTTCTTAATTATCTATTTATTTTACTTTTCCTTATAATGCATGTTTCTATTTTTCACCCATAGGGAGAGATGGAATCGAGCGTTACAGCAGAAGCGTCGGGAGCACCGCCGCTCCGCCTGGATAAGGTGCCAGGAATGGAAGACCCGGGCGCGTCCGATCCACCTGCGCCAACGGCGGACCTACGACCGCTGACCCTCGAAGAAGATTGGGCAGCGCTTCTCCAACTGCTGGAAGAAGCCCGAAACGCCTCCAAAAAAACGTCCCAGATGGAGGAGGAGATATTTACCCTCTTCCATGAGGACGTTTGTCAATACGGCCTGGCGTCCGAGCATAGGGCCGACGATTAGGCATGGTTGATCCGCAACCGGCAAGGAGAGCGCCAGGCCGTGCGCGAGATACGCGAATATCGCCTCGCTCGTTGCCGTCGCGAGGAGGAAGAGCACGCGCGTCAACGAGAAAGGAGCATTGCGGGACAAGTGCGTAGCAGCTATGTTAAAACGCCAAAAAATACGTCGAGCACTTGCTAGCTATACGGCAACCAGAGGCTGGCTCGTTCGTACCGGTGCCCTAACCGGAAGAACCACCACGCCAAGCGTGATTTGCGCCAGGTGTCCTCTATGTACTGCGAACGCCGCCTCATAGCCCTATTCTACTACTTTTATATATTTTTATATATTTCTACCTTTATACCAAAATGGGGTCAGCCATAATAAAAGGCCGAAAGGCCCCAAAAATACGTCTCCTCGTGTACCATTATTCCAGTAATTCGCACCTACCCCTCCGGTCGTGTATTGCACTCGTTCAGAGTCAAAATCAGGACGACATATCGACTCAAAGAGGGGGGCTCTAGCGAATTCGTAAATTAGCGCCGATATACACGCGCGCACGCGCGCTGGCGTATAATAGAGCCGTGGCTGCGAGCCCCCTTCCTTACGATGGAAGCGAAGCACATGGGGAAGCAGCAGGCAGAACTCTACGGGCTGTCGCACCCTGCGGATCCTCGCAGATCTCGGCTAGAGCGAGCGTCAACGTAATGTCGGCGACGAGGGTGTGTGAGGGTACGAAGCGTGAGAGAGAGAAAATGAAAGAAAGAAGTGAGTGGCTAACTTCGGGAAAGGGCTGTCCTTGACATCACCACCAGCGACAGCCAGGGTGTACCTGGCAACCTGCGGCTCCAGTACAGCTGGCGAGCAAGCCTCTCTACCTGCAGCAGGACACTTGCGAATCATTAGAAGTAAGTGCGATTTATCGTCGCGCCAGTACAGCGGTACTGGCCTTTTGTGCAGGCGTAAAAAGGTACAGTGATGTACCCTCGATTGAGTTGTCCCCCACTCGCGAATTTATGGGCCCCGAGCCCCTTTCATTTACTTGTAAATTGCTAGTGCTAAATATACGTGTTGTTCTCATTTAAGTGCGTGTTATTACTCTTGCATGCTGCATACCCTCGCGAATCCTCATTCACTCTTACCCCCAGTTACATGGGATGCTCCACCACAGGCTAGCTGGACACGCCACCACAGCCAAAGAAGAGCTCCGGCCAAGAGAGCCGATGAAGCTGCGGGTCTACCATAGCGTAGGCCAGCACGCGCATTCTGCCGCTGCCAACTGCGATGGGTCAGCGGCGACAAAAGCCACGCGCTCCATACAGATATACACGCCGGGCTATCGTGCGCTCGTAAATAGTGATCCATATTACGGGCGCTCCGGAAACAGGGAGGCAATCGCGCTACGAACCAATCAATGATAGCGACTCATATCGCTGTGGATCTAGCCTTGGTTTTCGTATTTAAGGAAAATCAAGACCAATCAAAATCAAGATAAGGACGGAAGCAACAAGTGTGTGTGGGCTGAAGTTTGGCAGAAGAAAAGCCGAATTTGGAATAGATTTCCGGCCTCTCCGATCTTGGGCATTGACTGCCCACGCGTCTCCGAGAGCACAGTTAGCGACATCGAGTTAGATAGTTGAAGTTAATTTAAGGGGGTTGAATTTGTTAAAGTTTATTTGTTGAATAGGAGTGTGGGAGCGTTATTATTGATTTTAGTAGTGGTTTAAGTTAATTGAGGGTTTGGGTTTGTTGATAGTTTAGTGCTTAAATATTTGGAAAGGCGAGCACGCCGCCGACATTGTGACAGAGCGACACTTCACCTTTCACACGAGGACATTAATTCAGCGGTGAGTGGTTTGTTAAAATTGCCGAGTGCCCCTCGGCATTTGGAGTTGGTAACATTTATTATTATTATTATTATTATTTATTATTTATATATTTAGCTTTTTGGTGGTGTGACACCAACGAATCGAATCAGTGCGCGGCATGAGGATTGGAAAGGGTTATTCGAATAACGAGGCGTAACACACTGAGTACGGGATTTACAGAATCCTCGCTGAGTCAATTGTTACAGGGGAAAGATCATGGTAGCCTAAGGGGAAAAATCGGGGTAATTTGTGGGGGTTGAAAGTCGAGGTTTAATTAATTAGACAGCTCGGAAAAACGTGGTAGTTCGGTCGTTGAAAGCGACGTGCGCGCGGGCTTGCGCAGCCAGTTTGAATAGCGACGGTTGAAATTGTAATTTACAAGTTTGTATAAATAGCGACCTATGGTAAATTAAATAAATAAAGCCTAGGTACTTGAATTGTTAACTCACAGAGTCATTATTTATTAATTAAGTAAGTCATCCTGATTTCCGATATCCCGGAACCTCCTCAGGGATAAGAGAGCTCATGCTAGCTAGCCGCGCTTTACCTGGTGCCCATGATTAAGAATAAAATTCGGTAAAGTGCCGAGCCAAACCTTGGAGTGGAATTTATTAAATAAAGTAATTAAAGAGATAGACATAACAAAATGCCACGTTATTAGTGATACAATATTCGTGTTTTTGTTAACGTTAAATATCGCGTATTCATTAATTCTACCTAGCCCCTTTTCAGCAATATATATATATATATATATATATATATATATATATATATATATATATATATATATACACCGCCACCTACGTGGGTGTAGCTACATAGTCGGAAATAGCTACACATAACTGGACTAGCTAAGTTCGGTTTTTTATTTGTTTAATAATAAACAGGGTTATACACCAGCCATCGTTGTAATAGGGGAATTCTCTACTTAAAGGCATATCTAATTTATAGTAAAATAATCCTTCATAATGAATAATTCTATATAATTTTAATTTATTTTTTAAGCCTAATTAAATCATGTCATACAACTAGACAGAATAAATAAATTTTGTGAAAATTAATATGATTATTTTTATATGTACGAGTATATAGACAATGGGTCACTGAATCAGCTGAATCGCTAAGGTTAATATTACCATAAATTTTATTACAGATGTCGTTAGTCTTACATTTATTTGGAATTACAAACGGATATTTTTCCTTTTCCTAATTCTAATAACAATGAACCAAATTCTATATTTTTCGAGCAGATATTTTTTGTTAATTTCATGATTTTGAAAAGAGGCTATACATTGGAAAATTTAATTGTTTCTTATATAATAGAACTTCTGTAACAATGCTTTATTACTGAAAGAATTTATCAGAAATCACTACCTTATACTATTAATTTTTCACCAAAAGAATACCATGGTGACATACATCTTGTAAAGTGCGATCAATTATTTCCAAAGCTTATTTTGGGATCTTAGATGCATCATCCCAAAGGATGAAATCAACTTCTTTTAATTTATTTTTATAAGATTCCAACTTTATAATGCACTTTCTATACTATTTAAATCTAAAGGTAGTTTAAAGGTGCAATGGCTGGTCATTCCTCTAGGCAAGAATATAGAAGTAACCCCCGTCCCCTCCTAGTGTTTATATATATAGGTTATTCTGATACTTTTCGAACAAACCTTGCGCACTCATGTCAGAGATTTTACCGGCGATTTTTTATATAAAAATAATCATCAAAATAAGCTCTCTAACAAATTTTTAGCCCCTAAGGTCCCCTCTGCGACCTAGTAGTATTCTGAATTGTCAAAAGTGGTCAAAAACGACCATTTTCAAAGAATTCGAAAGAGCTCCCATTAATACCAATTTAAACGTACCAAAAAAAGATTTTTTCATGTTTTTCCGAATTTTAAGAAAAAAGCCACTTGACCGCTCAATGGGTCACCCCTACAGAGCTGAATATAGAGTTAAAAATTTGTGTTTCTTAGGTTATGTTCGATCGCTTGCCATTTTACGAAATCGATACGGATTGAGGTCCTTATCTCAAATTCTTCATCTTTAAAAGGCCTTTAATTCCTTTTTTTGGTAGATTCAAAACGGTTTCTAATAGCTAAAGATACAGCCTCTGGAAAATAGCACATCGGTAGCACTATCAATATATAGTCTCACGCGCGCTACGATCGGTCCTGCTCGTTCTGAAGCTAAGGCGTTTCTGCCGTTTTGCCTAAAATCTCCGTGGCTCGCCCTACCCCCCCCCCCCCGCCCCCTCCACCACGGTGTACCTTTACTCGCTTTCTCTCTCTCTCTCTCACTCTCTGATATGTGCTCGCACCGTTCTCTCTCCTGCTCGCTAGGATCTGTAGCACTGGAATGTATTAGTACATGATTTATTTGTGTAAGAGAGAGTATGTAACGAGACTTAATTACCCGTCACACACCCCTAGCTAGCCGGCGGTGTACCAGTTGGACATCTACTACTCTCTCTCTCCATAGGTAAGAAAAGTGATTTGAAAGAAATACGAAAAAAGGTATATCCATTCCGTCGCCGCAAGAAATAGTTACGATCCCTTAACCGAAGTCATTACTGTTTTTGATCGCGTACATCGGGGAGATACATCGCAATGAGGCGCTGGGGGTTTTGTAGACCCATTTGGCCACCCCCCAACTCTTTTAGGTTTATGATTCGCAATTTTCGCAGATTTTGCTTTGCGATCAACGCTTATATCACCTACTGTAGTTGGTCGTATTCCTACTCGATTACTGACGATCTTAGTCTTTCGTTTGACTACTACACACGTTTGACGCGGCCTACCACGCTTTTTCCTTACTACTAAAGGTACATTGTTCTCTCGCGAGTCGTCTGGCTGAAGTTCAAGGTTACTTGGTCCCTCATCAAAGTACGGTCTCAAATCTTTTACATAGATTTGTTCCTTCTTGTTTCCAGATTTGTCAGTCAATTGGTAGGTGTTGTAACCTTGTTTTTCGACAATCACGTATCTCCCACTATATATAGCGACCCATTTAGGAGTCATTCCTTGTGGTGCACATGAATGAATGCAATTACGTCGCAATACTTTCTCACCAAGAGCATATTGTACACCTTCCGCTTGCTTTATAATATTTAGCTTGGCGTTCTTGCGCTTTTGCTGAATTTTCTGCTGCCAAATCTCGCACTTCAGGCAGTCTATTCATACGCTCATTCCAATTGTCTAATGCAGCTGTTTCTGTTTCTTTCGCTGAGGTGAGTTCTTCTTGCCACTGCAACGTACTTGTAGGTACAGGGTTGTACCATAAATTTAGAAAAGCTGGTGACAATTCCGTAGATTCTTGCACGGCAGTATTATAGGCAAATACTAGCTCAGGAATATGTTAATCCCAAGTACTACGGTTTTTCTCTATGTACGATCATGGTCTTGAAAGTGCGGTTTACTCGCTCTACGGGATTTACTTGCACATGATACGGTGGTATCGTCATATGGACAACTCCATGTTCTGCTAGAAATTGGTCCACTATCTTGTTTTTAAATTCCGTTATATTATCAGGAACGTCTCCAGCATTCCGGAGCGTAGGAAGATCTTCTCTCTGAGTTCCTTTTTAATCGTTTTCGCATTTGCATTGCGAATAGAAATACATTTCACCCAGCGTGTGAAAAGGTCCATGAATACAACCAGGTATTCATGACCGTGCGGTGTACGGCAGTTGGAGCCCATAATATCTCCAGCTAGTATCTCCCACGGCCTCGTTGCAATACGCCGGCCCATAAGTCCAGCGGGTGCTAATTGGACAGTTTTGCATTTGCTTTGCACATAATTTGCAATGTCATTATAAATAGACGGACAATAATATAACAATGCGATACGCTCATATGTTTTGTGTGCGTCCCAAATGTCCCCCCCCCCCCCCATGTCCATTTCCTTGGAGTTCCTGGTCTTGGTTACTATACCCCTGTACCAATGCCTGTGTGCCCACCATTTCAAGTGCTACCATTTGATAGCGTCATTATTACCATATTGGTATTTCCGTGCACAGTGGTATTTTGTCCAGTGCTGACTGAAAATACCGTTCCTGGGATACTAATTTTACTTGCTCCCTCTGAGCCATTTGCTATTGCAGTTGTAGTTGTGTTTTTTGTATTAGTTACTGCTACTATACGTGGTGGTGCTGTTGTACTTAGCGTATTTATTCCCTAGAGTGACACTGGCATTGCTGGTACTGGTGGCGGTGGTATGAGTGATTGTGTAGGTAGTGCATATGATGGTGGTATGGGTAAATCTATCGGTGCTGTATGTGACGGTGGTATAGGTAATTCTGTAGATGGTATATATAACGGTGTCGGTGTAGCAACCACTACTGCCGCCGCTCCTCCTGTATCTGCACCTTGCCCATTACCTTGGCATTGCGTCACATACGTGTTTACCGAGTCCCTTTGTGCAAATCTACTTGTCAATGGATCAAAATTACTCGGTAAGCCTATCGTATCTATGTGACTTGCCGAATGTCCTTGTCTTGCTATGATTTCGGCTAGCGTTTTATCGGTGAAATTAGCCTCGTATAGTACCTCATCTAGCTTCTCTTCACGACGAGTTTGCTGTGCTACTTCGTCTGTATCGTCTAAGCTATCAACGAAATCGGCCGCTGTGCAATCTACCCGCGAACGTCTATATAACCTATTGCTTTTTGCAAATTGCGTGCCATCGCTTTTTAATTCTAATCCGTTTCGAACCACGTCTAATTCGTTGCCTTCTAGCTGTAAAATCCATGCTTGAATTTCTATAGGTACGGTATTATCAAAAGTGATGTCAAATTATTTCGGCATTATCTTGTGTTATAATTAAATTCTAACTTTACACAACATATAAAAAAAATTTTAATTTAAAATGTGATTAAATTTTAAATTTTAATGTAAGTTATTAATTCAAACTTTCAATAGTAAAATAAAGTTCATTTACTTTCACCAAATAAATTTTTTTACAAAAAAATTTCTTTCAGTGTATGTTATATCACTACTAGATTGCGTAAATCGCTTATCCAGTAAATATTATTCAGTAATTATTAGTCATAAAATATTAAACAAATACACAAAGAATTAACACTAAAAGAATACTGTTTTTATCTGATATCAATTTGAATTAACTAATTTGCGTCTGAACTAACCGTCTGAACTTTACTTCATATTAAGCAAGGTGTTAATTTTGAGCGAGGGTGTAGCGAGACATCAATTTGCTACGGCTAAATTGCGCACGTAAAGAGTTTCGAATGAAGGAGGCGAGTGTATGTTAAAGTACACTATTTTCAGTAACAATAATAATAATAATAGTAGCATTTATTGCTCGTCGTAAATTAAACTTTTAACAATTTAATATTAATAATTGACTCTGTGTTTGTGTGTGAAATGAAAGGAGAATTTAAAGATTCAAAAGGCCGACACGAGGTAGCAATTTTAGCGTTGCTCACACGGTCGTAAAGGTGCTCTAGATAGAGCCGCGAGTAGAACGGAAGAGAGCGAAAACTGGGCGAGCAAGGAGTTTTGATCTCCTTACGCCGCCTCAAAAGCGGAGGAAAACGTTATGCTGAAAGGAGAAGTCGGGCTCGCCACTATTCACCCTGCGGATAGGCCTCCCGTAGAGATGTCACGACCGGTCACGAATTGTACGAATGACCCGCGGCGCGCTCAAACAGCCGCTTGGCGCGATGATTTAAACCTCGACCGCAACACGCTATAAAAAGGAAAGAATTCAAAAATTTTCCGCGAAAAAAACCAAACAAAAATTTTTAAATTATTAAATAGTTAATTAAACAATAATATAATTCTCTCAAAAGAAATAAATAATAATCGTAATTGTCATTTAAATTAATAAACGACTGTTTATAGTAATAACGGTAATATTATTTTTAATTAATTAAGTAAGCGATACAATTAATGTGGTCACGAAATTATTCGGCGGATTAGTCGCAGTTGAATTACATATATTATTCTAGAACTACACAAATTCGCATCTATTAAATCATCTGTGAACTGTATAGTATAGGCCGAGTATAGGGTGATCTACCCAATTACGGACACTTTAAAACCGACTTTTATTTATTACTTATTTTCTAACAATTATGCAGTAAAAATATAATTTTTTCTTCGACATTATCGATATTTAGTATATTTAATTTATGAAAAAATTACCAGTAAGCCTTTAAATATTTATTTTCAATCGGAGATTTAATAAAATAAAATGCATCTTTGTTACGCTATTACTGACACGGCAGTTTTTTCGATGCATTACTGACCAACCAATTACTGACACTCATGAAGTTTGTGTTGTAAACAAATTATATAATCTAGTATACCATGTTAACGAAATAAATAACTGAAATTAAACAGCACTTATATTACGAAACCGGTAACTCAAACGTTTACTAATAAAAACAACAGTGGCGAAGAGATTAGGTTACGCTCGCGTTGCAAACGACGCCATTTTTAACGCTTTCGCTGCTACCTCGGTAAAACTGAAAACTTGTTAAAATTATTAGAAGAAATAGTAATGAGTTTACTTAAGAGTCTTGACAGAAACAGTTATAATTTTGTGTTAGAATTTTCGTACATATTAGTTTGCAAGATTTATTTGTATTTAAAGGAAAATAACGTAAGGTGTCAGTAATTGCTAGGTGGTTAGTAATTCGGTTGATCACCCTATACGCTCGGAATCGCCTCTACGTATGTTAAATATTGAGTAGGCGCTGCTATAATATTCACGCACGCACTACCAGCAAATATTTATCCGTAAATTGAATATACGGTCAAATAAACGATCAAATAAATTATCAAGTAAACGAGCAAGTGGTCAAACGTATTGTATAGTTTACTAAATTGTTTATTTAAACATACATTCATTTTGCAAGCACGTGACTTATTTTACAACAAAACTATTCCATTTTAACAGTCGAAAACAAATGTAACGATAAATTAAAACAATATAGTTTATGAGTAATTCACACTATTATTCAATTTACAGAAAAACAATTTCAGCGGTTAGTTTATTTACAAACCCATCAAAATATAGGAAAATTTTAACAGTAATCGTTACATTTATTTTCATCACGAAATAAAGTGTTGGTATTATTTATGCGAATTCGCTTTAAATACACGAAATCAAGTTTTATTCACTTAAATACTCACTGGTGATTTTACAAAAATTACACTTTATATTTATAACAGAAATATTTATCACTAAAAAAATCGTATATTATTTACTGTTGAAAAATAAAAAAAAAATGTAATCACCAGATTTCAATTTAAAATTTATTGTACAAAAGTTATCACTTTATACAAGTTATCACGTTTACTTGGGAGAGATGCTTTTACAAAGAAAAAACTTTAATTCTTACACACTTCCGTACCTAGTAGAATGAGAATGTCTAGCGGAAAAAATTATTTTTTCTTGCGTAATTTAAATATACCTCACAAGTAAATCAAGCGGCCGCGCGAATGTAATAAAAGCCGAAATATCATTTCGCTCCAGTCTGGCCCGTACTCGAAATATTCCAGAGCCAGCAAAGTGTTTACTTCACGCCTTTGCCCTTTTGCGAGTTCTCTCGCGCACACAACGTAAACAACACACGCGTGACTGTTGGCCTAGGCCTGCTTCTCTGTATGTTCTCACTATGCAATTTTTCGCTAGTTTTTCACTAATCCCCACGATTCAATTGGTTTAGGAGAGTTATAGGAGAGTCGCGACCGAGGAAAGTCACAGACCGGCACACACACGCACACACTCATACCAGCGGCACCAACTGATCGCGCCGTAGAGACGACCGATCGGAGCGAGCAACGACGACGAGCCTATACACACACACGCACGGCACCACACACACACACGCGCGCGCGCGACCGCCCTCTCTCCGGATGCACGCAGACGCGGGAGGAGAGAGGATTCGCAGCAGCAGCGGCGGCTTCCTCGATGCACACCATCTCGCCTGTAACCACGAGAGAGAGAGAGAGAGATACCGACGCGGCTGTCGACAGCATGGGGAGAGCTAGCAGCCGCCGCGCCGCGAGCCGCCTGAAGCTGCCGGTCTGCCGTAGCGTAGGCCGACGTGCGCACGTCGCCGCTGCCAACTGTGATGGTCCCGCGGCGACAAAACCGAGAGCGCCCGATATAGGTATACACGCCGGGTTGCCGCGCGTGTATATTTAGCGATTCATATTGCCCGCGCTTCGCGGGCAGGGCGGCAATCGCGGGGCGAACCAATAGCGATTAGCGACTCAAATTATCACCGACTTGGCCTTGATTTTTGCATTTAAGGAAAATCAAGGCCAATCAACGACAAGAAAGGGGCGGAAGCAACATGTGTGTGGGCTGAAGGTAGTCGAGAAGAAGAGCTGAAAATTTGGAAGAGATTTCCGCCCTCTCCGATTATGGGCATTGCTTGCCCATTGTAGCTTATACACGCACGTTGCGAGCACCTCTCACGTTTTATAAGACCGCAAGGACATAATCGGCGGAGAGAAAGTTAGTAGTACGAGGTTGGCGAAGAGTAGGAACAAGGAGAGTTATGCGAAAAATCGGCCAGAGTTATTGGTCGCGTAAGAGATCCGAGACGCGCGCTAAAGGTGATCAGAGGGATTTCTCGGGCCACACGGGTTCGCGAGCTAATAGTGACCACGAGGCGGCGACCTTGAGACTTCTAGCGAGGCGACTACAATTAAGCGACGGTGAGTGGACTGTAGTTATCGAGCATCCCTCGGCATTTATACAGAGAGTGGTAATTATAAAGTTCCCCTTTATACATAATATATATTGTCACCATGTGCTCGGAGGCAATGGCGTAAATGCGTTGGTGGTTTGACACCATCGTTTCGAATCAGTGCGCGCCGGGCCAGCTTGAAAATTACGAATAGTAGTGTGGGAAAAAGGGGAGCTTACGCGATATTCGGGAAAACTCGGGAAACGTGGTGATTTGGTGGTCGCGGGAGACGCGTGCGAGGGCTAGCGTAACCATATTGTATAGCGACCGGTTAGTTGTGCGAAAATTGTAAATTTGGCGACCGTTATATATTGTGATCAATAATAAAGCCTAGGTACTTAAAGAGTGAGATTTTGTGTAGTTATAATATAATTTATATACGGCTCATGCCGAGCTAGCCGCGCTTTACCTGGCGCCCATAATATTTGATAAATTCGGTAAAGTGCTGAGCAAAGTTTAATAAATAATTAGAGTAACTAAATGCCACGTTCCAGTATGTATATATTAAATAATATTAAGTGTATTAAAAATATATACAAAATATATGTTCCATGGATCAGCTATACAAAGTTGAATGTAAACCCGAAATTTTGTCTTTTTTAGATTATTATTGTTTGATCGTAGGCCATTTTACAAAATGAATTTTCGTCTAACATGTCTCAAATTCTTCGTCTTGAAAAGACTTTTAATTCCTTTTTTGGTACGTTCAAATCCGTTACGTATAACCAAAAGTACAGCCCATACAATAAAGGTACTTTTTCGAAAATCATTAGGTTGATCCCCCTGAAACTTGTGGCTATATAAACCATTTAAACTCTAACTTTCAGAAAACATAGTTCGAACATACTAGAAATCCAAACACTTTGTTTCGGTTTGTGTATTGTACGAGTAGCATAACGGCGTATTTGTTTTATAGCCTGTTTTTTCTACCTAAAATAACCGACATACTGTTAAAGTCTGATTTAATTTACGTAAGTGATTATACATTACATATAATTGTACGTACGGTAGAAAGAAAGCTGACATTAGAACCTTCAATTTCAGTGGTAGTAGCATCATTGAGGACAATTTGATGAAAAGTTACGATATATTCAAAATTGAGAAAAAGTTTAGATGGCAAAATAATAGATCACAAGTTGTCAACGACTTGCGTTCCTAAATTTTTTCACTTATATAAAGGAAAATAATAACTGTGGAAAATTGTGATAAAATGTGAGAAACTTTTTTGCTTTACTTTATTAGTGCCTAAAATTTAATTTCTAAGTAGTAAACGCCCTATAGATCAAGAATACATTATAAAAAATTGATTTTTTTTGTAATGTATAGGCATCATACCCCCTTAAGTAGGCTCATTACTATAAAATCGCCAATACAGAAGAAAAGGAGATGGATCAATAAAGGCGTGCAACTGTGCAAATCAACAAAATTTTTATGGATTGATAGCTATAATGGTTTTTCAAGATAATATATATATTACTCGCTCTAATTGTTCTTGTGGGGCTTATATAATGAAATTAATAATTAATAATAATTAATAGTAAAGTTCTGTATCGGTCAAACGGATTCTGTTTAAAATTATCTGTTTTTTAAAAAAACCATTGTAGGTACCATTTTAGTGAAAATTAGCTGATTTGCACTGAAGTCGAAAACCGCCCTTAATGATCCTCCTATCGAGATCTGACACGGGGGCGTAACTTCGGGCTTAGCGTCGCCATGTTGACTCGTGATTACGTCTAAACCAATCATTTAGTTGTTGCGCAGAATTATATACATCGCAAAGTTCCTTCAATAAATAAGGTATTGACAAAGGCTATATTTTTTACGCGTATGGGTAAAAATTTAGATCTTTCATAACAGCGTTTTTGAAAAAGTTTCAGAATGACTGCTTTTAAAGAAAAAATTGTATGAACTGATACAAAACATTTTTGTTATTACGCTTCAAGCATGGCTTGTTTCCTTAAAACTCGGCTAGATTAGGGAAAGCATGTACAAAAAGTGTATTTCACGGATAGAAAAATAATATTTTCAACAGAATTGTATCTTCACATGCATAATTATTGCTAACTAAAAAAAGTACTTAAGTAAATTACGTTTTTTATTTTTCATACGTTTTTAATATTTCGGATCTCTTTTCTCCTTTATCATTTATCGATAAATTAAAGGATAAAAATTTCGTAATTATGAATCTATAATAAAAAACTTTAATTGTTTATGTAAGTTTATATATAACATTTAGCTATATTTCTTATAAATTAATTATTTTAGAATATACTTTCAGTCGATTTATAGTTTAATATTAAAGGAGAAAATTGCAACCCAAAGTGCTAAAACAAATGGAAAATCAAACCGTACTTATCCAAGTTATATCTTTCTGTTAGACGACAATATTCTACTGAAATTCTTCCGACTAGAAGAAAAGTACTTCAAGAACTTTGGTGAAGTAACCCTTACGAAAATAAACAACTATATCACTTATTGTTTGAACCAGTGTTTGAACTACTGGTTGAACTAATGCATAACTATGGTAAAACTACTGCAAATTATTTGTAACTTCTAACTATCTGTAGTTCCAATATTTTTTACAAATCCATACTGATACTCTGAAAGAATATTGCATTCCCTCAGAAAACCATATATACGATTGTAAATTATTTTTTCATATATTTTTGCAATATTTGATATAAGTGATATCGGTCTGTAATTTGTTATATCTGTTTTATTTCCTGCTTTATATACAGGAATTACTACTGCACTCTTGAGCGCAACTGGCCACACTTTTTTTTCTATCGAAAGATTGAATATATGTGCCAAAGGTAGTGCGATATACTGAGCAATTGTTTTTAATGTCATGGCATTTACATTGTCTTCTCCACCTGCTTTATTCTTAAGTTCTTTTATGATTTTTATTACTTCATCAGAATTAGTTGGGTTTAAAAATATTGATTTCGGATTATTTTCAATTTCTTTAGGTTTTTCATTTGGCTCAATAATTTGTTTACTTAATTCTTTCCCGACATTACAGTAAAAGTTATTCATTATATTTGCAATTTCAGTTTTATCTTTAATTTCAATTCCATTGTATTGAATTTTTTTGATTTTGTTATCTACTTTTTTATTATTCCCAATTTTTCTTTTTATTATTTTCCATATTTTTTTTTAATCACTAGCATTATTATTAATCATTTCTCTTTCATACTTAACTTTCGCATCTCTAATTACTTTATTTAGCACCTTAACGTAGTTCATATATTCTTTCTTTAGAACTGTAGATTCTTTATTCTTTTTCCACACGTTGTACAGTAATTCTTTCTTTTTACATGATACAATTATTGCCTTAGTTATCCATTTTTTTCAAGGCGTACAATTTCGATCACTTCTTTTTTGCTTAATTAAGATACTTGCTTTCTCTACGCATTGATTTATTGTCATTATGATTTCATCTATTGCACAGCCAGGCTCCTGCATTGTTAACATTCTGTTCCAATCCACTTCATTAGTAATATTTTTTAATTTGTCATAGTTAACTCTTTTTATTACTTCTTTAACGTTCGGCTGTATTCTTATATTATTAAATTGAACAAATAGTGGAAAGTGATCATTAAAAGGGTTTGTAATTTTGTATGACTTAGCAGTTATTGTGTTTAATTTTATAAAGAAATTGTCAATGCATGAACCCCCCTGCCCAACAGGTGAAGGTCTCGTTACACCTTGGAAACATGGAATGTATTCATAATCTAGGAAATTATTTAAAAATTCTTGGTTTATATTATTATCATGTTTCTGTACGTCTTTATTCATTATGTCTATATTAAAATCACCGATTATACAATGGTTTTTAACTTTTCTATTTTCAAGCAAGTATTTTTTTGTTGACAGAACAAATTCAGTCTTAGGTATACTATGAGATCTATATATTGCTGATATTCTGAAATTTTCATTATTATTAGTAATTAAATCTGCAACTAAAAACTTTGTTCTGTCAATTTCAATTATTTTGGTATCCTGATTTATATCATTTCTTATAAATAGTACAACGCCGTCTGCTTTATTTATTTTACTATTATTATAAAAAATTTTGTATCCAGGTAATTGTAAAAATTCAATATGATGAATGATCCATGTTTCTGAACAAACAATCAATGACGGTTTATTCTTTAAACCTTTTACAAAAACTTCCAATTTACTTCGGTTTTCATTTAGACTTCTAACGTTAACATGTAATATCACAAATTTTTTATTCTCTAATTTGTTGTTTAATTCTGCAGTATCATTGAACTCATTTTCTTGTTGTATTATATCCTCAAAATTTATCGTATCGTTATCCATTGTTCTTTGTTGGACTTGTTATTATTTCATTTAAAGTATTCAATGATTCTACAGACATACCAGCATTTAGCGCGGAAATCGGCTTGTTAAGATAGTTCCCTACTTTACCTATGTCTCGTGGTATTACAGGATTGGCGCTGTAGTCCGTTGCATCTATATACTTTCTTACCATGGTTTTAAATACTTCACATCTATCATAGTTTGTTGCTTCATGATCTATATTATATTTTGTCTTGTATTTATTATTACTGTATATACAGTTTGTACACTTCATGTCACTCGAACCACACTCACTTGCTTTATGTTCACCTGCATATTTAATGCACTTGGCACTTGTGGTATTCCTACATTTTTTCCCTTTATGACCGTATCTGCCGCAAACATAACATGGCTTAACATCTATTACATCGTATGCCACACATTTTTCGTGCCCCACGAATACTTTATTGCTATTTCCTCTAATATGCTTATGTATGTCTGCAGTTGTCTCTATTATAACAGTTTGCGTTCCTTTTTCTTTATTAATGTATGTGTGCACTATCTTGCACTCTTGATCATTATAATTGAAGAAATTTCTTTTATTTATGTCATCTTGGAGTTGCATATCATTCATCTTTTCAAAATTATTGATGCCTACAATCTTCATTTTCGGTTTATTTTTTTGTTCCACAGTTACATTTCCTTGCACTTTGTCTTTTAATACTTCTATTGCTTTGACTACACTCTGATCATCACTGCACGTTATGACTATTTCTTCTGCTTTTTTCCTTTCCGTAATCATATTTGTTTGTATAGATTTATTTTGTATTAGATGGTGACTTACTGTCTGCATGAATTCTTGCAGAGTTGCACTTTTATCAGCTTTCCTTATTACAATCTTTGAAGGTCTTTTATTCATTTGTATTTTTCCTGTTGTTGCTTCTGCATAAGTTACTTTATTTATATTTCTTAAACTCTCTTTATCTTTTAACATTTGTTTTAGCATTTCATTTTTTTCTTTTAATTCGTTGTTATTATCTTTTAGTTGAAAGTTCATATCTGCTGCATTAAATATTTCTTCATCATGTATTGTTTGGTCTAGTTCCATTCTGTCTGTTTGATGTTGATTTATTCTGTGTGTTTGTAGTTGTATTATATTTTGTTGCTCCAGCTGTTGTATTAATTCTTTTTGATCTTTATTTTTTTTCTAGTTCCATCACCTTATTTTCCCATGATTTATTTATTTGTTGTTCTTTATTTAATAATTCACTTCTGGCTGCATTTTTTATTTGAGAAATTGCGATTTTTGCTTCTTGTGTTAACACGTGGTCGCTGATATTTGAGGTTAGAATTATCTCTTTATGTTCTTTACATATCACTAAAATTTCACTTATCTGCATACCACTATTACTTCTCACAAAGTCATTTGGATGGTATACTTCTTCACATACGAGGCAAACTACCGCGTTAAATCTTGTATCTGGATGGCATTTGTATAATTTCCCCCCGCCTTGATCGGGAGGCTTCTTTTTCGTACCCGCCATTGTCTTGAGTTATATATAGTTATTGAGTTATATTGTTGAGTTATTGAGTTATATATAATTATATAGTTATATATAATTTTCGTATACATTATATATAATCATATATGCTTTGTAACGAGTAGCGTATAATTCGCGAACGAGAAGGCTCGAAAGGGTCATGAGACGCCATCTCATACCCGCGCGCGGCAACACGTGGGAAGGCGAGAGCGGAGAAGGAGCGGGGACGACGCGGCAGGAGAGAAGAGAAAGCTATTACCGCTCGACTCCTCACGCCGTGTGCCGCCGCCATCTTGCAAGACGCCAGGAAGCACGCGCACTCTAGGCCGCTCGAGTGTACGCGAACGATACAGCTCAAGAGAGAGAGACAGAGAGATAGATAGATAGATAGATATACTTTTTATTCATCAGAAGACAAAATCTTACAATTTCATGTACATGTAGTTATAATTATAATTAAAAAATATCAGTCGATTTAATATAATTGTTATCTTAACTTTCACTTATTGCATATTTCTTATTAAAATAATAATTCACTTTATCAGTTCGTCAGTTTATAAAATTTAAATGTAATGAACTAGTCACAGTCAAATATCACAGAAAACGCTTCGTCAAAAAATAATAATACATAGAATAAAAAATAAATACAATAGAGATAACATATAAATATAAAAGAATACATACACATACTTTGCTAAATCTTTGCGTATACTATCACGTCTAAATTTAAAACACACTCATTCATAACACTTTAACAATCACGCTAATAAATACATTCACACCTAATTAACACTAAACATATTTAATAAATAAATAAATAAATTAATAAATAAATACGTCGAATAAATAAATAAACAAGATAAATAATTAAATTAAATAAATAAATAAATAAATTTAAATAAATAAATAAATAAATAAATAAGTTTTAATAAATAAATAAATTAAATAAATAAGTTTTAATAAATAAATAAATTAAATAAATAAATAATTTAAATAAATAAAAAGCCTAAATAAATACTCGACTCATTTTTTATTTCTGAACATACTCTTCACCATGTAATTGCTTAAGGTGCCTGCTAAACGCCGTTTTAAATTTACAAAAAGACGCAGGCACCTCACACTGCTCGGCAGCGAATTCCAGAGGTGCGCACCTTGAACTCTGAATGAGAAAAGGCCCTTATCGGTGCGCGACCCCGGAACCGAGAGCTCTTTCATACCACCCCTACTTGAAGTTCTGGCCTGGTTTTTTTCAAAGAGGGCAGTAAGATACGTTGGCTGCCGCATGACAACCGCTTTGTAAAGCAGCAGCCCCATAAAATACTCCCTCCTCACCTTCAAATCTAACCAGTCCAGTTTTTTCCTGTAGGCGGTGATATGCTCATCCCGCCTAACACCACATATGTATCTCACACATGCATTCTGTAGACGTTGTAGTCGTGTCTGGAGCTCCCCTGACACATCAAGAAGAACCACTGAGCAATAATCTAAGTGAGGTAGTACCAGTGCACATGCCAGCTGCTTCCTCAGTATCTCTGTGGTGCTTGAACGGAAAAGTTTTAAGCTATACAGAGCCCTATTTACCTTTCTACTGACCGCATTCAGTTGCGGCTTCCATGTCAACCCTCCGTCCATCACCACGCCGAGGTTGGTGACTGTATCGACAAAGGGAACGTGTACGCCGGTCTGTATCTCAATGCCTTGCAAGTCAAGGTTCTGAACCTGTTTGATGTTGTGATCAGATCCAAAAATGATCGCCTTTGTCTTGCCGACATTGAGGCGCAGGCCAGCTGACGTTGCCCAGTTCGACACTGCTTGTGCTACAGCCGACATGCGACCGATACCATCACGAAGACCTTTCAGGGTCACTTGTGTGTAGGTTTGCAAGTCGTCAGCGTAAAGTATGTGTTCGACACCATCTAAGTCGAGTGCGTCTTGTAAGTCGTTTATGTACAGGCTGAAAAGCAGGGGTCCCAGGACTGAGCCCTGTGGAACGCCAAGATTGGTGGTTAGCCAACCTGAATCCCCGTTTGTGATTGTGACGACTTTCTGTCGTCTCCCCATGATATATGACTTAAGCCACAGGAGAACACTCCTGGAGAATCCCATGCGCATCAGCTTACGCAGCAGTTTAGTGTGTGAGATGGTGTCGAATGCTTTGCTAAAATCAAACATTAACAAAATAGTCAATAGTTTTTTGTTGTTGTTAATGCCTGATCTTATGTCCTCCGTCAGTTTCAGTAGTGTACTGTGATTCTGTCGAAAACCAGTCTGCATCGGGTCCAAAGTATTATTTTCTCGTAGGAAATCAGTTATTTGGTCGTGTACGATTTTTTCAAGGACCTTAGAAAGGAAAGAATACATACACATACTTTGCTAAATCTTTGCGTATACTATCACGTCTAAATTTAAAACACACTCATTCATAACACTTTAACAATCACGCTAATAAATACATTCACACCTAATTAACACTAAACATATTTAATAAATAAATAAATAAATTAATAAATAAATACGTCGAATAAATAAATAAACAAGATAAATAATTAAATTAAATAAATAAATAAATAAATTTAAATAAATAAATAAATAAATAAATAAGTTTTAATAAATAAATAAATTAAATAAATAAGTTTTAATAAATAAATAAATTAAATAAATAAATAATTTAAATAAATAAAAAGCCTAAATAAATACTCGACTCATTTTTTATTTCTGAACATACTCTTCACCATGTAATTGCTTAAGGTGCCTGCTAAACGCCGTTTTAAATTTACAAAAAGACGCAGGCACCTCACACTGCTCGGCAGCGAATTCCAGAGGTGCGCACCTTGAACTCTGAATGAGAAAAGGCCCTTATCGGTGCGCGACCCCGGAACCGAGAGCTCTTTCATACCACCCCTACTTGAAGTTCTGGCCTGGTTTTTTTCAAAGAGGGCAGTAAGATACGTTGGCTGCCGCATGACAACCGCTTTGTAAAGCAGCAGCCCCATAAAATACTCCCTCCTCACCTTCAAATCTAACCAGTCCAGTTTTTTCCTGTAGGCGGTGATATGCTCATCCCGCCTAACACCACATATGTATCTCACACATGCATTCTGTAGACGTTGTAGTCGTGTCTGGAGCTCCCCTGACACATCAAGAAGAACCACTGAGCAATAATCTAAGTGAGGTAGTACCAGTGCACATGCCAGCTGCTTCCTCAGTATCTCTGTGGTGCTTGAACGGAAAAGTTTTAAGCTATACAGAGCCCTATTTACCTTTCTACTGACCGCATTCAGTTGCGGCTTCCATGTCAACCCTCCGTCCATCACCACGCCGAGGTTGGTGACTGTATCGACAAAGGGAACGTGTACGCCGGTCTGTATCTCAATGCCTTGCAAGTCAAGGTTCTGAACCTGTTTGATGTTGTGATCAGATCCAAAAATGATCGCCTTTGTCTTGCCGACATTGAGGCGCAGGCCAGCTGACGTTGCCCAGTTCGACACTGCTTGTGCTACAGCCGACATGCGACCGATACCATCACGAAGACCTTTCAGGGTCACTTGTGTGTAGGTTTGCAAGTCGTCAGCGTAAAGTATGTGTTCGACACCATCTAAGTCGAGTGCGTCTTGTAAGTCGTTTATGTACAGGCTGAAAAGCAGGGGTCCCAGGACTGAGCCCTGTGGAACGCCAAGATTGGTGGTTAGCCAACCTGAATCCCCGTTTGTGATTGTGACGACTTTCTGTCGTCTCCCCATGATATATGACTTAAGCCACAGGAGAACACTCCTGGAGAATCCCATGCGCATCAGCTTACGCAGCAGTTTAGTGTGTGAGATGGTGTCGAATGCTTTGCTAAAATCAAACATTAACAAAATAGTCAATAGTTTTTTGTTGTTGTTAATGCCTGATCTTATGTCCTCCGTCAGTTTCAGTAGTGTACTGTGATTCTGTCGAAAACCAGTCTGCATCGGGTCCAAAGTATTATTTTCTCGTAGGAAATCAGTTATTTGGTCGTGTACGATTTTTTCAAGGACCTTAGAAAGGAAACTCAGTAGGGCAATTGGTCGGAAATCTGACACCGTAGATGGGACAGGCTTCTTCTTCAAAGGCACCAACCGAGCTCCCTTCCAAGCTCCCGGAAAAATGCCACTGGACAGAGAGGAGTTAAAGATCTTAACAATATGATCTCCCACAAACGGAAGAGCCTTAGCCACTATAGTTTGGGGAATGTCGTCTTCCCCTCTGGCTTGTGATGAGAAGTGGGCAACAGCCAGAACCACGTCCGAGAAGCTGACTTCTCGGAAAACAAAACCGTCATCACTGGCAGTGGTCAGGACGTTGTCAACTTCTTCATCACCCTCATTTTGGGAGATCGACACCCCTGCAAAGTGGGCATTGAGTTCTTCCGGTGAGAAACCATGAAGCTCCTCTCTTGTCTTTGGCAGAAGGCCCAGAGCCTTGAGCTCTTTCCAGATATCTTTCTTATTATTAATCGCTTCAGAAATTTTATTTTGTAAAAATCTTTCCCTTGTTTCCTTCGTTCGTAATTCAGCTTCAGCTGCAAGGCCCTGATACTCCCGCCACAGTCTGTCGTCATTGGTCCGCGAATAGCGTCTTCGTACGGAGTCACGTTTTTTGTAAAGATGTATTAGTTCAGCATCAACCCATGGTGGATTTGTTTTCTTTTTCGGTATGAATTCTTTTAACGGTGCAATTTTATCTATCACAGCCATGAGGTTGACACTGAGGCACTCTAATTGACTGTCAACACCCGCCGCGGGACCATCGATCCGCGACCAATCACAGTCAGCTAGGTGAGACAGGAGGTCGTCTTGCTGGATCGACTTAAAATCCCTGTAGCTGAATGATTCAACCACAGGGGATGCAGCAGTTTCGACCCCAATCTCGACCTCTATGATGTTATGATGACTGGGAAAAGGCGCCGGCCGATTGTCCCTGCTCAGTACAACGTCATTATTATCTGTCAAGATCACATCAATCCACGTGTGAGAATCCGTGAGATGATGAGTCGCACCATGATCAATTATTTGAAGGTTAAGATCATCAGCCAACCGTCTAACAAATTTCGCATCGGCTGACGTTCCGAGTAGGTTCGCATTCAGATCTCCCATAATAGAGAGAGAGAGAGAGAGAGAGAGAGAGAGAGAGAGAGAGAGAGAGAGAGAGAGTACTATCACGTGTGCGGAGAAGCTGCGTATAGGCAGCAGCGAGAGAGAGAGAAACAGAGAGAGAAAGAGCATCTTCGCCCTCGGCGTATCGTCACCAATTTAAACACTCTATTTGAATAGACATAAGGGCTAGCCCACGGCAACCGCGGACGTACGACGGGGCCACACTGCGAATAGTGTGCCGTTCCCTCAAAATATAAGGGCTCCGAACAGCTCACGATAAAAGAGGCCCGCGCGTGATGGAAGCCCTCTCTGATACCGGCGGCGTGTTCAGCGACGGTTGTGCTGTACACGCATGCGACGCTCGAGCCACGCGAATTATTTATTTAACCGTTTTGTAAATTGAGTGTTGTTAACGTCGTTGTACGTATTAATTATTTATTTCAGAATATAGTTTTATTGTTCTTGTTTAATCATTGTGTCGTTAATCAACCCGGACCCGCCTGCTCCTCGCATCGAGTTAGGCCGACCAGCTAGGCTAGACTGCTATTCGTGTTGTAAAAGAATTAGCTTTCGCGTTTTCGCGCTCCTTCCAAGTCGCGAAAACTAGTGCGTCGAGGAAACTCCGCACGAAGCCGAAACCTCGTGGATTCGGCGTATACGTGGGAAAAGGCTGCATAGCTACACCGGGGTAAGGCTACAGCGGCGAGTCGCCGCAGACCGCCTCAAAGGTAAGAGCTGCGGTAAGTCCCGTACACGTATTGCGTGTCGCGCACGCCAGCCATTTATTAGCTCGACTAAAAATCATTATTATTATTAACAATTGAGCACTCCGTTATACATGGCACCCTTCAAAACCCCGGTATTAACGGCATATTTTATAACAATCAATATTTATAAACAATTGAAATAATCTAGTTAAAACCGGAAAACTAGAAAATTAATTTTTTTTTTGTTTTTGGTGATTTTAAAATTTTAATGTTCGAAATAAGTCGAGCACTCGAGCGCGAGGCGAGCGAAAATTGAGCACGAAACTCAAAATACATCGAAGTGTGTAAAAGTGTATGCGATATAGCAAGCTGAATGTATTGAACACAATACACAGAAGAAATAAAGAAAAAAATATTTAAATCAATTTTGGCTCTGACTCGCAATTTTAGGAATATTAAAATTATAACACACGATTATACTTGATAAAACGGTCGAGCGAAATTGTGAATAGTTATTGGAAATTAGAGCAAAAGGCAATCAATCACGGTAGTAAAGTGTGTGAAAATTTAGTTCAGTCGCCAAGGCATCCGCGCCACGCTCGGTGATATCCGGTGGTTGACCAAAAATTAATTTTTTCAATTTTTTGCTTGTTTACTGAGGGTCACCAACATGTGAAGGAGATGTTGAAGCAAGGAATAATAGAACCATCTAATAGTGGCCGGTCGAGCCCAGTGGTGATGGTGAAAAAGAAGGATGACACTTACAGGTTCTGTGTCGATTACCGCAAGGTCAACGCGCAGACGAAGCCTGATGCGTATCCTCTACCCTTCATGCAAGATACATTACGGAAACTGAGGAGGGCAAAATACATATCGACGATCGATCAGTACCGCGTAAAGGGTTGTACCATTTTCTGCGCATGCCCTTTGGTTTATCCTACACGAGCGCAAAGTTTCAGAAATTGATAGACATCGTGATCTAGATATCATCATACTCTCTGACACCTACGAAGAACACCAACGACTACTGAAACTGGTCCTCGAAAGACTCAAGGCGGCGGGGCTAATCATCAACCGGCAGAAATGCGTATTTTGTAAACCCGAGGCTAGGTACTTGGGAGTCCTAGTGAACTGGAACGGGATTAGGCCGAATCCGGAAAAGATTGAACCGGTGATGAAATACCCAGTGCCCAAGAACCTGAAGCAATTAAGACGTTTTCTGGGCATATCGTCATGGTACCGGAGGTTCATGAAGGGCTACGCAACATTGGCTGAGCCTTTGACGCGTCTTCTAAAGAAGAATCAGAAATATAATTGGCTAGAAGACCAGCTAGACGCATTCGAGAGACTGAAGGCACTCATCGCCTCAGCTCCTGCCCTACAGAGACCTCTGCCAGAGGCACAGTTTGTGGTGAACACAGTCGCCAGTAACATCGGAATTGGCGCAGTACTCTTCCAGCCGGACGTTAAATTCGGCGGAGAGGAACTATAGTGTACCCGAGCGCGAATGCTTGGCTTTGGTATGGACTATCGAAAAGTTCCCACCCTATTTCGAGTGTTACCGCTTTCGAGTGGTGACGGATCACTTCAGTCTGGCCTGGCTCTGTAACCTGAAATATCCCACTGGCCGTTTGGCGATATGGGCGTTACGCCTGCAATGTCACGCCTTCGAAGTGATACAAGAAGGGGGCACTGAACTACGTACTAGACGCTTTGTCCAGGATGTACGAGGGAGAGGAAACCTCCATCGGCTCCCTGAGTTGGTCAGCGGGTACTAAAGATCAGTTGTACATAGCCATTCTCGACCAAACGATTATGAACCCCCGAGAGAATCCGAATTGGAAAACCGTAGGAGGCAACCTATACCACTACAAGCCCGATGAACAGCTCGGAAATGAAATAGGCGACGATGACGCCTGGTAGCTGGTAGTTCCGCTTTAACACCCGCACGCCATCATGCGGGAAAATCACGACAACTTTACCGCTGGACATCTCGGACATGTAAAAACGTACGCTCGAGTAAAAAACCAGTACTTCAGGTCGAGCATGTACGCAGACGTTCAGAAATATGTAGAGAGGCCGTGGCAAATAGTAGCCGGCGACATGACCGGACAATTGCCACGGAGTAGACGGGGGTATGAATGAAGGAATTTCAGGACAGAGTCGTGATGCGATTCGGAGCGCCGGAGACGTTCCATTCAGATAAAGGCCGTCGACGAATATCCGATGAGAAGGAATTTACCATGCCACGACCCCCCCCCCCCCCCCATACTGTCCGAGAGCAAGCCTCGTGGAAAGAGAAAACAGAACCCTGAAAACGATGATCGCATCCTACATAACGGAAAACCACAAAACTTGGGACGAGAATTTGGCTTCAAGCGGGAGCAACTCAAGACGTCCAGCTCCACGCCTTTTCGGATGCAAGCCGTCGAGCCATGGCGGCAGTTGTTTACATCAGAGTGTCAAACTACTCTTCACCAGCTGTCGTCAACCTCCTCGCGGCCAAGACCATGCTGACTCCGATTCGCAGCTTGAAATCCGCTTCGACGCCCACGCCACGAATGACTATCCCGCGACTAGAATTCAGGGCTGCCCTGATTGCTGCGAACCCTTTCTGGAGAACTGGATATCCACTTGGATCAGTGTTATGCCTGGGGAGACTCACAGATAGTGCTGAGTTGGCTCCGGTCCTCAGAGACAGTAGGAAACTCTCTGGTGGATAATTACGTAAGCCATATCCAAGAGGTGCTGCCGTCCCGTGTATGGCATTACGTCTCCACTCACGTCAATCCAGCGGACGTGGCTAGTCGTGGGGCCGACCCAGCTCAACTCCTCCACTCTCGAGATTGGTTGTATGGACCGACATGGCTATCTAACCCGCTCACGACTTGGCCTCAAGATAATTCCTAGTCATTTGCTACTGACTCTCACCATCCACCGCATAATGTTCTGGCCTGTGTGCTTCGGTACGCCGATGGTGATCTCTCCGCCGTCTTTTCCAATCTCAATGTGTTACTCCGCTTCATAGTGCGTCTTAGGCGTTGGATTCGTTTGCGTCTGTCCAGGACACTGATGATCGCTACATTAAGTCCCATCACTCGATGAGGAGTGTCCCAAGAGCTCGACACTGCATTCGCCACATGCGTGGCTTCAAGCCAGCAGCGCTCATTCGGTAATGAGCTGGAGATGTTGCGTAAGAATGCACCGCTGCCTGCTCGGGGTCCTTTCCGAGGTCTCGATATCTTCATCAGCCCTGATGGTCTCTTGCGGGTAGGTAGACGCCTCCACCATTCCACTCTTCCATACGGCATGCGGCATCCACCTATTCTAAGTGGCGATTCTCACTTGGCCGACTGGGCTAACCAACGTTCAATACACGGTGGCTTCCGGTCCACGTATGTCTATACTGTTCGTCGAGCATGGCTTGTTGGCGGTAAGCGACGGATCCGGGCTTGCATCAACAGGTGTGTCATCTGCGCAAGAGCCCGAGCTCGTCCCTTGGAGCAGAAGATAGCCTCTCTCCCACTGGAACGCGTGATACCATCGCGTGCCTTTGCTCGTGTAGGTCTAGATTATGCCGGTCCCTTCCATGTGCTGGCAGCGAAAGGCCGGGGAGTACGAACAACGAAAGCATACGTGGCAGTGTTGGTCTGCTTCGTCACCAAGGCTGTGCACCTTGATTTAGTCGGAGATCTTGCGACTGAGAGCCTCATGGGGGCGCTCACCCGCTTCTGCGGGCGCAGAGGCCGACCCGCGGAGATCTGGAGCGACAATGCCACTCACTTCCATCGCGCCGACCTCGATCTTTGTTAAATGCTAACACAGGCCAATCTTAATTGGACGCGCGTCTCCGAGGCGTTGGCTGAAGACGGAATCACGTGGAGATTTATCCCTCTTGCAGCGCCGCATTTCGGCGGGTTATGGGAGGCTGGTGTCAAGTCGTTCAAGACTCACCTAAAACGCACGATAAGTCCCCGACAACTCACCTAGGAAGATTTTACCACCCTGCTGGTTATCATCGAGGCGGTCTTGAATTGTGGTCCGATCACCCCAATCTCGGGTGACCCCGAGGATCTCGATGCGCTCACCCCGGGGCACTTTCTTGTGGGCAGCTCGTTGACCATTGTTCCGGATTTGGTTCCCAAGCCTGACCATGTCGACCGCCTGACGCATTGAAAGCTTGTCGCAGGTCTGCGGTCTCAGTTTTGGCATCGATGGAGCCGGGAATACCTCGACCTCCTCCAGCGGTCTAAACGGACTCGACAGCGAACAAACCTTCGGGTTGGTGATTTTGTCGCCGTTCTGGACGTCACCCTCCTCTGCGCAAATGGTAAATGGCCTTTGGGTCGCATCACACATATTTATCCTGGGCAGGATGGACTCGTCAGGGCTGCGACAGTAAGGACTGCTTGCAGGGAATACATCCGACCCATTTCCAAGCTATCGCTGCTTCCTGTGACTGAGCCACCAACGACGGACGAACTGGCTACATCCACGGAACAAACCTGATCTGCCCACGGCGGACGGTACTAATGAGTTGTCGTTCAAGGAACAAGGCGGGCGGGTTGTTCAAACTACGTCAAAGCGAAATGACTCATGGAAATAGCAGAACCTCTAGTCCCACTTGAGACCCAGAGATGGCGCCAAGAGCGCGAGCGCACATGCGCCCTCCGGCGGTCTACTTACATTGGCAGCGACGCTGCTCGACTTAGTCGAGTGCCTGCGCTCATGGTGAACGGTCGACTGTGTATAGCCAGCAGCTTCAATTATATTTGTATCGGTTTGATCTTCTATATATTTACTTAATTGTATCTCTATTTTCCTTCACCTATACTGTTTGTTCTTTTACTGTACATTTGTTTATCACGAGCAAATAAATTTACTTTCTTTCTTGAAACATTCAACATTCGCCTTCTGACTTTTATTTCGATTCCACAGGAAATTCCAACAATACAAGGTAAATATTCTGGTTTTTGCGCATTTAAACATTATCGTGCGTATAAAAATGATAAAGTATAAAATATTTTTGGTATCTACTTAAAAAACGGAATAGATTATTCTGTATACCTTATACTATTTACCGAAAATAGCTGTAACTATATTAGCTACTCTAGAACTTATATTTACATAACTTGTTTTCTTTTAACTAATAAATACGTTAAGGGGGGATCCTGCTTCAAAAAGGCTAAAAAATCGATTTTTTTTATTGCTTAAATCTATTCCTAATATATCTAAGAATATGTATCTAAAGTTATAGAGGCTGATTCGCAGTATTTTGAAAGATACAGCAGGTATACGAGCGCTCGGGCAGGTGGAGCGCGTGCTCCACCCCTCGGTCTAATAATTCCGAACTGTGTACCTGAACAGGTTCAACGGTCCATCGAAACAATATTTTGAATTCGTAAAAGTGCCGTGCCAAACTATAGTACAGATTATAACGGTATATAATATATACATATCCCTCTCTGTGTACGTGCTTCTACGGAGCTGCTTTTAGCGTCAACGTATCGGCAAGTTATCCTAAGGGTGATAAATCGAGCAGTGAACGTTCTGCGAAGCCCCGAAAACGCACATTGCACGGGAATCGATTCACAAGTGGACCAGACGATGCAGAGTGCAACACAACAGGAGTGAGGAGAAATTGTTTACCGCAAGCCCCGAAAATATAATTGTATATCCAGCTCACTGTTACCAAATAATTGAATTTCTGACAGTGTTTCTTGAAATTTCTGACATAGTAATCTACAGATCTTGTAAACAAAACATAAAATTTGCAGAGAGCGGGCATCGAGGCTAGGGTTTCAAAATTGTAGTATCATGTATGTGCAGTCGACGAGAAATCAATTCAGGACCGTTAATAAACACCGATTACGAAATAAATAGACGAATTGTGTTTGTTATGAGGCTTCTTGGTGTTGGACGAGAAGGCACCAATCTGTTTTGTGGACTTATGGATCTATGTCAAGGTTTGGTGAAATCAACATATGATAAAATAATGCAGCATTTATACTCAGTATCGAAATCAATGCTTGAAAGTGTCTGTGAAAAAGCTGTCAAAGAAGAGCAAGGAAAAAATGTAGAAAATGAGAGAACTGCAAATCATTTGAAAGTTTCCGCCGATGGATCCTGGAAAAAACGTGGCTTCACTTCATTGTTCGGTGTAACAACTCTGATTGCACATTACTCTGGCAAAGTATTCGACCTTATCGTTAAAAGTGCGTACTGTCATTCATGTGCCCTAAAAACAGATTAGACAATGACGAATTTTAGGAATGGTATAAAGATCATAGAGAATCATGCTCCTCAAACCACGACGGTTCAGCAGGGAAGATGAAGGTGGATTCAATCGCGGAAATGAAATGATTTTGAGATCTGTTGAAAAATTTGGAGTAAAGTATACGAATTATATCGGCGACGGTGATTCGAAAACTTTGGCTGGTATTCTCAAAATGAATCCATACGGTGACGATTGTCCTGTTACTAAAAATGAGTGTGTGGTGCATGTACAGACGCGTATGGGTACTCGACTCCGAAATAAAAGGAAGCAAGAAAAGCTCGGAGATAAAAAGCGGTTGACGGAGAGCATCATTAAAAAGTTAACGATCTATTATGGTTTGGCAATCAGAAGAAATATTAATTCTGACGAAGATATGAAAAAAGCTGTAATGGCAACGCTGGATTATTATTGTTCGAGTGATAAATCTCCTCGCCACGAGAATTGTCCGGCAGGCGCTGAAAGCTGGTGTGAATGGCGCAAGGCTGAATTCACGAATCAACAGGAATCTTTTAAGCATCTTGCTCGATTGATTAACGAAAAAGTTGAGGAACACATTCGCCCAATCTATGAAGAACTTTCAAATGATGAACTTTTAACCTGATGCTTAGGCGGGTACACACACATTTCCAATAAGACGTTCAACTCGACAGTCTGGCGCATGAATCCGAAACATCTGCATTCTGGTCAAAAAGTCATTGAAATTGCCGCCTACATGGCTGCAGGTATGTTGAATGAAAGGTATTCTGCGGTTTTGAGTACCATGCAGTTGCTGAATTTGAGTATTGGCCAGCAGTGCAAAATATTGGCTGATAACGCTGACGCGCAACGGCTCGAGAGGGAAAACAGGCAACACTTATTTCCCAGCAAGGAAACTCGTACGGTTCGTAGACTCGAGAAAATGCAACAAAATGAGTTCTTTTAGGGAAGCTGAAGGTCCATTATATGGACCAGGAATAGCTGATTAGCGGAATATTAGTGTAAGTAATCGGAAATTGATACTTTTTCTTATCGAAAACTTTGAAGGGCGTTTTCTCCAGTTTTCATTTTTATTATTTCTCTAAATTGGCGGGCGTGATTGCAAGAAAACTAAACAACCTATTAGAACGATTCAGAGCTTGTTATCTTCAGTATTGTATCTTCTTCTATTTGAACTGAAAAGATTGTTGAAAAAAATTTTAAACGACATTTGTAGCAAGTTTTTTTAAAAAGCACTTTTTTTATAAACGTGGAAAAGATTAGAATTTCATAATTTCTTTCGGTTTTTCTTAGTTCACCCAGAAGAAAAATATATGAAAATTAAAATTCTTTTTGATGTTTCTGTTTCAGGCAAGAATTACGAGCTGCATCTTTCCTACCAATTGGAGACTTCGGTGGCGAGGCGCTCGGCGAATGTGCTTATAAATCAGCTGTAATTCAGTATTTCGTGTTAAAACAATTTGTTTGTAAAGTTCAAATACACATGAAAACATCCTAAAAAGTTCGCTGGACTCAGTTGTTTTTTTCCCTTCCAAAGAAATTCGTGAAAAAAGCTTTTTTAGGCCGTCTAAAACAAGATCCCCCCTTAATCAGTAGTTTCCTTATTGTTTGAAATATTGAAAATTTAGTAGTAGTTTTAAGTTCTATTGTAGTTGAAAGATAATAACAATTTTCCAGTAGTTTTACGATAGTTATGTAAATTATTTTTAACTTCGAACTACAGGTAAACTGCTGCATAAGTTTTACTGGACTTAATTAGGAGTATTGTGTTGTTAAAATATAATAAAATCTTGACAGTAGTTTTTCTGTAGCTGCGAAATTACGACTGTGAAACGGCACCTCAGGTAGTAGTTCAACTAGTAGTTCGACTAGTAGTTCGACTAGTAGATCAAACAGTAGTTCAAACATTAGTTGAGACAGTAGTTAATTTTCGTAAGAGAAGAAAAGTACTTGAAAAAAGTACTCAAGATCTTCTCTCAAGTACAAAAGTACTCAAGTCCTTTTCTCAAGTATAAAAATACTCAAGTCCTTTTCTCAAGTACAAAAGTAATTGAAAAAAGTGATTAAATCCTTTTTTCAAAATACATAAGTACTTTAGTACATTTTTGTATGTACTTTGGTACTTGAAAAAAGGACTTTGTTTAAGTGCTTTTGTACTTAAGCATGATGTAGTTAAGTACTTTTGTTAACCCCCCTGCGCAGAGAGCCAAGTATACTCGTCCAAACGGAGTTGTTCCCGTATGCAGGAGGACGAGTATACTCGTTCAAACATTTTTTATCATAACTTTTGAACAAAATAACTATAAGACATCAACGACCCCGCAAATTAAAGCCTAGAATATATGTAATAAGATAGCTGGAGTTTGAAATACGATTTTGAATGTTATTATAAAATTATTATAATCTGAAAAATAAGAAAATTACGTTTTTTTATACTTATTGTATGCAATTGTAAAATCTTTCGTAAATTGCTTAAAATAGCTCAAAATAGCTTGAAAACCCTTATTCGGGGGTTTTCAAGGTCGCTCATTACGATTCTGCAGTTATAATTTCAAAATTCAAAATGGCGGATCCAATATGGCGGCTGTTAAAATTATTCGCGAGAATTATAAGAATATTTTCTAAAAATATGAATGTAAATAAGCTTTTAACATTATCAATATTATATCTATTATTAAAATTTCAAAATTCAAAATGGCAGATCCAATATGGCCGCTACATACAAAATTCCTGTATATTATTTAATAATATATAAAACAATCGTATAATTAATACGATTGTTTTCAAAGAAAATAACCATACATGGGTTTGCGGGGTCGCCGATTACGAATCTGCTGTCAGAATTTCGATATTCGAAATGGCGGATCCAATATGGCCGCCACATACACAATATCCGGACATTACAAGTTTATTTGAAGAAAATAACCATACATGGGTTTTCGGGGTCGCTGATTACAAATCTGCTGTCAGAATTTCGATATTCGAAATGGCGGATCCAATATGGCCGCCACATACACAATATCCGGACATTACAAGTGTATTTGAAGAAAATAACCATACATGGGTTTTCGAGGTTGCTGATTACGAATGTGCTGTCAGAATTTCGATATTCAAAATGGCGGATCCAATGTGGCCGCCACATACGCAATATCTGGACATTACAAGTGTCTTTGAAGAAAATAACATTACATGGTTTTTTTTTAAACGCTCTTATTATACAAAAATTGCTTATGTGGCGGCCATATTGAATTCACCATTCTGAATTTCGAAATTCTGACTGTAGATTTGTAATTAGCGACCCCCAAAACCCATGTATGGTTATTTAAATGTATTTTCTTTTAAATTATGTATTTTCCTTAAAAACAATCGTAATATAGAAGAATTTCGTATGCAGCAGCCTTATTGGATCCGCCATTTTGAATTTCGAAATTCTGACTGTAGATTCGTAATTACCGACCCCAAAAACCCATGTATGGTTATTTTCTTTAAAAAAATCGTAATATACAAGAATTTAGTATGTAGCAGCCATATTGGATCCGCCATTTTGAATTTCGTAATTCTGACTGCAGATTCGTAATCAGCGACCCCAAAAATCTTAAAATCATTCCCCTCTACGTTTTAGACTTGCTTTAAAAAATTACTGCATTTGGAAAGTATTTCTGGCATGATAACTCCTGCGCAGGGGGGTTAAGTACATGTACTTGTACTTGTAGCCTAAAAGTACGATTATGCCCATCTGTAATTACAATGTAATTTTAACTATGCGGGCATTGTAACAATTACATAAATGTTAATACATATAGTCGATTTTAAGTCGGTGATCGTCCTTAATAAATAGTTCGAAACCTGCCGAATTAAAAAAGACATTTCTTTCGAGAACATAGAGCACGTTCATAAATGTTAAAATTTTAATTCAAAAACGAATTTTGCAAAAGTTACTGGACCGATGGTAAGCGTTTTTGAGCCACATTTTGTTATGTACGTATGACTATAATATTCTAGAATATTAGCCAGATCCGATGAGCTTTTAAAAAAATATGCAATTTTCAAAATTCAAATTTTTCGCACCAAAAACCCGGTAACGCCGAGAATTAAAGTCCAATTCTATCTTAACACGTATAGTTTTATAGATAATTTATCTAGGTACAACATTTGTATGAAACGTTATTCTGTCCGATCGCTCGTTTTCTATTTATAACAAAATTAACGCTAAAAAGCAGTGTTTGAGTCGTTTTACCCCTGTAAAAATTATAGTTAACAAAAATTTTTTAAACAAAATCAGCGGCTTGTTATTTAGGTCCATTGAGAGGAATTTATGCAGGAATCGTCGAAGTCGAAGGGTTCTTATAATACTGGCGCTTGAACCTACTAATATGACTGGATTATATGTCACTGAGTGAACTCTAGGTCCAGTAATTTTCCAAAAGTTCAAGCCGAGCTTCATAATATGACTCATTCAAAAATGATGCCGCCTTTTTGTATTTAGTGTTCACAGTGAAGTTTTCAATATAAGTCATCGTACACAACTGTTTATCTAGCGCCACCGCACTCGGCATTTTTTTTAAGAATCGCGCTGCATTTCTAACTAAAACAGCAAGTTCTCAAATTGCAAGTCAACGTATTTATTTGAAGGCTAATAAATACGCTGCAAAATCGAAAATGAGTGGCAAAATAAAATAAACGACAGTGAGGGAACATCCAGAGAGACAGAGAGAGAATATGATTTCTTCGCTTGAGCGTATATAGTACGTAAACATTGCGAGAACAGGCGAAGAGCGAGATAGAAATATGAAGAAGCGCGCTATATTCAGTTTAGGCGTATCTGTACATGCCCGAGAATATAGTAAGAGAGGAAGCAAGAGAGAGAGAGAGAGAGAGAAGAGAGAGAGAGAGAGAGAGAGAGAGAGAGAGAGAGAGAGAGAAGGAGAGTCCAGCTCCCGTACATGAGCAATTGCAATGCCGCGCCGCGACTACTGACTCCTAGACAACCTTTCCTCTGAATTTCCAACGATTTTTCAACGACGAATTCCAGTTTCACAAGGCAATTACGTATTGCCTTCCAGCTTCTCTGAAGTTGTAATTTTATGTGTTCTAGTGCACAAATTTTGAACTTGTTATGAATGTGTTGAGTTGCACATGTACTAGTCTTGTTATTTCTTCTTTATCCACTACCACTTCAGTATTTTTGATTCACGAAAGCACGAATAAAATGTATTAAAATATGTAGTTTTATGCAGGAATGTGGTAGCGAATAAAGAAATACTGGATCTTTTAAAAAACAAATCGACAAGGTTTATTGCGATCACCAATATACATTAATGCAGAAAATAACAGAATAAAATAAAACTGATTTAACAAAATAAAACTTAAAGTCGCGGCGATGACTTGGTACAAAGGTACTTCGATATGATTGCTTACGCTTCGAATGCTCAACGTGAAGTGAATAAGCTTTGACTCGCCAAAATACGAGAATTATTGACATAGTGCGCTTGTAAGACATAGTAATAAATACGGGAAACACTATAATTCGTTTTTGAAATCATGAATTTACATTTGCACACACTTATAGTTATTAAGTAACTCTAATTTGAACAGAGACTAAAAATGGCTTCCCACTTGTTCCACCTGTAACATAGGATTCTGTTACGCATGTCTCTTATAAATGTTACTCTGCATTTTACCGAATTTACTAATAATGGGCGCCAGGTAAAGCGCGGCTAGCCTCGTATGAGCCTTATCCCAGAGGAGGTTCCGTGAAGCAAAATCAGGATAATTAATTCTATCAATAATTGACGCACTTGATTAATAATTTAAGTACCTAGGCTTTATTTTCCACTTATAAAATCTGGTCGCTAATTTACAATTTTGCCGCTATTCAATATGGTTACGCGAGTCCGCGCGCGTCGCTTCCAATGACTGAGTGACCACGTTTTCCCGAGCTGACTAATAGATAACAACCACTGGAATTTAATCTATGACTTTCCCAATTTGCCCTGTTTATCGATCAATTCTACCGCAATTATTGTATTACTTATACATTTTCCCACGTATAATGCCCAAAATTTAATGCAATTCTCGCGCCACGCACTGATTCCATGATTGGTATTACACCACCAACAGATTTATGAAAAACCCCTCCGAACAATTCGCGCTAATAAATTATATATAGATATATAGGAGTATTATTATTTCTCTCCATATTTTTAGGAATTGGATTTGGGAAGCACAAACGTGGGAGAATAACCTTGGTAACAGTTAATATGAAACCTGTTACCAGGGTTATTCTCCCACGTTTGTGCTTCCCAAATCCAATTCCTATATAGATATATGTCTAATTATTTTACCGACTCTGTGGAATGCCGAGGGACGCTCGACAATTAACAGTACAACTCACCGTCGTCGCTACTGTATCGCGAATCTCCGGCGTGGCTCAGGAAGCCCAGTCGATTTTTAACTTTAACATGCCCTTTTTCCTAACTTTAACACTCTCTTTTTCCTAACTTTAACACTCCGATCCACTAATAACGCTAACAAACTCTAACGGTTCTACTTTCAAAATTTAATGTTGCTAATACCTCGTCCGGATGCTACGACAGGCGGGCAGTCAATCGCCAAGATCCGGGAGGCCGGACATCTTTCCCAAATTCGACTCTTCTTTTGCCTATCTTCAGCCCACACACACTTGTTGCTTCCGCCCTTATCTTGTTTTTGATTGGCCTCCATTTTCCTTAAATGCGAAAAGCAAGGCTAGATCCGCGGCAATTTGAGTCGCTATTGTTGATTGGTTCGCTCCACGATTGTCGCCCTGCCCGCGAAACGCGGGCAATATGAATTGCTAATGCGCGCGCCGGCCTACGCTATGGTAGACTGGCAGCTTCAGACGGCTCGCGGCGCGGCGGCTGCTAGCTCTCCCTTGAGCCGTCGACTGCTGCGTTGTATATCTCTCTCTCTCTCTACAAAAAACGTGACTCTATACGAAGACGTTACGCTCGGACCAAAGAAGACAGACTTTGGCGGGAGTATCAGAGCCTTGCAGAAGAAGCTGAATTACGAACTAAGAATACACGAGAAATTTTTTTATTAAGCTTTATACCTGAATATTTAATGTGCAGTGTTCAGCAGGGCAGCCTTCCCCCGTCTTTGTTGCTTTAATATACAGACCACCACACGTACCGTTTTTACAGGGCTCTGACTTAACAGATAAACTAACGATACATACCCAAGACTTTAGTCACAAAATTATTATGGGAGATCTGAATGCGAACCTACTCGGAACGTCAGCCGATGCGAAATTTGTTAGGCGGTTGGCTGAGGATCTTAACCTTCAAATAATTGATCATGGTGCGACTCATCATCTCTCGGATTCTCACACGTGGATTTATGTGATCTTGACAGATTATAATGACGTTGTACTGAGCAGGGACAATCGGCCGGCGCCTTTTCCCAGTCATCGTAACATCATAGAGATCGAGATTGGGGTCGAAACTGCTGCATCCCCTGTGGCTGAATCTTTCAGCTACAGGGATTTTAAATCGATCCAGCAAGACGACCTCCTGTCTCACCTAGCTAGCTGTGATTGATCGCAGATCGATGGTCCCGCGGCGGGTGTTGACAGTCAATTAGAGTGCCTCAGTGTCAACCTCATGGCTGTGATAGATAAAATTGCGCCGTTAAAAGAATTCACGCCGAAAAAGAAAACGAATCCACCATGGGTTGATGCTGAACTAATACATCTTTACAAAAAACGTGACTCCGTACGACGACGCTATGCGCGGACCAAAGACGACAGACTGTGGCGGGAGTATCAGGGCCTTGCAGCTGAAGCTGAATTACGAACGAAGGAAACAAGGGAAAGATTTTTACAAAATAGAATTTCTGAATCGATTGATAATAAGAAAGATATCTGGAAAGAGCTGAAGGCTCTGGGCCTTCTGCCAAAGACAAGAGAGGAGCTTCATGGTTTCTCACCGGAAGAGCTCAATGCCCACTTTGCAGGGGTGTCGATCTCCCAAAATGAGGGTGATGAAGAACTTGACAACGTCCTGACCACTGCCAGTGATGACGGCTTTGTTTTCCGAGAGGTCAGCTTCTCGGACGTGGTCCTGGCTGTTGTCCCCTAATAATTCCCCCATTCCCCCACCCATTAATAACAATATTTTTTACTACCCGTGTTTCAATAAACATTTTGACGCGAAATACGCGTCAGACACCTCGGACGAGCACACCTGGTACATATTTATTTCACCATGATTTCATTCACGATGTGGTTTACGTACGCCGTGGTGCATTCCCATCTAACATTTTGTTATTTGTGCCGGTATGTTGCCAACTCATGGAGACTAAAGAGACTTCTAGTCTACGTGGGCCAACCGCTGAAAAAAAATCCCTTAACCGGAAACTGCCGAAATATCGCACATCCACCCTAAATTCTATTTCATATAGAATGGTTGCGGGAAACAAAGTGTGCTCAGTGGGAGCCTTCCTAACGTCCATCATTTATGGCTCATTGAAAATATGTACACTCGACGGTAAGATATTTTTGGTCTAGCTGACGATATCTGACGCCACATTTACATATACCTCATAGTGTAGGTACCGTCAAATACCGAGTCAAGTGACACCAAATATACCAAGAATATCTTACCGGCGAAGTACATAACAGGGAGACTAGATATACCAAGACAAGAAACGTAATGCTATAGCTTTTGACGGAAAACGATCGAAAGGCCATTGAGGGCCCTAGCGTAGCGCCCGGTTACATCATTCAACACACAGCCGGGAAGATGGCAGCGGACGGTATAGCCCCTGTATAAAAATGCATCCAGCTCATGCATCGAATTGAACATAATCTAATCTCGAAAACTCGAAAGAACATCAGCTGCTCTAAAAAATTCGAACATAAGTGCGCATGCGTTAATTACTATGATCTAGTGACGCTAAATTATTATATTTTATCATATATTTAGAAAATATTTTTCAGACACTTTACAGACCTTTATTTCTTTATTTCAACTATTTTTATTGGTTAGTAAAAGTACGACACCGATTTATGCGAATGTAAGAATAGTCGACAAAAGTTATGATATTGTCAAATAGTTTTGTACAAATTCACATAACAGGGCACTATAATATAACGTAAACCATTAACATTATGGATTTGTAGACTTTAAATGTACGTAAAAGTACTTCTGAATTGAAAAATTTTATTTTCTTTCTTCTTATGAGGCTAACGAAACTATGTGCTTCATTCAATGAAGTTGCAGTATTTTATTAAAATCTTCAAATATTTGAGTTAGAAAACCTTTCTATCGAATGTACACGCTATACCTATGACGACATCATAACTACTTAAATGAACGACTTTTCTCACATTCCCACAATAGGGAACATGCATGAAAAAATCCATTAGGTCCAGATAGAATGTCCCGGGTAAAAATGACTTCATATACGATCATATATACTTACATATGATCATATATGATCATGTATGTAAATATCAATCCATGTATGAGCATAAACGTATTATGGATACATATACGCATATATCAACGTTTAAGGTCATGTATGCCAATAAATTATGCATACTTTAATACTTTACAATGTATTTAGCAATTATATCTATATATACTTAATAAATTATCACAGTAACTTTCAAAGGAAAATATAAAAAGTCTTTTTAGATGTCGTTATCCAACAAAATGCATTTTTTAAACATTTTATTTATTTTTTCTTAAGAATTAATGAATCTTGCGATTTGAAAATTTACAAAATAATAGGTATATATAAAACTAATATTCAGTAAAAGTTTCATTGCATTGCATCATTTAATTTGCGATTTATTATAGAATAACAAAATTAATAACACACGGAAAAACAAATAAAAAACGGTATATTTAAAATCTTCTTTGATCTTAAATTGAAGGATTCTATGAGTACTTTATTGTGAAAAAAATTGCTTCCCAAAATAACATTTATTAATCAACAAATTTTCAAAAAACCTAAATTTTCGAAGTTTGAAAAATAAGTATAAAATCAAAATAAGGCCACCATTTTCGCTGAGATTTTAAAGACATTCCTAGACATGGATAACAAACATGTGTGCAAAGTTTGGTCAGGTTTTACCGCAAAATATTCGAACGTGAATTAGCGACATGCAAAAAACGTAGACGGATTGTAAAAAATATTGTTTGTTATTGAACTTTTTCCCTGCAGCATGACGAATGAACCACCTTAGATGAAGTCGTATCAGTACATTATTTTAAGAAAATACAGCTATGAATAATTTTTGAGAATCTAGATATAATGAAAAAGTATAAAAATGAATTGTAAAAATTCTTTGTTTTGTTTATTATAAACATATCTTTCGCGTCGCAGTTGCAATTTAGCGTACAGTTTATCGGATTCAATTGCTGTCTGAAATAAAAAAAAAAACAATTTTTACCTTTCATAGAATTATATCATTAATAAACTGAAAACTGAGAAAAAGAAATAAAAATTGCTAAAACGTTGCAGCTTTGAGAAAAATTGCATATGTGGGTGATTGTCAAAAAAACGGTATTTTTAGTGTCGCCTATACACTGAGTAGAAATCAAATATTATTACGGTCTGGTAAACGTTTGAAGTTCTTAAAAACGATGCATTTGAACATCTTGAATGCAAAACTAAGACAACTATGCTATATTTTTAACACACAAGTAATAGGGGAGATCAGGGAAATGTCGGTCACTGGCTGATTCCGGTCACCGTTATTTTCAATAATCTTAATATTTTTAGGTAATAATTCAAAAAGTATATCAAACGCAACAAAAAATGCAATTAATCTAATGTCCAAACAACCTTCTATTAAGTTTTATTAAGGAATTATACACAATCAAATTTTAGGCCTACATTTCTTATAAGAAATCTGGTCTATAAAATAAGCTTTTATGCATATTATTTGTTACTTTATGCAGTTATTTTTTGCAACTTTATTAATTAGAACAATCTAAAAATTCGAAGTAGTGAAGAAAAAGGAGTGAGTATAAACCTATTGCTTTTTGTCATTTCAATTTAAATTACTAAGCAGAATTGGGGTAATCCCGGTCACAATGTTATTTATATGACAATTTATATAACGGGGCTTAAAACTTAATATAGTTTATAGTTGTGATATATAATGACTTCAAAGAATTTGGTTGTTTGTTTCCAGATAAAAATTGGATCGAATATGTAATAAAAAAGCAAATAATTTTGAATAAATAATTAAATTTTTAATTAATTTGTAAATAATAATTACTTATTAGTATCATAAACTGTTGTTTAGCAGAAAGTATAGTCAAAATATACTTTGCCTATATTATCCTATACCAAACTTCAATAATCATGTACAATCAAAAGTCTAGATTGGCGTTGATTACTGTGTTTCAACTTCAAAGAATTTGGTTGTTTGTTTCCAGATAAAAATTGGATCGAATATGTAATAAAAATCAAATAATTTTGAATAAATAATTAAATTTTGAATTAATTTGTAAATAATAATTACTTATTAGTATCGTAAACTGTTGTTTAGCAGAAAGTATAGTCAAAATATACTTTGCCTATATTATCCTATACCAAACTTCAATAATCATGCACAATCAAAAGTCTAGATTGGCGTTGACTACTGTGTTTCATATGCTTCTTCAGCTGACAAGGCGTTGCCGCAACGCCATCTCTCATCGGACTCCGACTTAATCCGAACGACCATATTCTGGGGGGAGAAACAGCTAAAATGTCCTATGCCGTTTCTACTTCTGGTATATCTAGTCTCCCTGGTACATATGTACATTCGCCGGTAAGATATTCGCGTCGAACATTTTTTGAAATGCTGCAATGATATTTTCCGATTTACAGCAATTAACCAACAAGGTCGCTCTATTTCAAAAACGTTCGACGCGAATACCTTACCGACGATTTTATATACACTCGATGGTAAGGTATTCTTGGTCTAACTGGCGGTATCTGACGTCATATTTACGTATACCTTATAGTGTAGGTACCGTCTAATACCGAGTCAAGTAACGCCAAATATGCCAACAATATTTTACCGGCGAGTATGCATCAGCCATAAATGGCGGAGGTTGGAAATGTTTACAACGTCCGCCATTTATAGCTTATGTATTTTCAATGAGCTATAAATGGTGGAAGTTCGGAAGGCTCCTTGGAAGCACACTTCTCTTTTCTTCCACCATGTTTTCACACTACACAGTTTATGTATTTTATACATTTTCGAATTTCTCTTGGACCACAATGTTATTCATCTTGTATACTTTATTTTTTATGGTTATTGAAGCATAATTCGTCAAAGTTTGTAATGATAACTGTTTGATTAAAACTCCAAAAATTGTTCACTTAATTATGTATACTATAAGTAATGATCATTTAAGTGTGATATAGATAAAAAATAAATATAAATTTAATTTTTAAAATCTAAGAGTTCCATTGCATTTCATATATTTAATACTTATATCAATCAGTATGACTTAAGATGAAATTATGTTAAAAGAATTAGTTGGTATTACAGTGCAACATAAATATAGGTATTATTTTAATACTATTATTTAAAAAGAAATTTCATTTAATGATGTTGATATATAACTCTAATGTAAGAATGTAAATGTTTTTTTTTTGGTAAATATAATGATAGTACAGAACGGGAAATTCCTTAAGGATAAGTACATTAAATTGCGTTATATATACAGTTGTAGCTGCATGAAACTTAGAATAATTAAGTTGTAAAAGGCATGTGTGTAACATTACTTTTCTTAAATGTTCAAATTAGGTGTACTACATTGTTTCTGCACACTTGTACTTAAATTTTTACATCTCATATTTTATTTTTTGTGAAATCTAATATTTATAAATACTGCTCAAATATCAATTTTAATTGTTTGAATATTTTGAATTGCATTCTTTATAACATTTAACCACCTTGGCATTTAGATTAAAATAACTAAGTAAATATGTTACGTATTAAATTTAGTACATAGCGGACACTGATCTACTTTAAAAACTTTTTGTTTATAACTTTTTAGCTCTTATAATCTTTTTTAAAATTATATTTATGATCTGTGGTTATCAAGTTTAGGCGTTTGGTTAACTAAAACAAATTTCTTTAGGTCTGCATGTTTTCAATTATTATTGTTTTATTAGAATTATTTAAATAAACTTTATTTAAACAGGGAAACTGGAATAAATCACCTTTTAATTGATTCCTATTTCCGATTAGTTGGAAATTTTAACAACCAATGTAACTCATTTAAGGTACACTGTAAAAAAACCTAAGTAATTTTAGACACGCAAGTAAAATAACCTCTGGTACATTACAGCTGTAAACATTGTTAAATTACTGAATTCTGAGCAGCAAATTGACGGTGCTGATTTTACTGATCCGCTGGCGGATGCCGCTGACTTTAATTAACCAGATTGAATATTGTAATATTACTGTCTGTTAAGTGACCAAAATGGTGTGTGTTTAGTTTTTTAGACCAAGAGTACACAATTAAACAATTCCTACACACACAGTTTTCGGCACTTAATTTCAATGCATGAGTCGAGGTCACGATAATATCTTGGGTCACCCGACTCAGCATTTCAAGGTCTACCTCCCCTTAACGCGCGATCGGCATGCATTCGCTGCTCCGAAGATCTCCTGCAGTTACTAAGCCATAAAAAACTGTAGGTGTGACATGAGGCAACAATCGTCGTGACGTCACAGAGGAGAGGGGAGGTCTTGAGCGGGGGTGGACGCTGCAGCTAAGCCACGTTTTTACGGTCAGTCGTGTTTAGGCCAATATTAGAGTAGCCACACACCTCATCGATAACAGACACGGAATTTAACAGACTTCAATATTGTAATTTTTAAACCGTTTTATTGCTGTACATTATCAAGAAAATAAAAAGTTTACAAATAAGGTAAGAAATTTGACTTAATTTAATCATAAACATAGTAAGGAAAAACAGAAAGTTTAATCGCCTCACGTGCATAAAAGGCCCGGGCCTGTACAGGACGGCTGGATTAGATCCTTCTCTCCCCCCTTCACCCCCCGGCTTAAGTAATTAAAATATTCCGTTAAGAAACGTTTGACGTTTCTTAACACTGTCTCAAGTAGAATCACTGCATTAAATGCTGGAAATAAAGACAAGCGTTATAAATTTACAAGCAACAATCATTGTACCAGCTTCGAGTAATAATACTTTAAAAAATGGGTAAATTTACAGTATTTAATACTGTAATATTACAGTATCTATAAGTGGTACCTTTATTTCCATCATGAAATACTGTTATTTTATCTCAGATTTTTTTTACAGTGTAATAGAAAAAGTCATTTTTTACATATAAAACGGTATTTACAGAGTATAAATATAGTAGGCAAGTGTATTGATGAAGTAGCCCCGATCTACAAGAATTTTTTTGGAATAGATAACTAACCGGGATTTCGTGATTAGACTCCGAGCTGAGAGGTCGCATTACGCTAACTTCTTTCTTTCGTTTCTCCTTTGCTCCAACTTTGCCTCTCTGCTGGGAGTGTGAAATTGGAATCCACAACTCTCAAATTGTCATTATTTTCACTATTTTCGTAGATTTCATACAATCTATTTAGAAGGAAATAATACATGTCTCTCATTTCTATAAATTTGTGATTCCTTTTATTTCTCGCAAAATCTCATTCTTTGTACTCTAAGAAATTTTGAACTACAAGTGCTTTCGGAGTCATAGTTGAAAGTCGGAATCTAGTGTATATAATATAGGCAGATTCTCAATGAATATTCAGTTACTTGCATTTAAAGAAATTGTTGAAATTCTCATTTGAGTAATGTGGTGTGAATTGTGTCTTGGCATGACAACAGATTTCGACTGCCCATCCTTTTACATGGTGGATTCCATTACTGGGGGATTCTCTCAGGCTTCAGAATCCAAGCAGCGCCGAGTCTTCTTGAAAAGTAGGAAAGTAAACTTTTTTTTCATTATCTCCTTCTGAATCAATTTAAACATATCAGACTCTAAGATAAATTCTAAAATTTATATAGTTTGTATTCTATATATGTGTTCACTTACTGTTACCTATATCTAGAAAAGCAATTATTCTTGTTGTAAAATTTCAAATTTTCTTTTTGATTACTCTTTTTTTACCAATTCTACAACAGTCCATGTTGTGTCTTTCTAGGTTGCAGGCTGTGTCCTCCCACCACTTGGGACCGCAGATTCCAAAACCCGTACCTTTGTCCGTTTTAGATCCATCTGTAAACCATATGTCTCCATGTCCAAGGATTTGGTTTTGGTTGTTCCACTCCTCTCTATTCGGTATTTTCGTTTTGTAACGTTGCCCAAACTGAAAGGTTTTATTAATTCTATCCTGAGGCTTTCTAAATATTGGTTCGCTCAGCATTTCTCTCCGGATTGTAGTGTGTCCATTTCCTTTCTCCGACCATCCTCCGCCGCACATCAGTCTGTATGCCGACCTGGCGGCCATCTCCTTAATGTTTAAGTCAAGGCCATCCATGCCCAGCATCATCCTGACAGCAGCTGTGGGGGTACTCCTTTGCAAACCGAAAATTCCCCTCAATATGACCGCCTGTACATGGTCCAGGCTTTTCTTTGTGGTTGCATTTCCGGTTGCTTTCCACCATATTAATGCCGCGTAGGTAAGCTTCGGTTTCAGTATCGCCTCATATATCCATAAGGATAAATATCCATAAGAAATTTTGAACTACAAGTGCTTTCGGAGTCATAGTTGAAAGTCGGAATCTAGTGTATATAATATAGGCAGATTCTCAATGAATATTCAGTTACTTGCATTTAAAGAAATTGTTGAAATTCTCATTTGAGTAATGTGGTGTGAATTGTGTCTTGGCATGACAACAGATTTCGACTGCCCATCCTTTTACATGGTGGATTCCATTACTGGGGGATTCTCTCAGGCTTCAGAATCCAAGCGGCGCCGAGTCTTCTTGAAAAGTAGGAAAGTAAACTTTTTTTTCATTATCTCCTTCTGAATCAATTTAAACATATCAGACTCTAAGATAAATTCTAAAATTTATATAGTTTGTATTCTATATATGTGTTCACTTACTGTTACCTATATCTAGAAAAGCAATTATTCTTGTTGTAAAATTTCAAATTTTCTTTTTGATTACTCTTTTTTTACCAATTCTACAACAGTTCTTTTTCATATAGTAATCTCTATTATGAATTTTACAAAATTTCAATTCCATGCATATTTGTTTCGTTTCATCACATCATTTATGACCTTAACCTTGTGTTCAGGGAACGCTTGAATCTTCTGACCCAACATAAACATCTTAAACTCTGCATATACCAGGAAATACTCATAGTATAATATACTTCCTTTACAGTTACTTATAAGTTTTTTTTTTTTTTATCCTATGGGTATATGGCTGATGCTATTATGTCCCTACTACCATCCTGGCCTCCCTTGGTAATATATTGGAAGACAAGGTGTGAAGTCTAATGTGTATGTGATTAACTTCTCCTTAAGCCGAAAAGCAGTTCTCGTTTGGATTCTTTGGAGGTTAAGAATGATGAGTTAGTCCGCCAACTGAATGACACCAAACGTGGAAATAGCTGCAGAAGATGAAAAGGAAAATTCGCTAGAACTAGGGAGGTGTCTGCAGATCAAATTGAATCTAGATGATTGATGTGATATATAAAAAGCGAATACAAATAAATAATTATTAGTCTTAGTATGCAGCCTTGTAATGTATTATCAAATCAAATATTTTACGATGAGTATATCCATTATGTGGAATAAAACAGGGTAGAGCTGAGCACAATATGTAAAATATATCGTATGAAAATTAGTTAGTCATAGCTAACAGTATGTAAATAAAATAATGATGACAGCATTTCAAAACCTGAAATGTTGCCATATAAAAATTTTTGTAGCCATTATTCGTGTATTAAAGGTTGAAAAGGGAAATTGAGAAAACGTACACCAGTTCCGGTAAAATTCGAACATTATTTCGGTTTGAACCCCAATTTGAAATAAATATGGCCGGTAAGAGACTACACTAAGGAACAGTGCTTGTGTGAGAATAACATGTGTAAATACAAATAAACGGAGAACCCCTGTGCAACTACGATATACGATCTGGTAGAAACCGGAGAGATAGAACAAAAGGCTTTGTCGACAATAACTTTAGACGCGCGAAATATCTTCGATATTTGGATACCGATGAAAACAAAACAAAATAAAACAGAGACTTAAGGCTATACTCGTAACCTTAAAAGGTCGAGTTAAATAGACATCCTTTGAATAACAACATGTAATGCTTAAGATTTAGATTAGAATAATAACCTCTGCTCAAGAATTCGAAATATGCTTATGTGATAAATTAAAATAAAATAAATTTTTGTCTCTAGATGGGTAAATGATATAATCAAATTCGATAGAATATAATAAAATTTATTAAAATTGGAATTATGAAGTAAGAAATATGAAATTTTGAAATTTAGAAATTTGAAATTTGAAATTTTTAATGTTAGCAAATAGAAGTTACTATATATGAAAATGAACTATTGTAAAATTGTAAGAGAAATTTTCCAGTAAGAACTATAGAATATAGTAATCATATATTGAGTACAGACTATATAAGTTTAAATTTTGAATTTGGCAGAAGGTATGATGTATAAGAATGTATATTCAGAAGAAGATAATGAAATGGAGTTTACTTTCCTGTTTTTCAAAAAGACTGGGTGCCGCTTGGATTCTGAAGCCTGAGAGAATCCCCTCGGTAATGAAATCCACCGAGTAAAATGATGAGAGGCCGAAATCTGCTGACACGCCAAAGCATTAGCCACCCACTTTACTCCACCGAGAATTTCAACAGTTTCTCTATATTACACTATAATATATACACTAGATTCGACTTATTACTAAACACCTGAAGTTCAGAATTTTCTGAGGATGCCAAGATTCTGATTTAACAATAAATACAGAGATCACAGATAAATAAAAGGGGAAATTGGCGAGGATTATGAAAATCTGTCATTTTGAGAATGAGAAACAAGGATTCCGCCATTGCGTTCTCAGCAAAGAGGCAAAGATGGAGCTAAGAAGCGAGAAAGATTGAGGTTAGGGTACCGCTCAGCTCGGAGCCCAAACGCGGAATCTTACTTACAAAGTCAACATCAATCTCGAGTGAAGAGGATAAGGATTGTATATATTCATTTTATATCGCTTTATACTGTTCTATAAATAATATGGATGGAAATTTTGGCGTACATATTTTCTTTTCTCATTCAGCTTTTCGAAACAATATATTTCTGATCTAAGTATTCATATTTAACAACTCTTATTTATTTATTTATTTATTCCAGAGTTACATATAACATTTGCTAAATTCGATACAGAGTAGAAATTATTTACACAATAACACACTATAACGCAGCAAATCCTGCAGAGGGAATTGGTATTCCCTGTTCGTAGGTACGGATTAACAACAAAAATAAAAATAAAAATAAAAAGTGCTGGTTAGTTTTACTGTATTCATTACAGCAAAAACCTCCAGCCATACTAAACCATACAATGCAAGTACCATTCATTCATAAGGATAGAATGTATCCACGTCGGACTTCCAGACATGAATTATTCCATCCTTCACCATTCATTCATACATACTTTAGTTAGGTTATGAAGGTCTTCTGACTCTTCATCCCAACTCTATATAACATTATTAATAATTTATTAAAAATTTAACAGTGATATATAATCTCTCTTTAACATTTCCATATAAATCCTTATTAATTAATATTATCATTATAAATTGTGTTAAAGATTCTATATTTTTATATAGTTAGTAATAATGTGACGACTACATTATATTAATTTGCGTTAATTAAGATTACATTGCACATACTTAAGATTCTATATTTTTGTACATTTTTCTTCGATATTACAAATATTTTTATTCTTATAATTTAATCATTGTGACCTAGCACTATAATATTACCAATACCTCACTAACATGGATCTTGGTGTCGTAAATTTTTCTGTTGTCGCGTGTTTATCTCTTGCATATAATATTCTTTCTATGGTGTTGAGCCTAGCCGGGCAAGTAAGTCCAACAGCACAGGTAACTCTGTAATATAGGAACATCTCTTTGTGTTGGTTAGCTGAATCACATTTGCAGTTTGATGTAAAGACTATATCGTCAATAACTACAATATTATTATAAGATGATTGTTGTTTAAGTGAATACATTGAGTTAGTGAAAATTTGTTTTCCTATTATTCCTCTGTCAAAGTAAAAAATCGCCTTGTTCGATCCTAGGTAGTTGATATCTCCGTATGTCATTCTGTGACTTGCTGATTTGTTAATCTTCTGTCCAGGTGCAGCTGTTGCTTCCATTTTTCTAGCTTTCTTGTTGTTCTTTTCAGCCATTTCATCAATCTTGGTTAGGACCGTTTCTACTGGTTTATATTTTTCTATATTTGGACCTTTATTAACATCTAAATCATTATTTGCTCCTTTAACAAATTTTATGTATTTGATATTCGCTTTTCCATTTTCTGTTTTGTGTGACAATATATTTATTATTTCATTTGTTATATTATCTAAACTATTGCTGATTTTTGGAAATGAATTTATCATTTTATTATAATTGTAGTTGGTGATACGCCGACGTTTGCGATTATTGTATGATTTACATTTGCCCTTAGCACAAATGTATGATCTAATATCAAGCATTATACTATTAGCCAATACTAAATGAGCCTGAAACTGGCAGCCAGACTTATCAGCGTGACCGTCACAATACCATATATAAAAATCTATATAAATAAAAAAACTGGCTCAGCTTTTCCACCAAAAATAACACGAAAGAAAATTGGAATATGCATTTTAAGGACACCTCTTCAATACAGAGCTGAAACTCTGTACACCTACAACTCAGGGTACACCTTTTAGTTATTGCAAAATAAATGTTAATAATAAATTAGCCCGGCAGGTTATAAATAATACACTGCCCTGGCCTTCCTACCGTGAGTTAGATAATAATAAAAATTGTTATATATACTGTAAAGCTTGTTCTTCAATATAGAGTTGAAACTCCAAGGGTACACCATTTAGTTGTTGCAAAAAAAATGTTAATAATAAATTAGTCCGGCAGGTTATAAATAATACACTGCCCTGGCCTTCCTACCGTCAGTTAGATAATAAAAAAAATTGTAATATATTCGTTAAAGATTGTTCTTCAATATAGAGTTAGAATTACAAGGGTACACATTTTAATTATTGTAAAATAAATGTTAATAACAAATTAACCCGGCAGCTTATAAATAAAACTGCCTTGGCCTTCCTACCGTGAGTTAGATAATAAATAAAATTGGAATATATATTTTAAAGATTGTTCTTTTATATAGAGTTGGAATTACGACGCATATTCTTACATTATTTATGTACAGCTGTAATTTATTGCAAAATAACTTGTAATAGCTATTTAGCTCGATAGCTTACAAGTAAAACGGTGCTCCGACTTTATTTCTACGATTTTGTTAGCTAAGAAAGTTAGAATATGTATTTTAAGGACTTGTTCAATACAGAGTTACAATTTCACCTTTTATTTGCTGCAGTATAATTTTTTTTTTTAAATTGGAATATACATTTGGCGCATTCCTCTCTAAAATTGAGTTCAATTTCGAATTGTTCAATATATCCTTTCTTTAAAATCAATGTATGTAACTTGCATAATATTTCAATTATTTACAAATTATATAATAGTACATAATAGCATTTTTTATTTAAGTCGTACCGTCGGCATTACCGTTAACCAATGTGCACCACGGGGAGGTTGCTTGATCGGGTTTTGCACGTCATTTGGCCCTGAAAAGGGCCAATTAATATCCATTAATATGAATTTGTTATTAACATTTATTTTGCAACAACTAAAAGGTGTACCCTTGTAGTTTCAACTCTGTATCGCAGAACAAGCTTTACTGTATATATAACATTTTTTATTATTATCGAACTCGCGGGAGGAAGGCCAGGGCAGTGTATTATTTATAACCTGCCGGGCTAATTTATTATTAACATTTATTTTGCAATAACTAAAAGATGTACCCTTGGAGTTGCAAATCTATATTGAAGAACAAGCTTTACAGTATGTATAACAAATTTTATTATTATCTAACAAGCGGTAGGAAGGCCAGGTCAGTGTATTTATATGACATGACGGGCTAATTTATTATTAACATTTATTTTGCAATAACTAAAAGGTGTACCCTTGGAGTTCCAACTCTATATTGAAGAACAAGCTTTTCAGTATATATAACAATTTTTATTATTATCTAACTCACGGTAGGAAGGCCAGGGCGGTGTATTATTTATAAGCTGCCGGGCGAATTTGTTATTAACATTTATTTTGCAACAACTAAAAAGTGTACCCTTGTAGTTTCAACTCTATATTGAAGAACAAGTTTTACAGCATATATAACCATTTTTTTTATTATCGAAGTCGCGGTAGGAAGGCAAGGGCAGTGTATTATTTATAACCTGCCGGGCTAATTTATTATTAACATTTATTTTGCAATAACTAAAAGGTGTACCCTTGGAATTTCAACTCTATATTGAAGAGCAAGCTTTACTGCATATATAACCATTTTTTTTATTATCGAAGTCGCGGTAGGGAGGCCAGGGCAGTGTATTATTTATAACCTGCCGGGCTAATTTATTATTAACATTTATTTTGCAATAACTAAAAGGTGTACCCTTGGAATTTCAACTCTATATTGAAGAACAAGCTTTTCAATATATATAACATTTTTTATTATTATCGAACTCGCGGTAGGAAGACCAGGGCAGTGTATTATTTATAACCTGCCGGGCTAATTTATTATTAACATTTATTTTGCAATAACGAAAAGATGTACCCTTGGAGTTTTAAATCTATATTGAAGAACAAGCTTTACAGTATGTATAACAAATTTTATTATTATCTAACTAGCGGTAGGAAGGCCAGGTCAGTGTATTTATATGACATGACGGGCTAATTTATTATTAACATTTATTTTGCAATAACTAAACGGTGTACCCTTGGAGTTTCAACTCTATATTGAAGGACAAGCTTTTCAGTATATATAACAATTTTTATTATTATCTAACTCACGGTAGAAAGGCCAGGGCGGTGTATTATTTATAAGCTGCCGGGCGAATTTGTTATTAACATTTATTTTGCAACAACTAAAAAGTGTACCCTTGTAGTTTCAACTCTATATTGAAGAACAAGCTTTACAGCATATATAACCATTTTTTTTATTATCGAAGTCGCGGTAGGAAGGCAAGGGCAGTGTATTATTTATAACCTGCCGGGCTAATTTATTATTAACATTTATCTTGCAATAACTAAAAGGTGTACCCTTGGAATTTCAACTCTATATTGAAGAGCAAGCTTTACTGCATATATAACCATTTTTTTTATTATCGAAGTCGCGGTAGGAAGGCCAGGGCAGTGTATTATTTATAACCTGCCGGGCTAATTTATTATTAACATTTATTTTGCAATAACTAACAGGTGTACCCTTGGAGTTTCAACTCTATATTGAAGAACAAGCTTTACAGCATATATAACCATTTTTTTTATTACCGAACTCGCGGTAGGAAGGCCAGGGCAGTGTATTATTTATAACCTGCCGGGCTATTTATTATTAACATTTATTTTGCAATAACTAAAAGGTGTACCCTTGTAGTTTCAACTCTATATTGAAGAACAAACTTCAAAGCATATATAACCATTTTTGTTATTATCGAAGTCGCGGTAGGAAGGCCAGGGCAGTGTATTATTTATAACCTGCCGGGCTAATTTATTATTATCATTTATTTTGCAATAACTAAAAGATGTATCCTTGGAGTTTCAAATCTATATTGAAGAACAAGCTTTACAGTATGTATAACAAATTTTATTATTATCTAACTAGCGGTAGGAAGGCCAGGTCAGTGTATTTATATGACATGACGGGCTAATTTATTATTAACATTTATTTTGCAATAACTAAAAGGTGTACCCTTGGAATTTCAACTCTATATTGAAGAGCAAGCTTTACAGCATATATAACCATTTTTTTTATTATCGACCTCGCGGTACGAAGGCCAGGGCAGTGTATTATTTATAACCCGCCGAGCTATTTTATTATTAACATTTATTTTGCATTAACTAAAAGGTGTACCCTTGGAATTTCAACTCTATATTGAAGAACAAGCTTAACAGCATATATAACCATTTTTTTTATTATCGAACTCGCGGTAGGAAGGCCAGGGCAGTGTATTATTTATAACCTGCCGGGCTAATTTATTATTAACATTTATTTTGCAACAACTAAAAGGTGTACCCTTGGAGTTTCAACTCTATATTGATGAACAAGCTTTACAGCATATATAACCATTTTTTTTATTATCAAACTCGCGGTAGGAAGGCAGGGCAGTGTATTATTTATAACCCGCCGAGCTATTTTATTATTAACATTTATTTTGCATTAACTAAAAGGTGTACCCTTGGAATTTCAACTCTATATTGAAGAACAAGCTTAACGGCATATATAACCATTTTTTTTTATTATCGAACTCGCGGTAGGAAGGCCAGGGCAGTGTATTATTTATAACCTGTCGAGCTAATTTATTATTAACATTTATTTTGCAATAACTAAAAGGTGTACCCTTGGAGTTTCAAGTCTATATTGAAGAACAATCTTTAATATATATAAAACCATTTTTTTATTATCGAACTCGCGGTAGGAAGGCCAGGGCAGTGTATTATTTATAAGCCGGCGGGCTAATTTATTATTAACATTTATTTTGCAATAACTAAAAGGTGTACCCTTGGAATTTCAACTCTATATTGAAGAACAAGCCTAACGGCATATATAACCATTTTTTTTATTATCGAACTCGCGGTAGGAAGGCCAGGGCAGTGTATTATTTATAACCTGTCGAGCTAATTTATTATTAACATTTATTTTGCAACAACTTAATGTTGTATCCTTGTAGTTTCAACTCTATATTGAAGAACAAGCTTTACAGCATATATAACCATTTTTTTTATTATCGAACTAGCGGTAGGAAGGGCAGGGCAGTGTATTATTTATAAGCCGGCGGGCAAATTTATTATTAACATTTATTTTGCAATAACTAAAAGGTGTATCCTTCTAGTTTCAACTCTATATTGAAGAACAAGCTTAACGGCATATATAACCATTTTTTTTATTATCGAACTCACGGTAGGAAGGCCAGGGCAGTGTATTATTTATAACCTGTCGAGCTAATTTATTATTAACATTTATTTTGCAATAACTAAAAGGTGTACCCTTGGAGTTTCGACTCTATATTGATGAACAAGCTTTACAGCATATATAACCATTTTTTTTATTATCAAACTCGCGGTAGGAAGGCAGGGCAGTGTATTATTTATAACCCGCCGAGCTATTTTATTATTAACATTTATTTTACATTAACTAAAAGGTGTACCCTTCGAGTTTCAAGTCTATATTGAAGAACAATCTTTAATATATATAAAACCATTTTTTTATTATCGAACTCGCGGTAGGAAGGCCAGGGCAGTGTATTATTTATAAGCCGGCGGGCTAATTTATTATTAACATTTATTTTGCAATAACTAAAAGGTGTACCCTTGGAATTTCAACTCTATATTGAAGAACAAGCTTAACGGCATATATAACCATTTTTTTTTTATTATCGAACTCGCGGTAGGAAGGCCAGGGCAGTGTATTATTTATAACCTGTCGAGCTAATTTATTATTAACATTTATTTTGCAACAACTTAATGTTGTATCCTTGTAGTTTCAACTCTATATTGAAGAACAAGCTTTACAGCATATATAACCATTTTTTTTTATCAGCGAACTCGCGGTAGGAAGGCCAGGGCAGTGTATTATTTATAAGCCGCCGGCTAAATTGTTATTAACATTTATTTTGCAATAATTAAAATGTGTACTCTTGAATTCAAGCTCTGTATTGAAGAGGTGTCCTTAAAATGCATATTCCAATTTTCTTTCGTGTTATTTTTGGTGGAAAAGCCGAGCCAGTTTTTTTATTTATATAGATTTTTATATATGGTATTGTGGCGGTCACGCTGATAAGTCTGGCTGCCAGTTTCAGGCTCATCAATACTGAGTCTTCTCTGGATCCATACATACTAACGTCAAGTTGGTTTTCAATGAGAACTGCTTTTCTCTGCTGCAGTAAAACTGTAATTTAGAGGATATTTGGCACTGGTATACACATTCATCTCATTTGCACAACGATAAGAGCCATTTATATTGTTGACAATCTATTGTCGTTGCAGTGTTTATTTTATTCGTTATTTCTCAACCAATCCTGAATCTTTTTTATATTCGTTTTTTTGTGTATGTCTTATACTGATTGCTTTAATATAACTTTTTTTAATACTAACAGTTTTGTAATATTTTGGTAAAATTAATAGTTTATTTCTTGTTTTACTCGTCGAGTTGATATACTGATCTTTAAAATTTTCATAGTTATACCGAAGACTTTAATTTGCAAATAATTGCTGTAGGTTAAGTGGAATTATTTTTTGAAAAGTATTTTTATTTATAACTTTTAAAATTTTTGTTTGAACTGTTTGCAATAAGTGTAGTTTGTTTTGATACGCACCACCCCACGCAATTATACCATAACTAATAAGGCTGTGGAAGAAAGCATAGTATATAATTTTTAAAGTATTTGTTTCCATGAATTTAGAAATTTTACTAAAGATGAAAGTTAGGTATCTTGTCTTATTTATAAGATATTCAATATGTTTGGTCCATCTCATATTCTCATCGAAAATTATACCCAAATATTTTGCTTCATTCACTCTCTTTAGTTTTTCATTATTGATTTTGATTTAAATTTTATATGGTACACTGTCGCAATAGTTTCCAAAAGTTATATAAACAGTTTTTTGTATATTTAATGTTAATTTATTTAGTCTAAGCCACGTTGAGACATCTTCTAAGTATTTGTTCATTTTGTTTTCAACTTCAGACCAAGTTTTTCCATTTGCTATTACAGCAGTGTCATCTGCGTAGGACAGGATGAAATTGTCTGGCGTGTTTGTTAGCAAGTCATTCACATAAAGTATAAAAAGTAGAAGCCCAAGTGTAGTCCTTTGAGGGACACCAGTATTAACGTTTTCAAATTCCCTTACATGTGAACCTATTCTTACTTTTTGTTTTCTATTGGTTAAATAACTTGTAATTAGTTTATACGCCTTTCCTCTTATACCATATGAGTAAAGCTTATCTAACAGTATTTTATGATTTACTGTATCAAAAGCTTTTACCAAATCTAGGAATGTAATAGCTATGGGTCTACTTTGATCTAAATTTTCATAAATTGTTTTAGATATAAGGCTTAATGCATCTTTAGTGCCAATATTTTTAATAAATCCAAATTGTTTTTTACTTAATATGTTACAACGGCTTATAAAGTCTATAATTCTGTTGTGTATGATTTTTTCAAAAATTTTTGCTATATTTGATATTAACGATATAGGTCTATAGTTTCCCATATCATTTTTTCCCCGTGCTTTATATATTGGTATCACTTCAGCCTCCTTCAGCATATCTGGCCAAATTGATGTTTCGATACAGCGATTAATTACGTAAGCCAAAGTGACTGCTATAGTTGTAGCTATAGTTTTCAATGCCTTTGCATTAATATTATCTATACCACCTTTTTTCGGTTTTAAATTGTTTATAATCTTTGTAATTTCAAATTCATTTGTAGGTTTTATAAAGATTGTTTTTGGATTACTTTTAGGTAGTTCTAATTTTTTATCTTTTGGTATCTTTATTTTCTTACTCAGTGTTTCTCCAAATTTGCAATAGTACTTATTCATTTTGTTCGCAATTTCTTTCCTACTTGTAGTTTTTAACTGAGTAATAGTAGTATCGTTTCTGATTTTATTTTTCCCAATTTTATTATTTATACAAGCCCAGAGTTTTCTTGGCTCATTTCTATTAATTTCTATTGTTTTTTTATCATATTCTATTTTTGCTGCTTTAATTACCTTATCTAGAGTTTTAACAAATTTTTTGTAATTGTCTTTGAGTTCATCATTATCTGGATTATGTTTTAGTCGTTTGTATAGTATTTGTTGAGGTAGTTTTCCCAATGCCCTGCATGTATGTGTGTGTATGCTTGCGTGAGCCCGAACGGTGGAGAAGCGAACTAGCGCCCTCCGACTAGACAGCGGTCTTGTCGCGTACCTGCTGCCTCCGATCTAGCAGAACCCGACTCGACGTGCGAGCAAGCACACGCAGTCGCAGCTTATCCTCTAGTATTATCTCCTTCTAATTATCAGTAATCGTAGCTTAAGAATAAAGTAATATCTTTCTCTAGAAACTGTCTAAAGTGATTTTACAACCTCATCCAACAGTATTTCTTTTGTATTACACGAGTTCAATATTGCTCTTGTTATCTAGTCTTTCCTGGGGGTTTTCTTGGAGTTGCGCAAATTTGGTTTTTTGTATTTTAATTTTTCAATGCAAATTTTAATTTCTTTTATTATTTCCTTAATAGTTTCATTTGGATCTTTTGTATTTTTAAATTTTGACCAATTTATTTTCATAGCATTATTGAATAATTTTTTGTAATTATAATACCAGTCAATTTTTGTCTCTTTATTTGAGTTACGTCTACCATTTTTTATTTCTAAAAATAATGGATAATGATCAGTTATGGGCATCATAAGTGTTAGTGATTTAGTGATGAGGAAGTCTGTTTTGATAAAAATGTTATCAATACACGTTCCTTTATCCGTAGTTATACTTGATGGCTTTGTGGTATTTGTAAATCCTGGGAGAAAATCTTTTTCCAATAGGTTGTTTAGGAAATCTACGCTGATAGCATTATAATCTTGTATATTTATATTAAAATCGCCAATTATAATATGATTTTTTGCTTTTCTTTTTTGTTCTAAATAAGTTTTGAAATACAGATTAAATTCAGTACAATTCAGTCCATGTGATCTATATAGAGATGAAATTTCTAGTTGTTTATTATCTTTTAATGTAATTATAGTGTTTGATATTTTTAGTTTGCCTATTTCTATCGTTTCATTAGTTTGTATAATATTTTCTTTTACATATACCACTACACCATCATTTTTATTAATTTTTCCGAAATTATAATATAATTTGTAGTCCTTAATTCTATAATACTGATAATGAGTTAAATTCCATACCTCTGTACATACAATAATATATGGTTTTATCTTAAGACTTTTAATAAAGATTTGAAGCTTTTCAAAATTGGCATTTAGGCATCTAATATTTAAGTATAAAATCAAACAATAGTTTATTTGTTATATTGTTGCTATTTCTTTCTTTGTTAAAAGACTCAAGATCCGTATATAATCTCTCTTGTTTGTGAATGCTATTTTGTATTTCTTCAATTAAGTTTATTTGTGCTTCCATTATGTAGTTGCTGTTGGTTCTGGTGTAGGTTCTGGACTTGTTCATAATGTCAGTTGTTCTTTGTTTTGTTGTGTAGGGGAATTGGCTGCGCTCAGTTTATTTACTGTACTCTTCACTGATTTTACCTGCCTTTGGTAAAGTAGTTTATTAGTTTGTATATTATGTATTTGTTGTAGTGCACTTGATTCATCCCATGCCGGTATTGTAGGCGCGAGCGGGTAATCAATAGAGTTTATATATTTTTTTATTTTATTTTTAAGTATACTGCACTTGAGTCTGTCTGTTGGTAAATGATCCGTAGGTAAGGTTGTTCTGTATTTAGAATTGTTATAATTACAGTTAACACATTCCTTTTTGGTACTTTTACATTGACTCACATTGTGTGTGTCAGAGCACTTAATGCATGCAGAATAATATCTACATTTGGATGCATTATGACCATATCTTCCACAGTAGAAGCAAGGGGTGACGTTTATCAGATCATAAGCTTTGCACAATTGATGACCTACAAAGATCTTGTTATTGTTTTCACGTATAAACTTGTAAATTTCTGGTGATACTTCCATTAGAACTGTACTGGTTTTGTTTCTTTTATTAGTATACATGTACTGAGCCATTGTTATTAAATTGCTTGAAATTTCTTTCATTGATATCATTTTCTATATCCTGTTCTTCCATATTTGTAGTATTGTATATACCGATAATTTTTATTTTTGGATTACCTAGTTCTATCTTGATTTCACAATTTATTAAGTTATCATTTAGAACAGTCTCCGCTGTTTCTAGACTTCATATTCATACAACTAATTTCAATTGCTTTATCATTCTTCTTGCAACTGAACTTAGTTTGTATATTCTTTTCTGAAACTAAGCAGGTCGTGCGTAATTGCATAGTATTTTCCTGGTTGGGGTCATTGGCCTTAATCGTTATTCTAGGAACTCGCTTCGGTTTCGTCCTAATATCACTCATCACTTCTACATATGTTTTATTACTTATCGGTATCTCAGTATTTTTTTGTTTTTGCAGTTCTATAAAGTCTTTCTGCAATTGGTTTTTATCTAGCAATTCTGTCATAGTTGCTTGAGTAAGGTGTTCTCAGCTATTAAATTGTCCGTTTCACTTTCATCTTCTTTAATTGTTGCATTATGTTTTTCCACTGTTTTGTTGTGTAGTTCTTGCAGCAATTCTTCTCTGATTTCTTCAGATTTTTTCAGTTTTATTAGTGCAATAATTTTTTTAGCCACATCACTTAACATATGTTCATCAGATTTATAGATTATGTCTCTCAGAATATGGTCTGGGCAAATTATCAAATTTTCACCTACGTATTTGGGATTTTTTGTTTTATCGTAATCACTCTTATGGTATGCATTTTCACAGATTATGCAAATCACTGTTTAACTGTTTTAGTAGGGTGACACTTATAATAGTTACGATCCGACTTATCCGGAGGTTCTTTCCGCGTTCGACGCCATGATGGCGTATGAATTTGAATTTCATATTTTGACTTTCTCGATCAAGTTCAATAAAAATTTTCTGGTACTTATAAGTTTAAAGTGAGGTCAAGACCTGGCAAATCTTTGTCCTCACAGATCTTTATAACTACCTGAACAAATATTGATCTTGCTGAGATGGCGTCGGGTGGTAAGGAACCATATGTGAAAATATATATCATATTAGTGATTTCAGACAAATAAACAATGCGAAACATTAGTAATATGTCTGGATTACGTGCACATCGACCTAACCTCAAAATTTGACACCGTGCCACTGATTGAAGAGACCAGATTTATTATTGCGCAAGAGAAGCGGCAAATAAGCAACAAATAAAACAAAAAATTTTAAAATAAATTGAAAACGAATCAAAAAAGGGCTACAACGAAACAATATATGAAGATAACACTGAATTTGAAACTATGAAAATAGAAAACTCTCTACTTAAGCAATTGAACGCAGAACTGTTTGATAAAAATGCATTATTGAAAGAACTACTAAATAAACAGAATGAGAATACTACCAACGAATATAGACTTGTATAGAAGTACAGTTGTAATGGAGCGCTGGGGGCTCGAAAGTGTTAGTTCCGCGCTCTCCGCGAGATGACGCATACATGCTTAGTAGGAAGATCATCCGTGGCGGCGCCAAGTGGCTGGGTAACATAACTAACCGCTTTGTTACCCACGTTTTTTCGTAACCCAGAACCGTTCTTCTGTACAAGTCTATATTCGTTGATACTACCATTATTAAAAGAAGCTATGTAGAAGGGGGCGCGTTGGCGTCAGACGTGGATGAGGTGTCCAAAAAGGCTCGCAAAAAAACAATAAGTGTTTGCCTAAAAGGAAGGTGTCCATAGTGGTGTGTATGTTTTGTAAGAAGGTATTCAGTGCTAATGGCTTTAAAGAATTAAATGAGCCAAAATATATTAGTAGTATTTTAGTTATTTGTCCTGACCATGGTCATATCAACCTAACCTCAAAAACCAATGAGAATAGCCTAAATGAAACTGCAAAAACAATAGTTTCACAGATTAAATCGATGAAAAAAGATGAAATAAGATGTGAAATCTTAAGTGAGATTGCCAACAAAACTGAAATCCATCACGACGTTACAGTATTAGAAGAACAATCACTGTGAAAATTTCAAAATTGAGAATACATTGCTACGACAGCCAACTTCGAATTACAAGACGAAAATGCACTATTAAAAGAACTGCTACATAAAGGAAAGAAGAAAAATGTCAATGTCACTAAAGAAACTTTTGCTGATATAACCTCCAATATTATAAACCTCAACAGAAACGAGTTCCTAGAATAATTGTGAAAAAAACAGACAAAAATAGTAAAGAAAACATCAAGCGATATACACACTATCTAAGTAGAGGAAAGTATATACAAACAAAAACAATTCATTTAGAAAACGATGATTAAGTTATTATCAACTATATGAATGAGGAAAGTGCAAATGAAGCCGAAAAACTCCTAACCAACAAACTTCCTACAAATCAATTTAAAATTGAAAAGGAACAAGTTATGAAGCCAAAGGTGAATGTAGTTGGAATAGATAATTGTTTAAACATGGATTTACATGGTATAGCACAAGACATAAATACTAGAAATTTCATAAATAAGTACATAAAGTAGGAGGGGCTACATATATATACAAATAGCAAGACCAAAACATAAATCGTGCTACTTGAGGTGACTGCTGAAATATACAAGTACATCAAAGAAAATAAAAGCAGAGTTTTTGATGTGATAAATGTAAAGCCATGTTACGACTGTGGAAGATTTGGTCATAGTGGTAAAAATTGCAAAAACAATAGCATTTGCTTGAAATGCGCTGGATCGCACAAATCATATAACTGTGATAAAGACAATACTATCATATGTGCCAACTGTATATACAATAATCAAAAATATAAATCCAAATATAACATAAATAACATTGCAGCAGACAGTAAATTATGTGAAATTTTAAAAAACAAAATAAAAAAATATAGACAACTGATTATCCAACACACCCTATTATACCAAGATACATAGGTAATGTAGGAAATGTACTTTTACGACCAGAGTCACAAAATTATTCTGATATACGAAACGAAGACTACCCAACACACACTGATATACCAACACACATTGGTAAGGTAGGAAATATACTGCAAAGACCAGTCACCAAATTTTTCTGATACACAAAATGAAGAATCCAGCAACCATGATACACAAAACTAGGAATCCAGCAACCAGTAACAAGTCAATGTACATCAACAGGAACAACTAAAGCAAAGCACAACACAAAACAACAATCAACAACAACAACAACAAAAACCAACAGGAATTAGAAGTAAAGAAAAACAGTAAAATGGTATATAATTTTGAATATCGCAAAACTATACAAAAAGATTCAGTGCCAAAAGAAAAAACTTATAGTAGTATTGATACTCTTAATAAAGTTATAAATAATAAAAATGATTTATTACTACATGTAAATATAAGAAGTATGAATGCAAATTTTAACAAATTGTTAATATTACTTGAGAGTTTAACCAAAAAACCTTCCATTGTAATATGTACATAAACTTTTGTTCAGGAAAATTATAAATTATATGAAATAAATGGTTATGAACGTTACTATAATTTAAGAAGAATTAATCAAAATGATGCCGTAATTGTTTTTGTTGATAAGAACTTCATACAACTAAAGTTGTTAAATCTGGAAGAATTAAAATACTTAATACAAATATTACTTTAAATAATGGCAGTAGTATAGAAGTTTGTACTATATATAGATCTCATGACATACCTAAGGCTGAATTTGTACTGGATTTACATAAATTCCTAAATAAAAAAAGAAATATCAAGAACCATTTAGTGATAGGAAATTTTAATATTGATTTACTTCAGTTCGATAAAATGAGTCAAGAATTTCTTTGTAATTTTCTAGATAAGGGATATATTCCTGGTTTTTCAGGTGTAACCAGACCTCCAATTAGCAACTGTAAAGGATCTTGTATTGACAACATTTTTTCAAAAACAAGCTTTTTAAGACCAGAAACATAAATTAAAACATTCTATAACAGACCACTACCCTTTATTTATTGCTATGAATAAAATAAAAATTGAAAATAAGATTACAACTGTAACACTGGATTATAACATATTGAGAAATATTACTAAAACAAGAAATTGGAGTGCAACTATGTCACTACAGAATCCTAACATGGCCGCAGACCAATTAATAAATGAAATAAAGCTATGTATAGAGCTAGCAAAAACAAAAAAAAGAAAGACAAAAGACACATAGGAATAAAATCTTGAAACAAAGGATTTCTTATATAATCTATGGAAAATGGATCATGCTAATGACTACTTCAAAATTCAGTACAAAAATTATGCCAAAATTCTAGACAAGGTCATATGCATACTAGATACAAAAATGAAGTACGATAAAAATCTAGTTTAAGATAACCTAAGTAATCCTGAAAACTTATGGGAAATTATAAATACAGAAGTAGGAAAAAAGCAAAAGCGAGCGATACCATAAATTATTTAAAAATAGATACTGATAAGATTACAGATAAAGTTGAAATGGCTAAAGCTATGATCAACTACTTTTGCGATATAAGTCAGAAACTAAGTGAAAGGATCATTAAAACAACTGAATCTGAGTTAACAATGCCAAATATGAATGAAAATTCCGAATGACGAATCAATGGATTCATTGCAATAGAATCTAAAGTGTCTGCATGATGAATGTTTGCAAATTTGATAAATTAAAAACGTTTTATTACTTCTCTTACGTTTTCCTGGACATTTATACCATTGAATTGACAACACGCTTTACGCATTCTGGATATAATTTTAAAAAAATATCATTAAATGCCTCTGTCCAACCGTTGCTTAATGCTTTATTGCTACCATTCAATAACTCTCCCAAAAATTTTTTGGCAATATTAAGTAGTTTTCTAATAAAATAAAGGACTCTTTCCTAACGTAAAAATCAATTTTGTTTTCATCATTCTCCTTAACAATTACTTAGTTTGATGATATTTCACTTTGTGTAGTTTTGTTTTCAGTGTTGATTTCTACTTTAACTGCATTTGATGCGATATTATAATGTACAGTATTCTCAATTTCATCTGCATTTCCATTACTCCGAAAGATTGAGTTACATGTATCATCTATTGCTTTATTATCAGTGTTGATTTTTGAATCATCATTAGAGACAGTTTTACTTTGTGTATTGTTCTTAATTTTACTACTAATACTATTAGTAACTTTTTCAGATGATTTACTGTTACATTCAGAGAGTCTTCTTTTTCAAAGAATCATTTTCATCATCACTAAAAAATATGGAATCAAGTGTACCATTGCCAGATACATTTTGATAATCATTGTCTTTATATATTTGGATATCGACGGTATCGCCGTGCTTGTCAATGAAAGGTTGAAATATATTTTCATCATTTAAATTATGAACTGCACTTTTTTCAACATTTGATTTATTGCTACTTACACGTACTGTATTCAAACTCTTAGCTTTGTTGTATTTTAACAAAACTTCGCTCTTTATAGCATCAAAATGACGTTTATAGTAAGTTCTGCATTGCAATGAATATCGAAAAATAGTTTTCTCGCAAACCTTAGCACCAAAAATAGTTTTGCAAGCATCGTACCATTTATTGTTTGGTGCTTTATGTAATTCGTTAATCAAATCGTTCAAAAATTGAGTATTGATATCACCAAGCTGCGATATTGCATTTGCTAAAATTTCATTTGTTAACTTCATTTTCAATCTCTTAAATAATACATACTATTATAGGACAGTAATGTAAAAGTTATACATTTTTTCAGACTCTGTCGTAGAAAACTCACTAATTTAAAAAGATTTGAACAATGAAACGTTTACTGTAGGAAAAAAAATGAAAATTGTAGTATCGTTGATCACTAATACGATCTCCAAAAGAGTTTGTATGTGCGTGCTTATAACAACGCAACCACCAACTAAGATACCAAATCAAATATTTATTTACATTCTCCAAATCATATTTCTTTAAAGAAGAAATTATTATTAAAATTTACGTAGACCTAAAAAAGAAGATACTTCACCTAAATAAGTAAATACTGCACCAGAAATGTAAATACTGTACCTAAAAAAAAATTACTATACCTGAAAAAAAATTACTATACCTGAAAAAAAAATTATTATACCTGAAAAAAAAAATACTATAGCTGAAAAAAAAAATTATCATACCTGGAAAAAATTACTGTACCTGAAAAAGAAGAGATCCACAAACAGTAATAAGCAACTACTTAGAGAATATTCTGCTTTTAAAAAAGAAGCAGAAACGAGAAAGTTACTTTAAAGTGATATGTCGCCTCTAGATAACCAACGGTAATTCAGAGAATGCAACCTAAAGCTACAAATTATCCCAAATTACGGTAGGATACCCAGCAGTCCAGTTTTAAATATTAATCTATGCACACAGAGCTATACTACTTTAAAATAATAAATTGTGAACAAGTTCTAAAATATCCACCTGCCCTGTGCTCATAGAAACTATAAATTTTTCTAAATACAATGAAATGAATGAACTGGACTTGAAAAGCAAAAAATCCACAAAGGCACAAGCCAGCCCTTATGGAATATTTTGCTTTCATAATAAAATAGAGAAACGTGAAGGTACTTTAAAATCTTAAATGATATATGGATTCTAGACAATAAATTCTCATGCAGATTCTAAATTACATGTAGCCACCTAGCGGCCGGAACCTAAGGCTAGGAATTATCCCAAATTATAATAGGATGGCCAGCAGTCCAGTATTAAATATTAATTAATATTCACCGACATATACTACTTTTAAATAGTAAATTGTGAACATGTTCTAAAACATCTACCTGCTCATAGAAACTATGAATTTTCCTAAATACAATGGAAAAAATGGACTGGATCTGAAAAGGAAGAGATCCACTAAAGGCAAAAGCCAGCCCTTATCGAATATTCTGCTTTTCATAAAAAAAAGACAAACCTGAAGTTACTCTAAAATCTGAAATGATACATGGATTCTAGACAACAAATTCTCGTGTAGATTTCAAGTTATACGTAGCCACCTAGCGGCAGAAATCTGAAACTAGGAATCATCCTAAATTACGGTAGGATAGCCAGCAGTCCCGTGTCAAATATTATTTTTTAACCGAGGAAATATAAGATTATTAATATCAAATTGTAAACAAGTTTTTACATATTCGGACTCATTTGATAATCAAATTTATTTTACAAAATAGAACAATCTTTACATTGTACATCACACTTTTTTTGCTACATATATCACGGTTTTTTCAATTTCTTATTACATATTGAATATAAATGGATGCATTATACCTAGAAATGACCAACAAACTATTTTGAGTCATTAATTCAAACCCAAGCCATCAACCCTTAAATAGGGGTTTGGAAGGGGATTGGAAACAGAAAAAAAATTCTAACTCGTCAGGGTTTCTTTTGATCTGTGAATTTTTTTGTGATATTCCTCTACTACTCTAAATATTACTAAATATACCTATAAGAAAAGTCACATCCAAATCGCATGTCCGTTACCCCGTGGCAGGGGTTAGAAGGGGATTGGAAACCCAAAAAAAATTTCTAACTCGTTAGGGTTTAATTTTATCTGTAAAATATTTTGTGCAATACGTCTACTACCCCGCAATATACCTATCAAACGTCACAGCCAAATCGCAAGTCCCCTACCCCCGTGGCCGGGGTTGGGAGGGGGTTAGATACAGAGAAAAAATTCTAACTCGTTAGGGATTCATTTTATCTCTGACATTTTTAATGGAATTTGTCTGCCACCACGAAGTACACCTATCAAAACAGTCACAGCCAAATCGCATGTCCGCTACCCCGTGGCAGGGGTTAGAAGGGGATTGGAAACAAAAAAAATTCTAACTCGTTAGGGTTTAATTTTATCTGTAAAATATTTTGTGGAATACGTCTACTACCCTGCAATATACCTATCAAACGTCACAGCCAAATCGCAAGTCCACTACCCCCGTGGCAGGGGTTGGAAGGGGGTTAGATACAGAAAACAAATTTTAACTCGTCAGGGTTTCATTTTATCTCTGAAATTTCTTTTGTAATCTATTCCTTGCCTTCAAGTATACCTATCAAAAACGTCAAAAAATTCTAACTGATCAGGGTTTCATTTTATTTGTGAAACTTTAAGCGGAATTCGTCTACTACCCCGAAACATACCTATCACAAAAGTCACAGCGAAACCGTATGTCCGCTACCCCCGTGACAGAGGTTGGAAGGGAGTTAGATGCAGAAAAAACATTCTAACTCGTCAAGGTTTCATTTTATCTGTGAGATTTTTTGCGCAATTTGTCTACTACCTCGAAATATACCTATAAAAAAGTCACAGCCAATTCGCAGGTCTACTACCCCCGCGGCAGGGGTTTGAAGGGGATTGGAAACAGAGAAAAAATCTAACTCGTCGGGGATTCATTTTATCTCTGAAGATTTTAATGAAATTTGTCTACCACCAGATGTACACCTATAAAAATGGTATTAAATACTATATAGAGTCGAATAAATTTAGTTTCATGTATTTAATTTCAAGGTATATACTTAAAACACGGTGGACAGGAAGGAGCGATAGGTTTGACCAAAATGATGTTAAAATCGGGCTGCGGGGCGGTATTCGGGCATGAATGTACATCTCAAATCCGTTCGAATCGAAATCCGATCGGCTCCTGTTTTTGAGATATCGTCAATTTACGTATTTTAGCTAAATTATTGATAGAAGCGAATGAGTTCTAGCTTAAGAATGCATGAAACTACCTTATATAATCAACAAGGATATACAAAATATGTAGATATCATGTATATTATATACATTTATGATATGTTGTGTATATATATATATACATATATGCATGCAGGGTGTCCCAAAAGTTCGGGGATAGCTGAATATTCCCTCAGATAATTTTCAAGGAGGTGAAGATTAGTTTTGTGTGTATATATGTATGTGTGTATGTATGTGTGTGTGTGTGTGTGTGTGTGTGTGTGTGTGTGTGTGTGTGTGTGTGTGTGTGTGTGTGTGTGTGTGTGTGTATATATATATATACACACACACACATATATAAAGCTAAATCTAAACTTTATCGTGTTATAAATTTATATTACGTAAATTATAAATTTTTGGGTTACACTAAATTTCCATATAAAAATGTATAACTTCGATTCTCACCGCTAGGTGGCTGCGTGCTTTCTTCTATGATAATAGAGATAATTTTGTCATATAAGACGATCAGATTTTGGATGTTTATTGGTTGCGTTTTGGATAGTTTTGATATTTCCCGTGTTAGAGATCACGTTTGAGTGGCAGGCTAACGGATAAATATGGCATTTTCTCTTCCAGTAAAGAATTATGAATTCATTCATTCTAAAATGGATCATAAGTGTAATTATGAGAAGAATAGAATGAAAATTTGTGCGCCATGTGGTAGAAAAATAAGTTTTAAAGGAAAAAGATCACAAGATTTTTTGATAACTAAGTCTCATGAAGGACTGATTCGAAAATACATAAATGAAGATTTTGATCTATCTAATTCGAAGTTTCCATTAAGTATTTGCGTCTCTTGTCGTCTTGCACTTTGTGAACGAGAAACAAATGTTTAAAAAAAAAGACGTTTACAGAGTATGCCAAACTATGAAGTAACTTTGCCTAAAAAAAACTAGAACTTCTGATGAGTGTAATTGTTACGTGTGCATAACAGCTCGCTCTACGATATCATCATCAAAAGTAAAAAAAGGTAAAGGAAACATACTGAATGTTTCCATTTGTATTGATGAATCGAACGGTCTTGATGGCACAAAAAAGAATCTGGTCAGAGAAACCGAAAAAAGTATAAAGGATTCAAGGAGTTCATTTGAAATTTGCAAAACTTGCTTTCAGAAAGTAGGTAAAGGTATATATCATGCATGCGCTACTGCTTCTACATCTGATAGTGCTGCTGGTAAAAATGTAATGAAAATAGTACAGCAACTACCTGAACGACAACAAAATCAAATTGCGAGTTCTATTTTAAAGCGGAAACGGTCAAGCCGTGATAAAAATAATGAAAAAATAACTTTAAATACTTTTAGCTCCAAAGTTAGAGTAACTGTGAATCCAAAACCGAGTAAGGAAGTTTTTTTACTGCTGAAAGTTTGGACAATTATCAAGTGAACACTGATTCTACATGCAATCAAATGAAAAAAATTACAAATTTTTTAAGGAGTGGCGCAGGGAGAAACTCCGTTCCTACATCCTACGAGAAACACATATCTCAAAAATTTAAAACGTTAGAGGACATTTACAAGGATAATATTTTTCAGTTCGACACTGCAAATGATAAAAAAGAAAATAGGCCTGTCATTTGGGCAGATGCTGAAGAGCTACTCGACTCAGTCATAGACAAGCGAAACCAGATTGGTATTCCCAAGATAAAAGTAATGGCAGACGGAGGGCAAGGTTTTTTTAAAACTTGTATGTCAATTTTGACAGAAGATTATGCCGCAGATAATGATTGTAATGAAGCAAGTACTAGTAAGAAAGCTAAGTTAACCAGTGTTAATAGACTTATTTTGCTGTGTGCAGTTCCTCTAATAAAAGAAACTTATGAAAATCTTGAACTTTTAGTTTCATTAACTCAACTTAACAATATACCGTTCAGATTCGTTTCAAATTTTAAAGTTTTACTGCTGGCCACTGGTCAGCAAACTGCATCATCAACTTATCCTTGCCCTTATTGTTTCGTTACATTACACGAGTTACGTAACTTACAAAAAGAGACAGATACAAGTTCTGAAGGGGTCGATGATGACTCTGTGAAATTGAAAACTTATGGAGATTTGAAGAAAGATTATGAAAAATTCGAATCCTTACGCAAGGATAAAAAAGAGGGCTAAGGAATGTCATAGCACAGTCAATCGTCCTCTCTTTGAAGAGAACGATGATGTTTATGTGATTTAAAAATGTGTAATCCCCGAACTACATATTCTGCAGGGATTTGTCAATCATCTGTTTTGGGATGGGCTAGTTTTACTTTTAGGAGAAGAGAAAGCTAAACTTTGGCCAACAAAGTTGGGTTTAATTTAAAAAAATTATCGAGGCAGAGTTTTTGAAGGCAATGCTTGCCGACGACTACTGAAGGAAGCAGATAAACTTCGAGCACCTGATATTTCTGGGGAAGTCGAAAATAGTCAAATAGAGCCTTTCATCTTTGCTTTTACAGAAATGAACAATGTCGTTGAGTCTTGTTTTTCCACAACAAATTCCGGAGTTGATTTGGATCAAAATTTGATTGCATTGTCGGAAGCTTTTAAGAGCACTGGAGTGTCTGAATTGTTAAAAATCCATGTACTTCTGAAGAACTTAAAAGACTGCCTTGCATATTTGGACATTGATGATGGGCTAGGATTATGGTCTGAGCAGGCTGGTGAATCAGTGCACAGAAAATTTTTGAAACTTTGGGAAAGGAACAAAAGCAACTCTATTCAGGATCCTACTTATATAACAAAACTAAAAAAGGCTGTCGTTCGATTTTCTTCAGGAAATGTATAAAGAAATATAATTTTTTTCGTTGATAATAACTTTCTGAACAAAATTACAAGTTGTGGAAAAGTACGTATTATCAATATAATACACTTACACATCCAATGCACCAGCCTAAATATGACTTCTTATTTAAATTATATATTTATATATATATATATATATATATATATATATATATATATATATATATATATATATATATATACCATTCCATTTATTTGATAACCAGGTCTATATGTATATACACAATATATCATACTTATATATAATATAAATGATATCTACATATTTTGTATATCCTCGTTGATTATATAATGAAGTTCCATGCATTCTTAAGGTACAACTCATTCGCTTACATCAATAATTTAGCTAAAATACGTAAATTGACGATATCTCGAAAACAGGAGCCGATCGGATTTCGATTCTAACGGATTTGAGATGTACATTCATGCCCGAATACCACCCCGCAACTCGATTTTATCGTCATTTTGGTCAAACCTATCGCTCCTTCCTGCCCACCGTGAAAAAATGAAGGGTCTGCGTGGCTCAGTTGGTTAAGGTGATGTTAAACCCCGTGTTACTGGTAAATACGGGGATCCACTATTTTCATTCATTTTTAAATTTAAAAAAAATATCTCTCTGAAAAGTTGTTCTTTTTGATTGGAATAACAACTTTCCATAGAGATATTTACTCAAAATTGAAAATGAAATGAGAAAAGTGGATCCTCGTATTTGTCGGTGACTGGTGGCTTTAGCATCACCTTAAGGCGTACGTCTTTCCAATGAAAATTGATGTTTTTTCAAAACTGTCTTTGCACATGGGAATGCAAGTATAGCATTTGAAAAAAATGATGTAGTTTCTGACACCTGTACCACACATAACTGTGAACTCCAAATTTTCAAAAACATAATTATAAAGAAAAATAAAATTATATTGAATTTTCATTGTAAAAATAACCTAAAAAGACCACATTTTTAACTGTATTCATGGACAACACTTTCTTAATAAATTTTTTTTTGAAAAATCAGAGTTCATGGTTGTAATGTGAATAAGTTAAATAAGATATCCTTAAAGTTTCAGATTGATTCATTGTAATACTATGCTCATAAGACTTGTTGAACATGGAAAAACCATAAATGAAGATAACCGCACTTTTGTAAAAATAATAAATAATTTTCTGATGATTTTAAAACAATTTTTCTATCGGAGAATATCCATCAAAAAGATTTTTCAATAATTTCTTTGTTTTCTGAAGTTTGACGGCATAGTATAGGGTAGATTTGGGGACGGGTTAAGATTCGGTTAATTTCGGAACAGGATGGATTGTGCGCATTACAGGTCGGAGGAAAAATACGTATTAATAATTATTAAGTTCATTAAAATGATTTTTATGGCCAACATTACCAATACAAAATCGTTTTCTGTTATAAAAGTGTACATAGTATCAGAAATTGAAATAAAAAAATTGATTCTTTCGTCAAATTTTACTATAGAACCAGCTTAATCCAGAGGGGTTTTCAAGCTTATTTTTGTATCTTTGGCGAACAATAAACATGGTCTGGTTACTATTTATTTTTAGTAGCGTTCGGGTGGCATTGACCACTTTATTTTATGATAAGAAAATACAGCTCTTATCTTGAGCCTGATGTGGGTCTTTACAGTTGGTACATTTAGGGCTATTCTTGCAGTCATTGGAATTATAGTTGTGATATTCACCGCAATTTACGCATCTGGTTTTATTTTTGCAAAAGCTGGTGCCATGGCCATATATTTGACAATTGTAATACCTGATGACAGTAGGCATTAAGTGATCGACTTTCTGAAATATTCCAAAGATTGATACAAATTTAGAGAGTTCCTCTTTCACATAGATTTTGAGTTTGAGCGAGTCTATTATTTCGGCAGGTCCTTCTGTTAGGGTTACTGATTAGGTCATACGTTCAATTTTTACAACGTTTTCTTTGCTTTCATCATCTAAACTCTTCTTTATATCTTCGATAGTAGCGGTGGTTCCCACGTTATGTATGATTCCTGTCTTGTAAATTTCCTTGTCATAGATGAATTTTCGAAAGTTTGTTTGGTGCAATATTTTTTACGTTATTTTCAACGAACTTGTTAATTTTTAGGTATGAATTGAAGGTTAAACAATATCTTTTGGGTCTAACAGGGCATACATTTGTTAGTTTAATCCCAGCCTTATTGATTTTCAATCCGATGTCAGTGGTACGGGTGTTGCCTAGGTTATGGTCGTCTCTTGAATCATACGCATACGTAAGGGGCCTCTGATTCTTCGCTATAGCGGTTAGATTTTTGTCTACCGTATAATTCATAACAATTACCTGCATCCTGAGTGTTTAATATATCTGGAGGGGTTACCTTAGGGATACTTTGTATGGTTGATGAGTAGGGATGAGTTGATGGTCCGGCACCGGCTTATAAAGTTTCATTCTGGGGTTGTTTATGAGTAACAGCATCCACAACCATGTCCTCGTCTCTTTATCGTACTATGGTAATTTTTTTTATAGGTTATGTGAGTGAAAGGGTATGCGGAGGTTAGCGTTACAAAAATGGCCCCATACTGCTAGTTTAATTGACCAAGGAGCAATCCATAGAAAATGTGTGTAATTAGATTTATAAGGTTGTATAATAGAAAATCAGCCTATGCTTGCAAGCTTATGGCCATAATATAAATATGATTTATGACTATGCGCGTAGTTATTTATTTTAGTTTTCTCGTTACTGAGTTTCTATACTGATTTTTCAGTAATTTGTTGAAAATTTCTGGTTGTGCTTATGATTTTAGGTCGAATTAATAATTCACAAAGGTAGTTGAATGGTGCTTGATGCTATGTTTGTAGATATCAGTGAGTTTTATGCTAAGTACAAAATAAGTATAGTAATTAAAGTGCAATATAAATGTGGACTGATACATGTGTGATTATTTATCCAAGTGTCTGTACTTTAACTACCATCTATGCTAAATAGTCTCAAGGAGAAAAACAGTTAAATCTATTTTTTTTATTTGGGGTTTATCCACCTGCAGCCTCTTGGCCCAGCAAGTGTCTCATACCTATTTTTTTTCTCTTTGTACCTATTTTCTCCATATCTTCGTGTTTTCCTACCTAATCAGTTCCCGCATTCGCTCTTAAAATATTTCTGTACACTGGGGAAAACCTGTATCAGGAGAAAAACCGCTCCGGGATGGTCGGTGTACTTGGAATTTTCGAATCCGAAAATTCCACACCTCCCGCTCACTTTATTGAGTGTGAAACATTACCTAAGCGATCGGACGTAGTTGTATTGGCCACGGGGTTCTTTGGCGGTCACCCATCCAAGTTCTAGGCGCGGCCAACGCTGCTTAACCCATTAAGGACGACAAATATAGATTTTTTTGTTGATTTTCGAGCTTCATTCTTAACAAGAAAAAAAAAATAATATTGACTCCAAAATCACTTATTCCACTATTTTTGGGTACGCTCTTTCGATTAGTGAGGTTTAACTTGCATTTTGATGGCTCCAAAAACCAACATGGCGGATTTAAAATAAAAAATTACTGAAAAATTGAAACTTTTTTTTGCATGATTTTTTTTCGCGTTGAAAAAATAATAGACATGATTCCGGATTTCAACCAAAAGTGCACAAAATAGTTTAACTTGATGAGCGAATTTTTTTTTCGGTTCCAAATTATTCTAACCTCTCTAAAATGACATTATGTTCACGGAAAGAACATAGAATGATAAAAATATGTGAACCATTGATATAACGTACATTACTAGCTTTATATAGTTTCGCTATCAGATTTTCAAAATTCAAAATGACGGATCCAATGTGGCTGTCGAAAGTTAAATAAAAAGCTTAGATTTTGATGAAAATCGGTGTACAGGGATCTTCTATCAGGAAGCTTAGTGTTTTCGTTCGTTAGCCATTACTTATGAACGTTATCTAACTCTACCCACGTGGAGGTGGACGAGAAAGAGTCTCTTTTATATTTTTTTTGTTATTTTTTATCTAAAATTTATTTGGGTTTTTTTATTTTTTTCATTTAATTCCATTCATTTTGTTTACTCTTTTCCATTCATCTCATCATTTAATTTTTCAAATCACTTCCATGAAATATTATGAGATAGTCCTTACAGTAATATAAATCACAGGTATTACAATACTTATACGTTTGAATCACACATTTTTGACAAGAACATTTATTCTGGGAGGTTTTACGACAATATACGTGCGATTTTTGATAACGGTTTTTTCCAACATCACAATAATGCCTTGCGAGACTCAAAGCAAAGTCTTTCGATGATTTTGATGATGCAAATAATGATATATAACCCTTAATTTTTTTTAATCAATAGAACCTTATACGTTTGAAAAACGCGATCGATTGGCCAGAATACCTAATATAGTTAGCTATCTAAAAGATTATATAAAAGAGTAGGATAAACTTGAAAATTTCTTGTAAATTAAGGGTTATATACTATTATTTGCATTATCAAAATCATTTGAATAAACAACATTTAATTTGCAAAAAATTGCCATTGCCACAACAATGGGCCTTGATACCTAGCCAAAAGTTGCATTACTAACATTTGCAAATAATTATCTTATTTGATGTATAGCAGCATTAATTTTAGCGTATTATTGAAAAATTCTTGACTTATTATTTTCAATATTTTATTGTGTAGGAGAGACAGGGGCTAAAAGTAACATGTTTTAAAAAAGAAGCTATACTTTTGAAGCAGATATTATTTTTATATATTATTGTTTGTGAGCGTGTAGTGTCGTTTATTTAGCTAATATTCAAGCAAGGAATATTTGAAAATTGTATGTTAAGATTTACCCCTGTTACTTTCAACCCCTATCTATCTATTTGAAGACTTTAGGATTCTCTAAACTTATTATTGAACAAACAAATTTTAAAAAACGCTATTTAAATACAATAAGAATTAATTTTTAAAAGACTATATATTACCTTTTAGCAAGTAAAATAAGCGAGTTTAATAGAATATAAATAATATGTAAAAAAAATTATCATTGAACAATTTTATTTTCATACAAAGTCAATGTACATAGTTAAACATTACAAATTATACGGGGAATTTATGTAAATGAAAATTTTAAGATATTTAATTTTCAATTAGAGGTGGTTAAAAATTAAGTAACGTTATTTTTGTCAATTTTAGCCTTGCCCCCTCTCCCATTTAACGCATTTTCGCTGATTTTCCCATATATGCATTTACACTTAAAAAAAATTCTTAAATTTTAATAAACGTTTCCTTGAATCGTAGTCAGAAAATATTTATTTGAAAATAGTAAATATTCAATTATGTTTAGACTGGCATTCATCAATTCAATAAATATTTACTAAATTTCAATAAATATTTGTAGCCAACGTGGCGGATCTTTTCTTTCCGTGTGCGGCCCGCGGGCCGCAGGCCGCGCGACTCGCCCCTCCAACGTTTCGTAAGCGATGCAAGGCATTCAAAAAGCTACGCTACGGTACGACCGATGATTATCGCGCTTCGTGGTCGCCTACTTTTTATTATTCCCCGTTGTTTTAACATTCTATTCAACCGAATAGGAAATAATAATTTATATGGTCAAATAAAAAATAGTTTTTCTGTACATATATTATTAAGGTGATGCTAAACCGCCCACAGCAAAAATTATAAGGATCCAATTTTTTCGTGTGAATTTTAATTTTAATTTTAATTTTTAGTGAATATTTCTCTGAAATGTTATTGTCTTTATTATAAACAATAACTCTCCAGAGTGATATTTACCAAAATTAAAAATTAAACAAAAAAGGTGTTTCTCTGCATTTATCGGTAATACGAGCGTTTATCATCATTTTAATTATAGGATAGGTACTCTAAAATCGTTAGATATAATAAAATGATCAATCTCTTAGAATAATGAGAAATTAATTGACAAAAATGTCCATTCGGTTGTCTCGTTGTTATCTAATGTCACAGCTTTAGACCTAAAGAACCGAAGGAAAAATGATTTTATAATGTAATGTTCAAGTGGGTTCTCCACTGATGTAACAAATGTAACGTCGCGCTTTTTAAGCCAAAATTTTGAAGAAAATTAAAAAAAAACATATACTGGAAAATCTTTTTCATTTCCTTCAAATGACATACGAATGAGGTTTTCCATGAACGAGAGTCGATATCTCTTCGCATCTAGGTATTAGTGTGTGAAGGCGACAGTCGACCCTTGAGTATCTCGCGGCATACGTGTCTCTAACCTAAACTTTCCCATCAACTAAACACTGTAGTCATCAGTGATGTTACCAATGCAAGCGAGGGGAATAACCATTCGTAGTTTCAATAAACAAATGAAGTAAGCCGTTTTTTTTCTCGCGTATGTTGCACTAATATTCTAAACTTAACCATGTTAAAAACTTCATAAAGCCAATTAGTAACCCAGAAATAAATGTCTTGACTGAGTTTTTCATATTAGGATTGCATAATTTTACAATGTATACTTATTATGCACAAGCATATTTATTATAGAATTAGTAGCTTTTGCAAAAAATAAAATATAAGCTTTTTGTCCAATTTAAACTTAGTGAATATATACAATAATTAGCTTATTTTTACTATATACCAAGTATAAAAAAATGTAAAAATTTACTATTTATGTACGTATTACTGCGACATACTTTAATACAATTTAATTGCTATTCTACAGTGCTATTTATATTTTTATACTTTCGCTTTTAGGTTAATTCATAAACTCTCAGTAATCGATACGTTGTAATGAATATAACACAAGTTTGTAATGCAAATTATACAACTTCAAAAAACTTTTATATTACATATCGTTCTAATAAGTATCAATTTGCTAAAACACTATACACCCACATGAGGTATTTATTATTATTAATTATCATTAATATTACTAATTACATAAAGAAAAAACATAACAACTATGACAACTAATACTATTTTAGCACACAGTGAATAAAAGTAACATGCAATACATGTATAAAATACTCTGAAATTACAGTTATATTATTTCTTTATGACCCTAAAGTTATACAGGCGATTCCATCTCCTAGCAATAGGCAAAACTAGCTTAGGACCACCCCTTGTTCAGCCCACTAATTAGAGCAGATATGCAGCATGCGGTGGCTTGTCGCCAAGAAGCAGCATCTCGAACAGTATAGCGGCAGATACTTTCCGGCAAGCTTATAGATACTTTCTGGCAAGCTTATAGATACTCTCGGTCAAGCATATAGATCTCGTCGGGTTTTCGAGTCTTACCTATTTTTTAAAGTTTTCGTTCCGTGATTTGAACATACGTTTTTTAGATCAAATTTAAAAGCTCAAAACCTTGTATCTATTCGTTCTGCCAATTTTCAAACATACGTATTTACAAGCTCAAAATTCGATTTATTTTCGTGCAGTTCTAATAACTACCTAGTAATTCTATTAAAAGTTATACATATCATCATAATCAAATCTGTGCTAAAATCAAGTGTTCTTATATACTAGAAAAATCCTGCTTTACTAACTATTTTACCTTATTTTAATAAATATCAATTTAAGTATTTCTAAATTTTCAACTTCAACAATACGAATTATCAGTACGAGAACCAGAAACCAAAGTAAGTAAAATCTGCACACTATTACCGCGTATCCTTTCTTTTCATTTCTGCTGTTTTTTTGACGCGGCAATAAATCGTATATTTCTATTCGTTCGATAAAATTACTAGTAGTGCCCCTCAAGTACCAAAATCTGGGGTTAACACCCGTTCATATTTGAGACATTTTTCTCGTTAAGTATAAGTCCGCAAATCACTCAAGCCCTAGCTATTGAGCGTTCGCACTTAGGCTAAAAAGGGAGTGTAAAAAAGGGAGAAAACCCCTTAAAACATCCTAGCCGACGTAACACACATCTTTTCACGTTGTGCAAAAACATTAAAGCCTCGGTAATTGGTTTGTTATGATTATAAAAGGCAAGAAACATATTTTAAGAATTTTAAGAGGCTACTATAAGATATTTTAAAGAAGTTTAAATTCTCAAAATTGTTAATAAATCTTAATTTTATCTAATAATTTCTATGTACGATTAAAAGTGAACATTGTATATTTTCAAATATGGAATTCATTAAAAATATTTAGGGCCCCCGAAGACAATCACTTACGTGGCTTTACCTGCAGTTTTAAAAAAGATCTATAAAAATTAGTTCTAAGAGAAACTTTGCAATTAGAAAAATAAATATTTTAGAAAAAGGCGTTTACAGTTTCAAGCTTACCCGCTTGGTAGGCTGTCTGATGTAAATTGTTTTAAAGACCTGACTATGACTTTGTTAAACTTTGAAATTGTAAAAAAAATTTTGAGAAAAAACGAGTGATGAATCTCCTTAATCCGTTAAGGGGATGTTGGAGCTATTCTGATTGGTGGAAATTAGACTTAATCTCCAAAACTTGCATCACAAAAATGAAAATTTGTAGGTATTTGTAGCACAAAAATGTCGTTGTCCATTATTCTTTACATAATAACAAATGATTATCAAGATCGCTATGTACGATTTTTTATGAAATATCGACGTACGAGTATAACGAAAAGTACGATGCGAGGTGAAGCCGTCGATGAGGTTAAGAAACGGTAAGATGACCGTCATTTGAACCGTTTTCTATTGATCAATCATAATAATATTTCATAATAAAAAACTTTTGAAGCTATTAATAAACAAAAACGCTGTTGTCCACTATTCTTTACACAATAACAAATCATTATCACCATCGATTTTGATGTTACTATGTAAATTTTAGACGTATAACGAAATTATAAAGTTCGCTCCAACCTCCCCTTAAGTCCAGAATTACGTTTTTATCCGACCTTGTTTCGAATAATATGATATGAATAATCTGTAGTAAACATTAAGATATAAAAACTTATTAAATGTTTAGAACATAATAAGAACATATTTTTCTAGCTGGAAAACTAAATTTTACAACTACTTTACGAATCGATAAGATTTATAAGGTAAAATCAAATCAAATAGAAGTGGGTAGTATACTTTTCACTCGAACTGAAGTTAAATATAAGTAATATAAACACGTAACGTAAAATGTAGCCATAGCAGCACGTATAAATAATCACCGTATTTAGTTTATACTAACCTTACTTGAGTTTTATGTGGTATAGAAAAGAAAAAATATGAAAGGTTTCAAATATGCATGGTTGTTGTTTTTCATTCGAATAAAGTATGAAAAGTAAAGAAACTGATAATTTCGTGATAATCAACCAAGTATGTATGTATACTCGATGTTAAAAATATCTAGTCGAATTTATTTGAATATTTTGAATTGCTGGAACTTCATTGGATCGAACGCTGCTTTCCGCTAATATACCCGCTAACCTTATTAGAGCATTCCAAAAAAATCAAACTAATTCGACCAGATATTTCTAGCGTCGAGTGTACATCACATACATATACATGTATACGTAATCAATTTTAACGTTTTGTATAATTATTTGTAAAGCATGGCTTCCCTAAAATATGTTAAATGTAAATAAGTTATACTATTTGTGTTAAAAGATAATTTATTACATAAAGGTAATAATAATTCACTGTACATAGTACTTTTTTATTTTTTAGTGAATATGGAAAAAATCTGAACTGAAAAGTATAATATAAAAGAGCTTCATTTTCTGAGTTTTTGCATTTTTTATTATCTTTCTATATTGTATCTTAAAGTGACTTGTTATTTATTATAATTGTTATTATAAAATAATTTATTTTTAGTTAATCAACTTTTATTGGAAATAAACTAGTTATTGATTCTATTGAATAAGTGTTTATACTGACTTGCTTGATTTAAGAATTGTATTATTTGAATAATGTACGTTTAATCAAACAAATAGATACTAAGAGTTAAATTGAAATTATAATATTTATTATTTAAACTTTATTATTTTATTAACAATTAATTTATTTTAATCTAATAACCGTAATAATTTAATCGTTCTAATTTCGCGCGCGAATACTTAAGTCGCTGACCAGTTTCGGCGCTGCTTGGATACGTAGTGTGGCATTGCTTGCGGCAGTTTTTCTTCCAGCATGAGTTTACGTATATATGTTATATGTACAAGCCGGCGAAAGTTTGACAGCTTGGAGTGTAACGACGTAGACGATTACGTTTTAGTTCTAGTGTAGTACGCCGGGACCTAATCAACCTTAGTTAAATCGATTATCCCGTGCTGTGTTTCGTATATGCAATATGTATATCGAACAGTAGTGTGCTAGCACGTAGAGTTCTCAGGAGTAGTATATATACGCGCCATAGTACATAGTATATATGGGGGGTGTGTAAACAATTAATTAATGTGACATTAATAGTTTTTTAATTGTTTGTTTACATAAATATTCAATTAAAAACCGTAAAAATTAAAGTAATTATCCGCCGACACATAATAATATTAATTGTATTTATTGGAAGATAAACAATAAAATGTTTTTATTGTTTATTTACGTAAACATAACGCGCATCTCAATCCGCAATGTTGGAGTAGCGAGACGGCTACTCTATATATGTAAGCCAGGCGTCAATCGGCGCTCCCCTCTACCTAGGACCGACTGCTGTAGCGAGACGAGATTCTTGAGTGTAGGTGGGAGCAGCGAGAAAAACGAAGAGAGAGAGAGAGAGCATAGTGTGCGCGGGACACCCCTCTGTCCGAGGGACCGCACGACCTCCATCACCGGCACAGGCACCGATTAGAAAGTGCAGACTCCAGGCGCTCCGGCAAAATGGTCATAACTTGAAGAAATTTTAATATTTTTTAATAACAAAAATTGTTTTTTAAAGCTAAAATATAGTACATTATGTTCTCAAAATTTCGTTTACCGCAATCATTTCCTTCCCTTTCAAAAAAATCGCTGAAAAAACGCTTTTTTTTTCGGCTTCTAAAGTAGACTCCCCCCTTTAGAAAGCGTCCCATCTGCTCCCTCCACGTCTATTTTCATAGTGTCCGACGTCCCTGGGTTATGCTGGGGTGTCGGAGTGTCTCCCAGCGGTTCATTCATACCTTCGTCGGTTGCCCTGTCTAGGTACCGTTTCTTTTGTCGTAGGACCGTCTCGGCGACTTTTGCTGTGGCGGCACACTTATTCTCGGCGGATTGCATTTCGCCCACGATGTTCTCAGGCGTGAATTGTCCGACCGAGCCTAGAAGAGCTGTTCTTTCTTCGTTCCACTTTTTGCAGACAAAAAACGTGTGAAACGCATTGTCGCAATCAGTGGAACAGAAGATGCAACTCGGGCTCTGAACCTTCCCCATACAATTGAGGTATGTGCAGAAGTACCATGGTCACTCAGGAATTGGGTCAGGTAGTAATTTACCTCCCTATGGTCTCTGTTAATCCAAGGGGCCAGATGGTCTATCAGTCTCACTTGTTATAAGTGAGAGTTGCGGGGTAAGGAAAAGGGAGGAGGAGAGGGGAGTTGCTCCGCTCAATCCGTCCGTACGTTTTGACTTCCCCGTGCTCTTGACGCGCGTTCGTCAAGACCCGTGATTAACGGAGAGATACTGCCGTCTTAATAAGACTTCCGTGGGAGCTAAGCCCGCCAGAAAGTCTGTTCGACGCGACAGTACCCGGGTTAATCACTACGGGGAAAGTGTGGCGTTTACCGAGCACCACAGGTTGACTACCTCAGGGAGATTACTCTCAACCGAGGAGGTCCGGCCAGTGTGGTGCGTCGTGGCCGACTGATAAAGAGGCATGCGCTCTCTAGGAGCCTGTCCCTGCGTAGCCACAACTGAACTTCCAGGAGTTAAATTAATAACTCCCGGCTCCAGGTTGTGGGATACGAGGAGAAAACGCTGCTAAAAGACGCTATCGGCTCTCGTTAGAGAACGACGTCTTTAAGCAGCTCTCCTGTCAGGGACTGCGTTCATCTGCCCCCGATCTCTTGACGCGCGTTCGTCAAGAGCCGTGATTAACTGAGGGATACTGCCCTCCTAATAAGGCTTCCTTGGGAGCTAAGCCCGCCAGAAAGCCCGTTCAGCACGACAATACCCGGGTTAACCACCACGGGGCGAGTAGGCACTTACCGTGCACCGCACACTATTGTGTGAATGGGTAGTAAAGGATCAGAATAGGTAATTTTTTAGTTAGTTTACAATTACTTATTGTTAGACACCCTTTTATCTGCTTGAAAGCTTCAAAAAGTTCAAATCTATCATAAACATTGGGTTATCTTCTAGATGTTTGTAATTTTTTACACAAATTAATATATACATTTATATTTTTAAGTTGAATTGTATATTATATATTAAAAAGAAAGCTGTCATATACTATTCACACAGTGCTAAAAGTTACGTAAAGAGCACTTTAAAGTTGTGCGAAAATATTTTTAAACATGCTTTAAAAGGTTCTAGGAAGCTTCTTTAGATATTAATGAAAGCTTTAAACCTATTATAAAAATAATTTAATTTAAAAGTTTTATTACTAACATATTTGAAAATCAGTTGCATGACAATTTTTATAATTGAAGATCCTACAATTATTAAAATATTAAATAAAAAATTTCAACGCTGGTTTCCAATATTCTTGCATAAAGTTGTCGCAACCTTTATCAAAATGTTGATGCATGCAGCTTTAAATAAATATTATAACATACCACTGCTTTCTCTTAGTTTCTTACATTCCACGTACATGTAGTATGAATGAGGTAGTAATGTTAATAACTGAATTTTTTCATTGATTGTTTTTGTACTTATATATTTAGTTTGCAAATAAGTTATTATATCCTTGAGTGCGGAACTATCCTGTAGAATATTTTCTGTCACTGAATCTTCAAATAGTGTCATTTTTACATCATAAACTTTCGAAACTTTTTCAGTTAATTTGGGTAGGATATCAAGAACCAACTTTTCAGCCTCTCGTGTCAAACGTTGTTTTGATCATTTCTGTCACTTTAAAGGAGGTATGTTGATATCCTTACAAATATTGTTTAGCATTTCTAACTCCTGACTTGAACTTTGATACAATGATGCAGTAGTATTAGTGTTTGATTCGCTAACTTGAGATAAAACACTACTTGGTTGAGATTGAGACTGATCCTCTTGCTTATTTTTGCATTCACTGTCTTCAACAGGTAAATCTTCATTCTGTACTAAAACATCAGATTCACTTTTAGACAAAATTGATTTGATGAAGACTTCACAAGTTTTGCAAAGCTTGTTTCCCGGAATTAACTTTTGTTTTGTAAATTTATAAAAAAGTTCTGCAGTTTCTATACTTATTATTCTTAGATCCGTTGTTAAATTTTTCTTATGTTTGCATAAAGGATCGCAGCATTTGTATTGGTATGTTGAATAATAATCTAAATATTTACACTTATGAAAGTCACAGATAAATCCAACTGATGTATTTATAAAACCATTTACTCTATACTGTAGCAAATGACGATCCTCTGCATTTAAATCAACAAGATTATATAAAGCCTTTTTTGTTGAAAAAGTTGTTGCGTGACACTCAGTTTGAGAAACAATACCTACTATACAATTATCCATTATTGATATTCTAATTTTCACGGAATGCTATGACATTTATTGTATAAACAATATTACATGCAGTAAACTTTTTACATGTTTACATATAGTGCACTGAACTAAGGTTAGAAATATACTATAATGCTTATTCCTTGTTAAGGCCTTTACATACTAAAAAAGTTATACGAACAAGAACAGGAACAGATATTAAGAAACAGTGACAGCTTAAGGATTGGATTATATATAGCTCTTATAAGAGCTGTTTCTCGTACATATTATAAATATACTCTAACATTAAAGCTGTCACTGTTCCTTAATATCTGTTCCTGCTCCTGTCCCTGTAACTTTTTCTTTTAGTCTGAAGGATTTAGGATTTCCTGTAGCATAGAGATGAACCCCGGTGTAAAGGTGAAGTTACAGTACGGTCAGTAAGCACGCATAATCAGAGGCAGCCAATCAAAGCGTGCTGACGCGGTGGGGCAATTAAGCAGACATTTTTAGCAGACGTACGCGTTTATGTGAATGCATTTATATTTGTACTTCCGTTGCTTGATTAATTAATAATATAATAATAATCTTATAATAATTAATAAATATAAGTGGACGTAATGAATGTTTTATGATTTCATACAAATTAGATGCCTTTTAAACGTTCCTGCATGAAAAATACAAACAATGTGCCTGCGTGCGTGCGTACGCCTTCGTGAGTGCGTGTGTGCGCGTATGTTAATACCGATATATATTAGAAAATGGGTATTTTGATAACGTTACAGCTCGTGAATGAGAGTTGTCCCAAAAGTGAAAATTTTTGGACGTTTTTAGCATAATAAGAGCTATCTTTTCCGGTAAGTTTCGCGAAATTTCAAGTTCCGAGAAAAAAGTTACAGGGCTACCAACTTAGCGAATTTCTAAAATAACGTTACCTTCAAACAGCTGTAGCTCTGGCCACACTTGACCTTTTTGAAATTTTCAAAAAAGAAATTGAAGACTATTTCAAGATGAAAAACATGAGTTTTGATTTGATCAAAATTACGGTAGAAATGGCAGAGGATCAAACATAACCTAAAAATTGAGAAAGTGCGCATGCGCCAATGAGTTTATAAAGGTAATCCCTTTCATATTTTTGGACCAGAAATATTTTTTGCTAAAAGTACTCTAAAAGACGAAAACATTCCTTCTTGAATCGTTCAAAATGGTTTAGATGAATGATCTGTACAATTTTTTAAAAATGGCTCATTTTCAGCTAATTTTGAACATTAAAAAAATTCTAGGGGGTGCCACAGTGCATAAAAGGAGCTGAAATTTTTTTCGGGGTCTTTTTTCAATATGTACAATCATATAAAAAATTGGCGTAAATTTTCGTGATCCACGTGCGCATCGATTTTTAAAAAAGTAATGGATCTGCTCATATATATATATTAGGGTGGAGCGAAAATTTTCTAATAAACTTTTTTAGCTTGGACCCCCCTGAAAAGTTTGTATTGGATGTTTAGAATATAACCCAATTTTTTCAGATTTTTTCGAGATGGTTTTAGGTTAGGATCTAGCTGTCAAAGGTAAAAAATTGCACTCAATCCTGGAAATCTTATAAAAAAAGACACCGTATTAGTTCACTTATTAGTATTAACTGTTTTAAGGGGTCGCTGATTACGAATCTGGCCTCAGGTTTCCGAAATTCAATACGGCGGATTCAATATGGCGCATAGGAGCACCGCAAAATTCACAGACTCATCATTTTTGGCTAAAATTACTTACGTAGGGGTTTTCGGGGTCGCTGATTACGAATCTGGCCTCAGGTTTACGAAATTCAAGATGGCGGATTCAATATGGCGAATAGAGCACCGCAAAATTCACAGACTCATCATTTTTGGCTAAAATAACTTACATATGGGTTTTCGGGGTCGCTGATTACGATGTTACACCTCACACGCTCCGTAGCGTATGAGCATATTTTTTATTACTGTTTATTTATTTATAAAAAACTAAAGTCTTACGACTATTATTCTACAGTTTATGCGCGATTATTGCGCCCTCACTCTTCCCGCCATTGCTCCGGGCCAGAGGCGAAAAGTCAGCAGCAGCAGACCAACAGCAGCGCCACCAGGCCGCAGCGGCGGCAAGAAGAGGCGTAGCGGCAGCGAGCGGCGCAGGCGCAGCGTGCGTGATTTATCTGAGTATGCTGCGCGCAGTCTCTAGACCCCTCGGTAAAACACCTGAAAGTTGGAACTTTCCCGAAGCCAATTTCTTACAGGACGCGGCATGCGCCCGGACTCATCAACAAAAGAAGAGTTCAGACGTATATAAAAAAAAAAATAAGAAAATAGACATAAAAGAGATTGATTTGTAAAGATATATCGTTACTATGTAGATTTTAGAATAGGGCTCCTAGTCCTATTCTGACAGCGAAAAAAATGTAAAATAGTTCACTTTAAAATAAAAGTATGTACTTTGTAACGGGATGTAGATAATAGGTTATGTTCTGTTAGGAACACATACGTACGTTTATAGAATAATTTGTTATTACTATTTCCTATATTATAAAATGCTTTGACATTAATATTGATCTTCAATTGTACCGTTTTTTCGCTGTACTTTTATTGTGTGTCAAGTAAAATTACAGTAAGGTAAAAGCACCAGTACTGGGACACTTTTGGGATAGCCCTTTGGAACAGACGCAAATTATGAGATCCGATGGCAAAATTGAAAAAAAAAAGTGTAGTACTATCGTGTAGTCCGGGAAATTTCCTTTCGATTGAAAAAAGAGATTGTATTTTAAGTCTTTCCTATGATAATAAATGATAGTTTTAATAAAAGAGGTGCCGGCTGCAGTAGTGGGAATGATGTTTTGAGTTGACCGTAGTACTGGGACAGGCACTTGGCACCAATAGTGGGACAACTATTAAATGTTATTTTTCGTTAGTATTTTATTAACAATCACATAGAAGCTTATTTTTTCGCTTTATTTGACAATACTAATCGATCTACATACTTTTACAGTTAATTTAAACCGTTAAATTAAAAATTTCAAAAAGTGATAAACACGGACGCGTAACCTTACTTTTTGAGGTTAGAATTACAAGTCAAATGAAGAAACTTATGAACTTGAAAATTTGAGTTTTTCCAAGATATATTTGATTTGACATTATTATTTGTTATTTAAAAAATTATTTAGTATGTCTAATGTCGGTTTAATTGCTAAATATTATTATAATTCGTGTATTTTTTAGTATCCCAGTGCTGGTCCCCACTGAAAAATATGGGAGGTATACTTGGACACTTAGTTTTAAAGAAAATAATTATTATTTTCACTAAAGACAACGCTAATTATATTCATTAGTGTGTTATCTATCAATAAAAAACATTACTTTAGAGCTGGTAGAGCAAAATATATCTTTTAGACCCAAAATTCAATCCTCGTGAATCAGTCAAATCTGCACGATTCGGGACCGCCTTCCTTTATCCTCAAAACACATTTTTGAAAAAGCTTCATAATATAATTTCGGCTTTAAATTTGGTGCAATAAAAGGTTTATTTGAATAATTGATACCCTAGACAATAAATAAAAATTCTTCCTGTAACGATTTATGGCTCTACTTTTTACGAAAACATGAATCTTTCGTCTGTGTCCCACTATAGGTCCCGATTTTTGGTTTGTCCCGGTATTGGTGCTTTTACCTTATTTCGGTAATATGTATGTAATTGTAGTAACAATTATGAATAGGGAAAATTTATAGGCTTATCATTTTTTGCTAAATTAACTTACGTACAACCTTAAGCTTAAAACTGTTAATATTTTATATAAAAGAGTAAGTTGTAAAATCAAATGGAAACAAGCTAAATAAATACACTCACATTAAAATCCAACATATTCTGGTACATATAAGGTAGAAGGGTTTTAGCGTTATCCTTTAATACCCTAAAATTTCGCTTTACATAGACAGCAAATATTTTCCAAAAAAAAAAATATTCCTATCTACTCGCCCTAATTGAATATTATAGCGTATAATTGTAAAATATTTTTCTTTATACTCGCGGCACGTGAGGTTGTATGTAGTGGTTCGGGTTTGGATCTTATCCCCGCTTCCCTCATTTTATTTTGATGTGCAGATGCGTTCTCTGATAATTTATTCTCTTACTAAAGCTCACCGCACTTAAGTTACTTGGATTTAGGAGACAATTTTCGGATTTCATCCCCATCTCTTTTGCCTACCACTAATGTGCCGACGTATTCCATAAAAAATTTGAAAATTTATTGTATTGTTAAAATCAGCAGTGCATGTTCTAATTAAGATTGAGGATTTTGTGTGGTAAAGAATGACATTTATCGGTATGTCCTATATTTTTGTATAAAGAGACCTTTAGGTCAAGAGTATTTATTATTGAATTTGTTTATCTTCCAAAAATTACTTGAAATTAGTCTTTATTAGTAAAAATTAACGTAACTTGTACGGTAATAAAAATAAAAAAAACATAAGAAACTCTAGTGAAATGTAAGAAAATGTAGAATACTGTTCTATATCGGACGTTTTCCATATTTTATTATAGTTTGCTACATTTTCTAGTTTGGTTATGCTTTTTTGACTTTAATATACATTCATTAATGTTATAAATATATTTTATTATATTTGCTTGTATTTTCTTACAGTTCTTTGCTTTCGTTGATATACGTTGTTATATTTTCGTATAAAATTAGTTATTTAAATAAATTGTAGTAATAGAATATATCAAAAAGTGATAAGATGTAGTAAAATTTGAAGGATAATGTATATAAAAAAGAAGACAAATTACAACAACAAATAATAAGATGTAAAATAACAGTTATTATTGTAAAAAGTGACGGGACTCTGGCGCGAACTTATTATGTCTTACATTTCGTTGTATTATATTACATTTTCTTACGTTTATTTACATTTAAAATTTTTTACTAGGGTATCTAAAAATAAAAACAGAACAAGAAAAACTGTTTATGTTTCTACTTTCTTGTGCTTTATATATCTATTGAAAATGTCGAAGCCCTCAATGTTAAATTCATCTGTTACCATGGTAAACATTTTTTATCTAAACAATATTGTTTACCCAAGTTAATCGGTAAGATAATTGATTAAAGTATAACAATTTTCGATCGAAAGTGTTTTTGGAAAGACAATTTAATATTATTGTTTATATTTTATAATATATAACTTATCAATGATATATTATTTACTTATTATTGTATCTTAAGTAATAAAAGATTCCCCGTCTTCTATGATTAATATGAGTAGTACGGCCTACTACGGTCAAGTACTTAATTATCGATATAAAATATTGCTTCAAGACCAACATTAATATTAGGAATCTATTAAGGGAAGTCTGTCGCCTTTGAATTATAGATTTCATAAACTAGGACATACGGTCAGGTATGTAATTGTCTATAATACATATTTTGTTACGTTGCATTAAAGTCAAATTTTAATTACTTAAAATTCATATTTATAAAAGATATTATTCTTATTTCAGTTCAAATCAATAAAAATAAGTATAAATATATGGTTATTTCTCAAAATACGTTGAAATTGTTTTAACTACAAAAGCGTCAGAAAATTAAATTATTGTTTTTTACGATGAATATAATACAAAATATTGATAAAATTACAATAAGCACACATTTACGTATTACAGAAAAGACACTTTATATATTACATGTTTAATAAATTGAAATACAAACTAATACTTTTGAATAATATTAAAAAATAAATGATGACCAATTATAAAAAATAAATTTGCCCGATTTTTACTCAAAATATTTAATATTATTTGCTACTATTTATCATTATTTGTTTTTATTAAGTTTTATTAGATTATATCGATTGTTATTTATAAATATCTGTAATTATTTATTATTTTTCATAATTTAACATTTTTTTTTACTTCTGCCAGGAATTTAATTTTAGTTACTATTATTAATAGATGTACTATGCGGGTAATAACATCAAAAATAGGTTATATCGCTATCGTATATACTATATAAAGTCTAATTATTTAAACTTTTAAATACTAAATTACGCATTCATTATTATAGAAATATAACATATTTTTAATGTTATTATTCTTATGCTACATCTATTAATAGCAAGTAGAATTTAACCCTTTCAGGGGCACATTTAATGTAAAAAATCGAAGTTTTTTCATCTTAAATTGTTTATAACTAATTATATAAAGAAACATTTATAAATTTAAGCTCAGGATTTTATTCCTTAGGTATCTAGGATTATATAGAAAAATATTTGAGCGATATTGAGCTCAAACTGTCTAAGTTATACAGAAAAAACTGAACAAAAATAGGGTGCCACTATAGTGGCACCCGCCCCGCAAAGGGTTAATCAGTGCATATTTGGAAGTCTATAAATCATCAAAATTTACTAAAATTTAAACCTGTAATATAATTATGAGATTAAAAATTTATATTAAAAATAAGTAAAAACGTAATTAAGATACGTAGTAAAATTACGTAATAAAAATATGCATTTATTTTAATCTGAGTTCATTATCAGTGAAAATTATTTATCAATGAAAAATATTTTAAGTAGTATAACGCATAACTCCGTCGGTAAAATTCGAGTACGGGAGAATGGTATTCTAGTATAAAATAGTTTCCTCTCTTAAAAAAGAGATGGCCGGATGTTGTGAAGCCGTTAATAAAGCGATTTGATTGGTTAATAAACAAATATCCGGTCTGAATATAGTTACGATTTTGAACTTCTAACCTCAAGAAAATTGAGCGCTGGATTTTGCTAGTACTCGTAAAATTTGTAGTTAATCCATTTTCAATAAACATTAAACATATTAAACACAATGCAATGTTCATTTCGATTTAAGATTTAAAAAAATCAAAGCTGGCTACCACATTTTCTCTAGTAAGTAGCATTTTATTTATATCAATTTTATAGATTCTTTCCGATGTTTTAGGATTTTTTTTCTCGAATTATTTGTAGTCATATTGCGTGATGAACCAAAAGTAATAAAATATAACTTTACTTTGAGAAATTTCCATATATAGAGAAATCTATCATTATTGCATTGACTCAAATGAATATTGGCTAGTTATTCTCAATGAAAGAGTTCTAACTTTTTCTTAACCTTAACATACAATTTTCAATGATCTTTTACTAGTTTCTTTGAACTGTCTTTTTCATTCTTTCTAACGTATAGGAGACGCTTCTCTGTGTCTTACGCATTTCGGGCTATCAAAATCCCTCTTCAGGATACTGTATATGAGGAAATCTCTAGAACTTTTCACTTTTGACCTCTCAAAAAAATGAAAATTAATTTTTGGAGCACACATATGAAAAGTGGATATTCAAAAGTATTTTGAATGTAGTAATAAAAGCTTTAGTTTCTCCGACAATTATGCAAGTTCTTTATTCTTTGAAAGACAATTGTTTATAAGGATGATGGCGTTTATGTTCATATTTTCATTTTATAAATCATTTGCCTCACCATGTTGCACACAGTACCTCTAACGAGTGGCTTTAACATCTCGAAATGCGTAAGACAAGCATATGATAACCTCACTACCTTTCTATTCAGTTCATGAATTATAGATGAAATCCAATATAAATTATTTCTAGGATGATCAACGATGCACAAACAAACGACTTCAAATGTTCAATTATAAATACAGGGACTGAGTTCTCAGAAGATAAGCTACCAACTTTCGAAGAAATACTTCAACATGTCGAAAATCTACGAATTAAAAAGAAATCAAAAACTAATTTTCACCCCCCTATTTCAAATATATTGAATGAAACTGTAAATAAATTGATTTGTTTATGGGAAAAAACTAATATCCCTATAGTAAGCAAAAGACGTGCTAGGTATATGGTCGAGAAAAAATATGATGAGTTAAAAGCACTCAGAAGCCGCAATCTAAAATATCCTCATTCACAAAAAGTACAACAGGATACAGAAGACTTTAAAATTTCTATTAATAGGCTTCTTGATTTAGCTGTCTGCAAATGTACTTCATATAGTCTGTGCTCTTGCCCGAAGGAAGATGTAATTCCTGAAAATATGTACAGCTTTCTGAGTGATCAAAGACTAACTCGACAAGAGTTTATTCCACTAACGATTAATAAAATAATTAATGATCCCGCAAACTCACATGCATTGGAGCCTGTAAGAAAAAAACCCCGTACAAAAAATCATGTATTAAAAACTGTTAATAGACAAGAAGTCCAGATTGTTGATGATAATGTTGAACATGAAATGGAAGAAAATATCGAATTTATAAATAATTATAATCCTATATCTGCATCGAAACCTTATAATTTACAAACCAGAATACCTCTGTCAACATATGCTAGAGTATGCGATAGGCATAACATTTCTGACAGAGCAGCTGCAGAACTTGCATCAGCCATTTTGTTCGATTATAAACAGTACTATGAGATTGATATTCCTGATGATTGTCTTGTAATTGATAGAAGTAAAGTTCGTAGAGAGCGTAAAAAGAGTCGCAATAATATGGAGAATGAATCATTTCAAGACAGCAGTATTTGGGCTCTTTACTTTGACGGAAAAAGAGATAAGACTCTTGTGAATGAGAAAGATGTAGTATCGAACACTTATCATAGAAAAGTAGCAGTTCAAGAGCATATTTCATTAATAAAAGAGTTAGGCAATCATTACATTTCACATGTTTCCCCTAAATCAGGCCATGCTACTGCAATTTGCGATGCTATTTTTGAAAAACTATTTACGATTGACAGCCCTCTGGAAACAATGCATGCTGTAGGATGTGATGGGACGAATGTGAATACTGGTTGCAATGGTGGCATTATTACTCTGACTGAACGACGTCTTGGAAGACCTTTACAATGGATCATCTGCCTTCTCCATTTAAACGAACTTCCATTGCGGCATTTGATAGAAGAATTATATGGTTCTGCAGCTGGACCGACAACATTTTGTGGAAAAATAAATAAGCTTCTAACAGCATGCGAGACATTACCAGTAAAAAACTTCCAAACTATACACTTAGAGCTTATAGCTATTGATGCGAAAGAATTAAGTACAGATCAAAAGTACCTATGGGATGTAGCAAACGCAATTTCGAAAGGGAAATGTTCAAAAAAACTTGCAGCAAAAAGACCAGGAAATATGTCAACATATGCTAGTCTCTATCTCGATGGTTAAATACGGCAGCTCGCTTCTTGAGACTATACATTTCAAGTGAAAATCCCACGAAAAATTTTATACACATCGTTAAATTTATAATGAATGTGTATGTACCAACATGGTTCAGGATCAAGAAATTTCATTATTGCATTGATGGTCCAAAGCATTTACATCAATTAATAAAGTCATCTCGATACCTAGAACCCCATTTGAGAAACATAGTTGATGCTACACTCCAGAACAATGGATATTTTGCTCATCCCGAAAATCTATTATTGGCTATGCTCGCAGATGAGAGAAAAATAATTAGAACGTAATTAGAGAAGAATATAAAATAAGAATAGAAAATAATTAGAGAAGAATAATTAGAATAATTAGAAGCAGTCCAAACCATCCTTGAGACACGTGAACATAGATCTGGTGAAACTTTCAATCAAATTATAAGGAAGTTTAAAATTCCAGACCTTAACTTCAATTCAGATGATTACACTGAAATTATTTTTTGGCCCGAAAACATTACAGAGCCACCTTTGACGAAACATTTATCAAACGTTCAGCTAGAAGACTTTGTCAATAACTTCAGTACAACTAAACAAATTTTTCAATTTCCTTGTCATACACAAGCCGTAGAGCGATGCGTTAAAGAGGTGAGTGAAGCTTCAATAAGAGTTTGTGATGATCATACAAGAGAAGGGTATATAAGAGCAACCCTGAGGAGCAGGAGTATTTTGCCAAAATTTGATACCAAGTCACAGTTCAAACATTAAACTATTATATTATATTGTTAATTCACATAAGAATGTTGTGAATTTAATGCAATGTATGTAGGATAGTAGTTTATGAAAAAATATATGACTTAGTGTTATATCCTTATAAAAAGCTTAATTTATAAGGATTTTGCAAACTAGAACGGTATTTTAAATAGAGTAAAGAATGTAAGTATCAAGTACGTAAGTAATTCACCAGGCTACCAACTTATAACTGGAAGTCTGTAGGTGAAAATTAAAGGGATATTGGAGCTGCACTGTTAGCGACTCCGCATTGTATCTCCAACTTCTTTTCACCGATCTGTATGATCAAGGACTTATATTGTTCCTTAATTTAGTGGCTAGATAGTAGATATATTAAGGGGTTTTGGATTTAGATACTATACTCACTTTCGCTCGCCTTCCACCGATAAACCAACATATTTAAAAAAAAACATATTTTCTGAATGTTCTCATATCAAAACTTGAGGCGTGTAGATGGATTTATGGGCAAGTAATTTTAGCCAAAAATATTAATTCTTAAGTTTATGGTGTTCCTACTCACCATACTAGATCTGCCAACTTTAAGTTCCGAAAGCTGAAGCCAGATTCGTAATCAGCGATCCCGAAAACCCCTATGTAAGTAATTTTAGCCAAAAATGATGAGTCTGTGAATTTTGCGGTGCTCCTATGCGCCATATTGAATCCGCCATATTTAATTTCGGAAACCTGAGGCCAGATTCGTAATCAGCGACCCCGAAAACCCCTATGTAAGTAATTTTAGCCAAAAATGATGAGTCTGTGAATTTTGCGGTGCTCCTATGCGCCATATTGAATCCGCCATATTGAATTTCGGAAACCTGAGGCCAGATTCGTAATCAGCGACCCCTTAAAACAGTTAATACTAATAAGTGAACTAATACGGTGTCTTTTTTTATAAGATTTCCAGGATTGGAAATGCATAAGACACAAATATGCATCATTTTTTAAAGTCACTCATTTAAATTTTTTACTACTATTTAACATATACTAGTTTACAAATTCTACCATTAAAATAGTATACAAATTATGATTCTTCTATGCCATATTATAGATAGATACAGATTCAGTACTGCAAAAATAAATTATGTCATTATTAAATGAGTTTTAAAAAAATTACAAAATAATAATGTTTGTCATATAACATTATCTTTAGATTTCTTCGTGTAATATAATGCGTAAAGTTGGCTGGAAGTGTAGAATAGTAAATCTCATATATAATAATACTTAATATCTACTAGAAAAGACACAACAATAAAGCTTAGAGATGTCGTAATTATACAGGGTGAAAATTTATTCTTTAAATTGTATAATCTCTAATAATCTCAGGAGATTATTAACCAAATCGGCACAAAAATATGCAGATAATAACCTGATACCTAACAAATATTCTCTGAAACTTTTAAGGTATTACATCAAGTATTACAAAAAATAATGCATTTTTTTACACTTTATTTTTTATTCTCAAAAAACAAATCGTCGTATTACGTAAAAATTTACAGGGATGAGCCTGTATATGCAACAAGTATTCAGTAAAAATTTCACGGACTTTTATCGTATAGTTTTTATATAATAGATGTTGAAAAATAAATTTTGTCACACAGTATAACAACTGAAAAGTGACTCATATAAAATCGTTAATGGTTCTAAAATGAAGGATTTTATGAGTACTTTATTGTTTAAAAAATTTGCTTCCCAGAAACCATTCCTGCATTGAAAGAAATTCAAAAAACAGAAATTTGAAAATTCTTAAATTTTGGAAAATAGCTATAAAGAAAAAGTTATTTGACCATTTTCGCTGAAACTTTGAGTGGTGACATGCCACATACTAACACACATACACACACACGCACACAGTGGTCTTGAATGAACTTGAACCCAAAAGTGTCGGCCCCTGTCGGATCTTTGTGTATATTATTTCTATGAACTCTTATGAGTATTTTGCGACCAAAATGAAAATCATTAATCAATTTTACACATTAAATATAAGGCTACTAAGATGAACAGAGAATTTTTTTTTTGATGATATAGGGCGCTGGTACGGCCGCCTAAAGTTAGCCCCGTTAAAAACTGGCTGACACGATAATTCAACTTTGAAGCATCTGACACAAAAAAAATCGGGGTTATTAGTGAAAGGTATAGTTGTCGCTATCGTGTCCTCTAGGATTTTTCAAATCCAAAAAAAAATACAAAATGGCCGACTTGAAAAATTGTTAATTTTTTTTAACGTTAATTGTTTAAATAAAGGGTTAATTATTAACCAATTAACATAATTCTAAAGGAAACTGAAGGTATACATGTGTAGAATAACACATCCAAATTTCAGCCTGATCGGCCTAATAGTTTTTTCTGAATCATGTCAGCCAGGTCAAAAAACGTTGTTTCGAGAAAAACGCGTTTAAAGTTTTTTTTTCTAAAATACACTTAGAATATCATGATTTTTTAATGAAAATGACCTCTCACCCTTAATCGGCAATGCCTGCTCCATATATTGGACCTTCAGTCTCCTCATAGGTGTCCTGTGCTTCCAATCTAGCGTTTCTAAGGGCCACCCTGTGTTTTTTAGAAGCTTCTTGGCTGCACTTCAGGACCGAAAAACGTGAAAAATGTACGTTTAGCGCGCTCGATACCCTTGCACTGATTTGCATTTTTTGACCTGTATCGATTTTTCTGACGAAAATAATGGTTTCCACAACATTTCTACATATATTTACTACAAGAATCTGCACTTTTTGGAAAATCGATTTTTTGGTAAAAAGGCCCCTTGAACAATACGCATTTCTTGCGTTTTCCCGAAACAGAGTAAACAAATTTGTCGACAATTTTCTTCGTGAGATCTTGTTTCGGCATTTTTATAATCAACGTTTGTACTTATTTTATAGAAACACTAGTATTAATTTACAGTATCTATGGCAACATTACCGAAACAATAAATACGAATTTTTAATGAAATACAAAAAGCAAAATCAATATTCGAGCAAATTACCCCTCGAATACGAAATATAAGGTACCCAACGAATACAAGATATCGAATACAAGATACCCCTCGAAACGTAACCCCATCTAATATAATAATAGTTAGAAATATGCTTAATAAGAGTATTTAAGCTGTTTTTCCGATTATTTATAGATATTTAATAAAACTTACTATATATATATCTTCAATATTAGCCCTTTCGTGCACATAAGAGTTACAGCTATGGTGCGGGGAAACTGTTTACATTTCATAGGGTCCCGAGCCGCGCTGAATCCGAATCCGAGGTCAGATTTTGAAAATTCAAGATGGCGGATCCAATATGGCGGACGGGAAAGTCAATAAAATAGAGATATTGAAAAACAAAAAAAAAATTTTATTCTACGTGAAAACACCAATAGAACCTGTTCTTGTTGTTTTTTCGATATCTCTCTTAGTTCTTCAGTAAAAAATTCATTTTCAAAATCTGACCTCGGATTCGGGTTCAGCGCGGCTCAAAGTTTATGAATTTTTTACCCAAAAACTAAGAGAGATATCGAAAAAGCACCAAAAACAGAATACGTAGAATACGAAAAAAATTTTTGTTTTTCAAAATCTCGATTTTTTGACTTTCCCGTCCGCCATATTGGATCCGCCATCTTGAATTTTCAAAATCTGACGTCGGATTCGGATTCACCGCGGCTCGGGACCCTATGAAATGTAAATAGTTTCCCCGCACCATAGCTGTAACTCTTATGTGCACGAAAGGGTTAAAAAAGATAAAAATAAAAATTTGAATATTCTACTTCGTGGTAATTCTGACTGGAAAATAAAGAGAAAGAACTGTCGGAATCAATTTTTGTATATTCATGAATAAACTTCTATGAATTATATCAATATAAAAGATATAAAAACTATTAAAAATAGTTAAAAAGTAGAACTTCAGCTGAAGAACCAATAGTTTAAAGATTTATTAACAAGAATATCGCGATAACCTCTGAAAAATATTAAAAAATCGAATTTATTCTGAATTCCTCCACGCGATGATTTTCATTTTGGTCGCAAAATGTTCATAAGAATTCATAGAAATAATATACGCAAAGATCCGACAGGGGCCGACACTTTTGGGTTCAAGTTCATCCAAGACCACTGTGCACACACAAACATACATATATTTTTCAAGACTAGTCTATTCCGACTCCCCAAGGCATAAAACATGTTTAAACGTTAAAAACACACAAAAAAAATTTTCACATCCCAAAGCTTTTCATTTGAGAAAGCAAAACGCAAATCGAAACATAATAATGATGTTAAGAATAAGAAGATTACCTCTGCACTAGCGAATAATGTTAAAGATACCAACCATTGTATTGATTTTGAGAATATCCAAATTCTTGATCGACAGAAACGTTGAAGTAAACGCACGTTTTCAGAAATGTTAAGTACTTATTTTCATAAAAATACTATTAATAAAATAGAAGACTATTCAATAATATTTATAAAAATTCCTTAAATTTATTTAAAAGACATTTAAATTAAATAGTTCCGTACAATGTTACTTAATTCTTATTTTATAGTCACAAAAATTATTTACATTCTTTTAGTTTTTCTTGCTTTTCGTGTTTACTCCTATTTTTCTCTCGCAGAACGATTCGCTGTTCTTACGGTTTTTATCCAGCTACTATATCTACTAAGAAGACATTTTTACTCTCCTTGTGCTTTTCCCAGCGAGCATTTCTATCTCCCGTCAGAGGCCCTTTGAGCGTAGAAAGTATCAGAAGTGTATGATGTATGTGCAGGAGTCTTTCCCTTGGGTTCGGAAGTCCCCGCGCTCTCTGTGCCACTTCCATCATATTCATGATGCTCTGCTACATTTCTGTCCTCGGGGAGCTTACATCCCTACACCAAATAATATTTGGAGTTTTCGGGAGATGGACGGGATCGCGAAGATTCGCACAGTAGTAGTGTCTGGACAGGCCAACAATTTACATCATGCGTCTCCGCACGATCATTGACGCTTGTCGGCCTCCGGAGCTGTGTCTTTTATTTTAATTTTTTTTTCATTAATTTGGTTTTACAACCTTGTTGGTTTTAGTTGTTAATTTTTACTTTTTTTGTTCTTAAGGGTACCATTTACTGTTAGTATATTTGTTTATCACGCCGGTCTCCTTGAGACACTTAGTTAATCATATTATATAGCTATGTTTGTTAATATTTTTATTTTGATATAGTTTATTCGACGATTGCATTGCATGTAATTAATATTTTAATTAATCTTTTTGTATTATTTTTGTAATTGTAGCCATGAAGAGAGGAGTAAACAAAACTCCCGAACCATTGGCAGAAATAAAGTCAATTAAGGGGTTAGACCAGTTTCTCGGGTCTAAAATCGAGCGTTTTTTTGGAATCTAATGTGATTCGTTAAATTTAATATCCGTTTTGCAATTCTTACAAATTACTAAATTGCTAATTGCAGTAAAAATGGAAGAAAATTCAAGGATCATATAGTCGTGAGTGTTTTTCACGATAATTTCGTCGTCTTTGTTATGCGCTAATTTTTCGGCAGTCGTACTGGTATACTTGGTCGATTCCTCCTGCATGTACTGCTTTCCACAGAATTTTATTTTCTTGCTCGTAGATCTGCGCAGCGGATTTTCTTTCGTGCCTTTCTTGACTCCATACGACGTACTTGCACTCATTTTACAACTTTTCAAAGCTAGATGTGCTCTATAACAGTGCTCAAAGTAAACTGAAGCGACCGTTTCACGTGCGCCAGCTTTTAAAGGTAAAGACTACTTGCATCTTCTTACAACGGTTTCTATAGCTTGTATTTATTGTTCGGTGAACTGCCTGGCCCACCTTTATAATCCAAAGTCGGTATATTAATGCTAGAGCACAACAATGAGCACGCAGCTGCTCGGCGCTCCTCCCCGTCTCCGAGCGTCGAGGATCAGCCGCGCTTTATATGCTCCTATTTCAAAACTATTTATGATACTACCGTATAACTTTAGAAAATTATTCTTAGGACAATATACTATCAAAATATGCAAAAGAAATCGATTTTTCGATAGTGAGAAACTGGTTTAGCCCCTTAAATGAGATATAGTTCGTGGAGATCGTTTCAAGCCTCATTTTCCTAGTAATAGTATTCTTGTAGATAATGACAGACTACAGAAAATATATCGTATAGCACTAGTGTTTTTAGAACTATGTATGATCAGGTAAATGAAGATCAAAAATCTATTATTCAATAGATAGTTAACAGTAAAGATAATATTTATTTTATTGATGGACTTGGAGGCTTAGGAAAGGCACGAGACAGACGCTAAATACCGACAGCGAGTCTGACGCGCAAGGTCTGAGTCAGGCGCCGAATACCGATAGCGAGTATGACGTGCGAGGAATGATTCCGACGCTAAATGACTACAGCGAGTCTGACTTGGAAGGCATGAGTCAGTCGGCGAATACCGACAGTGAGTTTGACGAGCAAGGCATGAGTCAAACGCTGACTACCGACAGCGAGTCTGATGTGCAAGGCACGAGTCAGACGCTGAATACCGATGTCGAGTCTGAAGTGCAAGGCACGAGTCCCACGCTAAATACCGACGGCGAGTCTGACGTGTATAGCACGAGTCGAATGCTAAATACCGGCAGCTAGGCTGACGTGCAAGGCACGAGTTCGACGCCGAATACCGACAGCGAGGCTTACGTACACGGCACAACTCAACCACTGAATACCTACAGCCGATATATATACTGACATTTATCGAGAAGAAGGGCAAGTTACACTTGCCATTTGTGACTGTCCTAGAAAAGGGTATGCTGTATTTGCATTATACTGTCGTTGTGGGAAAAGACAAGCTTAGCTTGCCTGCTGCTGCCCGCCGTGGAGAAAGGTACCTGTACCCATGCAATACTGCTAATATGAAGAAGGGTAGGCTGTACCCGCACTATGCTGCTATCCCACCTGTTGCCGCCCGTCGTGAGAAGGGGCCGGCTGCACCGACGAATCTTTGCCAAGGCGGAGAAGGGCAGGCTGTATATGTGCTATAAAGTCGGCCGGGAGAAGAGCAGCTTCACCTACATACTATTGCGAAATGTTGCTATCGTGGGGAGGAGCAGGCTGTACCTGCAAGTTACTGCAGTTGCAGAAAAGGGACCTGCATTAGCCGCTGTTCTAGAGAAAGGCACACTGCCCCTACATGCCACAGTCATTTTCATACTGCCGCCCGCCATTGAGAAATGCAAACTACATCTGCATACTGCTGCACCGCGCCGCATGCCGTGGAGAAGAGCAAGTTCTACCTGCGTACTGCTGCATGATGCTACATGCCGCCGTGGCTATATTCTATGCTTATATGCTGTTGTTGTTGTGGAGTAAGGTGGGCTGCATCTGTTTACTGCTGTAGTCATGGAGGAACGCAGACTGCACCTGCATGCTGATGCCGACCTGGAAAATATGCCGCACCCGCTCGATGTTACTGTCGTGGAGAAGGGCAATCTACATCTGGATGCTACCGTCACCGTAAGCTGCTGTACGCTGCTGCTGATCATTGTGGAGAAAGACAGGATAAACATCCTTGTTTGCGCCCGCCATGGGGAAAGGCAATGTTTATGTAGACTGGCATCTGCGATGAGAAGAGTAGGCTGAACCTACCATTCGCCGCACAGATGGGTAGGTTATGTCTGCACGATGCAGCCATCGTCGTGAAGAAGGATGGTGCGGTCTGTACTTCGATCGAACGAATCGGTCGGATTGGCGAGCATAACTTTCGTATGGGACTTACGGTCGTATACCAGTGCCGAAGCAAGAAAGGAGACAAGACGGAAAATACAGAGTGACAGTGAGGCCAAACAATAACCTACAGCATCAATATGCTACTATGAAGTCGACAGTATCGCTCATGATCTGATGCGATACTAAGATAGTACGACACATCGTAGTGAAAGTCATCCCTTCGCATTCGATGCAGCAAGACTGGAAGTCATTAGTAAATACAATTCCAATACTTTATAACCACTCCGAATTGTGAACAAATTACTGCCACCTATGTTAAAAATACACGAAGACTTCGCTCAATGACTGAAAGTACCTTAGGCCACTCTGCCAACACATATCAGGGGTCTGAAAGCTTGGTATCAGAATTCCCGATAATAATTGAGGAGCCCGTACAATAAAAGTGCGTTTCTCAAAATACGGACTAAACTAGTTAAGAAAAATGTTGCGAAACATGCAAGCTCCAAATGCAAGAATTTAATCCATCACACCGACCATCCAAGAATCCACACATGAGTGACCAAAATCGCACAGCGATAAATCGAGAAAAATTATGTACAGCCAAATGAAATCGACAATCAGACCCATATCAATTCAGATTCACATGTAAAAAGGGGATGAGTAATGAGCTTAATCAATTCTGTCCCACTACTTCAGTTTCAAATGAAACCAATAATAGTAGAATACACTTGTTATGACCTCTAGCGTCATACCATACCAAACATACCAAAAATAGTAGAATACAAGACAAAGCTGATTTGAAACACTGAGACAAACCGATCTAGTGTTCCCGGCGAAAGACTAAAAAAAGTGATCAAATACGAGAAGCAGCAAGTTCGAAGAATCGAAGAATAAGGACCCAGCACCCTTATTAAGAAGTGGACAACACATAGCACTGATGAACAAGTGTGAAATAAAGTAAGCCTGTTTCATGAAGTCAAGCAGAGTCAGAATCACCAACGCAAGACTGAGTAACTTTAACAGCAGAGTGAGAAGCAGATTGAAAACATGTTTGTTTTTTACTGTCGAAACCTAATAATTCTGTACAAATTATTTTAAAGAGAATCTATTGAACTCCACGAGCTATAAACCCATATACACTACTCCAATGGACTGTTGTCATTGGAGTAGTATATATGGGTTTATAGCTCGTGGAGTTCAATAGATTCTCTTTAAAATAATTAAATACCCAAAGAGCAATCAGTTTGCATTTTATACTTTCTTGCCTATTGTCAAGAAAGTGTAAAATGGAAATTTCTTTTCATAATTCTGTACAAAATTTACTTCTAAACAACTTTTTTAGATAAAATCCATAGATACTCGTATAATCCATACTTAGCCAGTTATTTTAAGAAAAGTAGAAAAAGAGCCGTAATTGAGCTACTTCTTATGTAAATAATCGTACTTGCGCACCAGACCCATTCTCACGAATTTAGGGACATATACTCCTGGTCATTTATCATTTACTGGTATTTATCTACTATCTATACACCATAATATTAGCGGAGGATCCTCTAACGTGTGTCCGTACATACGTGCGGATACTTTCGAAGCTTTCTACATCATACAAGGCGTGACTGAAATTGGATGTTGCAAATCATTTTTTAAATGATCGCAATTTTTTATAGTGGGGAACGTACACGTATGTAAGATGATCATGTCAGGCATGGTCCCGATATCCCGGATACTGTGAATAAATTCGCATTATTATCGATATTATTTCAACTATCGATAATTCTTTTCAGTGGGTGTACGTCCACGTCTGCGAGAGGATCATCGTGGATGTGGTCTAGAAGTCCCAGATGCTGCGCATGATATTTCATGACTATCTCAGACATGGTACAGATGTCCTGGATGCTGCAAATCAAATCGCACTGTTATCGATATTTTTTCAACTACCGAAAATTCTTTTCAGAGGGTGTACGTGCACGTCTGCGAGATGATCATCTCGGGTGTACTATTACCGATATTTTTGACTAACTATCGATTATTTCTTATGGTTGGTGTACGTGCACGTGTGCGAGATGATCATGTCAGGTGTGATCAAGATATCCCGGATGCTGCGTATGATTTTTTACTATTATCGATAATTTTACAGTGGATGTACGTGCACGTATGCGAGGTGATCATCTCGGGTGTACCTGTCCAGGTGTCCCAGATGCTGCGTATGATTTTAATTATTATATAGAAGTAATTCTATCGTTCGTAGGTGTATACAATAAATGAAGAGGCTATATCGATTTCCAAGAACTATTCTTTATTTATTTCAGTCAAGTTGCCGACGTTTCGGGAGTCTTTTAGTACTCCCCTCTTCGAGGATATATAAACATAATTACATAAAAACAATGAATTAAATAATAAAACACCGCAGATACAAACTCTAATAATTAAAAATTATTTAAACATACGTATGATATAAGGCCCTAGAAACCAAATGTCTTAAATTAAAAAGCAGCATTTTGTTGTTCAGGGGATATGTTGATGACTGCTTTCTAATCAATAAATTAACAGATACCAATAAAATTCTTGATACTTTTAACAATCACAATAAACAACTACAGTTTACTATAGAGGTGTAAAGAGACAAAAAGTTGAGCTTTTTGGACCTCGAAATTACAAGGAAAGATAATGAAGATGATATAATTAACTTTTTATCTCACCACCCCCTTTCACAAAAAATTGTCATAATTTATAATTTAGTTGTCAAATGTATAACATTATCAGATCCATCTTTTCACTCTCAAAATTTAATAATTGCAAAAACGTATCTCTTGAATAACAACTATCCTGAAAAGTTATAGACAAGCACATAAAGAATAGATTACACTCTATTAATTCAATTACTAGTAATAATAATAATTTAATGAATTCCCGTAAACGTATATTGCTTAGATATTCTAAGATGGTCCTTGCCTACGTTAAATATATCACCCCGAGAATTCATCATGTTTTAAAACAGTTAATAAAAAAAAAAAAATTCTTTTCATAAATTTAACGGCATGATTAAACTAAGGAAGGACAGATTAGATAAACTTGACAATAGTAATGTTGTTTATAAAATAGACTGCCAGCAGTGTTCTGCGACTTACATTGGCATGACCAAAAGACGATTAGCTAAGCGTCAATATGAACACAATAGGGACGTAAAAAATAAAAAACATACTTCGGCTATTGCTAACCACGTTAAAAAAACGAAACATTGTATTGATTTTGTGAACATCAAAATTTTGGATAAGGAAAAAAATTGGAGAAAACGCGCTTTCTCAGAAACGATTACCATTTATTATTATAATAACACACTAAATAAAATGGAGGACATTAACTTCCTTAAAAATATTTATAAAAATTCTCTCAATTTAATTAAAAAACATATTGTGTAATTACGAGCAATAAAACTCTTTATTAGCCTTTTGTTTACTTTTATTTTTAATTTTATTCTATTGCCTTTGATTTTTGCGTTCGCTCCGATTTTTGTTCTTATAAAATGATCCGAGATTCACACGGGTCTATACCCAGTAGTCACAACCACTGGAGAAGTATTGCTACTCTCCTCAACCGTCTCTTAGTGGGCTTTTCAATCTTCCGACAGAGGCTCCGAGAGAGTAGAGTATATTAGGAGTACATGACGTGTACAGGTAGCTTGGATAGCTTGCAAGTATGTCTCGCGGGCCGTGGAATTCCCCGCAGTGAGCTACTAGCTACTAGTACGTGCCACCTCCTCACGGTTATGTTTCTCTGTGGTCTACTTTGCGCTTTCGAAGCCACTATCCCTTATCTGATATTTATTATTGGAGTTTTCGGGGGATAGCCAGGTCTACGAAGATTTGTGCGTTAGTAGTGCCTGGACACACCGACAATTGACGTCATAGTGACACTCAAAATATTCTTTAATTTTTAACTGTCAACAGTGATTTTATATTTTTCTATAATAATTTTTGTTTATTTCTTAAGGGTGCCATTTCGTTTTTGATGGTTATTGCGTCGATCTCTATGATACACTAATTCTTTATGTCATTGGTATGTTTAAATAAATAATAAAACACAGCAAATATAAACACTAATAACTAAAAAGTATTATTTAATTTATTGTTTTCGTGTAATTATGTTTATATAGCTTTTGAAGAGGGGAGTACTAAAAGACTCCCGAAACGTCGACAACATGACTGACATAAATGAAGGATAGTTTGTGGAGATCGATATAACCTCTTCATTTATTTTTCTTTATTATTGATATTATTAACTGCTATCGAACATTCTTCATTATGGATGTACGTACACTTGTGCAAGATGATCATCTCGGGTGCCGTGCAGATGTACCAGATGCTGCGTATAATTTTTCTTTATTATTGATGCTTTACTACTACCGAAGATTCTTTACAGTGTTTGTACGTGCACGTGTGTGAGATAATTATCTCCCTTATATTCTACATCGATCTACATTATATTAACGTAATACCACTGATGTAGAAAAAATTCTGTTATAATTATCCCTTTATGTTATAATTTCTAAAAATACTTTTTTTATTACCTTCCATACTTATTCTATACATTTACCTTCTATCCTCCCTCTCTTAAAATGTTTCATCTGCATTTATTCTCTATCTACACATAATAATAGTGGATCCATTATGTATCCAGTATGTATCTAATTACAATCAAGCGCATTTGATAGCTTGAGTTTCAAACTTTTGAGCTCCGTTTGTTTTTTTAACTAGAAATATTTATAATTAATGCAATTGACGGTTAAAAGAGCATTGTAAATGGGTAACGTGTGGCACCCGGGTGGGACACGAAGGGCACACGGATTATACGGAGGGTAGACGGCGGCAAAACGTCGCGCTTGCGCACTGCATCAGCTGATTTGTTCCTTAACCTAGAAAATAGAATAAGACCGTAAGTTTACTTCATAATAGCCCGTGTTCCCCGTGCCCCACCCCCATGCCACGCGCGTCCCACTAGTGGGGCACGTAAAGCATTTTCAAGCGTTTCACTTCTCGATTTTTATCAAAAAATATAACGTAGTATAATTTTCTTTATTGATCAATTCACTTTCTAATATGATTGTACATTCATTCCAATTTTTTTATTATTTAAATCTCTCAATTTTGATCACAATCTTAAATTGAACTTAGGGTGCCCGTCACGCCCCACCTTTCCCTACACAGAATTGTTTGAAAATAGCTCATTGAACGCTTAGATGCTGGCAATTTAGGAGCGCAAGTCGTTGGCAACTTTCGGCCTCCCATTTTGCCACCTAAATTTTCCTCAATGACTCTCTGACCTCTAAAATTTAATGTTTTATTGTCGACTTTATTTTTACAGTACATAGAATTGTCCGTAATGTATAATACCTTACGTAAATTACACCAGACTTTAATAGTATGTCATTTATTTTAGATGGTAAAAGCAAGCTAAGAAAAATTCACAGTCATTCTACATGTTAAAGAGGCAAAACCAGACCTAATGCACTGCTTTTTAGGATATTTGAACTATTTTTCCTGAAAGTTAGAGTTCAAAAGGTTCCAATAGAAAAAGTTACAGTGGTGCTAACATGACGATTTTCGAAAAAGTATCTATCTATCAGACTCTGTAACATTGTCAATACGTAATGAGTTTGAACGATCCAAAAAAAAAAAAGAATTAAAGGTCTCTTCAAGACGAAAAATTTGCGACGTGGTACACCTAAGGTACACTTAAATCCGGTTCGATTACACAAAATGGAAAGCGATCAAACATACCCCAAAAAATATAAAACTTCGGGTTTATATTAAGCTATGTATAGGTAACTCATTGAGCTACCAGGGTGGTCAAATATCTGTTTCTTAATGTTTGTAAAAATTTGAAGAAATCCTTTTTTGGTACGCTCAAATTAATAACAATGGGAGTAGAATTTTTAAATATAGTCGTTTTTCAGTCATATCTGAAATTTCAGAACACTCTACTGGGTCACACAGAGGACCTTAGGAGCTAAAAATTCTTTTGAGTGCCTCTTTACATAGGTACTTTTATATAAAAAAAAAAATTGGCGGCAGATTTGGTTAACCCAGAAGAAAGTTAAGAATGTATGTGAATATTTTCATATTTTTTTAAACCCTTAGGTTTGAAGTTGATCAAGGCTAAATATGAGCACGTACCATTTTTTACATTTTTTATCATATATTAACCTCTATTTATTCAACAAAATTAAATCTCTTAAAAAATGGCAACAAAGGGTTTTTAGCAAATTTTTTGAATTTTTCATAAAAAATAGTTCCAAAACCTTTTAAGGACCCTTCAGATTAATTAAACTCATTTTAAAACTAAAAATCCTGAAAAAAGTGGGCTTGATCACTCGAACAATTACACCAAAAATGGTGAAGATAGCTGTTTCTCAGTACAAAAGTGACTGTCACCGTCGCAAAATGGCATGTAAATTAGTTCAGATTTCTTTAAGCTGAGGTTTCAGGTTTCGGAGCTAAATATGACCATATTTCCATATATATATATGGATGATTCTCTGGGAATTCAAGAATAAAAATAAAATTTTCTTCAAAAATGTTTCTTTTAGCACGTAAAATAGTCGTGAATTTTTTCAGATTTTTTTAAGCTCTTATATTGAAAGTTGTTTGAAGCTAAATATGACTTTGTTGCTAAAATGGGCATTGTAATAATTTTTTTAACAATATTTGATGTTATTTTGATTATTTTTATATAAATATTGCACTTCAGTTCGAGTAATCAACCCCACTTTTTTCAGACTTTTTAGTTTTAAAATGAGTTTAATTAATCGAAAGGGGCCTTAAAAGTTTTTAGAACTATTTTTTATGAAAAATTCAGAAATTTTTTTAAAAAGTCCTTTGTTGCTATTTTTTTAAGAGATTTAATTTTGTTGAATAAATGGAGGTTGATATTTGTTAAAAAAATTAAAAAATTTGCTATAACCCCGTATTTAGCCTTGATCAACTTTAAACCTAAGGGTTTCAAAAAATATGAAAAAATTCACTTACATTGTACATACCAAGAGGATTATTTTTATAGAAGAAGTAAAAAAAAAAATTTTTTTATCTCGATTTTCCACAAAAACACCCATATATGTATGGGTGATTGAATATCAAATGAGCATATCCAAAAATAAAAATGTATAAAACTGTGAAAATTTCAGGTCCTACGTGTGTTATATGTCAAGGGCAAGAAATTAGTGACTTTTGAGATAAAAATGTAACAACATTTTTGGTTCAGAATGAGGTAAGAAATCTAAAAAAAATGTACTAGACCGTATTGTGATATTTTGTGAACTTTTGTTCGGTATTTATTTTTTTATTTTTTTATAATAATGTTACTCTTTTTGAAATTGTATATACATATAAATAATTAATCCATGAAGAACAATATATATATATATATATATATATATATATATATATATATATATATATATATATATATATATATATATATATATATATATATATATATATATATATTATATTGTTCTTTACGGATTAATTATTTTTAAAAAATTGAAACGACGGAGTTCTTGTAAATTGTCTAGGGATTCTAAAAAGCATCTGAAAAAAGTCTTAAGTTTGAAAATTAAAGTTTACTGGTTTGTAAACACGCGTAAATTTCTTACATTAGGTGGAAGTACATTTGTTATTATTATTTTGTTACTAATTTTTTTTTCGTAAATAGAAATATTTAGATTATAAATGCTGTGTAGTTATTTTGCACATCATATATCTATTACAGAAAAATAAATTTTTTCGTATTTCCATTATTTCGATTGAATGTTCTCCTTAACGTCTCTTCATAAAGAAATGTAGCGCATTCGCCTATTTTGAGGAGATCCAAAATATGTTAAAATATATAATATAATGTCGATTTAGTAATTAAGTACCCAAACAATTGTTAAAACCATATATAATACATAACTTGCTTAAAAAGCGATTTTGTATTTTGTTCATTGAGTCAAGAATTAGAGAAAGAAATTCAACTTTTGAACTCCATTTTGGTCCGTTATTTTGTTTTTTTACACGATATTTAAAGCTTCCAGGGTTCCTCCAAATGTATTTCGGACTGAAAAAAATTGAGTTTCAAAAGTAAGACAATATTTTCGATTTTTTATTTAAAATTCAGTCATATTTTTTTGGACTTGATTTTTGAGTTATTTGCGTTAGGGCATCTGAAAGAACGACCCTCAAATCGTAAAGATTGCTGCTTGCGGAATTTTTTCAGTCCCGATTTCATACTATGAAACAGCATTGAAAGTTATCAAAAAATAGTGTCCATTTGGTACGAAAGGGTTAATATTTAGCATTTATAAGTAGAACCGTCAAAACTAACAGTTTCGTGAACATCGACTATGCAGGGTGTATGTCCTGTCTACTGACACCCCCAAGGATCGAATGTTGCATTATTGCATAGTTTATACTTTTTGCTAAACAAAATTATATATTTTTCTATTTATGTATCATTATTTATTACATGTAGATAATAAAAACGAGGTTGCAATATCAATAAAGATTATTTTTAATTATAAATTCATGAAATTAATAATAATATTCTCATGAGTTATTACTGACACCTTGAAAATATACCGGACCCAACTACTGACACCCCGACTATTGACACCCATTCATACCCAAACAATAATATTTGATTTTATATCTATTAATAAAATAACATTCTTAAAGTGTACTTTGGACTTAAACTTTTACGTATAGGTATCTAAATGACTAGTTTAAATGTAGTGTCACAAATATTTGAAATCTTTCCCCTGGAAGTGTTAAACATCGTGCAAAATGAACGTCACCGATGAAGCCAAGAAGGTTAAATTGTACTAATTAACTCGCGCGGCAGTGTCAGTAGTTGGGCAAATGCGCCGTTATCTTGCTAAACTACTGACATGTCAGTAATACGAAAATGCCTGAAACGCTTATACCTAACGCTGCCATCCAATAATTAAATAAAATGCCTTTGATAATTCTTCTTTTTTATCTAGTAGATATATCTGATATATAAATGTTACCTATTAAACAATTTTGTATTGCATATATCGCTCTAATATAGAAATAATAGTCTTCTCTATTTCGCAATATTTTCATGTTCACTCTGAACACATACATAATTTTAAACGTTTTCGTAGCCTCGAATTTTATTATTATTTTTCAAAAGTTTCTGAAATTAAAAGATGTCACGTTTGTTTATTCATTATACTAATAACAGTTACGGATTGCTTATATATATTTTTCAAATATTATTTTATAGAGTTTATATTTTATTTAGAATAAATAGTTGGGTGTGGTGTCAGTAATACGGACATTCACCGTAGGTACAAGAAAACCGAAGACACGTAGAGGACTTGCAACCGTTGCATCTAAACGTATTTAATTTCCAGAATTTTTCAAATTTGGCAATGTTTCTACATTGACGCAAAGGGATTCTAATCGTTTTACTATAAAGCTGCGTTGACTGCAGTAAGCGCCAACTTTTCTATCACAGAAATGAATCAGTACTAACTATTTTAACAGCATTAAAATGTTGAGTTTATAAAGGGCGGTCATTTCTTACAGCTGTATTATAATGAAATATGTTTATTTTATTCTGAAGTTGAAGAATTTCCAAACAAATATTTTAAACCTTAAACTGCATTTTTAAATTAATTTTGTGATGTGTCGGGAAAGCGGAATACCATTGTTTACTTGGTTATCAAAAATATTTTATTGTTAACGAGAATCTCGGCGGTGAAGAGCAACGTTTGAGGTTTCATTCTTTCCTTAAATAGTTCTACTATCATATACAGCTCGAAGATTATTGATTTTTCAACTTTTATGTTTTTAAAAATGGCGAACAAAAAATGTCGGTATAAACAAATGCAATAACTTTTGCAATAAAACTGTAATTCAATTTGCGTTTGGATATTTGAGAATGTAGCATTTTTGTGGTAATTGTCAAATAATTTTTTTGTTGTTGAAAAATTATTGTGGCTTCTATTTGCAATATTAAGCGTTGAAAAAAATTATATACCTAGATAGTTACTGCATATGTAAAAAGAAGAATTAGATTATATGAAGTTTTGTATTGTTGTGTAAAAAATGAATGAAGTAGAGGTACGCGCGTGAGCCTCAAGCCTAGCAAGGTAGCACAGTGCTAGACCGGAGGCAACGGCGCGCGGCGGCGCGGTGGCCCGCGCATGAGTAAACTGCTTCTCAGGCTTCAAATCTGTTCAACCTTCATTATCTCGACTCTATTATATAGATGAAATTCGCTACTTTACTCTTTTAAAAGTTACACTAACATTTTCTACTTTTATATAGTTGAGAATCAGCAGTTTATTCTTTGAAAATGAGTAAACCTCTCAGTTTAATCTTTTTTGCGTCAATTTTTAATCTTTTAGGTTCAGAGTGTATTTAAAAGTGCTCCGGCAACGCAAATTAAAGGTCATCGTGTCAGCTTTTACTCAAAACTGCATAACAGTACCTATGACATATATTACCTGACGTAAATTACATAAAAATATAAGAGATCTCATTTAAAATGTTAGTAATGCGCTGCATTACAGAGACTGCTATAACTTCCATATTTTGATATCATGTGGTGTGCCAATGTTCTGTTGATACTATTTGGAACTAAGATTCAAAATAATTTTGGTTATTGAACAATCATCATAAATTGAGGTTATTAAAAATATCCAAAAATAGCCTGTTTTAAGTCACAATTTTGACTTATACGACTGTTAAGTCGAAGACAATTTTTTTTGCCGGTTAGCACGTTACTGATTTTTAATTCTAGTAGTATAATCAATTGCCAACACTTCTTTTAGCATAAATAATTAAGTTTTAGTTATTTAATTTGCGATTTTACGGAACAGTTACGTAAGTGCTCTTTAACGGGTAACATCACTCTAGGATTTTCAAAAAATCGATTTTTTTTTCGGCTTAAATAATACTTTAGGGTCATGAAAATAATATGCAATTGGTACTATAGTGTCAAATAATTTTTCAAAGGTTCAAATATCGATTTTGCGGCAGCGCCTCGGACCGCTCGCTGAGCGCGCTAAATGAGAGTGCGCGGCGCGTTCTGATTCATCGCTTTTGTATTGATTTCATCTATCGGAATAATAGGAGACCTTGTTACTTACAGAGCCAAAGGTCCTTGAGGTTCTTCAGGCATCCTGCAGGGTGCGCTAATACTGAAATTAGCTTGTATTGGTATGTATATGTGTTAGTCAGTACTGCTGCAAAGCGACGCTGTGCACACGCTTTGAATTGTCAATTTATTATGGTCTAGCAATACGTAGAAATTATGATTGTTTAAAAAATATGCGCAATGAAATCTACGCAACGCTAGACCATAAATTATCGGCGGACGACAAATCGAAGCACGAGAGATGCCCGCGCGGTGAAGATTCATGGTCCTCGTGGCAGAGGGCTCAGGTCACTGGAGATTTGAATTATAAACACAAGCCAGCAATGTCGCAATAGGTATTTGAAGCAATTTCTCCTATTTATGCTGAATCGAGCGACGATCTGCTGACTCGTTGCCTCGGCGGAAATACGCAAAACAGCAACGAGAGTTTCAACTCAATCGTGTGGTGTATGGCTCCGAAATCAGTCTCCAGTGGCAAGCTCGTTCTTGACACTGCAGTATATATTGCCGCAGGCATTTACAACAATGGCCTGTCAAGCGTCATAAAGCTTATGCAGAAATTAGGTCTTAAAATAGGACCAAATTGTTTCAATTTCTGCATTGAAACTGATCAGCGGCGGATTAAGTTTTCCGAGCGGTCGCTCACAGATGCAGCCAAGAAGGCCCGATTAGATTCAAAATCGATGAGAAAGGAAGAGGAGGCGTCAAATATTAATATAGATGGCCAAATGTTTGGCGCAGGCATCGCAGATTAGAGGTACACAACAAATATCGATGATTTAAAAGGGGAGTCTGCTTTAACGGCTTCAAAAAATCGATTTTTTGTATCTTAAATCTATTCCAAAACTATCCAAGAATATGTCTTCAAAATTTCAGAGGCCAATTCGACATATTTTCGAAGCTAGAGCAGTTTTAGTGGCCGAGCATCGAGCAGGTGCGAATGCTCGGGCAGACCCGAGCGCGCGCGCTCCGCCCCTCAATGTATTCTATTATTCGCACGGTGGGCAGGAAGGAGCGATAGGTTTGACCAAAATGACGATAAAAGCGGGTTGCGGGGCGGTATTCGGGCATGAATGTACATCTCAAATCCGTTCGAATCGAAATCCGATCGGCTCCTGTTTTCGAGATATCGTCAATTTACGTATTTTAGCTAAATTATTAATAGAAGCGAATGAGTTCTAGCTTAATGCATGGAACTACCTTATATAATCAACAAGGATATACAAAATGTAAATATCATGTATATTATATACATTTATGGTATGTTGTATATATACATATGAATCCAAAACCGAGTAAGGAAGTTTTTTTTACTGCTGAAAGTTTGGACAATTATCAAGTGAACACTGATTACATGCAATGAGAAACTCCGTTCCTACATCCTACGAGAAAAACATATCCCAAAAATTTAAAACGTTAGAGGACATTTACAAGGATAATATTTTTCAGTTCGACACTGCAAATGATAAAAAAGAAAATAGGCCTGTCATTTGGGCAGACGCTGAAGAGCTACTCGACTCAGTCATAGACAAGCGAAACCAGATTGGTATTCCCAAGATAAAAGTAATGGCTGACGGAGGGCAAGGTTTTTTTAAAATTTGTATGTCAATTTTGACAGAAGATTATGCCGCAGATACTGATTGTAATGAAGCAAGTACTAGTAAGAAAGCTAAGTTAACCAGTGTTAATAGACTTATTTTGCTGTGTGCAGTTCCTCTAATAAAAGAAACTTATGAAAATCTTGAACTTTTAGTTTCATTAACTCAACTTAACAATATACCGTTCAGATTCGTTTCAGATTTTAAAGTTTTACTGCTGGCTACTGGTCAGCAAACTGCATCATCAACTTATCCTTGCCCTTATTGTTTCGTTACATTACACGAGTTACGTAACTTACAAAAAGAGACAGATACAAGTTCTGAAGAGGTCGATGATGATTCTGTGAAATTGAAAACTTATGGAGATTTGAAGAAAGGTTATGAAAAATTCGAATCCTTACGCAAGGATAAAAAAAGGGCTAAGGAATGTCATAGCACAGTCAACCGTCCTCTCTTTGAAGAGAACGATGATGTTTATGTGATTCAAAAATGTGTAATCCCCGAACTACATATTCTGCAGGGATTTGTCAATCATCTGTTTTGGGATGGGCTAGTTTTACTTTTAGGAGAAGAGAAAGCTAAACTTTGGCCAACAAAGTTGGGTTTAATTTCAAAAAATTATCAGGGCAAAGTTTTTGAAGGCAATGCTGGCCGACGACTACTGAAGGAAGCAGATAAACTTCGAGCACCTGATATTTCTGGGGAAGTCGAAAATAGTCAAATAGAGCCTTTCATCTTTGCTTTTACAGAAATGAACAAGGTTGTTGAGTCTTGTTTTTCCACAACGAATTCCAGAGTTGATTTGGATCAAAATTTGATTGCATTGTCGGAAGCTTCTAAGAGCACTGGAGTCTCTGAATCGTTAAAAATCCATGTACTTCTGAAGCACTTACAAGACTGCCTTGCATATTTGGACATTGATAATGGGCTAGGATTATGGTCTGAGCAGACTGGCGAATCAGTGCACAGAAAATTTTTGAAACTTTGGGAAAGAAACAAAAGCAACTCTATTCAGAATCCTACTTATATTACAAAATTAAAAAAGGCTGTCGTTCAATTTTCTTCAGGAAATATATAAGGAAATATGATTTTTTCCGTCGATAATAACTTTCTGAACAAAATTACAAGTTGTGGAGAAGTACGTATTATCAATATAATACACTTCCAATGCACCTCCAATACACCAGCCTAAATATGACTTCTTATTTAAATTATATATTTATATATGTATATTTTATATATATATATATATATATATATATATATATATATATATATATATATATATATATATATATATATATATATATATATATATATATACACACATCATTCCATTTATTTGATAACCAGGTCTACATGTATATACACAGTATATCATACTTATATATATAATATACATGATATCTACATATTTTGTACATCCTCGTTGATTATATAATGAAGTTCAATGCATTCTCAAGGTACAACTCATTCGCTTACATCAATAATTTAGCTAAAATACGTAAATTGACGATATCTCGAAAACAGGAGCCGCATACCGCCCCGCAACCCGATTATATCGTCATTTTGGTCAAACCTATCGCTCCTTCCTGCCCACCGTGTTCGACTATACTCGTATATACCTGCAAAGGTCCGACCGTCCTTTGAAACATTATTTGGAGTTTCTAGAAGGTCTGTGTTGAGTAGTAGTAGGGAGAACGGTATACAATATAACGGTATACAATATAACGGTATACTATAGCTCTCGGCATCGGCTTCTACACTGCTGTTTGTAGCGTCAGCTTTCAGTTCCACTTTTGATTTTGCCAAGTACACATCGAAATGTCAAGCTACCCGAAAGGTGATCGATCTAAAAGACAGCGTGCTGCGGAACCGCGAAAGCGGAAATTTCACGGCAATCGTTTTACATTCATTCTGCACACTGCTACCGCATTATTGAATTTATATCTGTGTTTCTCGCCATTTCGGAAATCGCAATTTGCAGATCATGCAAGCAAAAATTAACGTTTGCAGAAGGCAGTCATCGATGCCTAGGATTTAAAATTATTGTCCAGTGTATGTGTGGTCGACGCGAAATCCAGTCAGGACCATTGATAAATACCGGCTACGAAATCAACAGACGAATTGTTTTTATTATGAGGCTTCTTGGTATCGGACGAAAAGGGATAAACGTATTCTGCGGCCTTATAGATATGTCTGCAAATTTTGCAAAATCTACTTACCAACAAATCGTTGAGCATTTGCACGCAGTGTCGAAGATAATGTTCAAGAGCACCTGCGAAAAAGCCGTCAAGGAAGAAAAAGAAAAAAACGTTGAACATGAAAGACCTGCGAATCATTTGAAGGTTTCGGGCGATGGATCGTGGAAAAAGCGCGGTTATACTTTCTTGTACGGTGTAACAACGCTCATCGGATACTACAGTGGCAAAGTAATCGATCTCATTGTAAAAAGTGGATATTGTCATTCGTGTGCCATAAGTAAAAATACTTTGGACGAAGGCGCCGAGAGTTGGTGCGAATGGCGCAAGGCTCAAGCGGCGAATAATCTTGCATCTTACAAACATCCGGCGAGATTAATCGATGAAACCGTGGAGAAGCACATTCGCCCACTTTATGAAGAGCTCTCTAATGACGATTTAATGAGGCGGTCCTTAGGCGGCCACACTCAAAATTCCAACGAATCGTTTAATTCGATTGTGTAGCGCCTAAGTCCGAAACATTTGAATTCCGGCTATAAAATCGTCGAAATTGCAGCATATAAGGCTGCAGGCATTTTTAACGAGGGCTACTCTGCTGTACTTTCCACCATGCAGCTCCTCAATATCATCATCGGGCAGCAGTGCAAAAATTTTGCTGAGGCCGTCGATGCTAAGCGCATAACGCGGGAGATTCGGCTCGCATCATTTTCTAGCAAGAATACTAGTACAGCCCGAAGATTGTAAACCCTCAGCCAAAACGAGTTTTTTGAAGAAGAGGAAGGTCTAATGTATGGCTCATGGACAGCTGATTAACCTCTAATTACTGTAAGTACCCAAAAGCTTATATTTTTTTGGACCGAAAACTTTAAAGCGTGATTTCTCGAGTTTTCATTCTTACGATTTTTAGAAAACGGTGCCGGTGATAGCAAAAAGAATGTACGTCCGATCGAAAAAAATCAATGTGATCTAGCTTCAGTATTAAATTATCTTCTATTTGAACTAAAAATGTTGGACAAAAGTATTATTTAAACTACTTTTTTTGCAACTTAAAGCAAATTTTTTTTTCAAACTTCGAAAACATTTGGACTTTGACAACTTTTTTGGTATTTTTTGAGTTCATATAGAAAAGAAACTTATAAAAATTTTAAAATAATTTGTGTTGACTGTTTCAGACGCACCGCACGACCTCCATCGCCGACACCGATTAGAAAGTGGAGACTCCAGGCGCTCCGGCAAAATGGTCATAGCTTGAAGAAATTTTAATATTTTTTAATAACAAAACTTGTTTTTTAAAGCTAAAATATAGTACATTATATTCTCAGAATTTCGTTTACCACAATCATTTTCTTCCCTTTAAAAAAAATCGCTGAAAAACGCTTTATGTTCGGCTCCTAAAGCAGACTCCCCCCCTTAAGTGCATGTAAAACTTTAAACACGTTTTTCTCGAATCCGGTTTTTTCAAACTGGGAGAACAGCTTACTCGTAAACTATTGCATGGATTGGATTGAAATTTTCACTGTAGCTTCACAAATAGATTCTCTAAAGAAATACGAAGCCGTTTTTCGAAAGAATGTAAATTTTTTCTTTATAAACAATTTACATCGTTTTTTTTTTCGAGAAAAATCGACTTTTTTTTCACAAGTGCGCCATTTCTACAAAAATTGAAATTAAAAAAGAACACCTACGTACTTCCAAAATTAACGTTATATAGATTAAGAATTTCTTTGGTTTTTTGTTCCAGGTCTCATACTTTCCGAGAAAAGTGTTCTCCCGTTTGGAGGCTTGAGAAAAAGGCTTCTCACGAGATTCGCTGTATAGCCGCCATTTTGTATTTAAATGTAAAAAAAATATTTTTGTACCTCAATATATGTATAGTAAACTCTTAAGTTATTGCATTTGTTTATACCGATATTTTTTGGACGCCATTTTTAAAGACATTAAAGTTGAAAAATCAATAATCTTCGAGCTGTATATGTTAGTAGAACTCTTTAAGAAGAGAATGAAACCTCAAATGTCGTTTTTCACCGCCGAGATTCTGTAAAAATTAAGTTATATGGAAGCGCATTTTTAGTTGCTTAATGGATTTTCTCGTTAAGGGAACAGACCTAGGTTAAACCCAAAAAAAGATTCTTTTTTTTACGAGTCCGAAAAACTTTTTCTGTTTAAAAGCAATCATTCAAATTTGTATGCTATCAATACATAATAATATCTTAAATTTTACCGTTGTGAAACCTCAAAATCTTGATTCTACACGACACAATAAATCATTATTTTCAATACCATATTTATTAAAGGAACTTTGTTCCTCACACGATTGTAGGTGACATGATAAACGAAATTTTTCTTTCGACGGTTATTCAACTTCTTATGACATGTATTACAAAAGGAGTTCGTTTAATAGATATTGCATTGAAAATAGTGATTTATTGTGACGTGTAAGATCAAAATTTTAGGTTTTACAGCGATAAAATTTAAGATATTATTAAGTATTGATAGCATACAAATTTTCAGAATGATTGCTTCTAACCATAAAAAGTTTTCTGGACTCATAAAAAACAGAACTTTTTTGGGGTTTAACCCAGGCCTGCCCCCTTAACAATAAAATATTTTTGGCTAAAACTTGGTATACTTTATTATTATAACGAAGACTATATTTTATCGAAGTTTCAGACCCTAAGCTTCTAATCTGCACGAGTAATTGACAAATAAAAATAAGTGTTTTTTGACAGTTTTTTATTTTTTGTGAATTAAAAAATTGACCTATAACTATAATTTTTTACTTTTTATGATTCTATTATTCCAGTCATGTTAGGTATTAAAAACCGGTTTTTCCAACATTTTTCGATTTTTCACGGGCTCCAATAAACAAATGATTTAAAACACATACATTATCTTTAGATGCATTTTTTGCATAAATTGGCCATGACAAAGTCCGGGTAACAATTAATGCAAATTTTCCTATTTTCTCTGCTCTATTTGACTGGCCTAATATGTCTTTTTACGGGACACTCCTACCACCTGTGTATTGGAGTATTTGATCCTAAACCCAACCTATGTGTACCCCACTGAATTCCCGCATTCCCCAGGGACTTACCCTGTGACACGGGAAAAACTTGACGGATCAAGAAAACCCAAGCCAGGAACTAGTCGACAGGAACTAGTCACCGGGCTACGATCGTTTTGCAGCGCAGGTTTTCAGATTATGGAACTTGCTCCCAGAGAATGTGCGGTGTAAGCCCTCATTAAAATTATTTAGAGCAGCCGTGCGCACGCACCTCTTCCGACCTTGCGGTGACCATCAACAAAACGAATACCGGTGTATCGTGTAAGGCTACTCGTTATTTATTTGTATGCGTCGCATTAATTTATTTGACTATCTGCGTTTCATGTTTGAATGTATTTATTAGCATGAATGTATTACTAGCGTGAATTGAATGAGTGATAGATATAAACTTAATGAGACCATGTGTAATTTTACCATTAACGACGATCTGTGATCTGATTATCAAATGTAATTTTAAAATATGACTGCATAAAATTGTACTGATAAGATTGTGTAGTTATATCATGACTGTAACTAATGTATTACAATTTTGCATAAATATTTATCTATCTATTGTTGAAACGCGGTTCCCGAGCGGTCACCCATCCAAGTACTAACTACGCCCAACGCTGCTTAACTTGGATGATCGATCACTCGTGCACCCACGGATCCCTCCAACGATGCTGCTTGTTATTTATATAAATAATGCCATTTTTGGACGTACCATGTGGATGATACCTCTAGTTTAGGGTTACCTAGATATGTTTTGAGCTGATTTACCATATTTTACATTTTTTTGCAGCAACATAACGTAAGAACTTATTTAAGAATTTATATAAGAATTTGCATAAGAACTTATATAAGGACTTAAGTAAGAATTTACACCAGTTCTTATGTAAGTTTTTATGCAAATTCTTATGTAAATTTTTAAATAAGGTCTTACGTAATGTAAGTACAGATTTTTTTTAAAGTGTTAAGACCGGCTTAAAACAACTCTAGGCCCCTCTAAACTTGGGGTATCATTCAAATGGTACGTTCAATAATGGCATTATTTGTATAAATATCGAATATTTACAAAATTTTAATCATTTTCAGAAATTTACTCAATTTGTCTCACATAAGATCTTATGTAAGAATTTATGCCAGTTCTGGATTGAATTTCGCTGGTTGGATCTAACATAAGATCTTAAATAAGAACTTATATAAGATCTTGTATAAGATCATATATACTATCTTATGGAAGCTCTTATGAAAAATGTTCAATAGGGTACATGGTTATCCGAATAAAAATAGAAAAGATTCAAGTATTTCTATTACATAGAGTTATCATAAACTATTTACCATAAAATTTATACACTGCACAATGGTCAAAATGTTACCTCCGTGACATGTCCTTACTTGAAAAACTGCTCTTGAATTGCATCTTTATCGCTTAAAGATACATTTTAATGTACATATCACAAATTTCATCTATAAAAATATATAGAATCTGACAAATTATCGGTTAATACGAAGTTAAAAATTTATTTCTTATTCTGCGGAGCGATTTTAAATGTGTCCTTTAATTTTGCACTGTTCAGAAAAAATAAGGGTCTACTTCATATAATATAATGCCTTACAAAGAGAGTTATCAGGGCTTTGGGTCACGAATCTTTCTGAAACTTTGGGATATATTTTCCTGTACCTAAAAATTAAGACTGCATGGTCAACGCGTCTAACGCTGCCCCAATTATGAAATATAGCTGTAGACATTAGTATCTCCTATGTACACAATGTTGACAAAATTATATATATATATGTATATATATAGATAAACTCGCAATTACGTCCCACCTGTATATCATAATTGGTAAGGCGTTAAACTTTCTTACTATGCAGTCTTTATTTTGAGGTACAAGAAAATATATCCTAAAGTTTCAGCAAGATCTGTGACCCATACTCCCGATACACATCATGTTAGTTATTTAGAGTATCAGCTCATGCTGTTATCTGTTATACTCAATTACGAGATATATTTAAAAATAGAATGGGCTATCAGGGTACCATTTTCGACATTTTTAAGCGCATCATTTACAAAAAATAGGATTGGAAATTTGATTCGGTCACCTGCGTGATATTGAAATTTCGGCTATAGCATAAGCTATATTTAGTCGCAATTTTTTTTTATTAAGGAACCGTACATAAAGCTAACTTTTTTTTCCCGTATCTGAAGAATCGAATTTGTAATAAAAATAATATAATTTGTAATATAAGGTAATAAAAATGGACGAAATGTTACCTATCAGGTATGTCATCTCTGTGGTAAAAATAAATTTTTTCATGTCAAATCTCATAAGGATTTTAATTTAAAGCTAAAAGTTTTCCTATCATAATTACGTGCTTTAAGAATGTTTTTTTGTAACGTAATACGTAATACACTTTTTTAACTAAAGTTAAAAATTGAGAAATTTTAAACCGCAAATTTGACAGTTCACTGAAAAAAAACCAATGAACGATTGTTGTTAATTAGTTTATAAATACGATGCGTTTGGGGAAACACATTAAATGTGGCCCGGAATGTTGTCAGAAATGGCAAGTAGCGCATTATTTATCTTTAATTTTATTGCTGTAAAACGCCTAATCATTATTCTTGCAACAAAATAATTTGTCAACTATTTAATAATTATAATGTTATCGATACGAAAGCGATAGAAATGGAAAAGATTTTCTTTATAAACTGAGGAAGGGATAAATTTGTAGTTGACATAATGTAATTCTTCGAATCAAACATTTGGTATTTTTAACATACAGAACTTAGCTGATCACCTGATTTTAGGTAGATTATCGATACGCGCTGAAAATTACATTATTTATATATTTATTAAGTTACTAATTACTTTTATGTAATTATGCTCTAGTTGTAGATGTTGATGCATATATATTAATCTTAATGACAATATACAAAACAACAAAACGTGAAGTTTTAACATGTGTATTGTAACTATTAACGTGCTGACATATGGGGGTAAAAAGTTGAATATAATCTCGTAAAATACGTAGAATTCGCCAAAAGCAAAATATGTATAATAATAGTTCATATATATGTTGACTAGAATAATGTATTTACGCTCAAACAAATATAAAAATTTATAAAAGCATTGCAAAAAAACGACATAATGTTGGGGTGGCTTTTATCTCTCTTTTGTTTTATTATTTACAAAAATGCTATTAGTTTGATAACATCAAATTGATAGACAGTTTCGGATTGTTCGGCCTGAACTTGTAACCATTTTTTATTTATATTTACAATCTCAAAAATATTTTTCGTAAACATTTCTTAACTTTTTTTTTCAGGTGGAATGTTTTGCTGTCGACCAAGTAGACTTAAATTGTGAAGATCCAATAGCTAATACAAAGTTTCTATTGCCATCGGACAATTGTGAACAGTCTGTCGATCCAGAAACACAAGCACGTTTAGAAGCACTTCTTGAAGCTGCAGGCATTGGAAAGTTATCTTCTAGCGATGCAAGTCATCTTCCTGATCATGAAGTACTTCGCCGCTTGACCTCTAGTGTATCTTGTGCTATAGATGAAGCAGCTGCAGCATTAACGCGTATGCGCACTGACAATACATGTCGTACACGAAATGAGAAACGCTCACTAATTGAAGCTTGCTCTGATGGTGATGTCGGAACTGTTAAAAAGCTTTTAACAGAGGGTCGAAGCGTGCACGAAACTACTGAAGAAGGAGAGAGTCTATTGTCTCTTGCATGTTCTGCTGGATATTACGAGCTTGCACAGGTTTGCATTTAAAATATCTAAGCTTCAAGACGACTTAATTGACGCTAAATTTAAAAAAAAAATCTGTTTTAAAGTTTAGATCTTATTATTAGTTAAAACTGTGGGACAAAGCTAAAAATAATTGTGATGGTAAAAAATAGTTATGCTAAAATCATTATAAAACCATGTTTGAGACATTAGCAATCAAAATCAGGGTTTTTACTCATTTTTTCGTTCCCTTTTAAGAATTCTTTACACTTTCTTCTTAAAATCACTCCAAGAGTCAAAATCAAACAACTAAGATCCATACATTAAAACCAAGACTAACAGCAACAAATGCACTAAACGTGGGCCAATGAAAACGAAAACCAAAAGGAATCTAGAGAAAAGAAACTTAAGAACGGAAAAAGTTTTTTATCAATTATATTGTTTTTGTTTTCTTGATTTCCAGATTGTGACAATAATTTGAGCTAATGTAGGGATTAAATAAACTGTAACAATAGATTTCAACCATAAGAACCGAATATCAAAACCATAAGAACTTGTACTTTATTTAAGGAGGTTCTATCGTCATGCTGACCTCAAAATAAAAACATCTTTTTACTATAATATAATCATTCCTAATGATATTTAAGTCAATGTATTCTAAAACAAGGTATCCTCGTCTACCTAAAAAATATTTTTTATCGAAATTCCGTTATTGCAAAAGTAGTTATTGGCAACTAAAGAAAGAGTCGACAAAAAAGTGGAAACTTTTTTGTTTGTTATCCGATTTGGATTTAGAAGGTATCATTTTGTTTCTTGAAACATTTCAGGGGGACTTACCCATATAAAAATTGTATATCATCGGATAACCTGCAAAGTTACGTCCAATTGTTTATAAGTTCGTACATGCGTTTTATAAACAATTGGACGTAACTTTGCAGGTTATCCTCTTTCTTTAGTTGCTAATAACTACTTTTGCAATAATGGACTTTCAATAAAAAAAAATTTTTTGTTCAACAAAAACTCCTTATTGTATAATATATTGACTTTCATATCATTATGTGAGATTAAACTGCAGTAAAAAAGTTTGTTTCTTAAATAAATGGTTGCGAAATTTGTTGAACGCCAGCTGCGTCATCTCGCAGCACGAAATTAACAACTATTTTTAATCGTACAAATGTTATATTGTAGTATATTTAAACCCTAACTATGGTGAGTAGGTCTAATACGGCAGGTGGAACAGTAAGCTAATTAGGGCGAGAAGTTAAGCTCAAAGGATGCGGATTCTACAAAATATATCAGTGAGATATACGAGTATTAAAGTAATACGGCATCGCGATGCTCAACTGCACACGCGACGCGGAAAATCAAGGAAAGGTATATTTTGATCTACGTACAATATTAATTTGTGTAACTTATGAAGTTTCTCTTGTAGGTCAGCGCAAATCTCGAGCTACTAATTTCACACGCGCTAACGGTGATATACACTGAGAGAATGGTTCAGTTCGGCTTGCCAAACTCGCATTGCTAAGTTTGCGGAGGCCATAGTCTGTCATTCTTACTGGGGAGTTCGGTAAAAACTGCGGAACAGTTCGGCTGTTTTGGCGGATGTGTATTGAAAGTGATGTGTGGTGTTGCGCTTTATTGTAGCCTCATTATCACGTTTGTGATAAGGTAAAACAGAAGTAAAGTTAAAGTAGAACAGCGAAAATGTAACTTAGACTAACTAATCATATATAAAAAGGTTACAATAACAAAAAAATAAGAAATTCATTAAAATATTCATTATTTGTGAAAAAGTGAGGTTAGGTGTGTAGCGCGACGCACGGAGACTCAGCTGCCAAACTTGTTCCGCTATTCTTGCCGTATACATACTACCGAACAGTTCAGCAAGTCTGACCGATGTATGCTCTCAGTGTACAGAATCAGGAATATACGAATCGTTATCGAACAACTACTATGCGATAATATACGAGGCTTCGAAAAATACTAGTTTGCAAGATAGCTATAAATATACGTAACGAGAGTGTACTGTGCGCGAACGCTGCCCAGAATGGACTGGCCGAAGCCTGCACCGTTCTGTCATCATATCCACGTGTCACGTGGATCCCGTTGTCTCGCACTACTGGCTTATGCGGATTTCTATTCGACCGGTCGTCTGCTGGGATTGGTACGGGGAGATGGTGGGAAGTATATCGAGGAGGTGTGCGACGATAATATACTCAAAATCCAGTAAAATCCAGGTCCGGCAACATTATTGATTATTGCAAAATAGGTTAGAAATTATAAGGGTAAAAGTCAAAAAGTCGACCAAGTCGTGTCCCCGTTATTTTACACAAAATTAAAACTATATATCCGCCTAACTTAAATCAAATATATTAGATATAATATGTAGAACAATACTGCAAAGTTTCAATATTATTGATTGAGTTTATTTCGAATTAAAAATCAAAAACACCATGAAATGTCATGTGCGTCACGTGTCACCAACCAACTTTCTCTGATATTATTTTAAAAATTTATTACAAGATGATGTTTCAAGAGAAAAGTAGGCGCAGCAGGTTGCTTAAACTTACATTCAGATATCAAATAGATTAAGTGTAATATCTTAATTTCATGCTGTGAGTATTTGAAAATAACTTAAAATCTGTCCCTTGATTTTAGCGTCAGATGTGTCCCGTCCTTTAAAATTAATTTTAGATATATAACGATGTGTAAATTAATTATCAACGCAGGTTATATTTGTTAATTTAACCATTTCTTTTCATTTATTGATGATTTTAAAATGTTTCATTGTCAATTTCTTAAATAAAGTCGAATTATAACGACATTTTGTCTTGCATACCTTAATTGATGTCATGTGTGTCCGGTGCTATAACTAAACAGATATCTAGAAATTTTAAAAAGTAACTACGAAATTAAATTTATCCTGTGAAACAATACAACAGTTGCCTCTTGCGAAATTTCATTTAAGTTTAAATTACGAGTAAGGAAGAAATTATTGTGAAAATTTTATTACCCGCTCATCATGTGTGTCCCGAAGTTTGACCAACTATACTATAGTGTACGCTCGCACCGCCACAGCAGTCTTGTCGATGCATTGTCGTCGCGCATAGAGGAGCAGTAAACAAACAATGTTAATCTCTCAAACAGTCGTGATTTTGAGTTACAGATAGTGCGTAAAGATCAAGCTAGATTATTCTCATTTCAATTAAAATGTGCACAAGAAAGAGATTTCATAGAAGAAAAAGTACAAAAGACACGAGAAAATGATTAATTAATATATCAGTGAGTAATTTGAGTGCAATCAACGTGACTTATTCTAATACTTAAAAAATCTTTTAATATTTTAAAAATAGTTATTCATTTTGGCCGAGTACATTTTTCACATCTACAGACCAATTCTATTGTAGAAAAATATATTGTTATTAATTTAGCATAGTTCTTATTTCTTAAATTCCATACCTGAGAATGGTCGACTTTTTTACTTTAACACATAAACAAATTGAAGTTTCTTAAAAACGACTAATTATTTTTAAAATACATTATAGGATAAAAGGTTTTTAGGGTCGCTGGTTCAAATAATGCAAACAAAGTGTGCAAAATGGCGGCTAATAACTAGCGAAATAGTTTAAATTAACACAAATACTTCTATATAAAAGTTATTTGGAACGCTGATTTCAAATTTAAAGATGAAAAGTCGAAAATCACAAAGGTGTATTCAAAATGGCGGATAGAAACTGAATAAATTGTTTTAAGTTGCAAAAAGACTTATATAATAATATCTTTCAGGTTGCATTTTTTAAATTTTAATATAAAAAATTAAAATATAAAATGACGGATCAGAAATGATGCGACAAATTTAGAAAAAAGCTTAATTTTAAAGTTTTTATATCTATAAAGGTGATTAGATTCATTCTTACTTCAATTTTAATAATCTGACATAAATTGGTAAGGTTACGATAGTGGAATGAGAAAAGAAAATTTGGGAGGGGTAGGGAGTTCCGATGCTATTGAAGTACACTGGTATTATGACTGATCGTAAGCATGTTCCAGATGAATTTTGAAAAATGATACGCTGCAAGTCAAATTTCAATACTACTTGCTGCATGTAATAATGTGATTGAACAATTCATTAAATAGAAAAATCCATGGGTAATTGTATCGTTTCTCTAAACATGGTTTTTGATTCAGCAGTGAAGAATTTCTTATTTTATTTTTATAATTATGACAAGGCTAATCTCATAAGGTTCTAATTAGAGAATCTACAACATTTTATAAATAAACTTTGTAGTGGGTCTTTTGCCCTTCTATTATTGCAAAAGTAAAATAATAAAATATGTAAAATAAATAAATAAGTAAAGTTATAAAGAAAACAGTGGAGCAATTTTAAAATTAAAATATAGACTTACGATATGAAGTCTAATTGATATTATCCGCAAGTCCTTGATTATTTCATAAACTTTATGATATATATATATATACACTAGAGGGGTTCACCCCTGCTCGCGCCACTTGCTAACCCCTATTTTTTTATCATCCTTGGAACCAATTGAGCCGCCACGGCAAAATGGGCCACCACGGCAAAATTCGCTGAGACGGTTCTACGATAAAAGAAACGGTACCTAGACCGGCCAACCGGTGAAGGTATGAATGAAGCGCTGGGAGACGCTCTGACACCCCAACATAACCCAGGGACGTCGGACGACTCCATGGAAATGGACGTGGAGGGAGAAGATGGGACACATTCTTAACCGGGAGACGCTTAATTTATCTCATTTTATGAATGTCGCGGGGAGGGACAGGGATGCTTCTTCTTTCCGTAGGGAGATGAATGCGCCGGTTCGAATATGCGTATAAATTAGACGGGTTATATGTGACGTCCCCTCGGGGGATTTAAAATTATGAATTTTTAAATTTGTTTCAGGTCAAGACAGCAGCGGTTGTTGAGACGATATTAGAATAGCACCACCCTGAGGTAATGTGATAAACGGTACCAGGGTGGGTTCCGCTAGAAGAGGAAAGGGTGGTAGGTCTTAGGGAGTCGGTTTGCGAAGCAACGGCTCTTTAGTTTTTTTTTTTGCGTTTTCGTTTATTTTATTTTGTTTATATTATTTTATTTCCTATATTATACAAACTACATACACTATCCGGCAGTGCGGACCCAGTCGGGTGTGCCTTAGGTGGCATTTCTTACATACCATCGAAAAAACATCCTTGGAACCAATAGAAAATGTAGAATCTCCTATAATATTAAGATCACAAAAGTCTCCGGTCTCCAGTTACATCAATAAGTTCATATCTGTTTTTTAAAGTTCATCATATATGTGCAAAAGTGTAGGTAGGTTATTGGAAGGGTGGAAGTATAGACAGATGAGTTTGTGGTCGAATCAACAGGTGGATGGATGTGAGGGTGGATGATATTGTGGGTGGGCGGATGGTTGGCTTCCTAGGTATGTGTGATCAAACAGCATTTTTAGGCTTGTTAATGTTTTGCCCATTAACATTTTTGGGCATTATAATTTTTTGAGCATAATCATTTCTGGGCATTAAATTTTTTTGTGTTTTATAATATTTGGGTTTCATAATTTATTGGACCTCACAATTATTTGGGCATTATAGTTTCTTGCGTATTATAATATTTGGGAATCGTAAGTTTTTGGACCTTATAATTTTCTGTTTTTAGTTCTTTTAGACCTTATACAATTTGAGCGTTATAATTTTTTGCATGTATAATTTTTGGACCTTATACAATTTGAGCGTTATAATTTTTTGCATGTATAATTTTTGGGTCTTACAATTTTTTGTATAATAATAATATTTTTATAGTAGTTTTTTGGACTATATAACTTTTGGTTGTATAAGTTTTTGGTCTTCAACAAATTTGGGCCTTTAAAGTTTTTGGACATTATTTCTTAATTACTATTATCTTTTGCGCATTATAATTTTTTGTGCCTCAAAATTATTTGCGTGTTACAATTTTTGGGTCTTAGAATTATTTGTGGATTATAATTTTTGGGCATTTTGGGTCTCATAATTTATTGGGCTTTATAATTTTTGGGCAGGATTTTTTGGGTATTATTAGTTTTTGAGCATTGTAATTTTTTCATTTTAAAATTTTTGGGCATTATACATTTTTGGGCCTTATAATTTGTTGGATTTTATATGTTTTATGGGGTTTGTGAACTTTATTGGCTGTATGGGGTTTACTTCTTTAATGGGTTTTATTGCTTTAATGGGTTGGTATAAGCTAGTATATCTATAGCGCCTTGCATGCAGTATTTTTCCCCTTCTACGCGAGCTGCAGCCAATGACGGCTCAGCCGAGTAGTATAAAGGAGAGCGAATTTCGAGAATCGCTCTGACTTCTCGGCCGACCGCGCCAGAGATAAGATCTCGACACCGGCGCAGGGCCAAAGAATAATATACGTCCGTACTAAACTATAATCCAACACCTTATTCTTTCTAGAAACGCGCACGCCGCTCGCTTCACTACAGAGCGTGCAGATCAACTCTCGCGCTGGCTATAAGGGGGGCACGCGCATCCGGAGTTAGTCAGCACCGGCACACCGTGCCGGCCGGACCTCTTTGGTCGAAAAAAACTCCCGAAGTCGCCGGCCTCCGGTAACCGGGTAAGATCGCACTCAACCAGTGGTGATCGGCCTGGGTGTCGTCACGCCGAACAGGCCTTGGTGAGATACTCCCGAGATCGCCTTATTAGGAAGGTGACATCCTCCACCGATCATGGTTCTTATCGAACACGCGTTAAAAACACGGAGATTCGTACGCAGACTCTGAAGGGAGAGTTGCACGAGGACGTTGTTCTCATATAGAGAGCCGCATGCGCCCTTGAGCAGCAATAATCTCCCCGTGTCTAAAATACACGGACCGCTCCGGGAGTGATTAACTTAACTCCCCTGGAAGTTCGGGTATTAGAAACACAGGGAAAATCACCCGGAGAGCGAACGCGCAAGCCGTTCGCGTATCCCGTTTACGCGTACCGCTCGCGCACGCTACTCACGCCGCCACTCACAACCGCCGCTCGCGCCTGCTGCTCGCGCACCCCGCTCGCGGCGTGCCGCCGGGGTTTTCATAGAGCTCTCGAAGCAGCTCTCGCGCTGGCTATCAATACGAATGTGCACACCTCTCAGAGTCAGTCGGTATCTTCTCTCCGCATGGGTTGGGCCATTACGGTAGAGACTTCATCCCGAAGTATTCAGCCTGCGGCGCATAAATAAAGTTCACACTCCACCCATAGTGATTGAGTCAGGTATCGTTACATCGAACAGGCCTCATGGTGAGTTACTCCTGAGGCAGCCTTATTAGGAAGGTAACATTCCCCCACTGATCACGGTTCTTGACGAACGCGCATCAAGACCACAGGCATTCGAACGCAGACCCTGATGGAAGAGCCACTTAAGGAGGTTGTTCTCTAACGAAAGCGGTAAGCGGCCTTAAGCAGCACTAATCTCCTCGCGCCTAGCAATACGGTCCTAATCCCTCCAGGATTTGTTACATAAATTCCTCTGGAAGTTTGATTGATAGTTCACACATGGTGATTCATTCAGAGAGCACGCCACGTACTTCTTGTTTACGCATCTCGTTAGCACACCTCGTACGTTCCCACTACTCGCGTCGAGGCGCTGCGCTCTCCAAAGAGCGATCGGAGCAGTTGCCAAATGGCCTATAAAAGATACGGTAAGAGAGTAATGAAACTCATTCGACTCCCAGCATCGGAGTTGCCCAGTTTCCTCCCTTGAGCGCATGCCAGAAACTACTGCAAAGAAACCGCATCGTCGGTCTGAGCGACGCAATCAGCGCCGCTTCAGGATTCGGATACAAAAGGAGAAAGCCGTTTCTTCAGCTACTCCTCCAGCTCCTCCTTCACCGTCGTCAAGCGAGGGCTTCCCCATGCATCAGGTACGGAGTAGGGTCTTCGTGGTGCTCTCGACGGAGAACGTGGGAGAGCGACACAACGTTCTCTGCCTCTTTCCTTCTCCGGAGGATGAGTTACCAGACACGGAGGAGGTAGTGCAGCAAAAGCCAATACAGCCAACATTGCCACGTCACCCAGTACAGCACCTTCTAACCGAGACACCTCGAAAATTTCAACGAGAGCCCAGAGGCATCGCTTTCAGGGACCCGAGGAAGCTAACTGCGATAAAGAGAAGGCTCAGCCACGTGCCGACGAAACCGGCGCCGAAAGTCAGACTCCTGTCCATCGACGCGGCGCCTAGAAGCCGCAGCATCAGCCGCCGTCGATCGCTCCGACGGCTCCAACCACGCCCGTTCTTTTCCCCTGAGCGTGAGGAGGTCCCGCTATAAATAATATTTCTACAGAAACAACCGGCGCTTTTCAGGGCCAACAAGCGTACATTCTGCCTCTCCACCCCTCTCCTCTCTCCTCACCATACCCACTAATAACAGGGTTTATGGGGTTTATGATTTTTATGAGTTTATTGGGTTTATGCATTTATGAGGTTTACGATGTTTATGGGTTTTATGGATTTTATGAGGCCTACGATTTTTAATGGATTTTATGGGGTTTGCGTTTTTAATGGGCTTTATGGTATCTATGGGGTTTATGGCATTAACAAAAAATGCAATAGGACACGCATAAGAGCTGAAGTGAGCAAAAATAATTGTTAATTTTCATTCTATTAAATCGTTAAATGTATATATCGATCCGAGCGACGTGAGGAGCGAGGATTATTTCGCTAGTATGTATTAACTATTAAATTAATTAAGTGGGCGGGGTGGTGGAGGGGCTGTGGAGGCGACGACGGAGGGGCGTGGCGGGGAAGGATAGGGTGGAGGGGCAAATGTATTATAAAATAACGCAAATTTTGAATGAACTTCACATTATTTAGTAGAGGGGCAGTGGAAGGGTAGTGACGGGGTGGAGGGACGTGGTGTGACTGAGTACCAAAAAACACGGTAACAACTATATATATGGGTCAATTCATGTCAACCAGATCAGTGCTGCCGCCAAAATTTGAAGTCACGCATAAATACGTTTGAGGTCTCAAATTGATGGCTGGACCATAAGGATGATGTATCCTGAAAAGGACTGTTGGAAATAATCAATGCGCATCCTCAATGGGCGAATGCAGAAATCGTCAACTATTCTGAGAAGAACTATTGACGATGCGAGATATCAGAGCTCGCCTCAACAGATGAAACTCTCAACAACTATCCTGAAAAGGACTGCTGTTGAGTTCGTGCTGTGGAGAAAAGCCGCGATCGAGAGAGCTTTCCAACTATCCTGAAAAGGACTGTAGGAAATAATCAATGCGCACCCTCAATGGGCGAATGCAGAAATCGTCAACTATTCTGAGAAGAACTATTGACGATGCGAGAGATCACAGCTCGCCTCAACAGATGAGACTCTCAACACCTATCCTGAAAAGGGCTCCTGTTGAGTTCGTGCTGTGGAGAAGAGCCGCGACCGTGAGAGCTTTCCAACTATCCTGAAAAGGACTGTTGGAAATAATCAATGCGCACCCTCAATGGGCGAGTGCAGAAATCGTCAACTATTCTGAGAAGAACTGTTGACGATCTTCAACTTTTAGTAATTACTTGCAGGTAGGAAAGTACCCTGGAGCAGAAGATAATGCAGATGTGATGCTATACGGAACTCACAGTAAATGATGGTTTGCAATGGACCAGACTTAATTCGAGCTGCTCGATCTACTGAATCACTATTAATTGATTTTGAGAAAATTTTGGTAATCAGAACAGCCTATATTATCGATAATTTCTCATACAACCCATTCTGTGGGTTCAGAATCAATCGAGGGTATAATAGCGTAGGCGTTGCTGAGAATAACCTTCCACACATTTTTTCTCAGGTTTGGCAATAATTTCCAAGGTTTTGGCGTCCACATTGATGCCGCCATCTTGATTTCTGCAAAAGCGCATACGGCACTTTGATCTTTATGCTCCAGCCATCAATTTGAGCCCCCATTCGTATTTTTGCATGGCTCCAAATTCTGACCTCAGCGCTAATTTGGTCGATTGGTCGAGATTTCCAAGGTTCCGGTGGCTATATTGATGCCGCCATCTTGATTTCTGCAAAAGCGCATACGGTACTTTGATCTTTATGGTCTAGCCATCAATTTGAGCCCTCATACGTATTTTTAGGTGGCTCAAAATTCTGGCCATAGCGCTAATTCGGTCGATCGGTCGAGATTTCCAAGGTTCCGGCGGACATATTGATGCTGCCATCTTGATTTCTGCAAAAGCGCATACGGCACTTTGATCTTTATGGTCCAGCCATCAATTTGAGCCCTCATACGTATTTTGAGGTGGCTCCAAATTCTGACGTCAGCGCCAATTTGGTCGATCGGTCGAGATTTCCAAGGTTCCGGCGGCCATATTGATGCCGCCATCTTGATTTCTGCAAAAGCGCATATGGCACTTTCATCCTTATGGTTCAGCTGTCCATTTGAGACCTCATACGTATTTTCGCATGGCTCCAAATTCTTACGTCAGCGCTAATTTGGTCGATCGATCGAGATTTCCAAGGTTCCGGCGGTCATATTGATACCGCCATCTTGATTTCTGCAAAAGCGCATACGGTACTTTGATCTTTATGGTCCAGTCATCAATTTGAGCCCTCATACGTATTTTTAGGTGGCTCCAAATTCTGGTGATAGCGCTAATTCGGTCGATCGGTCGAGATTTGCAAGGTTCCGGCGGCCATATTGATGCCGCCATCTTGATTTCGGCAAAAGCTCATACGGCACTTTAATCCTTATGGACCAGCCATCAATTTGAGCCCCCATTCATATTTTTGCATGGCTCCAAATTCTGACGTCAGCGCTAATTTGGTCGACCGGTCGAGATTTCCAAGGTTCCAGCGGTCATATTGATGCCGCCATCTTGATTTCTGCAAAAGCGCATACGGTACTTTGATATTTTATGGTCCAGCCATCAATTTGAGCCCTCATACGTATTTTTGCATGGCTCCAAATTCTGACGTCAGCGCCAATATGGTCGATCGGTCGAGATTTCCAAGGTTCCGGCGGACATATTGATGCCGCCATCTTGATTTCTGCAAAAGCTCATAGAGCACTTTCATCCTTATGGTCCAGCCATCAATTTGAGCCCTCATACGTATTTTGAGATAGCTCCAAATTCTGACGTCAGCGCCAATTTGGTTGATCGGTCGAGATTTCCAAGGTTCCGGCGGCCATATTGATGCCGCCATCTTGATTTCTGCAAAAGCGCATACGGTACTTTGATCTTTATGGTCTAGCCATCAATTTGAGCCCTCATACGTATTTTTAGGTGGCTCCAAATTCTGGCGATAGCGCTAATTCGGTCGATCGGTCGAGATTTCCAAGGTTCCGGCGAACATATTGATGCTGCCATCTTGATTTCTGCAAATGCGGATACAGCACTTTAATCCTTATGGGCCAGCCATCAATTTGAGCCCCCATTCGTATTTTTGCATGGCTCCAAATTCTGACGTCAGCGCCAATTTGGTCGATCGGTCGAGATTTCCAAGGTTGCGGCGGACATATTGATGCCGCCATCTTGATTTCTACAAAAGCTCATAGAGCACTTTCATTCTTATGGTCCAGTCATCAATTTGAGCCCTCATACGTATTTTGAGGTGGCTCCAAATTCTGACGTCAGCGCCAATATGGTCGATCGGTCGAGATTTCCAAGGTTCCGGCGGCCATATTGATGCTGCCATCTTGATTTCTGCAAAAGCGCATATGGCACTTTCATCCTTATGGTTCAGCTATCAATTTGAGACCTCATACGTATTTTCGCATGGCTCCAAATTCTTACATCAGCGCCAATTTGGTCTATCGATCGAGATTTCCAAGGTTCCGGCGGCCATATTGATGCCGCCATCTTGATTTCTGCAAAAGCGCATACGGTACTGTGATCTTTATGGTCCAGCCATCAATTTGAGCCCTCATACGTATTTTTAGGTGGCTCCAAATTCTGGTGATAGCGCTAATTCGGTCGATCGGTCGAGATTTGCAAGGTTCCGGCGGCCATATTGATGCCGCCATCTTGATTTCTGCAAAAGCGCATACGGTACTTTGATATTTTATGGTCCAGCCATCAATTTGAGCCCTCATACGTATTTTTGCATGGCTCCAAATTCTGACGTCAGCGCCAATACGGTCGATCGGTCGAGATTTCCAAGGTTCCGCGGACATATTGATGCCGCCATCTTGATTTCTACAAAAGCTCATAGAGCACTTTCATTCTTATGGTCCAGTCATCAATTTGAGCCCTCATACGTATTTTGAGGTGGCTCCAAATTCTGACGTCAGCGCCAATTTGGTCGATCGGTCGAGATTTCCAAGGTTCCGGCGGCCATATTGATGCCGCGATCTTGATTTCTGCAAAAGCGCATACGGTACTTTGATCTTTATGGTCCAGCCATCAATTTGAGCCCTCATACGTATTTTTAGGTGGCTCTAAATTCTGGCGATAGCGCTAATTCGGTCTATCGGTCGAGATTTCCAAGGTTCCGGCGGCCATATTGATGCTGCCATCTTGATTTCTGCAAAAGCGCATATGGCACTTTCATCCTTATGGTTCAGCTATCAATTTGAGCCCTCATACGTATTTTTAGGTGGCTCCAAATTCTGGCGATAGCGCTAATTTGGTCGATCGGTCGAGATTTCCAAGGTTCCGGTGAACATATTGATGCCGCCATCTTGATTTCTGCAAATGCGGATACGGCACTTTAATCCTTATGGGCCAGCCGTCAATTTGAGCCCCCATTCGTATTTTTGCATGGCTCCAAATTCTGACGTCAGCGCCAATTTGGTCGATTGGTCGAGATTTCCAAGGTTGCGGCGGACATATTGATGCCGCCATCTTGATTTCTACAAAAGCTCATAGAGCACTTTCATCTTTATGGTCCAGTCATCAATTTTAGCTCTCATACGTATTTTGAGGTGGCTCCAAATTCTGACGTCAGCGCCAATTTGGTCGATCGGTCGAGATTTCCAAGGTTCCGGCGGCCATATTGATGCCGCCATCTTGATTTCTGCAAAAGCGCATACGGTACTTTGATCTTTATGGTCCAGCCATCAGTTTGAGCCCTCATACGTATTTTTAGGTGGCTCCAAATTCTGGCGATAGCGCTAATTCGGTCGATCGGTCGAGATTTCCAAGGTTCCGGCGGCCATATTGATGCTGCCATCTTGATTTCTGCAAAAGCGCATACGGCACTTTGATCTTTATGGTCCAGCCATCAATTTGAGCCCTCATACGTATTTTGAGGTGGCACCAAATTCTGACGTCAGCGCCAATTTGGTCGATCGGTCGAGATTTCCAAGGTTCCGGTGGCCATATTGATGCCGCCATCTTGATTTCTGCAAAAGCGCATATGGCACTCTCATCCTTATGGTTCAGCTATCAATTTGAGACCTCATACGTATTTTCGCATGGCTCCAAATTCTTACGTCAGCGCTAATTTGGTCGATCGATCGAGATTTCCAAGGTTCCGGCGGTCATATTGATGCCGCCATCTTGATTTCTGCAAAAGCGCATACGGTACTTTGATCTTTATGGTCCAGCCATCAATTTGAGCCCTCATACGTATTTTTAGGTGGCTCCAAATTCTGGTGATAGCGCTAATTCGGTCGATCGGTCGAGATTTGCAAGGTTCCGGCGGCCATATTGATGCCGCCATCTTGATTTCTGCAAAAGCGCATACGGTACTTTGATATTTTATGGTCCAGCCATCAATTTGAGCCCTCATACGTATTTTTGCATGGCTCCAAATTCTGACGTCAGCGCCAATACGGTCGATCGGTCGAGATTTCCAAGGTTCCGGCGGACATATTGATGCCGCCATCTTGATTTCTACAAAAGCTCATAGAGCACTTTCATTCTTATGGTCCAGTCATCAATTTGAGCCCTCATACGTATTTTGAGGTGGCTCCAAATTCTGACGTCAGCGCCAATTTGGTCGATCGGTCGAGATTTCCAAGGTTCCGGCGGCCATATTGATGCCGCCATCTTGATTTCTGCAAAAGCGCATACGGTACTTTGATCTTCATGGTCCAGCCATCAATTTGAGCCCTCATACGTATTTTTAGGTGGCTCCAAATTCTGGCGATAGCGCTAATTCGGTCGATCGGTCGAGATTTCCAAGGTTCCGGCGAACATATTGATGCTGCCATCTTGATTTCTGCAAATGCGGATACGGCACTTTAATCCTTATGGGCCAGCCATCAATTTGAGCCCCCATTCGTATTTTTGCATGGCTCCAAATTCTGACGTCAGCGCCAATTTGGTCGATCGGTCGAGATTGCCAAGGTTGCGGCAGACATATTGATGCCGCCATCTTGATTTCTACAAAAGCTCATAGAGCACTTTCATTCTTATGGTCCAGTCATCAATTTGAGCCCTCATACGTATTTTGAGGTGGCTCCAAATTCTGACGTCAGCGCCAATTTGGTCGATCGGTCGGGATGGCCATATTGATGCCGCCATCTTGATTTCTGCAAAAGCGCATACAGTACTTTGATCTTTATGGTCCAGCCATCAATTTGAGCCCTCATACGTATTTTTAGGTGGCTCCAAATTCTGGCGATTGCGCAGATTCGGTCGATCGGTCGAGATTTCCAAGGTTCCGGCGGCCATATTGATGCTGCCATCTTGATTTCTGCAAAAGCGCATATGGCACTTTCATCCTTATGGTTCAGCTATCAATTTGAGACCTCATACGTATTTTCGCATGGCTCCAAATTCTTACGTCAGCGCCAATTTGGTCGATCGGTCGAGATTTCCAAGGTTCCGGCGGCCATATTGATGCCGCCATCTTGATTTCTGCAAAAGCGCATACGGTACTTTGATCTTTATGGTCCAGCCATCAATTTGAGCCCTCATGCGTATTTTTAGGTGGCTCCAAATTCTGGCGATAGCGCTAATTTGGTTGATCGGTCGAGATTTCCAAGGTTCCGGCGGCCATATTGATGCCGACATCTTCATTTCTGCAAAAGCGCATACAGTACTTTGATCTTTATGGTCCAGCCATCAATTTGAGCCCTCATACGTATTTTTAGGTGGCTCCAAATTCTGGCGATAGCGCTAATTCGGTCGATCGGTCGAGATTTCCAAGGTTCCGGCGAACATATTGATGCTGCCATCTTGATTTCTGCAAATGCGGATACGGCACTTTAATCCTTATGGGCCAGCCATCAATTTGAGCCCCCATTCGTATTTTTGCATGGCTCCAAATTCTGACGTCAGCGCCAATTTGGTCGATCGGTCGAGATTTCCAAGGTTGCGGCGGACATATTGATGCCGCCATCTTGATTTCTACAAAAGCTCATAGAGCACTTTCATTCTTATGGTCCAGTCATCAATTTGAGCCCTCATACGTATTTTGAGGTGGCTCCAAATTCTGACGTCAGCGCCAATTTGGTCGATCGGTCGAGATTTCCAAGGTTCCGGCGGCCATATTGATGCCGCCATCTTGATTTCTGCAAAAGCGCATACGGTACTTTGATCTTTATGGTCCTGCCATCAATTTGAGCCCTCAAACGTTTTTTTAGGTGGCTCCAAATTCTGGCGATAGCGCTAATTCGGTCGATCGATTGAGATTTCCAAGGTTCCGGCGGCCATATTGATGCTGCCATCTTGATTTCTGCAAAAGCGCATATGGCACTTTCATCCTTATGGTTCAGCTATCAATTTGAGACCTCATACGTATTTTCGCATGGCTCCAAATTCTTACGTCAGCGCCAATTTGGTCGATCGGTCGAGATTTCCAAGGTTCCGGCGGCCATATTGATGCCGCCATCTTGATTTCTGCAAAAGCGCATACGGTACTTTGATCTTTATGGTCCAGCCATCAATTTGAGCCCTCATACGTATTTTGAGGTGGCTCCAAATTCTGACGTCAGCGCCAATTTGGTCGATCGGTCGAGATTTCCAAGGTTCCGGCGGCCATATTGATGCCGCCATCTTGATTTCTGCAAAAGCGCATACGGTACTTTGATCTTTATGGTCCAGCCATCAATTTGAGCCCTCATACGTATTTTTAGGTGGCTCCAAATTCTGGCGATAGCGCTAATTCGGTAGATCGGTCGAGATTTGCAAGGTTCCGGCGGCCATATTGATGCCGCCATCTTGATTTCGGCAAAAGCTCATACGGCACTTTAATCCTTATGGTCCAGCCATCAATTTGAGCCCCCATTCGTATTTTTGCATGGCTCCAAATTCTCACGTCAGCGATAATTTGGTCGATCGGTCGAGATTTCCAAGGTTCCGGCGGTCATATTGATGCCGCCATTTGATTTCTGCAAAAACGCATACGGTACTTTGATCCTTATGGTCCAGCCATCAATTTGAGCCTTCATACGTATTTTTAGGTGGCTCCAAATTCTGGCGATAGCGCTAATTCGGTCGATCGGTCGAGATTTCCAAGGTTCCGGCGGACATATTGATGCCGCCATCTTGATTTCTGCAAAAGCTCATAGAACACTTTCATCCTTATGGTCCAGCCATCAATTTGAGCCCCCATTCGTATTTTTGCATGGCTCCAAATTCTGACCTCAGCGCTAATTTGGTCGATCGGTCGAGATTTCCAAGGTTCCGGCGGCTATATTGATGCCGCCATCTTGATTTCTGCAAAAGCGCATACGGCACTTTGATCCTTATGGTCCAGCCGTCAATTTGAGCCTTCATACGTATTTTTGCATGGCTCCAAATTCTGACGTCAGCGCTAATTTGGTCGATCGGCCAAAATCTCCAAGGTTCCGGCGGCCATATTGATGCTGCCATTTGATTTCTTCAAAAGCGCATACGGTACTTTGATCCTTATGGTCCAGCCATCAATTTGAGCCTTCATACGTATTTTTAGGTGGCTCCAAATTCTGGCGATAGCGCTAATTCGGTCGATCGGTCGAGATTTGCAAGGTTCCGGCGGCCATATTGATGCCGCCATCTTGATTTCGGCAAAAGCTCATACGGCACTTTAATCCTTATGGTCCAGCCATCAATTTGAGCCCCCATTCGTATTTTTGCATGGCTCCAAATTCTCACGTCAGCGCTAATTTGGTCGATCGGTCGAGATTTCCAAGGTTCCAGCGGCCATATTGATGCTGCCATTTGATTTCTTCAAAAGCGCATACGGTACTTTGATCCTTATGGTCCAGCCATCAATTTGAGCCTTCATACGTATTTTTAGGTGGCTCCAAATTCTGGCGATAGCGCTAATTCGGTCGATCGGTCGAGATTTCCAAGGTTCCGGCGGACATATTGATGCCGCCATCTTGATTTCTGCAAAAGCTCATAGAACACTTTCATCCTTATGGTCCAGCCATCAATTTGAGCCCCCATTCGTATTTTTGCATGGCTCCAAATTCTGACCTCAGCGCTAATTTGGTCGATCGGTCGAGATTTCCAAGGTTCCGGCGGCTATATTGATGCCGCCATCTTGATTTCTGCAAAAGCGCATACGGCACTTTGATCCTTATGGTCCAGCCGTCAATTTGAGCCTTCATACGTATTTTTGCATGGCTCCAAATTCTGACGTCAGCGCTAATTTGGTCGATCGGCCAAAATCTCCAAGGTTCCGGCGGCCATATTGATGCTGCCATTTGATTTCTTCAAAAGCGCATACGGTACTTTGATCCTTATGGTCCAGCCATCAATTTGAGCCTTCATACGTATTTTTAGGTGGCTCCAAATTCTGGCGATAGCGCTAATTCGGTCGATCGGTCGAGATTTGCAAGGTTCCGGCGGTCATATTGATGCCGCCATTTGATTTCTGCAAAAACGCATACGGTACTTTGATCCTTATGGTCCAGCCATCAATTTGAGCCTTCATACGTATTTTTAGGTGGCTCCAAATTCTGGCGATAGCGCTAATTCGGTAGATCGATCGAGATTTGCAAGGTTCCGGCGGCCATATTGATGCCGCCATCTTGATTTCGGCAAAAGCTCATACGGCACTTTAATCCTTATGGTCCAGCCATCAATTTGAGCCCCCATTCGTATTTTTGCATGGCTCCAAATTCTGACGTCAGCGCTAATTTGGTCGACCGGTCGAGATTTCCAAGGTTCCAGCGGTCATATGGATGCCGCCATGTTGATTTCTGCAAATGCGCATACGGTACTTTGATTTTTATGGTCCAGCCATCAATTTGAGCCCTCATACGTATTTTTGCATGGCTCCAAATTCTGACGCAGCGCTAATTTGGTCGATCGGTCGCGATTTCCAAGGTTCCCGCGTGCATGTTGATGCCGCAATCTTGACTTCTGCAAAAGCGCATACGGCACTTTGATCTTTATGGTCCAGCCATCAATTTGAGCCCTCATACGTATTTTGAGGTGGCTCCAAATTCTGACGTCAGCGCCAATTTGGTCGATCGGTCGAGATTTCCAAGGTTCCGGCGGCCATATTGATGCCGCCATCTTGATTTCTGCAAAAGCGCATATGGCACTTTCATCCTTATGGTCCAGCCATCAATTTGAGCCCTCATACGTATGTTGAGGTGGCTCCAAATTCTGACGTCAGCGCCAATTTGGTCGATCGGTCCAGATTTCCAAGGTTCCGGCGGCCATATTGATGCCGCCATCTTGATTTCTGCAAAAGCGCATACGGTACTTTGATCTTTATGGTCCAGCCATCAATTTGAGACCTCATACGTATTTTCGCATGGCTCCAAATTCTGACGTCAGCGCTAATGTGGTCGATCGGTCGAGATTTCCAAGGTTCCGGCGGTCATATTGATGCCGCCATCTTGATTTCTGCAAAAGCGCATACGGTACTTTGATCTTTATGGTCCAGCCATCAATTTGAGCCCTCATACGTATTTTTAGGTGGCTCCAAATTCTGGCGATAGCGCTAATTCGGTAGATCGGTCGAGATTTGCAAGGTTCCGGCGGCCATATTGATGCCGCCATCTTGATTTCGGCAAAAGCTCATACGGCACTTTAATCCTTATGGTCCAGCCATCAATTTGAGCCCCCATTCGTATTTTTGCATGGCTCTGATATTTAAGATATCTAATTTCAGTCTTTAAGATACCCAGGAAGCTTAGATATGACCATTTGAAGTCTCAAAATGGGCTCTTGTTGGCCATTTTTAGCCTATTTTCAAAACTGCCAAATATCGAGATTTGGCTTGATTTTAATTCTGCAAGCGGCGTTGTCTTCGACTTTTCAAGAACTTTCAGGATACAATTTTAAAGTTAAAATTTACTGACAGAGGGGATTTTCTGTACAAACAAACGTGTAAAGCATTCTTTTCGAATTCTCACGATTTTTAGGTTTCCTTTAAACCCTCATAAGAATGGCGAGTTTCAATTATTTTTTTATACGTATCCGTTCTTACTTTGTTTGTCACAGAAAATACCTTTAATTCTTTTTTTGACAAGCTTCAATTGGTCAAAAGGAACCGAGAATAGCTCGAAACATATGCTTCTTTTTAAAAATAACAAAAATAGGCCATTTTTTATATTCTTATCGTCTTAAAATATGCCGTGTTTTTCGTATTTTTAACTTATTTACAGGGATCTTTAGACCCAAAAGAATTTTTTTTTGACAGTCCATCAAGCTTCTTATAATTAAAAGTAAACATTCCAAATTCTTTTTACTATAAATACTTAATAATACCTTTCATTTTACCGTTATAAAACGTCTAAATCTTGATCGTATACTATACAACAAATTTTTGGCGGTTAAATGACGCTGTTTTATATATACTAAAACTTTAACCATGCACTTTTTCGTAAATTTTATATAAAAAATTTTTTCGGTCAATAAATTAATTTTTTTTTAAATTTATTAACAAGATTTATAACGGATGTTGGGGAGGGGGGGGGGCGAAATTATTTCTCCTTGTATACATTCTTCAATCGTGCGCTCTGGCGCGCAAGTACCGAGACTCTCGACTGGTGATAGCATGCGCCTCGCTCACCTGTTAATGCAGATTTAACTCTGCTTCTGTAGCTGACTCTCATTTTTTTTAAATTTTCAAAAATGTGCACTGTCACGGTTTTAGTACATATAAAACGGCGTCATTTAAATGTCAAAATTTTTTTTATTTATTATATGTCGTGTATTTGTGACGCCCTAAAGATCCTTCAATAAATAATGTATTAAAAATGGTAATTTATGGTGATGTGTAGGATGAAAATTTTGAGGTTTTACAACTGTGAAATTAAAGGTACTATTAAGTATTTATAGTAAAAAAAAAATTTTCAGAATGTTTTCTTTTAATTATAAGAAGTTCGATGGACTATTTCATTATTATATTCATTAAAAATACGAAAAAACGGCTATTTAAAATTGCAAAATAAAAATAAAAAAGCGTAATTTACAAAACAAAAACTTTTTCATCCGTTAGAACTATCAAAAATGTATATTTTAAGACAAAACAAAAAAATTTTCGATTGAGTAGATTTTAGCTACATAACCTCAAAAATTATTTTTGGTTAATTTTTGTTATTTTTAAAAAGATGCATATGTTTCGAGATCCCTATCTCCGGTTCGCTTTGGGCAATTCAAGCTTGTCAAAAAAAAAAATTAAATGTATTTTCTGTGACAAACCAAATAAGACCTGATAAGTTTAAAAGGAATTAAAACTCGAGATTCTATGAGGGTTTTTAAAGCACACCTAAAAATCGTGAAAATTCAAAAATATGCCATACACGTTTTTAAGAGTAGAAATGTTCCTGTGGTAGTAACTCCAAACTTTATAATTTTTCCCTAAAAGTTCTTGAAAAGACGAAGACCTTGCAGAATTGAAAACGAGCCAAATCTCGATATTTGGCAAATTTTTTAAAATGGCCAAAAAGAGCTCTTTTTGATACTTAAAAAGGCCACATTTTAGCTTCCTGCGCATCTTAAGGGCTGAAATTTGATGAAAATGCCTTTTTTAGTAGTAGAACAACATATATTTTTTTCAGAATTTTTCGTATTTTCGCCTCTGCACCAAACGTTCCTCTTCCAGAAGAATGATCCATATGTATTAGAGTGTCCCCTATTTTCCGTCTAGTTTTATACCTAAAATTATGATTAAATCTTTGCCGGACCATTAAAATTAAAGTTAAACCGTGCACGTTTTGTCAACCTTCACGTGAAGTTTTCCCATTTGAATAACAAAGGAAAAATCTCTATTCTGTGAATGATTTATTATTCACTAATTCCAGCAGACTCATAATGACTTAAAAACTATTGTACTCCATTTCTAGATGACTAAAATATAGTTAAAAAATTTGTTTAGGTATTTAAAAATACTTCTGGGCAAGTTATTACTGCTAATCCTCCAATGTTATGCTCAAAATATGGGATCTTATTCATTACTGGTCCTTTTATGGACATTCTTACTTAGAGTGATTCTTCAAACGGAACGGATAATGATAGCTGACAATCAGACGCTTAATTTGAGATATCAAAGAGTTCTTAGCACCGAGAGGAATCAAAGTTATGAACATTTGAAGTTTGTGAAAAAATGCAGGTACCAAAATCCAGCACTGCCAGCCTTAAGGTGATGCTAAACCCTCTTGTTACCGTCAAATATGGGGAACCACTTTTTTCATTCAATATATAATTTTGAGAAAATATCTCTCTGTAAAGTTGTTGTTTTTGAGTAGGACAATAACGTTTCATAGAGATATTTACTCAAAATTAAAAATAAAATAAGAAAAGTGGTTCCTCATATTTGTCGGTGACTGGTGGCTTTAGCATCACCTTAAATCAGCACGTGCTTTCTCTCTAAAATTTTAAATGGCCATAACTTTGATTCCTCTCAGTGCTAAGAGCTCTTTGACATCTCAAATTAAAGGTCTTGATGTCAGTTATCGCTGAATATTACTAAAAATCTCATGCATTGCGTAGAACATCCTAAAAACGGACTCATACTCAGGAAAACCCTGTATTATTGCAATGATTAAGGGGGCAGACTGGGTTAAACCCAAAAAAATACTTTCTTGTTACGAGTCCAGAAAACTTTTTATGTTTAAAAGCAATGATTCTAAAAATGTATATCCTATCAATACTTAATAATATCTTAAATTTTACCGTTGTAAAACCTCAAAATCTTGATACTATACGTAATATTAAATCACTATTTTTTGTATCTTATGCTGCTATAACTCGTTTTTTTAAAATCGAAGTAGCCATCTTTAAACAATGTCATAATGCAGTTGTCGAAATTAAAAATAATTATTTTTTATTTTCTACTTTTTAAGAGGATTATTTGAAGAAAAATAAACGGATTAGATGCTTTTATTTAACTTTAGTCCATTTTATCACCTGTCAAAATGTGCTACGCTAAAATATGCTAAAGTCAAATAAAAACACATATTCCTGTTGTTTGCATTCGTGTGACTCCATTAAAACATAGAAAATAAAATAAACTTTTTTTAATCGATAAAGGTTTTGTAACATAATTTAGAGTTGAATCTGAAAAAACAAGTTTCAGCAACTTTAGGTCTAAATAAAAAAACTCCGAAAACTGTGTAGGAAAAAATCAGCAATGAGATTTTTTTTTTATTTTCCACTATTTTTAATTATCAGGCGAAGCCCTCTATCCTCCACAGTCTAATTTTTTGTCATTATACTACTCCGAGACTATCCAACCCATTTTTATGAAAATTTATATACGTGTATGTCAAATCTCCGCGTCCACGTTGCAAATTGTAGGGTTCATTATGTATATTTTTATTTTAGTTTTAAAGCAAAATTCAACTAACTTCTATTTAAACCGGATTAACACTAAAATGTTGATAATAGCTTTGATAAAGTACTATTTGACTTCTCAGAAGTATCTAACGGCGAATTTTTGAAGTATATATCCAGAGTACAAAAATGAAAATGTCAAAGTTGTCAAAGGTATGAAAAATTTCAAACACGCACAAGAAGACATAAATTTCAGTCAGTCAATTATGTTTATTGATCTACAAAGTGAATTTTCTCATAGTATTTGGTGGACATAAGAATTAATGATGCTAAAAAATTTTAATAAGAAATACACGAGTCGTTACGAGCATTTCAACCTGAAATGTCAGTTTCGTCCCTGTTAGTTTCATCACCTACTAACATCATATAATATTGTGTGCATTTTGATATGAATACTTTTCAATGCATCACATCTATGTATTTTGTTTTATATAATATTATGAATGCAAAAAAATTATAATCTCTGAGACGAAGTTAGTTATGGAGAAAAACAAATTTTTGGTCTAATAAACTTTCGGATACTTTTAAAGCTAAACTGGGACAGTTATGGCAGAATCACCCATATATAGGATACATATTTATACATAAATGTATATGTACATACATATATAAATACATACGTACATACATACATACATACATACATACATACATACATTCATGGATACATACATATATACATGCGTACATACGTACGTACGTAGATACATATATCTAATTATCTGAATTTTTAAAAAAATATATTTTTAAGGTCATAGGACCCTTCATTACACGGATTTAGTCCATTTCAAAGCTTAAAAGTTGGAAGAAAGAGAGTTCGATCACTCGATCGACTACCAAAGAATTCAAGAGATGCCTTTTTTTACTACAAAAGTACCTGTACAAGTCCCAGAATGGCAATCGAGCTATATATCTTGCTAAAAATAAAAATAACAGTCAAATTATGCTAAAATATGATTAAAATGTCTATTTAGCACCATTAATAATGGGTTCGATCATTCGGCTCAACACCAAAAAATTCATGGAGATGCCTTTTTTAGTACAAAAGTACCTGCATAACTCCCAGAATGATAATTAAGCTGTATTTCTTGCTAAAAATATAAATAACAGTCAAATTATGCTAAAATATGATTAAAATGCCTATTTAGCACCTATAATAATTGGTTCGACTACATGCATCATCACTAAAATAATTATGAAGGTAGCTTATATTAGTACAAAAGAAACTGATATAGTCTCAATACCGTAATAGAGCTCCATTTCTTGCAAAATATAGAGATAATTTAACCATTATCTCTATTTTTAGCAAGAAATGCAGCTTTATTACGGTATTGACACTATATCAGTTTCTTTTGTACTAATATAAGCTACCTTCATAATTTTTTTAGTGATGATCCATGTAGTTGAAACCATTATTATAGGTGCTAAAATAGGCATTTTGATCATATTTTAGCATAATTTGACTGTTATTTTTATTTTTAGCAAGAACTACAGCTCGATTGCTGTTCTGGGACTTGTACAGGTACTTTTGTACTAAACAAAGGCATCTCTATGAATTTTTTGGTAGTCGATCGAGTGATCGAACTTCTTTTTTTCAACTTTTGACTTTTGAAATGGACTAATTCCATGTAATAAAGGGTCATTGACCTTAAAAATATTTTTTTTTTAAATTCATTAAATTTGCATAAAAAAGTACAGATTTAATTTTAAAAACTACAGATTCAAAAGCTTCGCTTTTCATGCGTGGGCGAAGAAAGCGTTGCCCCACCATCGGATCTCTCTGTCTAACACATAAGACAAGGGAGAAAGGCTTGTGTGTGTATCTGTGTGGATACAGCGTCTTTTTTCCGCCGGTGTCCCAGTATATAAAGAGCTTCGGGTCCAGCGGATGAGCAGTACTTGCTCACTGTAAGCTCTCAGCGAAATTACAGATTTACCGTTCACGTCAAGAGCAAGAGAGCAAGCTGCACCCTGTTCAGCAAAAATTATAGAACTTTGTACCTTCAATTATAATATACAAATCTGTAGGTCAAAAGAGCCATATTGTATCATTATTTGAAATAAAAAAACAGTAAGAATAAATTATACATTATTTCAATATTACCTATATCTAAATATATCTAAATATATTAAATTTAATTCAATATTTAAAAAAGAATATTTTCGATTTACATTCAATAAATCTTATAATACCAATGGGGTAATAAAATTATTATAATATAAAAAAATCAAAACAAATTATATTAGTAAAAACATCCTATACTACCCAAGGGTAAACAAAGGATATTAATTGTTAAATCAATCTATATAAAAAATATATAACATAAAAATCATATTTAAAAAATATATATTAAATACTCATATAATAAAAATTATATAATCTCGTTGTGCCCAGCGAAATAAGTGCCTGTCACTTCACTCCAAGCGAAAACAACAGATTTTCGATATACCAATACTATATAATTATCTAACACATGTTTAAGTAGCTAATCAGGTTGCGCCCAGCGAAATAAGCTTATATATTATATTAAGTATATATATATATATATATATATATATTGTAAAAGAAAGTAATATAGTTCTTGCTTGGCGTGAAACGATGAGTGTTTATTTCGCTGAGCGTGAACTTCTTTATAATATTATATATATATATATATATATATATATATATATATATACACACAATACATATTTATATATATATATATATATATATATATATATATATATATATATATATATATACAATACATATTCACACAATTCATAACAAATAGTCGAAAGGCAATTAGTACATAACCCTATTCTTTGAAATGCGGTTATTTAATGGGGGTACGACCTTTACTGACATTTGCATACATATGAGACCCTTCTAGAAAATTCATACATACCTTTTGGATAATTAACACGATATCGATACCGGATTATTATACGAAAGTATAGGTCGAAAATCAAACCGCATTTCAAAGAATAGGGTTATGTACTAATTGCCTTTCGACTATTTGTTATGAATTGTGTGAATATGTATTGTATATATATATATATATATATATATATATATATACAATACATATTTATATATATATATATATATATATATATATATATATATATATATATATATATATATATATATATATATATACAATACATATTCACACAATTCATAACAAATAGTCGAAAGGCAATTAGTACATAACCCTATTCTTTGAAATGCAGTTATTTAATGGGGGTACGACCTTTACTGACATTTGCATACATATGAGACCCTTCTAGAAAATTCATACATACCTTTTGGATAATTAACACGATATCGATACCGGATTATTATACGAAAGTATAGGTCATTCACTCGGACGTCACATTGATAAATACACTAATAAAATAATATTAATCCAAAGATCGTAGATCTCACATGTTATCTTGACTATCTAACGAGGAGGGTCCACAGCCTCTGATAAACGATTTTTTACCAAACTTTAAGAGGTTGTTTCTGGTACCTAATAATGAATCCTAGCGCCCGGAATCTTGACCAATGGGCCCTTGTTCTTTAGATATGAGATATTTTACTTCAAATATATGTTATTTTAGAGAAAAAATGTACCTCTTCTTCGTTCAGCAACTTTGCAGTTTTTATGTTTGAACATTTAACGCAAAAGAAAAGAAAGTAGGTTAAAAGAGCTATATTTTGTAAAAAGAGTTATAATTTAAGCTTTGTTTCGTACAAAAATATTATTCTTACACAAAGTTATTAATAACTGAAGATAGAGACTGAAAAAGCGTGTAACTCTTTTAAATTTCATGATTTTCTCATTAAAATATCGCAAGTTTGAAGTAAAGTACCTGATATCTCGAAAAGAAGGGTTCATTGGACATGATTACGGGTGCTAGACTTCATTTTTAGGTACCAAAAACCACCTCCTAAAGTTTCGTCAAAAATCGTTTCCCAGAGGTTGTGGACTCTCCTTGTAAGTCTCCTTTGCTATTTACCTTTGAATTATATTTTTTTTTATCTTTTAGGACAAATTGATCTTACTTAAGCTAATTTAACCTTTCTTAAAAGTTTTATTTTGGAAAATTTATGATATTTATGAATATTATACAATATATTATAACGATTTTATAAAATTTTTCATTACTAAAATGTAGAGGTATAAGGGTTTTGATTACATTATGAAGTTAATTATAAATATTTAATAGTAATATTATATGTACAAGCACATCGAAAACAGGTTATAGCTGAGTCGAAAGCTTTCGTCAAAACCTTTGCTATTCCGAGAAAGTACAAAATATGGCCATGTGTATACACTAATGCAAAGAGTTTCCAATCTTTTTACTGTAAGAATAGAGTGATAAGCGCCAGATTTCCAATTACAGAAATTAATCATTATCAGCTATTTTAACCGCGGTAAAAAATGAATTCTCTTATCACTGTGTTATTATAAAATATGTTTATTATATTTTGCAACTAAAGAATTTACTAATCAATATATTACACTGCACGTTTAAATAAATTTATGCCCATCTGAACGAAAATGGCCACTCTTTTCCCTGAAAAGCGAACTAAAATTACACTTTTTTCCCGCAAATGCAGGAAAAACGTGACTTCACTGGAAGTAGTCCAAATTCCTTTATATCATCAAGTTATACCAATAACACTGATTTTCGATTGTCTTTTAACAATATTATCTTTTAATAGTCCATTAATCCCGCTTTCTAAGTCGAAAAGTGGCCACAGTTGAAATGGGCATAAAGTATATGTAACTATATGTAACTCGAGAAAAAAGCTTCGCTTCGCTCGCTTGGCCAGTAAACTCACCCGCTGGAAAAATATTCGACTTTTTTCCCTTGTTACATAATGTACTATTTTGTAAATTCAGATATGCTATAGCACCAAAATTATCTTTAAAATCTAGTCTTACGGATATTTTAAAAGAATTTCACTTATTTCATCGGCAAAGATGCCGATTGTCATGTCAAGTTTATAAAATCTAATTTGTCATATTTTAAACAAGCGTCTTTAGTTTCCTCAAGTTAATAATTATTATTTGGAGTGTGGACTGCTCGAATTTAAAACATATTTAAGATATTAAGAAACTATTAGGCTAAAATTTATGTCAACTAATATTCAAGTAAGAAGCTACGTTTTTTCTTTAAAATTAGAATAACAAAACCATGTAAAATAACAATGCTTTTTTATTCGGAAAAAATTTGGTGAACAGTAGTAACTTTTACGATAATTTTGAATTACTTTTCAAGTAACGATAGCTTAACTCGTTACACATTTTCATACAGTAACTATAACTTAACTAGTTCCTTTTTTCATGCAGTAACGATAACTTCAACTAGTTATTTTTAAAGTAGTAACTTATCCAACACTGATTGTCGCAATTACTGGATATAATCGAGACGCTCCATTACGGGCCCATTGCCCGTAGAATCGAAACCAGGTACGGTTCCCACTCAAATTTCGCAGACCGTTACTCTCAAAATTCTACTGCCGATGAATCTCCCGCGCTTTTCTGGAGGATACGACAAATGGACAGAGTTTCAAAACCTCTTCAATTCGAAAACCACGACAAATGCCAGCTTGAATAACGTAAATTGAGGATTATAACGTGGAAGGCGACAGCTTCTCGCGAGTTTGGGCCCACTTCAAAGATACATACGAAAATCTTCGATTGTAAGTTACATCGCGTCTAAGAATATGGTACTCCATAAAGTATCCACTTCAGAATCGGCAGAAGACATACGACGAGTATTAAATGCCAACAGCAACCTCGTACAACGTATGAATACTTTTCTACGCGCGCCAATTTCCGACGACATCTTGGTGTTTTTCACTGCTAATCTGCTTGATAGGGAATCGAGGAGAGCATGTCTTCGTTGGGTGATAGGAAGGATTCGGCTAGATTTGAACCATTGAAAAATTTTTTAAATGACCTAATTTGTATGCTTGCTATTACGGGTGCTTCGAAATATATGAGAGAGATACCTTATTTAAAACTCCACTCAGTGGAAGACCACAATTTCAGTTGAAGCACATCATGCTGTTGCCACCACCTCTCTGTGTCCGTTGTGCCATGGACAGCAACCACTTACATGAATGTGCCGCGTTTAAGGGTGTAGTCTCTTGTCCGGGCTTCGATTTTTTTACACATTTCGAATGTACAACATATTATGAGTATATTGTAAAAAATTTAAACCGAAATTAATAATATTCACAAAGTTATAGCACATAGTCAACAGCGCGCCGTGAACGCACGCTGTGAACCGTGCGGCAGCTGCGTCGGTCTTACCTCTCTATTATTCTCACGTTACCTTTATACCTGTGAATACATATCTTTAACCTTGACCCTTTGTTAAATATATACCTGTACAAATGAGAAAGGGAGAACGATATGCACGAGGCATAGCTGATTAGTGTAAGTATAAATTTTCTATAAAAAATCTGTTACTTAAACTTTATACGCGTTTTTTCTCGAAACAACATTTTTGCGATTGACCATGTCAATTGAGAAAATTCTATTGAACCGATTGCGCTCATTTTTTCACCCTTTATTCTATACACCAATGGCTCCGTCGGGTAGCTAAATTGCTTATTTATAATAATAATTTCTTATTTTTTTCCCTTTTTTCAACGAAAAAAACCAACTGTATTTTAACTTACTTTTTAGAAGTCTGCCAATTTGTTGTTTATTAATAAAATTGTTTAAATCTGCTACGGGACAGAGCTACAAGCCTACAGAACAATAATCAGTTTGATTTTTAGGTACGACCGCTGCAAGGAAGAGCCTTATATTTTCGTCATACCAAAAAGTGTTATAGATTAAAAACTAACAAATTATTGCATAAAAACATGTTTTAACACTATAGGAACGTATTTCAAGCACTCTTTTAAATGTATGTATGGATGTATGTATGGATGTAATCAAGTTCCTTGATTATCTCAGCAAAACCGCGGTCAAACCGGCTAAAAGTTAGAGAACTTACTTGCCTCATCATAATACAATATGTAAACGTATCTATTTTGAGTCATATTCGTTGATGGTATAACCATATTGTGTAAGAATTGAATATATTGATTCGAATTTTCGCTGTATCTTGAATAATTAAGGGGTAACACCACTGTAATAGCAAAAAAAGCATTTTTTTGGTATTTTATTTTAATGGAAAGAAAGGTTATAAAGAAATTATATTTGGATAATTTATTAGTCTAATATTATAGTATATGTAAAAATAAAATTAAGTAAAAAAAAATACAAAATGGCTGATTTATAGCCGATCTCTTGAGACCTCTTGCATTGGAAGCGCTCCGCGGCACACAGTGTACCAATCGCACATTTCAACCTGGAACAAAAAAAATCCACTTATTCTTGATGTTAATAGCTAGTGAATCACGTAGGGGATTTTAAAAATATTGATTTTTGCAAATTTGGCAGTGAATTGTAAATAAATTAAAAATTTTCATGAAAGAAAGGCACGTTTTTGTTTATAAAAATTGTTTAAATTAATTTATTAAAAATCCCCTACGTGATTCACTTTGAAATATAACAATTAAGATATGATTAAAATTTCAAATGGATCGGATGAAAACTGTTGAAGTTCCAAATCAGTTTTGGAGGTAAAAAAATGAGCAAATCATTTAAAGAAAATTTTTTACCATAGTCTGCAATGCCAGGACCATAAAGGTGCCCTTCCAAATGCAAATTCTCCTCTTCGTCTTCTTTTCTTATCTCGCTGCGTCCGACAGAGAGCGTTCAGCGTGTCTGATGCGGACACATTTCAGGCCATCATTAAAATTGCACACTGCAATATCAGTGGCAAAATCCAGAACTTTCTTGCCACTCGAGTACGATTTCGGAGCCAAGTTCCAAACGGTGGCATTGAAACTTTCGTTGCTGTTCTGAGTATAAACTCCTAAGCAACGATGCAGCGACTCACCTCGACTCAACTCTGTATAAACAGGCTCAATGGCTTTGAAAACTTCTTCAGGAAGTGGCGGTTCAGGATGAAACGTGTCCAACGAACCTTCAGCTTGTGCGATTTTCCAAGTACACCAGGAATCTGAACAATTATCGTGCTGAGGATTGTCGTCGGTTGATATTTTATGATACAGAGTTGCCCAGATTTCATTCCTCATTTTCTCTATGCAATTTGGATTCTTCCGTATTCCCAAACCATAATAAATTGTTAATTTATCAATATCAATTTATTTGTTAATTTTCCTTTTCCTCCGAGGCCTTTCGTCTTTTTTTTTAGATTTTGAAGACGCGTTTCCATTCTTCTCTGTACATGATCGATGCACTCTTTTTTTTTGTACTTCAAAATTAGTGTACGGTTTAGAATCTGATATGCCTTTGAAAGTCTTGCTGTCATCATCACCAATATAATTCATATACTTTAGGCCATGGAAACAGTCGGAACGAGAAAACATTTCAATAACAGCATCTACCTCCATTTTACCAGATGAACCTTCATGATTTGCTTGACATAAATCGACGTGTGATGCCATAACATTTTTCGTTTTCAGACGTTTCTGTTTTATTTTACAAGTGCTCGCAAGACTTACAATATTTAGATTTTAAAGTCACATCGACGATTTTTCCAGTAAGCCATCCAATCAAAGATACAACTCCAAAAAGCGACGAATACCCTCGTTTCCTCCAAGAACCATCTCCTGAAACGGTAATCCCTTGAAATTGACCATTTTCTTCGCTCTTTCGTCTCTTCTCTTGTCCAACTTGCTTCATACTGTTATCACGAACTATTGATGTTGCTATTGAAATGAGATTCACTATTTTATCGTAGAAAGATTGGAAAACAGGACGTGGTAATTCCGTAAACGCTCAAAAGTTCATCATTCCATTCAGTCCTACTCCTATCACTCTATCAGTAAATTTACTGTTTGGTATAACAATTTCTGGACACTTGGGGCAAACAATCACAATTTTGAAGCCCAAGCCTCGAGAACTTCTTTCATGAAAAGTTATATTAGAACCGCACGTTTTACACTTCACATGCTCAGAAATTGAAGAAAATACTGCCAAAAAGTTAATGATTCGGTATTCAAATGTATAATTTACATCGAAATTGTCCTCGGGTGTCTTCATCTTTTTTGCCAATGCACTGACGCCACTGGAATAACCTTCAGATTCGTATCGATTCATCGGACGATTCGCTGATTTACGGTTCCGATGCCGTGTTGGATAGTTTTTTCGTGCCTTTTCTTCCTGCGTACACTTTTTCTTTTTCCATTTTGTTCAACGCAATAATAAATAATTAAAACTTTCACAAAAATATAGTTTCGAAAGCGAAAATGAGACCCTCGTTTTCTTACGATATACAGACGCTACAATAACGTACTTTGTTTTGAAACTAGCCTAACTGACTCATAATAGCTTAAGATCGACATCTATAGGAGCATTAAGGAAGTTTGCGAACAATAGGCAAGCCATAAGGCGGCCCTTCTTATCAGGCACATACCCCTCGCAGGTAAGCGGTCGGCCGTTTCGAAGCGGCGGAAGATGGTATGAATATGTCCCGAAATTTCAAATAAATAATTTTTTTTTCGGGATGGGATCTTTTGTACCATATTCTAGAAGGTTCAAAGCATGTTTTAACTCAATAAAAAAAAATCGATGTTTTATCATTTCTACAGTGGTGTTACCCCTTAACAATTTTTTGTGAAAACGTCAATTAAATAAAGTTTGTCGAGAAAGACCTAAATTAGAGCGCAAAAAAGCATCAAAAATTGATTTAAGGCCACAATTGGATTATAACACAATTTATGCTAAAAATATCCACGGTAAAGTAGTAAATCTCGAAAAAATACAATTTTTTTGTATGAAACATTGTTTATGAAAAAGTAAATTAAACATAGTCTGTCGATAAAATGGAAAAATAAAGCGAAAGAAAGGTATCAAAAATCAATTTTTAGGTCACAATTGGATTATAACACATTATATGCAAAATAATTTCACGGTAAATTTATAGATCTTGAAAGAACAAAACTTTTTTGTATTTAACATTGTTTACAAAAGCATATTTTAAACAAAGTTTGTAGAGAAAACCGCTATATATATATAATAAACAATATAATCATTCTTTTGGAGATTCCTACCTTAAGAGGAGTCCGTATCTACTGTCCTTGTCTAATCTCGTTTTTGCTGTTTATTCAAATTGTAGTTTGTTAATTGGAAAACTAAAAGTTGGCCCCAATTGGTATTAAAATAAGGAATATTTTGAGACCTTAAAAAGTATCTAACATTATTTCCTTTTCGAGAAAACTTCGGAACGCGAAAATTGAGGTTAGCTTTTCCGTTTCGAAGTTTTCTCGAAAAAGAAATAATGTTAGATACTTTTTAAGGTCTCAAAATATTCCTTACTTTAATACCAACTGGGGCCAACTTTTAGTTTTTCAATTAACAAACTACAATTTGAATAAATAGCAAAAACGGGATTAGACAAGGACAGAAGATACGAACTCCTCGTAACGAAGTCCTCCACGTGAACGGGTGAGGAGGTTCAATGACATCGTAGGATATAGTATCAATTATCTTTGTATTTTTTGTGTCTATTGTATTATATGCATACAATGTCCTGTTTCATTTTATATTTACATTATTAAATATACAGGGATCAATAAAAATGACAGGCGAGTTCGAAGCGCGAGCGTCGGCGGTCGTGCCTTACATGCAAAAAGCGAAGTTAAGGATTTTGCATGTCTTGTTTTGTTTCAGATAACTACAAGTGCCGTAATCACCATGGCAAACCACCTACCTGCTTTTTGAAACGTCCACTTTGGCTGCAGAAAACATTACCAAAATATTGTAAAATTACATAAAAACATTTTTTCTGTACAATTTAAGATGTCAATAATAACATGTAAAACAACTGCAACGATTGTACTTTATTTTGTTGCAAAAAAATAATTCATGAAATTAGCTTCTCAAATAGGGCTGCACATAAGACTACATCCTTAAATCAAAAACCGTACCGGAATGCATAGAATTAGTGAAGGCAAAATCATTATGGAGAAATTGCATCCGTTTACATGGAACCAGTGCCTGTAAATCGGCAAAGAATTGTTTTATTTGTGGAGTCAGCATGAATCTCACCACAACAACAAGTCAGGGTTCAACGGCTTTCGCGTGCGACTCGCAGCCATTACATGTGTTGATGAGCGATGAAACTTCGTTCGCGCCTGTGCTATTGCCCACCGCACTGTGTACAAAAACTTAGCTGAGCGACTCAACTTGCCGAAAAAACCGGCCTTTGTTACAATTACCGGTATTGAAGGAGAAAATCATACATTCTCACAAAGGCGCTTGTCATTTTATACTCCAAGTTTGCATGTCAAATTAGAAAGAATCGCCCAAAATATAGTAATGTGGAAGTCAGTAATTCCAGCGAAATTCTTCTTAAATATACGCCAAAATTGTTAAAGCCTAAATCTTTAGCTTTATATATTTTCGAAAAACGTGGGTGCAGGAAATGGGGTTTCACGGGGACAGTTGAACAACAGCAGGATTTGGAGTATAATAGTGTAACCAAAAGTATTTATTTCAAGTAAGGTGTGCACTAATAAGAATAAAAGTCGTACCTGTCAGAAAGCGATCCGCGCTATTTACAAGCTCAAAGCAGAGTTCTCCCCTCCCATGTATACCTTATTATTGCCCTTTGTATGTAACTGTGTAATTATCAAATGGCGCGCCAGCGCCATGCGGAAAGTATGCGCGGCCGGACAAATATACGACGATATTGAGGTTCTGTCGTCTGCTAGAGGTCTTTCGGAACTCTACGCTTTAGCTTCTGGTGCGGTCTCTCCCGGAACTGTCTTGACGAGACTCGCGCAGACTCGCGAATTCGCTGCAGTGGGTACACTAGCGCGGTGAATTTATGTTTAAATCCAAACAACCTCCTTGCATCTATTTATTTATATACATATGTATACATGTAAATGCACAAAATTTACAAAGTTTTTGTGGTATTGACGTTAAAATTGTGCAAATTTCTTTTATATAATACTATTGTTATAATAATAATGATAGAGTTGTAACAATAATACTATTTTTATCCAGGACGGTATACACGGAAGCACATATTCTCGAGCGTATTGTGCTATGGGTTCTGGTTTAACTATACTGACTATGGTTTAAATATTATAAGACAAATTTCTGATGCGATAAAAAATGTAAGAAATAAGAAAAAGTTTTAAACAAAATTAGCTTCGTGAACTTGGTTATAGGTAACCCTAACAAAAATAGTATTGTAGAATTTTGTGAGGTTATGTCAGACCATCCTCAATTTCTCAATTAAATTTACGCAGAACAGCTATAAATTATACATACAGAGAATTTTCTGATAAAAATTACCGTAAAAATCATAGTAAAGGTCGGAATGCTGATGAAAAAAATTTATCTCGATAAAGGCTTTTTACTTTTACCCTCCTAAATGGTAAAAATTATGATGACTATCGTTAATATTTATTATTTATCAAAATGTTGATCATTTACTATGATCTTCGTGATAATTTTTATATTTCTCTCTGTACGACCTGCTTCAAGATACATAACGGTATAGATATAATATTCGGTGTCTAAATTTCATAACAAATATTTCGCAGACATTCAAATTTGAAAATTTTATTTCTTAATTCTTTATATTTTATATTTTTATATTCTGATTAATAATAAAAATATTTTCTCAGAACAAGCTATTTTATATAATATAATAATCATCAAGGTTATTCTGTTACAGTATAAATAAATCGATATTCAATGATTTATATGTTCTATAAATCATCAAATATTTTTCATCAAATTATACTTTTATAAAACTTAAAATCTGAATTTATCAATAGTTTGTCATTACGGGACAAAGTTTATTAATTTTAAAATTAATTTTAATATTCTTATAGTTTGACAAAAAGATGTGAAATCTCTAAAAAGAGACCTTAAACAGGTGAAACTTCGAAAAGTATGCTCTAGTGTAATTTTATTTTAATCATTCCTATTTTGTATTTATATTAGTTTATTAATCAATCTGCAATTGATTCACCGTAAATTAGAATTCATTATTAATTGTTTTGTAACTGGATAAGATTTAGAAAAAAAAATAAAATCAAATGAAAAGCGCGTAATCTACTAAACATAAACATATACGAGTTTATTATAATTACACCGTCTGCTTTTAATATACATGCCGGCTTCTTCAGTATTTCACCTTTTCAACTCAGAGATTTTTAAAATAAGAGTTTTTAGTATTTGACTTTGTTTCAGTGTGTACAATCTCAAAATTACCACAGACTTCTTACCTTTGAAACATAAAAGGAAAAAGCCGGCAGGTATGTTAAAAGCAGATTGTGTAATTATAATAAACTCGTATATGTTTATGTTTAATAGTTTCCGCGCTTTTCATTTGATTTCATTTTTTTTTAAATCTTATCCAGTTAAAAAATAATTAATAATGAATTCTAATTTACGGTGAATCAATTGCAGATTGATTAATAAATTAATATAAATACAAAATAGGAATGATTAAAATAAGATTACACTACAGCATTCTTTCCGAAGTTTTACCTTTTCAAGGTTCTTTTTCAGAGATCAAGAACTACTCGAATATTTAATAAGATAAAAATTTACTTGATGCTACGTAATTTCTGTTTGTTTAAAAAGAAACCATTTAATTCAAAACGAATCCATGCAAAGAAAAAATTTCTTCCTTTTTCGGATCAAGAGAATAAATTTTGAATGTAATGAATTGTTTTTTATTACAAAGGAATCATTTAGAATCAAGTGGCTTATTATCTTATCGTGTATTAATAGGAATCCTGCCATGAAGTAAGAAGAAGCTTATTTTTTTGCGTATTTAAATAAAAACAGATTTTTAAGTTTCTATTCGCCATTTTGAATCCGTCCTTTTGATTTTTTATTTTTCATCTTTATTTGTATTTGTATTAATTTAAGGTAAAAGTACGAGTAACTGGACACTTAAGGGCAAACGAAATATATGCGTTAATATATAACGCTAAATTTAGCAATATATTAGATGATTTTGTATCCTACTGAAAGACAATTTTATTGTCTATCAAATTAACCTCATAAACTTCTAATTTACACTTTATTACAAGAAATATTAATAAAAATGTAATGTAGTCTAGGGCACTAGTAGCTGGACAAGCAAAGAACATTTGTTTTAATAACTGGACATCGCTGTCCTAGTACATGGACACGTTTATTTTGGCTCATTTCTATTAAAATAATATATATTTCTTGAGAAAATCAGGCTGAACAATAACAGTACTTTTGTTATATTTTTCGAGTGTATAAGTACTTAGTTGAAAAATTTAAGACTGATTATCACTTGAAAAATATTCTACTCACCTAACCTATGATGTGTCGGCAGATATGTACGCCATAACTTAAAAATGTCAAATTCAAGACATGAAATATAAACACTAACATTGTTAAAAATTGAATCAAAATATTAACAAAGTAAATAGTAGAACTAATGGTAATCACTTTTGAGAACTTAATTACGCAGAGAAAGGCGTGTTTTGTATCAAAATATGTTTATAATATTGAAATTCATATAGGTGTCCAGGTACTCGGCACTCTAGCTTATCTCTGTACTAGATACTGGACACTTGTTTTTTGCAAGAAAAACGATATTTTGGCATATATTAGTATTTTATTTCGATTTATTATACGATTAAATAAGCTCAGAAAAAATTTGGGCATCGAAAATAATAATAAAATATTAAACAACTTCTAATATCAAAAAGGCATATCTTAGCCATTGCTTAAGAATATGGCGTGCTCATGTGCATGCATTAGTTCCATTACAAAACTATTTTTTTAGGATACAAATCAAACGTAGATTTTTATAAAAATTTAAATATATGTAGCTGGAATGTAACAGATTATGATTACATATAATTATTTTCATTAAACGCACAGTAATATCCAACATAACGTGATATTCGAGCTGCTGTCCAGGTACTGGGACGTGTCCAGTCATTGGTACACTTACCTTAATCTATTTCACTAGTTATTAGACGATATTTTGAATTTGGACACTTCGTCTGTTTTTGGAATCAGTGACCCCGGAAACCCTTTAACCTATATTGTCTTTTGGAAATAATCAACCGTTTTTGAGAAACTTCAATTTGTTTATAATTGCTAACCTATTTTGCAATAATAAATAATGTTGCCGAACCTGGATTTTACTGGATTTTGAGTATGTTATACAGACGATATTTCTACGATTAAAGAAAAAATTGGCTCTGTGGCAATTTGTATCGGGTTAAGCCATTTTTCCCGTATTTTTACTGGACTATCTAAGCATTTCTTATACTTAGGATTTTTTACTGTAATCTATACGTGTCCAGCATCGGGCTTGTGTTCTGAGCAGCTCGCATCTAGTGTGACTACAGGCTTGATCGACTCGAATATTATGTAACACACATAAAGTGTTTTGTTACAAACTTTTGGATTATTTGTTGCTCATTTTGGTTTTCATATGTGGGTATGCGTTTTTAGTTTGACATATTCAGTGATTAAAAGAGGAAAATATTGAGCAAAATGGAGCAAAAAATCGGGTAACAACCGTAATCAGAGTACACTTTTTTAGAGAATGTCTTGGCAAGGTTCGCTCCACCTGCGGCGCGAGTGCACCGTTCGCTCTTGCTAGCAGAGATGTAATTGTAACATAACCAAACCTGTACATAATCAAATACGAGGCAATTTAGAAAAGTGTAATTGTTTCATTATCTGTAGTCAGTAGTTAGTTACTTACAAGCTGTAAGTAGTAGGACTAAAATGTAAAAAAATAATTTAACAAATAATTTTTTTAACTGATTGGTAACTAATTGGGCAGACCTAACCGCAAACACACATCGAATAAATATTAATTAGGTAAGTGATTTATGTTCAAATTTCGTTTTTGCATTAGTACAATTAATTCATAAAATATATATTTAAATATTAATAATTTTGCAGATTATTTTATTTTCTTATACTCCCTTATTAAAAAATATTTTTGTATGAATTTAAGCCATGAAGAAATATGAAATATTTTATTAAAGAAACATGAGATTAATCTATTTTTAACTATCATCAAAAGAATACTTTCATCACTTGGACTAAACAGGAATAATTATACAGAATCTGATATAGGAGATATCGTTACTGTCATAGTCGAGGAACTCCATTCATGTGGATATAATCTAGGATATCGAACATTATGGGCAAAATTAAAGAAATGTTACAATCTTACTGTCAAAAGAGAAACAGTTTATCGCTTGTTGAAAATAGCGGATCCAGAAGATATCGAAAATATATATGGAAATAGGTTACACAGACGTGAGTATTTAAGGAGGTTCGAGCACTAAAATGGAAATGGAGGCAAAGAGCTAAAAAAAATTGTACTTATTAACAAAAATGGTAACCAGACACTGCTAAAATTTTAAGTCATTTAGGAAGCTCGTTAATGAAAAAAAATTAATTGAATTTTTTTTATTCGGTATATATGAATATATGAATTTTCCGTTAACTACCATATCTTTTCGAAAAAATGCTTTAAACTGCTTAAAATTTTTACAGCGACTTTAGATAATGATTCTTTATATTCTAAGAAATCGTCAAGTTTCTTTCATGTAAGTTTTTTGTTTTGCGCATAAAAATACATTCTTTTTCTTTATACTACCATATCTTCACGAAAATCTTCCTAAATTATTTTAAATGTCTACAGTGAGCTTAAAAACATTTCTTTATATATTAAATAATTTTTCTCTATATTTACAAAAATTGTTTCTTTTTGTTAATAATAAGTCAGGAAATTATTATTTTTTTATAAATATGTTTGCAATATTGCCTGTAACACAACATAACCTCGTCGTTCGTCGCGCGCCTGCTAGGTACACCTGCTCGTGTTTTGGCTCCTGCATTTACACCCCACTCTGCTGCCTTCCTTTCCCAAGAACAACAGCAGCATTAATGACGTGAATGCGTCCGTCATTCGTATGTTAGACAGCACTGCTTTAAAAAAGGGAACAACGGTCTCCTGCCTGGTGGAGTACGCGAATTCAACTTCAAAAAACATTGACAATGCACTTGCTAGACATTGCACCTCTATTGATGGCAGATTGGAGGCAATTGTAAATAGGTTAAATACGTTACCAGCAGTACATACTTTGGTACTTTCAATTGAATCCAAGCTGCAAAAAATTGAGGAAAAACTGTCGAAACAACACTCCCAGCTCGAGGAGATGATAAAAGAGAAGCAAGTGCTTTGTCAAGAAATAGACAACTTAAAAATCAAAAATAAAAAATTACACGATAGTAACGTCGACACGAACAATTTGTTGAACAAAACAGAGGAAACTTATAATACGTTGCTTGAAAAAATTGATAATTTAGAGCAGACTAATTTTGAGTCACAAACAAAAATTGATAATTTTATAATAAATACTTTTGAAAATGATTTCCAAAACCTACCCAATAAAATCAATAGAGTTGAAAGTGACAACAAAGAAATAATAACGAATATAGGAAAAATAATAACAAAAGAAGACTTTACCTCTGCATATACTACTACTATCAATAAAATTGATAGAAACGTAGAAAACATAAAAAAAAATAACCAACCGATATTAATCAAAATTGAATACCAACAAATTGCAGTGCTCCCCAGTACACATAACAATACCGTTTCTCTGATAAGTACAAACAAATGTAAAAATAATAATAATGCGTCTACTACAAATAGTAATTTACTCGACAACTATAGAAATATAAGCGACACAAATGGCCATTGTAATAACAATAATGACGGGTTCATTCAAGTTGTAAATAACAGAAAAAAATCATCTAGTCGATTGAATAAGAACAATATTGACAATGATGATGCTGCAGCATCACCTGCACGAAGCACGCGGGTGCAAACGATTGATGGAGGGACAATGCACAGTAAAAACATTAAAAGCGGTAACACGGAGCTAATTATTTCTAACATTTTTTACGGTGATGTCTCTAAGCGTGTGGACGTTACACACGCGATACTGTGCCGTGTCCTTCCATCAACACGAAAATCAGATATAATAGGCACACGCCTGCTTCGGTCAGAGGAACCGACAGCGGCGGCATTAGCAGATATAAATGGCGAACGTAGACGGTCACCATGGGTTGTTACCCTTTCCAGCAGTGCGTTAGGCGAGAAAATAATGCGAACCAAAAAGCTAATCACTGGCTTTCATGCTAGAGATGTCGACATTGCAACTCTTGACCAGGACACAAGGGATGGGATTATCAATGGGAAAATTTTTATAAATGAACAAAGGAATGTTTTATTAAATATAAAAGTCTCAAGGCCCTTGCGATGAGACTCAATTTTAAATATGTTTGGCATAGAGGGGGCCGTTTCCTGGTGAAGAGGCGCGATGGCGACGTCTCTCATGAATTTTCATCTGCGGCTGATTTACAAACAATAGTGGCATCATATGCCACTAATCAACCACCACCAACCGTAGATAATATAACAAAAAACCTTTCAAACACCTTTCAGCTCGTTCTCCCTACCATCTCTTTGGAGTAGCTGAGTCGCACCTTGACCCTGATGTTGGGACTGATCTCATTCAGATCGACGACTATTCACTACTTAGACTTGATCGCAACAAACTAGAGGGCGGGCTGGTCCTGTACATTCATAACACTTTCAAGGCCAATTTACTATGCAGCTCTCGAACAACACAGGAGGGCAGGCCATTTATACCTGAATATTTAATGTGCAGTGTTCAGCAGGGCAGCTTTCCCCCCGTCTTTGTTGCTTTAATATACAGACCACCACACGTACCGTTTTTACAGGGCTCTGATTTAACAGACAATCTAACGACACATACGCAAGACTTTAGTCATAAAATTATTATGGGAGATCTGAACGCGAACCTTCTCGGAACGTCAGCCGATGCAAAATTTGTTAGGCGGTTGGCTGATGATCTTAACCTTCAAATAGTTGATCATGATGCGACTCATCATCTCACAGATTCTCACACGTGGATTGGTGTGATCTTGACAGATAATATTGACGTTGTACTGAGCAGGGACAATCGGCCGGCGCCTTTTCCCAGTCATCATAACATCGTAGAGGTCGAGATTGGGGTCGAAACTGCTGCATCCCCTGTGGCTGAATCTTTCAGCTACAGGGATTTTAAATTGATCCAGCAAGACGACCTCCTGTCTCACCTAGTTGACTGTGATTGATCGCAGATCGATGGTCCCGCGACGTGTGTAGACGGTCAATTAGAGTGCCTCAGTGTCAACCTCATGATTGTGATAGATAAAATTGCGCCGTTAAAAGAATTCACACCGAAAAAGAAAACGAATCCACCATGGGTTGATGCTGAACTGATACATCTATACAAAAAACGTGACTCTGTACGACGACGCTATGCGCGGACCAAAGACACCAGACTGTGGCGGGAGTATCAGAGCCTTGCAGCTGAAGCTGAATTACGAACGAAGGAAACAAGGGAAAGATTTTTACAAAATAGAATTTTTGAAGCAATTGATAATCAGAAAGATATCTGGAAAGAGCTCAAGGCTCTGGGCCTTCTGCCAAAGACAAGAGAGGAGCTTCATGGTTTCTCGCCGGAAGAACTCAATGCCCACTTTGCAGGAGTGTCGATCTCCCAAAATGAAAGTGATGAAGAACTTGAGAACATCTTGACCACTGCCAGTGATGACGGCTTTGTTTTTCGAGAAGTCAGCTTCTCGGGCGTGGTCCTGCCTGTTGCCCATTTCTCATCACAGGCCAGAGGGGAAGACGGCATTCCCCAAAATATAGTGGCTAAGGCTTTTCCGTTTGTGGGAGATCATATTGTTAAGATCTATAACTCCTCTTTGTCCAGTGGCATTTTTCCGGGAACTTGGAAGGGAGTTCAATTGGTGCCTTTGAAGAAGAAGCCTGTCCCATCTACGGTGTCAGATTTCCGACCAATTGCCCTACTGAGTTTCCTTTCTAAGGTCCTGGAAAAAATAGTACAAGACCAAATAACTGATTTTTTACGAAAAAACAATACTTTGGACCCGATGCAGACTGGTTTTCGACAGAATCAGAGTACACAGACAGCACTACTAAAACTGACGGAAGACATAAGATCAGGCATTAACAACAACAAAAAACTATTGACTATTTTGTTGATATTTGATTTTAGCAAAGCATTTGACACCATCTCACACACTAAACTGCTGCGTACGCTGATGCGCATGGGATTCTCCAGGAGTGTTCTCCTGTGGCTTAAGTCATATATAATGGGGAGACGACAGAAAGTCGTTACAAACACAAACGGGGATTCAGGTTGGCTAACCACCAGTCTTGGCGTTCCACAGGGCTCAGTCCTGGGATCCCTGCTTTTCATCCTGTATATAAACGACTTATAAGACGCACTAGACTTTGTCGGCAAGACAAAAGCGATTATTTTCGGATCTGATCATAACATCAAACAGGTTCAGAACCTTGACTTGCAAGGCATTGAGATACAGACCGGCGTACACGTTCCCTTTGTCAATACAGTCACCAACCTCGGCATGGTGATGGACGGAAGGTTAACATGGAAGCCGCAACTGAATGCGGTCAGTAGGATAGTAAATAGAGCTCTGTATAGCTTAAAATTATTCTGTTCAAGCACCATAGAGATACTGAGGAAGCAGCTGGCATGTGCACTGGTACTACCTCACTTAGACTATTGCTCAGTGGTTCTTCTTGACGTGTCAGGGGAGCTTCAGACACGACTACAACGTTTACAGAAATCATGTGTGAGATACATATGTGGTGTTATGCGTGATGAGTATATCACCGCCTACAGGGAAAAACTGGACTGGTTAGATCTGAAGGTAAGGAGGGAGTATTTTATGAGGCTGCTGCTTTACAAAGCGGTTGTCATGCGGCAGCCACCATATCTTACTGCCCTCTTTGAAAAAAACCAGGCCAGGACTTCAAGTAGGGGTGGTACGAAAGAGCTCTCGGTTCCGGGGTCGCGCACCGATAAGGGCCTATTCTCATTTAGAATTCAAGGTGCGCACCTCTGGAATTCGCTCCCAAGCAGTGTGAGGTACTTGCCATCTTTTTGTAAATTTAAAACGGCGTTTAGCAGGCACCTTAAACAATTACATGGTGACGGGAATACATAGAGGTGAACTTTTCGAGAATCGGTTTATACATTATTTTGTTCATCTCTGTGTATTCCCAATCTGACTCGGATATTTATTTGGGTTATTTATTTATTTGAATTATTTATTTATTTAATTTATTTATTTATTTAAATTTATTTATTTATTTATTTAATTTAATTATTTATCTAACTTATTTATTTATTTGACTTAGTTATTTATTAATTTATTTATTTATTAAATATGTTAAGCGTTAAGTGTGAATGTATTTATTAGCGTGAATTGTAAAAGTGTCATATGAATGAGTGTGTTTTTAAATTTTCGACGTGATAGTCATACGTAAAAATTTAGTAAAGTATGTGTATGTATTCTTTTTATTTTTATCGTAATATGTTATCTCTATTTTATTTATTTTATTCTATGTATTTTGACGAAGCGTGTTCTGTGATATGCCATCTGACTATGATTAGTTCATTATATTTAGATTTTATAAACTGACGAACTGTTACAGCGAATAATGTAATTTAATACATAAGAAATGCAATAAGTGAATGTTAAATGTAAGATAACAAATATATAATACTGACTGATATTTTAATTATTATAACTATACATGTACATGCAATTGTAAGAATTTCGTCTATGATGAATAGACAGTATATCTATCTATCTATCTATAGCATGATTATATTAAAGATTAGCCATTAATCTGCTACGTATTTACCATAATGTTAATTTTTATCAAACAATGCCGCTCGATCCTCCTTAAGTCTAGAACCAAATTTCCTGTGGCACTTAGATGGTTATGATAAACTGAAGCAGTTTGGTTTTGCCATTCATTAATGTATAGACGGATTTTCCAGATTTATTTTGTGGCTGGAAGTTGCTTCAACAAACAACGACCTAAAAGTAACTGCTAACTATTACTTAAACAAAGTCAAGGATTTAAAATATGTACCCACAATTATCAGATCCGATAAATCGACATAAAATGTACTGATTGAAAAATTGCAGGAGTATTTGCGCTGAAATCACAAAGATGAGTTAGCTGGTGATGCCAGTTTCATTAAAGGAAAAAGTGTTCATTACCAGAGGATAGAATTATACAGGGGACAAATGCGCAAACACTCTGCCAGAATTTTACATACAATTGTAAAATGAATTGTAAAGACTTTTTTGTAACACATGCACGATTTTCGCGCTTTTTCGTGCATTTGCATTTTGTCGAAAAACGGCCACATCTGGTTCCACTTGATGTCTATACACCTAAAACCGTAAAAATCAATACATGTGTCACAAAAAATATGTTGTGCGCCATAGGCGAGAGGCGTTCTCCGCCCTTGAGAGTTTGCATTACTCGTCACCGGCTCGCTATACGCATTCGCCTTGGCTCGTGCTACCTCGCCTTCGACTTATATTGCAAACCCCACACGTGGGCGAAAAAAGCATGCTTCTGTCCCATGGTACACAATATACTATTTAATTATATAAAATATGTTTTTATTGTCTGAGATACTGATTTACATATTTTTAAACTCTTGATTAAATAGTGTATTATTGTAGAATGATAATATCTCGCTAACACTTGCTCGTGATCAGAAAATTGTATTTTAGTTTAAAATGTATTATTAAAAAAAAGATTCATTTTACACGTTTTAGAAGATTCATAGTAACACAATATAAAGTAATTAATAATTACTCTATATTTGATTTGTTAATGTATTGTACATTAATAATCAATTAATTATAGAAACATTAAAAAGACCTTATAATACAACGCATATTTATTTAATAATTATTTAAATGTGTACAAAAATAAATAAAATAGTTATTTTTGAAAAATATAATAAATCCGCTGTGTATTATTATTTAATTTCAAATGTATAATGGTAGAATAAAATTATAAAATGTTCTTTTTGTTTCTCAAGTGTTCACTATTGCACAATGGTATAAAGAATAAATAACAAATTAAACTTAAATTAGTAAAAAAAAATATAGAAGAAATTATTGTTAATGGAAAAATGTCACTTACATTTGTTAATCCATAAATAAATCGAGATACAATATAAGTTACACGTGTTTCTTGGGAGTACGTTGTAGTACGGTGTGATGGGTTTTGTATTATCGTTTGTTTATGTAGTTTATGTGTCTTTTATTTTCAAATTGTGTTTTTGCTGATGCTCGCTAGTAAAATATAAAATATTAATACAATTAAATTAAAGTATCAATTTTAAGTAAAAATTAAGAAAAAATTTAAAATCTTTTTAGAGTTTGAAAACATAAAAAACGTAATGAATATGATAGTGGCACAATTCTTTTTGTAAAAAGTGACTATAAAAAGGAACAAAATGAAACAAATAAATAAAAAAGGTTATAACCTCTAGGAAATAATTTTAAAAAAAGGTAGAAAAATGGGGAGAAAACACAAATAGCCATCATAGAACCCCATCAAAAACACACAAGCTATGCTAATTGAATATTTTTGTTTATATAGAAAAAAGGTGACTATAAAAAGGTAAAAAATGAAACACAAAAACCGTCTTTGAAATAATTTTAAAAAATCGAAGAAAAGTGGGGAGAAACCACAAATAGCCAACATAAAACCACATCAGAAACATAAAGTCTATGCTAGCTGAATATTTTTGTTTACGTAGCAAAAAATGTCTATGAACAGGAACAAAGTGCAATACAAAAAACAATAAAAGATTATATATAACCCCTTGAAATTAATTAAAAATAAGGAGTTAAAACCGCAATCCGATAGACAGAAAAATGTTTAAAACCATAAAGAAACGTAACTAATATGTTAGTTGCAGATTTCATTTTCAAGTAGATTAATACAGATATTAAAAGATAATAAATTGCAACACAAAAACGTTCGAATAATTATGGAAGCATTAAAAAATTCATGAAAACGTCAATTTCATGTCTGATTTGGAATTTTAATATAACGTAGATATTCAGGACTGGAAATAATGGTAACTGTGCTGAAGATTTTAATATTGCCAAATATTGCAGTATAGATATCATTACAATATTGTAAATATGGAAAAAAAAACTTGACGTGATTAAGAATTATTTTCAGTTTTAAACATAGTATTTTAACATTATTTTACAGTATATGTAACTTTAAAAATTTGAACAGCTTTGGCACATTACAGTTTGTAGAATTTTTTTTTAGAAATGTAATTCTCGTTACATACTTCAAACTACTTATATAGTTCTATAAAATATATTAATATACAGAATATTAATAATACATAACGGAATTGTTGCATACGCAAAATAAAAATAATTACTCTTGGATGATCCTTGGGTTCTATTACAGAAAATCACTTGTTTACAAAACTTAAAATTTAGTATAATTGTTATTCAAATACGTATTACGAATTAAATTAGAGTATAAAAGCCTCTATATCATATCCAAAGATTTAAAACGTAGTCAAAGTTAAGCAGCTTAACGGGCCAGGCCTGGGTTAATCCCAAAGAAAGACTTTCTTTTTACGAGTCCAGAAAACTTTTTATGTTTAAAAGCAATCATTCTGAAAATTGTTATGTTATCAAAACACAATAGTAGCTTAAATTTTACCACTGTAAAACCTCAAAATCTTGACCCAACACGTCATAATAAATCACTATTTTCAATACCATATTAATTAAAGACTTTAATCCTCACACGATTCGGGGTGACATTTTTTTATTAGCTTTTTCGAAAATCCAATAAATTTTTTGAAAAAAAATTTAATATTTTTTAAAATATTGATTAGATCTCCGATAAAAAATAATAAAAAAAAAAATTTGATGAAAAAGTGCTCCGCTCTTTTTGTAATACATGTCAAAAGGAGTCTAATAACCGTCGAAAAAAAAATTTCGTTGACCATGTCACCTCGAATCATCTGAAGATTAAAGTTCCTTTAATAAATATGGTATTGAAAATAGTTATTTACTTTGATGTGTAGGATCAAAATTTTAAAGTTTTACAACGGTAAAATTTAAGATTGTTCAGGCCGAACTAGTTATAACGCGCGTATTTATTTTGATGTTCCGCGGTTGCCGCCCCCCAAATTTTCGCGATGTATTCGTACGCGGTTCGGTATTATTCTCTAATTATTTCCGCGTGTCAGTGCGCTCAGACAGATAGATACGAGCCGCCGTAGAAGAAAGTAGAGCACCTCGTTGCGTTCTCCAGTACCCGCGACGCGATTAGCCGTTTCCAATCGCACTCACTTTATTACGGCATAAGCCATATTTTGCCTAGGATTAGTCAAGACACGCAGTATTATTTTGTGAATAGTTATTAATAAATACAGTGAGACTATTTGTTGACTAATCCAGTGCTCTGTGATTTTACTCGATTTCACCCTGCTTCCTCCGCCCGGTAATTTTCAAGCGCGCTTACTGAATGCGCGAAGAAAGATATTATTGTGTTTTGATAGCATAAAAATGTCCAGAATGATTGCTTTTAAACATCAAAAGTTTTCTGGACTTGTAAACAAAAAGACTTTTTTTGGGTTTAACCCAGGCCTGCCCCTTTAAGGGGGGATCCTGCTTTAAGAGGTCCACAACATCGATTTTTTCACTTTTGTACTGAAAAAAGCTATCTTCATGATTTTTGGTGTAATGGTTTGAGTGATCAAACCCACTTTTTTCAGGATCTTAAGTTTTAAAATGAGTTTAATTAATCGAAAGAGACATTAAAAGGTTTTGTATTCATATATGGGTGATTCTGTCATAACTGTCCCAGATGGCGTCTAGACCTCGCATACGGGTGTATGAATGAAAAAAAAAATGTTTTGCTGGCTCTAACGTCTGTATTATGTCGTCAACTTTCTTGAATAAATTACAGGAACCGATAAGTTAATTGCTTTTTAGAATAAATCAATAAAATAGAGTCAATATGTCTATTCCATCCCGCATCCAAAACATGATTTTCAATATTAAACCGTATACCACGTAAAAAAGAAGCGAATATGTCAAATCTCCACATATATGTTGCAAATTGTAGGGTTCATTATATATATTTTCATTAGTTTTAATGCCAAATATAACTAATTGCTACTAAATCTGGATGCATACTTTTGTCCAGAGATTTGCACCAAAATGTTGATAATAGCAATAATCGCTTTGAAAAACGTGCTATTTGACTTGTTAGAAGTGTCTAACGACGAATATCTAGAGTACACAAATGCAAATGTCAGAATTGTCAAAGGTTTGAACAATTGCAAACTGCGCACAAGAAGATTTTTTAATTTTGTAACGTACAAAAATTTCAGTAATTTCCGTCCCCCTTGTAAACCACTATTTAAATTATGTTTATTGGTCAACAAAATACATTTTCTCATAGTATTTGGTATTTAATAAATTTTCCAATACTTTTAAAGCTAAACTGTGACAGTTACGGCAGAAGCACCCATATATATATAGTAAGACCATTTATTAAAAAAATATCCATAAACACTTTCAATGATGGTTTTATATCCTTCGTATAAACCAGAAACAACTGAGAATAACTTTATCATCTGTCTGCGGCTTGCCTTATAGGCTATGCCCAAGTGCTGCAGACTTTATGGTTTATATGGAGAGTACAAAACCGTCATTGAAAGTATTTATGACAGCTTTTATTTTGTAACATATTCATTTCAGAATTAAATGTAAATGCTTGCAATGTGGTTTCATATACTCCATATACACCAAAGACTGTATAAACCATCTGTGAATGTCCTACGAAAGCCACTGGTAGAGGATGAAGTTATTCTCAAGTGTTTTTGGCTTATGCGGAAGGTATGAAACCATCATTGAAAGTGTTTGAGTAATTTTATTACAAATGATCTTACTTTTTACTTAAATCAAGTCAATTCACCAACATACAATTAAAATTATAAAAATCATCTTCTGTTCTTCGAATAGACTAAATAACACATATCGACTAGGCATAAAGTTGAAGTTTTATTAGAATATTAGATTAATATTAAAAACTATTGTGACTGATAGAATCAGTACTGATTTTCTTTAGTAACAATACATAAAATGAACATTAATATGCTTTTTAGATTTCCTGATTTCTTTTATAACAAAATTGAAGAGTGTTGTATATTTTCCTACACCAATCTTTGTAATTTACTAGGAATAAAAACTTTTCAATATATTTTAAGTTAATCAAATTTGATTGCGATTTACAATTTCGTAAAAAAATTTTAAATTCTTTCAAAAAACTAATTAATAAGCAAATTAGATAATTACTCTATTCAAAAATCGAGAAAATTAATTTTTCAGAGCATGTTCTTTAATAAATAATTATCATTTAAAACATTTATGTAATTACGAAGTTAGAATAAATAAGTTATGCATGCATCTTAAAATTTAAAATTAATTGTTAATACATTTAAGGTAAAAATGAGCCACTCATCATACAAATAGTTTATTTTTTTCGGTAAATTTGAATATTTTATCAAAATATAATGGTAAAAAAATTAAAAAGAAATTTTGTAAGGTCCTTAGGTCTTCTTGATTGGCTATAATGGAAATCTCTATATTTCTTGGTCTCCCCAAGGTTTTGATTACCAACACGATCGAATTGGCGTTATCAAGGTTTTATTATGTTCAAAATACATATAGTTATTATATGAATGTGGGAATTGGTATATATAAAAATTATTGAGCTTCTCTGTTTAACTCATTTTTCATCTATTTCTACATTTATTTTGAACACAATGAAACCTTGAAAACGCCAATTCGCGCATGTTGGCTCTCAAAGCCTTGCGGTAGCCCAAGTAATGTAGAGGCCAATCAAAGAGACCTAAAATCCATAAAAAAAACCTTTATAATCTTTTTCTTTATATTTTGATAAAATATTTAAATTTACTGAAAAAGAATATCTATTATATGACAAGTGATTCATTTTTACCTTAAAATGTATTATCAATTAATTTAAATTTAAAGGTGTATTTGGGAATTTCAAAATGATTTTCTTATGCAAATAACACGACGAATACGTTTGAAAAAGTAGCCGGTATCTGCTCTCTTCATCGCGCTCACGTACGTGTGTGTACGCGCAGCGCTGTCGCGTCAGGGCAGTCAAGTGGTACGCCTACCGCACCGACTCGCTCGGATGCTACAGTTGCTGCTCATGTATATAGATATACTGTCGGTGCGTAAATATAAAAATCTCTAGTGATTTATTTCTCACTTATCGAAAATTAATTAATGGTGCGTTTGTATGCATTAATGTCTTCTGAATAACGTTCTGAAAACCGTCTTTGTCTAGCGTTCACGTTTTCGCCTAAACGACACATTTTTTAACGTTTAGTATAGGAAGAAAAAGTTTCGAAAGATCTAAAGATATAAATATCCACATTGCAGAAATGGCGGGAAAAAAGTGATTTCAGACCTTCGTTTACTGAACTATACAGTCATACACGTTTTCATTATTTTTCGCATTCGCTCCATTTTTTCTCGCTAAAAGTGATTCGAGCTTCATACGAGTTTATATTCAGTAATTATAACCACTGTGGAGGAATCGTTACACTCCTTGGCCGTTTCTCCGTGGGCCTTTCAATCTTCACACAGAGGCTCCGAGAGAGTAGAGTGTATCTGGAGCGCATTATGTGTGCAGGTGGCTCGGATGACTTGCTGGTATAGTCTCGCGGGCTGGGGGATTTCCCGTCGCTAAGTGCTGGCTGCTCTTCGTGCCGTCTCCTTACTCTCATGTTTCTCTGTGGTTTGCTCTGCGATTTGGGAGCCTTCATCCCTTCTCCAATAATATATATTAGAGTTTTCGGAGGATCGACAGGTCTACGACGATTCGTGTAGCAGTAATGCCTTGACACGCCGACAATCGACATCATGTGCGGTTTTAAGATCTTTCTCACATGTCGGCATCCGGAGCTACACATACACATTTTGCGATCTGTCTTCGTAGTATGTCTTAATTTATTAATTGTTGGTTAATTAATAACAGTGTTTTATTATATTTTATTATTTTTCTTATATTGTTTTTTAAGGGTGCCATTACGCTATTGTGTTGTCGTTGTGTCAGTCTCCATGAGATATGAACTTATTAAATTGTCGTAGGTTTCTAAGAAATTCTGATCGATAAAGTCTTCTCATTCCAATCTTCTAATTAAAGCAAAGTTATTGATTTAACAGTTACGCCGTGTTGTAAATCATCGATTTGAAATTCAAATTTATTGTTGACTAAAAACAGAGAAATGACCCGTTTCGCATTTATGTGCCCCTTAATATATTAAAATTAGAACGTGTAATACACAATTTTTAAAAACGGGATACATTAAAAATATTTAGCTTTCACTATGGCATATCTACAATTTTACCTAAAACGGTTTAGTTCCATGTGTAATCATATCTTATTATCCTACATAAACATAGAAACTAAGCGGCGTTTGCGTAGTTTATAGATTATACATATTTAGCTCATTTAAAAATGTATTATCACCCAAAAATAACCAATTTAATATATACAGAAACACAATGCTATTCTTATGGGAGAAAATGCCGTTCCGTAAAAATAAAGCACGTGCATCAATTATTTTCATAAATGGCTTTAGAAGTGTGCTCACGTTCTCCAATTATATGCCTTCAATTTTTATTTCAAATTTTTTTATGCTGAAAGTTAAAAGTTTGGCGGATTTACCCCTATATGTGTGTGCGTGTGTGTATTATTATTTTATAAGATATGTTATATTGATATAGATTTATACATATATGTTAAAATAATAAGTGATGAATTTAAACGTTATTGATGTGAATCTATATAAGGCGGACATACCGTTTCTAGCCACCTTAAGCTTTTTTTGACTTTCGAGAACGTATTTACTACAGTAAAATATAATGTTTAATCATTCAACAGATTTACATATATCCTAAAACACATGTATTTGATGAATTCATCGTTTATTTTATGAAATACCCCGATTTGATGGAGACGCTATTTGACGTTTTCTTCCTTTAGCTTTTGGTAAACGATGACTTGCTAATTGATCTACTAAAAGTAACCTGATTTTTTTTATGTCGTTTGATGTTCTGGATTTTTGGTATTGTAAATAATCAATGCATTTATAATAGCTACTTCAAAAAAATGCCAAAATATGCGATGCCACCATTTTTTCGACTTCCTATCAAGTTTGTAAGTCGATACCAGATGGTCAGATCTATCAACATACGCCATATGTTTGTGATAGTCTGAACACATAACTGGGAAAGTTATTTGTTTAGGGGCCTGCGGCGGCTCAGTCGGTAGAGTGTCGGATTCCCACGCCGGTGACCCAGGTTCGTATCCTAGTCTCTGCCGATTGATACAAGCACCTCTGTAAAAATTACATGTGCTTTGTTTACAAACACACCGCAGACCCCCGTCGTCGATTAGCACCACATGGAAGCACAAACATGGCGACGTTAAATAATAATAAAAAAAAAAAAAAAAAAAAGTTATTTGTTTAAGAGAACCGTCTTTTTGTCTACGATTTATTACGGTGACATCACAAGGATCATGATAGTTAGATAAAAAAAACTGCCTTTTTATCCATCCATTTGATCCAGCTAATTCCAGCATCACATGTATGGTATTCATACTGCCCGTGATTCATTTTTTTATCAGGAATTATACTTTTAGGTAAACCCTTTCTGTTGGAACGAACAGTTTCACAAGCATAAATTTTATCTTGCTTCAAATCTTTCATAAGATCAAGGCTAGTAAAAAAATTATCGAAAAACACATGATGATTTTTTCCTACTAAATCACGCGAAAAATTTTTTATAACCCGCGCACCTAATTGCTTTTCAGCATTTTCAGTTTTACCTGTATATACCTGAAACTCGCATACGTAACGAGATGTATCTGCGCGAGTCCAACTTTTATATCCATGTTTTACGGGCTTGTTCGGCATGTATTGCTATAAACTACTGCGGCCTTTGAATTTGATCATAGATTCATCTATAGATTGATTGTCGCTGGAATTCCAACAATTTTTAAAAGTTTCTGATAGTTTATCTAAAAGTGGTCTAAGCTTATACAATTTATCATAATTTTTATCCCCTTTTTTCGGTTCTTGACTGTTATCAGTCATGTGCAAATGACTAAGAAAAAAACTAAACCTATTCCTCGTCATCAAGTGGCTTATGAATGGATCATTCAGTTTTGGATCTGCCGACCAATAATCATGGTAAGACGGGGATTTTTTTACACCCATCATAATATTTATAGCGAAAAAACTAATAATTCCTGTTTGAATATTGGATCAGATTTATTTTTTTTCTGACGTAAATAAAAGTTTGTTTGTTCGACAATTAAATCTAAAAGATCATGAGGGAATAAACATAAAAATGTAATTAAGGCGTAGTTGCATCATCTGGAATATTTGGACCGACAGTTTCAATAAATGGTTGATCATCTCGAGTTTTTCTTTTTTCTGCCCATGTGAAATCATTAACATCATCTTCTGTGTTATCACCATCGGAACCCTTCGAGTCAGGATAACTTCCGTGAAGATATCCTTCATTATCACATTCGATATCATGATTCTCAGTTTCATCTTCATCACACAATCCATCGACAGATTCCGAATCATTGGGAATGTCAGCGATTTCATCCATATTTTGAAATTTTATGGAATAAAGTCTTGTAAAATTTTATGGAACAATGTCTTGTAAAATTTTATGGAATAATGTCTTGTGAAATTTTATGGAATAATGTCTTGTAAAATTTTATGGAACAATGTCTTGTAAAATTTTATGGAATAATGTCTTGTGAAATTTTATGGAATAATGTCTTGTGAAATTTTATGGAATAATGTCTTCTGAAATTTTATGGAATAATGTCTTGTAAAATTTTATGGAACAATGTCTTGTAAAATTTTATGGAATAATGTCTTGTGAAATTTTATGGAATAATGTCTTGTAAAATTTTATGGAACAATGTCTTGTAAAATTTTATGGAATAATGTCTTGTGAAATTTTATGGAATAATGTCTTCTGAAATTTTATGGAATAATGTCTTCTGAAATTTTATGGAATAATGTCTTGTGAAATTTTATGGAATAATGTCTTCTGAAATTTTATGGAATAATGTCTTGTAAAATAATATCTAGCCGTTAGCCTGCCACTCAAACGTGATCTTTAACACGGCAACATTTATAACACGAAAAAGTTGGGTAAAAATTCATGGATTAGCGCATCATTATATGTCTTTCGGAACGTTACTCCGCTAGTGGATATGAAACGGTGTCGTCGCTGCATAGCGGACGGGCGCGGTACTACTGGTGTGGTCATGCACGCTGCTGCGTATGTACGGGGAATCAAGTACCCTATGCTGGAGTGAAAATCGCTTTACTATTATGTATTTTCAGTTGCTGAGCACGATCGTAATAATAATATTTATTTTTAGTATTTGATAATTATTCAGTAATTCAAAAGCTAAAACTGTAAGTTTAGATTTTTACGTACAAAAAAAAATTCAATGCGAAATCGAAATCTGTCGTAAACATTCAAAATAGTTAGGTAAAAGCCCATAAAGTAAACATTTTAATCTCGTTTATTCCCTTTGAAGCAAAGCTCATTTTATTCATTAATTTTGCTTGGAATTTTTCATTCGGAAGTTTTTGAAAATACTGAGCAAGAATATGCAATCAAAATTTTAATCCAAGATGGTAAATCAACACTTGAAAACCAACGTATTTGTGACTGAAAATGTCAACTTGATAATTTTCGGAATTGTTGAGTTTGATATGCAATCACAATTTTAATGTTTCTAAATCCAAGATAACGAATTAAAAATCACGGATCAAAAATAGAAACGGTGTATTTTTGTCTGAAAACGTTTTTCAGGAGCTTTCAGGATCCGTGAGTATAAATTTATTCTCAGCTATCTCCCAAATACCCTGCATAAAGGTTTTCAGTATGAAATACGTTTTGTTTAGAATTTTCGGACCGACATTTTGAATCCCCCATTTTAGATTTAGAATAATCAATATTCTGATTTCAGATTCGTAATCAGTAATCCCAAAAACCTCCGTGTACAAGTTTTTAGCAGTCTACGTCTATTTTTTGCAAAAGTGTATCTGCCATTTTGAATTCGCCATCTTCAATGTAAAAATTTCAATATTCTGACTTCAGATTCGTAATTAGCCACCCCAAAAACCCCCGAGTACAAGTTTTTATTACTCTACGTCTATTTTTTGTAAAATTGAATCCGCCATTTTGAATCCGCCATCTTGAATGTAAGAATTTCAATATTCTGTCTTCAGATTCGTAATTAGCGACCCCAAAAACCTCCGAGTAACAATTTTCAGAATAATTGGATCAAAAACAAAACAAAAAATCAATTTTTTCTTAAAAAAACAGCTTTTATCGTTACTCGTTTATTTATAACTATTTAACAATAAATAAAATATCAATTTTTGTTAATTAGTATTATAGAGAAACCTCTTAGCTAATAGAAGAATGTAAAATCATTTATATACACCTATAAATAAAGTTTTTATACATAAAAATCTTAGACGAAAGAGGTGGCTATTATAATAGCCACTAAGCCAGAAAGGGTTAATCAAGTCTATTACTGAGTAAAAATGTAGTTTGAAGTCATATTATCTATTTCTTAGACTTAAAAACTTACGATAATCATGTAAAAAGTAAACCTGATGTATTTTTATGACGGGATACCATGGCCAAAATTAGTATAGTAACGTTTTGTTGTACCACTTCTGGCCACCCTTAATTTTCTATAAAATTGCAGTTTTCTTTGTAATTTTTTAATTTATTCTTAATATTTTAACCTAATTAATTGTACGTGTGTAATTATTTTTGACCGTAAATTATATTACTCAGTAATATGAAGTATTAATATGAAGAGTAAGAAAATTCCATTTTCGATAAACATAGATCTCCTTTTATTGGTTATAAATTAAAAATTTGAATCTTAAACATTTTTTTGTTAGAATTTTAATTTTTGCCATATTAAAATTTTTATTTGCTTTAATATGATGTCCAATCCATAGGGATCAATAAATATGACTGTCGAGCAAGAAACGCGAGCTTCATTACATGATTTTAGAATAGGTACAGTGGAATGATTAAATTATTGATTTAACAGTAAATGTATCTATAACAAATAAGCATGTAACAAATACAGTCAAAATCTGAGTCAGAACTGTCGCCACAACAGTGGCTTGGACCGAACTGAGCGCCGCGTAATCCCATGCCTTGGTAACCACAAGGTACGTGTTTGCAAATGTGTTGATGTATTATGTATAAAGGCGATTTTATATAATATTTAGTAACAATAGTTATAAAAATCAGAAACCTTTGTACAATAAGTAGGTCTATAACCCAAAATGTCAGACCTTTGGCATATTTCTATTGACAAATTGCATAATGTGAACATTTTGTACGCAATTACAATTATTAAATATTTAATTTAATCTCTAAATAAATACGTTAAACTATGTCCCATGCACAAATGGTCAGCTCCGTGGCCTAAAATATTCGTGTATATATGATAATAAATTTTTTTTTCCCATAAATTCGACGTATTATACATAAAAACATTTAACAAACCAATAGTATAGTATATACCCTTAAATAGACACATAGGTCAGTAAATAATAAAGTGTGATGCTATGGAGTTAACCGAAAACTAAAAGTTTCGTGAAAATCGACCATGTGTGATTTATGCGGGTGTCTGAATATTTATTTGCGTATATGTGTGCGTGAGTAGGTGTATGTCTTTCGGCGTGGGCGAATGTATAATTTATATCCGCTTAGGTATATCAAGTCAGTTGGTATGTAAACTTATAATCGTGTATTCCAGTATTTTGTACCGCAAATTTCGATGTAATCAAAATATCTCTTGAACAAAAAAGGTTGGAAACTTCGTTTGAAAGACATGCACCCTGTAAGGACGTTCAGGAGTTAAAAAACGATCGATTTATTATTATTTTTCTTTCTATTTTGTTATAACTTGTTAGTTTCAATCATTATATATCTTATACTAGTATATCTTATGCACATAATAGCATTTTTTAATCAATAATTGTGATGTTGTAAACACGGTTATTGTGAATTGAAAGAAAATCATTAAAAATGCTGACAGTTTTTTGTTTTCCATCCAATTTTAATGATCGGGGTCTTATTTTGTTTTTTAAATGTTGTTTAAAAAATCGACCTAAAGGAAATTGCAAAATAATTTATGGGTACTACAGAAAAAATTACAGCGCTAACGTGGCGGATACACAGGATAACCATCATCCTACAATAGCAATACCAGTCTCTTCAGTTACACCGGTCTTAAACTCTAACAATCAGGCGTGACTAGGCGGATGTATAACGAGAGAGGTAGACGTGAGCGGGCTGCGGGCAGGTTTTCTTAAAGCTACTTCTCTTAGTAAGCATTTTGAAATATTTAAGCAATTCCTTGAAACTTCTCGTCCCTTCTATCACCTTTTCGGCAACCTTCCTCCAATATTCCTAGCCGTTATTTATCGACCGCCAGGGATCTCTTACAATGATGACTCGGATCTTATTGAGAATCTCGTAGCTTATTCGGGGTTACGAGCATCGAATTGTAATGGGTGATCTGAACGCAAACATGTTATCGACATCTAAAGAAGTGAATTTCGTTAAAGAATTAGAATGCGAGTTAAACTTCAAACTAGTTGATCATGGTGTGACACACCACGTCGGACAGTCTCACACTTGGATTGACGTTATCTTTACTGACGAAAATGATTTAGTGCTGGATGCGAACAACATGATGACGACCTTTCCTAGTAGACATACAATAATTGACATCACAATTGACATCCAAACATCTAAGCCCCCTGCTCTTAACACCTTTTCGAATAGGGATTTTAAATCTATTAGACAAGAGGAGCTTTTATCCCTCCTTAACGCTTGTGATTGATCACCCCTCAGTTACCCAGGTAAGGACGTCGATAGCAGGTTAAAACATCTCAGCCAAAACATCATGGCAGCTATCGACGAACTTGCCTCTCTGAAACATTTCAAACCGAAAAAGAAAGGTCATCCGCCTTGGGTAGACGCTGAATTGAAACATCTATATACTCAGCTTGATGCAGTTAGTCGACGTTATAAGCGGACTTGGGACCATGGTTTATGGCAGGAGTTTCAGTCTCTTGCTGTTCAAGTAGAACAACGCACAGTTGAAGCGCGAGAGGTTTTTATTCAGAGCAGAATTTTTGATGCTCTGCATAATAATAAAAATATCTGGAAGGAACTCCGACTCCTAGGTCTCATATTAAAGGCTAAAAATGAACTGCATGGCTACACACCGGATGAGTTCAATACCCACTTCGCGAGGGTTTCCGTTTCTCAACCTGAGCTCGATGTGGACTTGGACGACGTTTTATCAAGGGCCAATGAATACGTCTTCACTTTTCGTGAAGTCACTTTCTCGGACGTAATCGTGGCCGTCGCTCATTTCTCATCGCAAGCGAAGGGGGAAGATGGGATTCCCCACAGTGTCATCGCGAAATCCCTCCCGGTTTTAGGCCACCACCTGGCTGCTATTTTCAACTCTTCACTGGCTGTGGAGTCTTTCCTGGAATTTGGAAGAGAGCTTGTCTGGTGCCTCTTAAGAAGACGGCGATTCCGCCTGCCGTCACGTACTTTCGTCCCATTGCCCTTTTGAGTTTTCTCTCCAATGTCCTAGAAAAGATTGTCCAGGAGCAAATCTCAGAGTTCATTACATCTAATAAAATTCTAGACCCACGTCAAACCGGTTTTAGGCAATATCACAGCACGCAAACAGCGAGTGAGTCTTTCAGAGGACATCCGAGCTGGTATCAACAGCAATAAACAGCTGCTTACCATTCTTCTGATATTCGATTTCAGTAGGGCGTTCGACACAATCTCGCCCTCTAAATTTCTTCGCAAACTGATCAGAATGGCTTTTTCCAGGTCCGTGGTCCTGCGGATCAAATCATATATCAGAGGCCGAAACCAGCGAGTGGTCACAAAATCCAATCGTGAATCTGATAGGCTCACTACCAATCTTGGTGCATCACAGGGCTCGGTTCTGGTGTCCCTTCTGTTTAGTCTGTACATTAATGATCTTCAAAATATACTGACTAATTTCAAGCGCCCTAAGGGTGAATTATCTGATGGTGTCGAGTATTTGCTATATGCTGACAACCTTCAAACCTATACGCAGGTTACCAGAGATAATCTTCGTGAGGGTATATATCGCTTGTCGGCTGTAGCACGAGCAGTGTCGGCATGGGCTTCAGAGAATGCCCAGTGCCTCAATGTCAATAAAACAAAGGCTAGTATTTTTGGTTCAGACTATAACATCAACAGGTTGCAGGACTTGCATTTGCCAGGCATTAAGGTACAGGATAAAGTTTTAATTCCCTTTTCCGATACAGTTACCAACCTCGGTGTTATAATGGATTCTAAATTAACATGTAAACTGCAGGTGGATGCGATTAGCGAAAAGGTTAATAGAGCCTTATATGGACTCAGATCATTTAGATCCTGACCAACTGAGGTATTGCGCGTGCTGCTTGCAAACGCTCTTGATGTCTCTCACTTAAAATATTGTTCTCCTGTGTAGCTGTATCAGGTGTGCTTCGAACCCGGCTTCAAAGATTGCAAAACTCTTGTGTGAGATACATCTGTGGTGTTAGAAAAGATGAGCATATTTCTCCATACAGGAGGAAACTGGGTTGGTTAACGTTGGAGGCAAAAAGGGAGTACTTTGCGGTGGTACTGCTGTATAAAGCAGTTGTCATGGGACAGACTCCGTACCTTGCGGCCCTTTTTAAGCAAAACCAGTTTAGAACCTCCAGTAGGAATCCCAAGGAAATTAGAATTCCAGAGTCGCGTATTGATGTTGGCCTGAACTCTTCCAGAGCCCAAGGTGCTCGCCTTTAGAATTCACTCCCCCACAGCATTAGGCATCTTCCGTCTTTTAAGAGATTTAAATTGAAAATATGCAGGCACATTTTCTAAAGCCGCGATGTACAACATGCCTGCGGTGAAAATGAACTGTGTTATACCGTTTAGTATTAAATTAGTTTTAAGTCTTATAATGTGACGAGATAGGTATAATCAAAATTGAGCAATTTTAACTGTGATGAAATATTGCAATCAATCGCAATGTGGATGTGATTTGAATATGAAAATCTTATGTATTAAAATTGTATATATTATATATTGTATACTTTTCTTTTTGACATGTGCAAAATAAATCTTATATCTATCTACCTATAAAAGCTAATTGTTTAATTAGATTACGTGTTTAGTTATAAACAATAAGCTTTTCCGTATCACTCAGAAATTATTTAAAATTTTTCTTTCGGTCGATCTGTCAAACAACATTCAAAATATAAAATAAGACCCCAATTATTAAAATTAGATGGAAAACAAAAAAGTTTCTGTGTTTTTAATGTTTTTTTTCAATTGGCAATAATCGCGTTTGCAACATCACTATTGTTGATTAAAAATTCTTTTTATGTAATAAGCTATACTAGTATAATATCTATAATTATTCACGCTAACAAGTTTTAACACAACGGACAGAAAAATTAAAATAAATTGGTTGTTTTCTAACTCCTGAACCTCCTTACGTGGCACAGGGCACTTATATTTATTTTGATCAAAATCTGTTGGATAGTTTTGGAAGAGTATAATGCCAAAAATTGTCATTCGCCCAATTTGTTTTGTTTAAATTAATGTTCATTCTAAACATTATTTAAATTTATCATTTAATCAAATCAATTTTATTATAGGTTTTAATAGCAATGAATGCAAATGTAGAAGATAGAGGAATCAAAGGAGATTGTACTCCTTTGATGGAAGCAGCTAGCGCTGGACATGTAGATATTGTAAGCCTTCTTATTGCACATGGAGCTGACGTCAATGCACAGTCTACTTCAGGTAATATTTTTTTATTATCAAATGACCGAACTATAATCAACATCTGAAAAGAAGAGTGTTTAAAATCTTGTGGAACTTTACTTCCTATTATAACTCTGCAAGTTTTTACAGTAGACATATTACCCTAATGAAAATGCATGTAGACAATGAAAGGTTTAATTTGAGCTTTGCTTCACTTATAAAAATATCATTTGCTTCTAATATTATTAACATTTGCAGATAAGGACGCAAACAGCGAAACAAATCACTGAATTTCTAAGAATTTGAAATTCTTGAATTATCATGCATTTTCCGTCACCATTTTCAATTATTCGCTTGTTGACTTACAACTTGTAAGTTACATGTACATTACCCAAGTGTGACACGCCATTTTCTCTATAAACTTTGCAGATATGTACGAATGTGTAAAAAATGATCGCACATATTTGTTGTGCCTAATTTGCTATTTGAGAGTATTAGCATACTCTGAAATTTCATGATTTTTTTAATATGTTCATTATTTGACTTTAAATAATTAATTATTTTTTGAGCCATTTTCGCTTCCAATTTGATATCAAACTAGGATATGTAAGCGTTTTTGTGCCTAATTTGACCTCAAATCTGTGTTCAGCAACTCAAAAAACCCTTACATAATTTCAGAGTGTGCTCATACGCTCAGATAGAAAATTGAACAGAAAAAATAGGGTCGATAATCATTTTTCACATATTTGTAGGGGAGACTGGGGTATATCGGGGCACAGGGTATAACGGTCCACTAGCCATATTTGCTGTAGAAGAGGAACGAAATTATTTGTTCCGCGTCTTAATCTACTTGTTGTCATAGTGGGAGTTTATTTTTTTTGTATGGATACAATTCTCCGAGCAAACAAATTTTTACAGCGTAGTGATGTTTTAAATTAAAAAATCAGACAATGCTGCTTTTTTAGGATATGTTTCAAGCTTCATTTTGCTTTCTGTAACTTTTTATTTCATAAGATTACAAAAAGTTATGATACGGAACGTTAATTATTGCAAATGGGGCATAATGGGCCACTTTTGTTTAGGTATAATGGGTCAACATTTTTAGTAAATAAAAACGCTTTATTTGATTTTAGAAGAGTAGACATATCATTGAGATCTCCAAAAGAACGGGGTTATCATATTTATTTACAAAAAAAACATAATTTGAAGAATTGAAAACGTAGCAGATATAAAACGGAAATCTTAAGTCGATTTAGAACCGTAAAAATAACAAAAATTTTCATGCATATCGGATGTAAAGTTTCTCTCTATTTATGAGTCGATATAAGTATCTAGATCTAATATCGCGATTGATAAAGCATAAACAAACCTTACACTTTTCTCTTACGGTATATTTTGATACCCATAATTTAACAGCAAAAGTGTAAAATTGCGCTGGCCCGTTATACGCCAATAGAGGTGGGGGGGGGGGTGTTATACCCCAACTATTTCTTAAATTGCTATTTTCGATGTAATTTATAAGTGTATTTTAATAGTGGAAAGAAAGATTAAACACTGATCTCAATATATGATAACATTCTTCAATTAGATAGTAACTAAATACTATTTTAGTTTCTTTTTTAATTATACTTTTTATACTTTCTATGGGTATTGCATTTTAGTGGCCCGTTATACCTCAATCTCCCCTACTATCTCCCCGTGAGGATTCTAAAGCGAAGTTTTCCACTGCGTCTTATACTAAAAAGACGTTATTTGAAACGGTTAATCCGGCAAATTTGCATTTAAAAGTCAGGTGTGATAATATTATCTCCGATGATAAATCGGTTGTTGTGGAAGGCGACTCGCTTAATTTTCTCTTTAACTGTGAATCGCTATAATAAGTTGTCTTAGAAGTTAAGCATGATTCTAAGCTCGATCCGCATATCTTAACCCATAACATCCTTTCTCTTTCTGACTTCTTCTGCTTCTCTGCACTCCGTTCATGATCTCTTTACCACTCCACTCAGCACATCATTATGACGTTTTACCGTGAAATGAAGAAAAATCCCATACCGTGACTATCCCGAATCATGAATAGTTTTAATGCGTTACGGCGGTGATATCGTCGTAACTCAAAATCTTTTATTTTGTTATTCTCTTCTCACTTTCAGTAGACTTGCGCGCTCGCGTATCTCTTCCTTTCGCGTCAAATAAAATTAAAATTCTTTATTGCCATTAAAGGTTCAACATTTTTATGAAATTATTTTCAATTTATTAATAATGCATGTGTGCATGCATTGTTATTGTCTCGTAACTCAAACTAGAAAAATTGAATCTTGTGCCATTTTACTCTACAACTGGCCAGCTGTCTAGTCGAATAATATCTTTTTTTTACTAATAAATATAATTTTTTCCCTCACTGGCAGTGCTGAAGATCAAATTTTTGTAATATGAAATTTTAAAACGATTGTGGCCTTCTGCCTATTGAACACATTAATGTATACCGTTTCACTTTTATTTTTATTATTTTCATTTCTGCAGTGCCACTGAGGCATAGAAAATTCTATTTATCAATTAAACAAGCAAAAAAAATATTTTTTGACAAGACAGACTGCCAGTTGTGGAGTCAAACAGCACAAGGTTTAATGTTTCTAGTTTGAGTTACGTAAAAATCACAATGCCATACACATGAATATTTAATAAATAGACTACAATTTCATAAAAATGTTAGCCTTTAATAATAATAAAATTACTTATTTTACAATAAACAAATGTCTTAAAAAAGACAGTTTTGGGTTAGAAAATGACTCGCTTAATTCTACAACTAATCATATTTGCAAGGTATTTAGCTTCGCGTAGGTGTAGCAGGAATCAGCTATGAAAGTTGGCCAGAGTAACTGATAAACACAGGCATAAACTTAACTAAGGTGGGTGCAGATAATGTGGACATGCAGGTAATGTGGACACCTTCACGAGATCTCGCTGTATTCGTTATTTTGGGGCGACGTAACTCCTACAGTATATATATTATGACAATAGATGTTGAAACGCGCGGTGACCCCTCTGATAGCGCCCTCTAATTATAAGATAGTGTCATGTTTACTCACGAACGCATCAAAACTCTGGTTTCTTCGCAGTGCATGCACGTAAAGAAACCACTTCTGTCAGCGTGATATGAGCGAAAAGAAATCATACTGTATATAAAATTGTAGCTCTTTTTACGTACTTTAAGATACATGTGCTATTTTTTGCCCTAGAGTTTTTTTTTCGATGCGAAAATTGCAACTTTCATTGACGTTTAACGGTAAGTAAAATGGCCATACGAATACATTCCAAGGCAAAAGGCAATCGACGCCGATAAAAACGGCGGTTGCTTCCTCAAAATTCCTTAGTCTACTAATCCCAAAATATCAACACCAAGGCGTACGCTACTGCACTATGTAGTTAAATAACACATAAAGTAAGTATCTGCTAGGCTAGTCTTGATTTTTTTAAGTACTTACATGTGACTTTACCATAAGAACTAATAGATATCCACTTCACCTACAGTGATGGTAAAGTGGCCAATTCTTAACTACTTACGACTTCTTTAATTAAAATTGAGAGAGTTAATTTTGTTAAAAAAAAACTCATGAGGTATTAGAGTTAAAGGTTCAAATAAAATGTCTCAATAGTTTCTGAAGTCCCAAAATCCGATATGTATCTACTGGGAATAGAAAGTTCCTTAAGGTAGGACTCTAATTTTTTTGGCAAAATATCAAGAAACTTTTTATTTCATTTCTTTAATCTTTGTCATTGTAAGATTGTTTTGAAATTTATAAGATATCAAAACTTGATATTTTAACAACGTTATACGCATTCAGGTAAAACAATTTACATTAGATAGGAGGGTCATTCAATAAATCCTTAGAAAATCGAAGAGATGGCGCTCGTAGTATCGAAAATGAATTTTTCGTAGTGAGCAGCACTACTACCTAGATAGTACTACCTGTTAAAGTTTCAACTCTATCCATCACATAGTTTCATTTTTATTGTCGATTGAAGTAAACAACTTTCGTTTATTCATAATAATGGAAAAAAGTGAGTTTCGAGCAGTGATTAAACATCTATATTTAAAAGGCTTAACACCGAAAGAAATCAAAGCTGAATTGGATGAAGTTCATGGCACATCTGCTCCTGTGTTTGCAACTGTTTACAATTGGGTGAATGAGTTTAAACGCGGCCGTACATCCACAAGAGATGAACATCGTTCGGGACGCTCAGTGGAAGTGACTACTCCCGAAAAAATTGGCAAAATCCACGATATGATTTTAAGTGATCGTCGAATGAAAGTTCGCGAAATAGTTGAGGCTAGAGGTATATCGCAAGGTACAGTCGCTTCAATTTTGCACGAAAAATTGGGTGTGAAAAAAATCTCGGCAAGATGGATGTCACAGTTTTCTCACAGTGGAGAATAAACTCAATCGTGTGGTCGACTCTGAGGCTGTTTTGGCGCTTTTCTCTCGCAATCCTGAGGACTTTCTGCGTCGATACATAACTGTGGATGAAACATGGATACACTACTACACTTTGAAGAGAAAAGAACAGTCAAAACAGTGGATTTTTGAAGGTGAACGGGCTCCGAAGAAGGCGAAGACGGTGGAATTGGCCGGCAAGGTGATGGCCACAGTTTCTTGGTTAAAAAGAAAACCGTATTTTATCAATTACTCTGCAAATAATCGATATCTTGAGTTAAGAAGTGATATATAACCTACTAATATCATCCTACATATATAAATAAGCCTTCCAAAAGTTGGCCCATAAGACTGAACAACATAAAAAGTTTGTCTTTTCGCCATAGTCCTACTCTAAGGGGGAACTCCATTGATTTTTAAAAAATCTCTTCCTTTTGATCAATAATATTAAAACTTCGGTAACTTTTTTTGTCATAATTAAAGAAGGTTGTACAAAAATTTTGATAATTTTTTTACTAACATTTTTTTACTAGTTATTGGAGAAATTACGTATTTTTGTAATAAAAACAAGTTTTTAGAAAAGTTCTTTGCGCATGCGAATTTAATAAATTCTATTCTAAAAAATTCTAGAATATTTTTTAACTGAAAATGAACAAAAGTTAATTTTTTTGAAATTTTTAAACTCAATTAATGGTCTGAAATATATTAAACGTTTTTTAACTTAAAAAAATATAAAAAATTACATGTTTCAATACTCACAATTGGCGAATAAAACATTTAACCTCAAAATACCTCAAAACAAAATGTTAACTTCCTTTCACAATACTTTAACCTATATTTTCTGGAAGTTTAAAAAATATTCATGGTCATGGGTGGCGCAAGGAACTTTTTGAAGTTAGTAAAATAAGTTTCGAGAAAAACGCGTTTGAAGTTGCAATGTAAATTATTTCACTCAACAGGCTATATCTTTGGTATAATGTAGGATGGAGGGTGGTTGAATAAGGAGCACAGCAATTGTAGAAAGATTCGTTTAATGAGTCCGTTTGAACTTCTTAGATTTATAAATACCCTACAATAACAAAGAGTTTTGACATCCTGCCGGTCTGAAAATGATCATAAAACTATTAGCATGAAAAATATGTAATAAAACTTTTTTCGATTTTTTGATAAAAAATCAGTGGAGTTCCCCCTTAAGGGTGGAGTCTGCTTTAGAAGCCGAATAGAAAGCGTTTTTTCAGCGATTTTTTTGAAAGGGAAGGAAATGATTGCGGTAAACGAAATTTTGAGAACATAATGTACTATATTTTAGCTTTAAAAAACAATTTTTGTTATTAAAAAATATTAAAATTTCTTTAAGTTATGACCATTTTGCCAGAGCGCCTGGAGTCTGCACTTTCTAATCGGTGCCGGTGATGGAGATCGTGCGGTGCGTCTGAAACAGTCAGGACAAAATTTTTTTTAATTTTTATAAGTTTCTTTTCTATATGAATTCAAAAAATACCGAAGAAGTTGTTAAATTCCAAATTTTTTCAAAGCTTGAAAAAAATTCACTTTTTTGAAAAAAAAAATTCACTGTAAGTTGCAAAAAAGTACTTTAAATAATACTTTTGTCCAACTTTTTTAGTTCAAATAGAAGATAATTTAATACTGAAGCTAGATAACATTGAGTTTTTTCGATTGGACGTATATTCTTTTTGCTATCACCCGCACCGTTTTCTAAAAATTGTAAAAATGAAAACTCGAGAAAACGCGCTTTAAAGTTTTCGGTCCAAAAAAATATAAGTTTTTGGGTACTTACAGTAATTAGAGGTTAATCAGCTATCCCTGGGCTATATATTAGTCCTTTCTCTTATTCAAAAAACTCGTTTTGACTGAGGGTTTCCAATCGTCGGGCTGTACGAGCCTTCTTGCTAGAAAATGATGCGCACCGGTTCTCCCGCGTTATGCGCTCAGCATCGACGGCGTCCGCAAAATTTTTGCACTGCTGCCCGATGATGATATTGAGGAGCTGCATGGTGAAAAGTACAGCAGAGTAGCTCTCGTTAAAAATGCCTGCAGCCATATATGCTGCAATTTCGACGATTTTATAGCCGGAATTCAAATGTTTCGGACTTAGGCGCCACCCAATCGAATTGAACGATTCGTTGGAATTTTGAATGTGGCCGCCTAAGCACCGCCTCATTAAATCGTCATTAGAGAGCTCTTCATAAATTGGACAAATGTGCTTCTCCACGGTTTCATCGATTAATCTCGCCGGATTTTTGTAAGATACAAGATTATTCGCCGCTTGAGCCTTGCGCCATTCGCACCAACTCTCGGCGCCTTCTGGACAATTTTCATGCCGACGATTTTTATCCGTGGAACAGTAGTGGTCTAATGTTGCTATAATAGCTTTCTTCATACCTTTCACTGAATCAAAGTCCTTGACCATCCAAGAAGGCTCGCAGCGGTAGCAAGCTGACCTTTTCTAGGAACTCGAATTCCTTAAGAAAAAAATTTTTGAGAAAATGTTTCGAATGTATCAATGCTTTATTTTGTTGTATTGTAGTTAAAACTCATACCATTTTATTTTTCTGATTGCTCGCATTAAAGCAGAAGCGCATACACAGTGCCGTAATGCGCACAAGACGATTTAAACTAGAATATCTGACGAGTAGTATGTTGTCGATTGTTTGAGTGGTGCGACTGATTGTCTGAGCTTGTATATCCATGTCAGCAAGATCGTTGCCGGAATTGTTAGATTCAAATTCAGTTTGTTCTGGGTGTCGGAGCCAGACAGGCTAATGCCACCACAATTTTAACGCTGACAGCTGTTCCAGAGTAATTCCTCTCATCACAGCGTCAGAAGAGAAAACCATCCGAGTAGATCAAATAGGTGCGCGGTATCCGACAATACTGATCGATTGGTGAACTTGCTTATTTACACGTCAAGAGCTGATACCTTCACATCGAAGCAATCAGTCTGTGGGTTACACAATACACCGCATGTGATTATACCATTCACCTCCTAGAACTGCTTGCACTCATTCTCTGAGTTTGGACACAGATTGGGCGAATTAGAAGCCCATTTGCTCAAGGTGACGCCACCAGCCGATAAAATATCAATTAATTTTTGTTTGCAGGCAGTCGCCTGATCTAAGTTATCAGCACCTACAAAAAAATGATCAACGTAAAAGGACTCACGTAAAATGTCTGCACCAAGTGGATACTGAGTTTGCTCATTGTCGGCGAGCTGAAGTAACACGCGGAGGGCTAAGTAGGGAGCGCGATATGAGGAACTTTCAAATCATGAGTCGTTCAACTCGACAGTCTGCCGCATGAATCCGAAACATCTGCATTCTGGTCAAAAAGTCATTGAAATTGCCGCCTACATGGCTGCAGGTATGTTTAATAAAGCGTATTTTTCGGTTTTGAGTACCACCAGAGAGGGAAAACAAGCGCCGCCACTCTTTTCCCAGCAAGGAAGCTCGTACGACTCGTGGATTCAAAAAATGCATCAAAATGAGTTTTTAGAGGAAGCTGAAGGTCTCTATTAAATGGACCAGGAATAGCTGATTAGCGAATTATTTGGTGAGTAATCGAAACTTTTTCTTAACGAAAACTTTGAAGCACGTTTTCTCCAGTTTTCATTTTTACAATGTCTTTAAATTGGCGGGCGTGATTGCAAAAAACTAAATAACCTATTGGAACGATCCAAAGCTTGTTATCTTCATTATTGTATTTTCTACTATTAGAACTGAAAATATTGTTGAAAAAATCTTTTTAAATGACTTTTGTGGCAAGTTGAAGTGATTTTTGTTTTCATAAAGGACTTTTTTTTAAACTGGAAAAAGTTAGAATTTTATCATTTTTTCGGGTTTATCTTAGTTCACATAGATGAATAGTACATGAAAATTAAAATTCTTTTTGTTTCAAACAAGAATTACGAGCTGCATCATTCTCGCCAATTGGAGACTTTAGTGGCGAGGCGCTCTACAAATGTGCTTATAAATGGGCTGTAATTCAGTGTTTTATGTTAAAAAACTTTGTTTGTGAAGTTCAAATACACATGAAAAATCCCAAAAACTTCGCTGGGCTCAGTTGTTTTCTTCCGTTCCAAAAAAAATCGCGAAACAAATCTTTTCTTAGGCTTTCTAAAGCAGGATCCACCCTTAACTGAGGATCTGGTTTAAAAGTCAATCGGATTATATATCGTCCATTCGGATCTCGTCTGCCGATTTCTTTTTAAATTGTTTGTATTGTCTTTCTTCAACTTACGAGCGATGAGCTTGAAATACTTTCTCTAATTTCCAAAATTTTTGAATTTCGCACATAACACAATCATGCGGCTATGACTGCTGACTGACAGAGTTGTCATTCACAGCTTTCTGCGTGAAGTGAGAAGCACACAATTGTCGATCTGGAGGTTCGACCTCCTAAAAGTTATCAACTTCGAAAGATGTACAGATGTGTTGATTTATAACTTCGCTAAAGTGAGCTGAAGTATTTTCAAGTCTAGCTACATCCGTTGGGCCTTGAATGATCCATCCGAAAGGAATCAAACGCGCTACTGGTTCGGACAGAGCTTCTTTGCGAATAAAGTCACACAAATCACCGCGAATAATTACGTCAATGCCACCTGGACTCATAAATTCAGTGGCTACCAGATGCAATCCTATTAAAAATCATTTAAATGCACTGGTTTTTTCGGTATAAGTGACGTAAGTTTACGTAACACGTAAGACGAGAGTGGCAATGCTAAGTTGGACCCTTGAATACCAGTGACAATGACATTAAAACCTCGGCGCTTTAGTTTCAAGGATTGAGCAACCCACTCTGAAACGAACGAGGATTCTAAACTAGGAGAGCTCGAACAATCAAATGCTCTCCGGTGGGTGACTATAATCTAATACGAGCAGTGGCTAGAAGAACTTTTTTTAGTAATTACAGCATCAGAGCAGTGGCTTAAAACCGACTGTTGATCTGGCGTATAAGAGAACCCAGTATCAGGGTATTTAGAAGTACTGGGCCTAACAAAGGGTTCTTTTCCTCCTTTGTCGTTTCCATGAGAAGCTTTGCTATTAAGAGATTTTGAACTCATACCTTCATGAAGAAGGGTATGATGTTTTTACTGACAAGCCAGACAATGAGGAGAGCACGAATAATTATTATATCAAGGCCTGATTTAACACAAGCCTTAAGTTTATAGACACACTCCTTTCTTTGAGCTGGAACGAATGATTTGAAAATTTCACAATACCCGAGAGGGTCAGCCCCGTTACAATAAATACATTTTTGCGACCTTCCTTTCATAGCTTTAGTGGTTGTAGAGAAGGAAGAAGTTTTCAACTTGTGTTCCCTGAATTATTAAAGAAGGATTTACTACTTTTACTGGCATTGCCTTTCTCTCGATCTCCAGCCATATTCAGCAGCGGAACCATGGAATCAACTGCTTCAAGTACATGCATCCTATTTTCTACAAAGTCGGACAGCTGCTGAAATGTAGGCATTTCAGTGCTAACAGCCAACGAGATCTCCCGAGCTAAACGAGTATATCGATCAAGTTTTTGGACAAGAATTTAAACGATAAACGCGTCGCAGAAATTTATATGATGATTGCTTGAATGAATCCTAATTTCTGTAGCATTGGAACTTTTTTTACCTTTAAATGAAGCTTTAAAGGGTACGCATATATACAAAAGACGAAACACGTTCACTGCCATAACATGTCTTGAAAGGCCTCCCACTGAAACGGATCTCCGTTGGTAGCTAGATCTGTCGAATAACAGCGTCTGCTGATGCTATCGACAAGTGGAGTACCAACGCATTAGCTGCTGCTAGATACTGCGGATTCACAAAGATAATCACGGCGAAAGCAAGTGTTCCGAGTATTCTCGACGACGCTCCACAGATAGCCACCCGAGTTCGAGACCATAAGGAGTGACGTGCGCACGGAAAGCCATGTTATCTACCACGAATCTAACACATACATTTTGTGCGCGTTGTAATTTTAGGTTGCGAGAGGCGTCAAGATCGTGATAAACCGCACTCACATAATCGAACCTGGGAAAAACTAAACTCTGACTAAGATTGCGCCTGAGGCCTTTCGATAGCGCGTGCTTGTAAAGTGTCCAATCGAGAGTTCGAGTGATCCACACTCCGAGGTTACAGGTTTCAGTGACAAATGAGAGAGGAACACCATGGATGAAAATTTTAGGAATTTCTCCAAGGTTAATTTGGCTAACGTAAGCTTGAGTGCCAAGAATCATGGCTTTGCACTTTAACACGATGAGAGATAGTACATTTTCTTTCGCCAAATTAGCTACGGCTTGAGCATCGGCCTGTGCAGCGGCCAGTCCCTGAAGAAGGTTATTCGGGTGGCAGTAATAGTAAATTTGAGTGTCGTCAGCGAAAATCATATACTTGGAGAACCGAAGAACATGCGGCAGGTCATTGATGTAGATTGAAAAGAGAAGCGGGCCAAGTACACTCCCCTGCGGAACTCCAGAGGCAGCTCTGAGCCACTTAGAGATTGAACCACCCTCATCTACAACAGCCTGCAGTCGGTCAGCGAAGTAGTTATAAAACCATCTAAGGGTTTTGTCAGTGACATTAAGGTCCGCAATTTCGCAAGTAGCTTTGCATGAGGAATAGTACTTTTCCTCTCATTAATTGCGATCATAACATCATCAACAACACCTGAAAGGGCAGTTTGGGTGCTGTGCCCACACCGAAAACTTGCCTACCTCGGATCAAGTAATTGCTGTGTCTTACGATATCCAAGAAGCTGCGCATGAGCTATGCGATAAAAGACTTTAATCAACTCAGACAGCTTCGCAATGGAATGCGTGTCCGATGGCGAATTTAGCGTTTTGGTTTTAGCGAGCGCCACGATGCGCGCTTTGTTCCAACGTGCAGGGAAAGAGGCTGTTGCAAGGCAGACATTGTACAGCTTTGTCAGCGGTTCAAGAACATCCGGAAGTATCGCTTTCAGCATCGCGGCGGACATGCCATCAACGCAAGAAGATTTTGAAGGGGCACCGGATATGGCATCTCACACTTCAGCCTCGGATACCGGTCGAAATTCCAAAAAAGCGGCCTGAAAAACAGTTTCCGAAAGTGGCGAGTAACGGTTTACTACAGAAGCGTAATGTGTATTTAACACATTCACGTCGAAATATTGCAACGGCGAGGGGAGACGAGCAACAGAAATGTGCATGCGCCGCAATTCGCGCCATTTTGACTTAGCGTCTTGGGCCATAGCAAGCTTTCCCGCTAAAAACTCGTTTTTTTCAGAATCTAGGGTATTACATACCCGTGTATGAAGCGATCTAAAGCGGTCCTGGTCGTTAATAAGACCAGAAATTTTTGCGGTTTTATAAGCTTGGTCGCGTTTCTTCGTGAGTGCTCGAATAGCAGGCAAAAACTCACGGTTTCCTTTTTGAAGACAGTATGATAGATCGCATCGGTACAACGGCATCATATACCGAGATAAGGGCATTCGCGTGCTGTCGCTCGAGCTGATCCGTATCTGCTGGACAAGGACCAAGCGTTATGACCGATGGAGGGGAAGCAACAAGGAAGCTACTGGTACCAGGGTAGGGCGAGATGTTTATGTTCGCAAGATTTGCGCATAGTGCAGCTGAGAATGCGACGAAGTTTAAACGCTTGAGGGATAACACCACTCTAGAGGCCGAAAAAAGGCCTAATTTTGACAATTTATTCTGGGATTATGGGAAAAGGAATAGTATTCATATTTAGATGGTTCATTTAACACATATTGATGTATGAAAAAAAAAATATTATGATTTTTGTACAAAATGGCGGCGCTACAGCAGATCTGCAAAAAAATATTTTTTTGAAGGTGCTCCGCGGGCGCACCAATTCCTCGACAACCGTGAGAGCTGGAACAAAAAAACAAAAATTTTTTGAAGTTACATACTAATAGCGATCGAAGTACGTAGGATTTTTTTTTATTCTAATTTTTGTAGAAACTGTGCACTTCTGAACAAAACGTATGAATTTTCGACTAAAAAAAGAGTAGTAAACTGTTAATAAAACAAGTAAATTTCAATATATCAAAAAACAGGTACGTACTTCGATGGAGAATATATTTGTAAAGCTACTGTAAAAATTGCAAGTCGATCCATGTAATGGTGTTGAAGCTATGAGTGCGCCCAGTTTGAAAAAACCCGTTTCGAGAAAAACGTGTTTAAAGTTTTCGGAGCATTTAAATCCTTGAAATTTTTGTATACCTCTAATCTGCGATGCCTGCACCGTACATTTGGCCATCTCTATTAATGTCTGACTCCTCCTCTTCCTTCCTGGCTGATTTTAAGGACATCCGGGCCTCTCTGGCATCGTCTGTTAGGGATCTCTCGGAAAACTTGATGCGACGCGCGTCCGCCTCCACGCAGAAATTATAGCAGTTCGGTCCGATTGTCAAGCCCACGTGTTGCATCAGCTTCATGACACTTGAAAGGCCATCATTGTAGATAGATAGATATATACCTGCAGCAATATATACTGCGTTATGGAGCACGTGTTTGCCACTAGAGAAAGATTTTGGAGCCATAGACCAGACAGTCGCATTGAAACTTTCGTTGCTATTTTATGTGAAGCCGCCTAAGTAATGCGTAAGTAGATCGTCAATGCTTAACTCTTTATAAATTGGCGAAATCGCTTTATAAACTTCTTCAGAGAGAGGTGGTTTATGTACAAAATCTTCTCCAGTAGCTTGAGCCTTTTGCCAAGAGCACCATGAAGTTTCTCCGCGCGGGCATCTTTCGTGTCTCGGTTGATCATCAGTAGACAATTTGTGGTCCAGCGTTGCGTAGATTTCATTGCGCATTTTCTTCTCAGAATCATGATTCCTACGAATTGCTAAACCATAATAAATTGCCAACTCGTCTATGAGCTTGCCAGCAAACTTGCCTTTTCCTCCAAGTCCTTTTATTTGTTTTTTCAAATTACGGAGACGAGAACCCATCCGCTTCTGCACATGATCGATACATTCTTTTTTTTTACGGTGAACTTTTCGTAGGGCTCAGAATCTATGATTCCTTTGAAAATTTTTGAATCTCCGTCGCCCACGTAATTAGCGTATTTCAAATTGTGCAAAGATTCTGAGCGCTGGAACATTTCGATGACGGCGTCCACTTCCATCTTTCCTGCGGAGCCGACGTGGTTCGCTTGGCATTCATCTTTGTGAGTTTGGCTCCACCCCTTGAACTCAATGGTGTGAGTTTTGGTTTTCCAAAATTCGCAAGCTTTGCAATGTTTAGATTTCACCAAAACATCGACTTCTTTGCCAGTATACCAGCCGAGAACTGAAACAAACCCGTGAAGAGATGAAAAACAACGCTTCCTCTACGAACCATCACCAGATACAGTAGTGCCATTTGGATCGTCAGTTTTTTCTCGTTCTTTTTTAGCTGCAGTTTTCATACTGAGCTTACAAACAGCTTCTGCTTCAATAGCAATTTTCTTAACAACTGTATCGTAAACCGATTGAAAAATTGGCCGCGAGAGATCCATGAAGGCGCAAAACTTTATAATGCCATTCAATCCTATTCCTAGTAATCGCATGGCAAGAACAATTCTGCGATTAATATCATATCCTTTCTTAATAAACGGATTACTAGGAATAGTAATCTGATCACAGTTTTTACAGGAAATCACAATTTCGAAACCCAAGCCTCGCTTTCCAGTTTCGGTGAACGTTACATCGGATTTGCATTTTTTACATACAAGAGCTTGCGATATCCCGGAGAACACTGCTACAAAATTCAGAATTCGGTAACCGAAACCTTCATTTACTTCAAAATCATCGAAGTTTACATTTGATAATTTTTTAGACGATGTACTAACGTTGTCCAGGCTTGGCTTCTCCAGCTCGTGACGGTTTTGCGGCCGTCGGTTTGATATTCTCGATCTTTTTGCACTACTCCTTCCTCCTTGGCCGGTTTTTTTGTCACAATACACGACTTTTCTCGAACTCATATTGTTTATTCGAAAACTTTTACAATAACAAAACACGTTATTAATATTTGAACGAAAATGTACGGAAAGAAAATAAAGCGTCTGCACGGCGTCGCTTGGCAGCTGTACTAGTTCTCACACACACACACACACACACACATACTTTATTCAGTGTTAGTACACCCTGGTGGACTTCTGAGGAACCACAATGACCATAAGCAATAGAATTTGGACAGGTAGGAGCACTACATAGTCGATAAATCAGAGCGCGCCGTGGTGGCTGATTCAGCCGTCCCGGCGCGCTCCGAGGCGCTGCAGTAAAATCAAGAATTGGACCTCTTACAAATTTTATTTCTGTATAAAACAAATTGGATATGATTTTTAAGGGTCCAAAGTATCGTTTAAGCCAAAAAAAATCGATTTTTTGAAAATTTTAGACTGGTGTTACCCCGTAAGGCAGCGAGAGCGAATTTTTTTCTTATAAAGCGGGGGCTTCGTACACCTCAGGCTGCTTTCAATAAGATCATGCCCCACGATAAAAGGCGATTCAGATTTACTGAACTCCAGGACAGAGGCCGCGTCCTTCACAATAAAAAGATCGAGCCACATATGGGTGGCCGGGCGATCTCTCCACAAAACGTGGTGGGTTGGCTCAGAAGACACTAAAGAAAGTTATGCGACTCATTAAGCTCCCGCAGATGAACAGAAGCAGCATTTTGGACACACATATTAATGTTGAAATCTCGTGTTATGACTACATTTGAGTATTGAGACAAAAAAGGAGAGAGGCAGTTAAAAAAAATATTAGTATAGGCGGATTTGGGTTTAGGATAAACTACATCAAAAAGTATTTTAATCTGTGCATTTATTAATTTAATAATCAAGAACTTTGGAATTTCTCCATCAGAATCTGCTAGTACTTTTACAGTATAGCAATCGCGCGTATATATGCCTATGCCCCCTCCTAATTGGACCTCACTCTCGACACTGATGAAATTGTAACCTTCTAACGTCAGGTGATCGTTAGGCTCATCACTGATTAAAAATGTCTCAGTAACAGCAAGTACACCATAACGGCGTTCGGCACATCGTTCCTCGATTAAAGAAAAGTGGGACGATTAAAGAAGCGTTAAATAAAATTAGAAAAAAACTAGAACCGAATAAAGAAAACGGTCTAAAAAGTAAAAGTAATAGACACTAATAAAGATATTAAGAAAGTAATAAGTCAATAATTTGGTCATTTAAATTAAAAATATAACTATTTGGAGTCAGTACCACAATCAACAATCAATTCCGTTTAATCATATTTTTTGATAGAATATAATTTATCATGATATATATTATTATTATGTAGTATAAGTTTAGTGATTTGCTAAAATTTTTGGCACCGACTCCAAATAGTTGTATTTGGAATTCAAATGACCACATTATTGGCTTTTTATTCAATGAAGATACTAAACATTGTATCGTAAGCCTATTATTTTCTTAATCTCTTTTATTACAGTAACTATTATTTGAATGATTTTTATCTCAAATAATAATGCTTAGATGAAGAAACAAAAAATATAGCGTTGTTAATGTGACTCTCTAGTGATTTTCGGCCAAACATTTGAAATAATGTTTTTTGTTTAAAAAGTCAGTTGAACTATTAACTCATAATGTAAAAATATTCTTATGATGGTATTCATTTTTTTCAATGAAAAGCAAACGCTTTACGAAAAGACCCTTTTATCATTCAACGTCATTTTTTCACTTTTATGCATTCATCTACGTTTTTCAGGAAGTAAATAATAATTTTTTGCTTTAAGTTTTGGAGGTTAAATTCTGTATCATACTAGTCAGATGTGTTTTAAGAGTTATTGATATGTAAAATATATTTATAATGAATAGTTTTCTATAATTATGGTGAGTTTATTCAATAAAGCCATTATTTTGATAATATCTCTGTTTTATCACTAATTTGTTTGTTAAACTTTAATTTTACCCTGGCGCACACCAAATTAATGAATCCGGCTAAAATTTTAGAAGACTATTCTTCTAATTATTTATAATAAAAGTGTGTATTTTGTTTTTGAAATTATTTTGAACAACTTTATTATTAAAAGCCATTATACGTAAAATTATTGTAAAACTACTGTGGTTTTTAAGCAAAATCGTAAATCAATAGTGTTTTATTTAATAAAAAATTTATAATAAATATTAGAGAATAACTAAATGAACACTTTTTTGTATATACTTTATAGAACATATCCTTAAAATTTCATCCGGGTTAAAAAATTGGGCGTGAGCCAGGATAACTTTCCTCGTAACCCTATTTTTATTCAAATTTAACAGATTTCCTAGGATAATTCTAAATCTAATAGAGGTAAATGGCTGTAAATTTTTATATAACTTTTAATATCAAATAAAAATCAAATTTGTAGAAAATTTTATTTCACTAGAGAGCCACCTTAAGGTGCTTTAAACCGATCAATTTTTCTTCTACGTAGTTAAAACTTATCAGTGTCGATATTTATATATGTGAAAAAGTATAAATTTGGAAAATTTTGCAGGATGCTTTCTCAAAGAGATTTATTGCACAATCATTTATTGAATTTTCACATTGATAAAGGTGATTTTATGCATAATCGACAATGTTATAGAGAATATTATAGACAAGCCTACGGTCTTAACGTAGCTTTCTGGAAATTTTTTACCGAAAAATTGAAAAAAAAATTATTGCTGAAAAGTGCTCTTTACTCGTAAATAGAAAATATACAAGTAGTCCCAGGACAAAAAAAAACATTTTTTTTATAGTGGAAGTAATACATTAAAAATAAAGTTTTATCATTTTTACGCTTTTTTACCAAATAGAATGAAGACTTGAATGTTTAGTATATTTATAATTAATTACAATAATTATTGTTTACCTAATATAGTACCTAATGTAGTTACCTGATGTAGTACCACGTAATATATCAGAATGTCTTGTTTTTACAAAAGATCGATTTTTTCAGCTTCAAGTATGCTAAAGTTGATTTTCGTCAACAAATTCAGTGAATCATTTTGAATCTTTTTTCAAATATTTTTTTATGTATATAGAACAAAAGTTAGCATTTTTTAATGTACTTTTATTGAATTACTAATGACATATAATGATATTAACCTTTAAGAAATCATGAAAATATAACATTTAATTATGATTTTAATAGATTACATTTCTAAAAGTAAATCAATCGACTTAAAAGTATAATAAATGCTAACTTTTCTTCTTTTTGATGTATAGAATGATGATAAATTTTCCTAAATCTGTTCGATGAATATCTTGACGCAAACCAACTTAAGAAAACCTACCTTATTCTGGGCTAAAAAGGACTAATGTGTGCATATTTTGGAATCTAGGAGGGCAAAAAATCTGAAAAATTCTGGAAAACATACTTTTATATTACGAATATTAGGTAATTTTTTCAGATTTTTATCGTGGACTAAACAAAAACTTTTGCAAATCACCAGAATGCCACCTTCAGGTAAATTAAAATAGTGCATTGTTGGCTCAGAAATTTAATCAGTTATATGCTGAGTTATTTCTGATAAACCTACAAAATTTCAATAAAATATATAAATCCGTTCATAAGATATGGTGACCACAAAACGTGATCATATAAGATGCATATTCAAAATTCAAAATCGTGTTTCATTTACAAAAATAACTTAAAAGAATTTGTTATATAAATTATTTGTAAGGAAATTACGCCTTCTTTATGAGTAAGTGCACCTTTTTTAGTTCTGTAATGTGTAGCTTTACAATAATGTTTGTTTCTTAATTTTTAAAAATTTTCAAAATTTAAAAACGCATTTCTTTAATAAAAACAACTTTAAAGTAATTGTAAGGTACACTAATTAGAAGGAAATCACGTAATCTTTATGGATATATGTATTTTTTTGGATATATCTAACGTTTAAAATGACAAAATTTTTTTTTTCAATTTTAACAAATTCAAAAAATTTTAATTTGTTTTCTTTTAACAAAAAGAACGTTAAATATATCTATATACATAAAAGAACTTGTCCCCACTGACTGATTCATCAACACCCAGCCAAAACCACACATAGTAGGTGTTCACTAAGGAACGGTTTTTTAAAATTCCACCTTCTATATATTCATATTTTGAAATGGTTGTTTACTTTCTTCTTACTTTTCTCGGGTTCCAATGAATTACTCGTTGAAATTAAAATAAAATAAAAAATCTAATTTTTATTTTAAACAGAAGAGACATAAAAAACAAAGTAAAGAAAAGATGCTCAGGCAAGAACTAATTTTCAGTAAAAAAAAATCAAAATGTTAAATTTAAATATAATTAAATGGAATACCAAATAATAAATTTGTTATAATTTAATTTCATTCAATTTAATTGATACATAATAATAATAATAATAATTTTTATATTTTTATATTTTTTGTAAGAATGCGTCGGTCTTAGCCTCAGCACATTTATTTTTTACAAGCATAAAAGTAAGCATTTTTCGTGTGCAAACCAAATTATTTATATTTCATTTTACGTCTTTGTTATAAGAAAATAAACAATAACTTTTCTTTATTAAAAGAAATCTGTCAATTAAAATCAGTCTTTTTCTTTATATTTAATATTAAATTTAATTTCTTTTATCATTATTTCTTTTTCTTACAAAAATTAGATAATATAAGTTTCTTTTTATTTGTTATATAATATAAATTAAACATATTCAATCTTTCATTTTTATGGTGAAGCAAAGCGCCAAAAGGTGCGTCTTTGCAATTTGGCGCGAAGAAAGGTTTGCTCGCTCGACCATTTTCGAAGAGAGGAGTACGTTCCGCTCCAATTTTCGCTAACAGAATACCTTAGTTGCAGCGCAGCGCCGAAATCAAGGCTCTGAGAGGGGCACATTTTCCCTTGCACTCTTCAGACACTCATACCGATTATACACACATACGTATATACCTATATACATCTCATACATTTAAACCCTTCCGCTCCTACCGTCGCTACACCTCGTTCCTCACTTGCCGCCGCCTCTGCCCTTTCCCATCCGTTCACTTCTCTCTCCTTCACTCTCACTCTCATTCACTCGCATGTCCCCTCTGCGCTGCCGCTGTTCGCGTTTCCCGACCGCTATCGAGTTGTCGCCGAGTTTGGCCAAAGCCGCAGCTGCTTTTGGCTTGACTGACGTCACTGCCAGCATTACGTTGCTATATATATTTGGGAATTCGTCCGGAGAGGTCCCAGGAAGGGTGAGAGAGTAGACATAGAGTCGCAAAGTAAAGTAAACAGTCTTTATTATTAACTATTGCGCTATATACAATGGCGTAGCACGAACGCGCGAGCGCCTCAAGCGTCGAGCGGGAGCTTGGTTGTTGCATGCGAACAGGAGGCCAGAAAAATTATACCCGCTTTTTGGCTGGGCCCGGCTGCGTAGCTTTGGTTGCGTTATTCGTTGAGGGTGGTGGGGACGAACTCGTAGGCTGCTGGGCTGGAGATGCCAGAACGGAGGGCGGCAGCGGTGCCGCTGGGGTCTGACTGAGTAGGTCGGACGAGTCCCCGTAGGCCGGTTGCAGGCTGTCGGTGGTGATAATGCGATGTGATCCCGCGATGTCGATCACGTAGGCTTGATCGCTGACACGCCGCAGGTGAGGAGAAATTCGCCTGGCATTCTCAGCGTGGTGCGGTAGAGCATCTCCGTAGGAGTTGCCTGCAGGTAATCCTTGAAAAATGAGTGGAGGCCGAGAAGCACCGTTGGAAGTGTGATTGATTGGCCGGGGCGTGTGCGGGTCGCATATGAGCACCGCCTTGAGGGTCCGATGGAACCGCTCTACCATGCCGTTGGATTAAGAGTGGTAGGTAGCGGTGTGTTGGCGGCCGCTGCTGATGAGCTGAGTTTGAACAGCTTGCCCTCGAACTGTGGACCTCGGTTGGAGGTCATCGTCAGCGGCGTGCCGAAGTAGGAGATCCAGTGGTCAAGCAAGGCCTTGGCTGCTGTGGTGGCAAGCTGATCCGGGACTGGAACGGCGGTGGGCCACCTGGTGAATCAGTCGATGATTGTGAAGTAGGAGGTCAAACCGGGCGTCCGGAGTGGCAAAATCGCCCAGTGCTGCTCGACTGTGACGGTTAACCTTGACTGGTTGGCAGGGCCGGCATTCACGAGCTCATCGCGCAAAGTCTTTCCTCATCCCCGGCCAGAAAAATTTCGGGAATATCAGGCGAGACGTCGCTAGGGTGAGCGAGATCCTGAATGACGTCGAAAGCCGTCTTGCAAAGTGGGTCGGGGAAGTAGGGCCTGACCACGCCTGTCGACGTCTCGCAGTGGATCGAGTGGCCCTCTATGAAGAGGTTTAGGTGAGGCAACTCGGTGTCGGACTGCTGGCTTTCGACGATGGTAGTTGGATTGAGGATTGACGGCATGCCGATGGCTGCGACACGGAAGAATGCGTTCAGGGAATGTCACAGCGAGGTCGAAGTTTGCGGCTTGGTAAAATTCTGGATGGCTCGTACTTTAGAGTCGGGGGGTTTGAATCCGTCCTCGGCGACTACGTACTGTAGGTACGTCACCTGGCATTTCCGCAGATAGCATTTGTCCCGGTAGATGCGCAACCCGGCGACCCTCAGGATGTTGAAAATGGTACGGACGTGCTCCAAGTGCTGCTCGTGGTTCTCGGAAGCGATGATCATGTCATCTAAATAGCAGCTTCCAAACGGGTACGAACATAGGTGGTGATCCATGGCCCGCTGCAAAGCTTGAGCTGCACCTTTGAGGCCGAGCGAAGAGTTGAGAGACACGAAGAGGCCAAACGGTGTGGTGGTGGCGGTTTTCGGGACATCTCCCGGTACGATGGCGAACTGGTAGTACGCCTTCCGTAGGTCGATTACGGTGAACATTTTTATGCGTAACTCCTGTAGGAGGTCTTCGACTCTTGTAATCGCCAGTGACTCGGAAAGTACCGTCGGCTTTCTCTACGAGGTGTAGTGGGTTTGCCCAGTCGCTGGACGACGATCAGATTACCCCCTGAGTCAGCAGCCGGTGGAATTCAGCTTTGCCTGCGGATAGGCGTGGATCGTTAAGTCTGCGGGGGCGCTCGACGACAGGAGGCCCGGTGGTCTCGATGTGCAGCATTGTTGGCAGGTCGGACAATTTGGCGGTGGATCCGCTTGATGACGTCAGCTCACTGTACTCAAGGAGCAGCTCGGCGTAACGGTGCGCAGATCGTAACGTGCCAGGAAATGGGCCCCGAGGATCGGAGTCTGCACGTCGGCGATGGCGAAGTTCCATGAATACGGTTGTTGTAGGAATAGGTGCAATGCGAGCTTGTGCGTGCCGTATGTCGCGATGGGCAACGTGTTAGCTGCGTGAAGCGTAAGTTGGTGTCGTCATCGGTACTGCTTGAATGCGAGACAGGAGAGAGATAGTCAACCCTGTGTCCACCAGCAACCTGAGTCAGGTGGCCTTCTCGTACAGGTGCAGTCGGTTCTCCGTAATCGCGCGAACCTCCACCGTTTGGTACGGGGCTGGCGTCGCTAGTTTCCGGAGCCGGGGAACATGCTTTGTGAACCACGTGGGCCGCACAAAGACGGTAAAATCGCTAAGATGACGGCGCCGACGTTTTCCGTTGTCGTGACAGAAAAAATGCCCGGGGAAAGATGGCTCTCATTTGTGCGCGAGAGTTTATAGGTTGCCGCAACCCCTGTTGTGAGGTGTTATTCGCGAACAATGCGCGAGAGAGTTTTCTCTTCGCGAAACAGCGGCTAATTGCTCGTTTGCGAAGATCGCTCAAGGTCGCTCGAAGTACTCGCGGCTCTCGTAAAGCGAGGGCGATTCGAGATTTAGTTAGAATACGCGAAGACGCGGGGCTGCTTGAGGAGACGTCCTACGAAACAGCATGCTACGAAAAGAAAGTAGCGAGCCCGTGAAATCGCGCACTTTGTTCTCTCACCTTGAAAAAGATCACATCGGGGTCACCACTTTGGGAATTCGGCAGAAGAGGTCCCAGCAAGGATGAGACAGGAGATACAGAGTCGCAAAGTAAAGTAAATAGTCTATTATTAACTGGTGCGTTATATTCAAAGGCGTAGCACGGACGTGCGAGTGCCTCAAGCGTCGAGCTGGAGCTTGGTCGTTGCGTGTGAACGGCACGAAAGCCGAGCTGGAACTGACTCGCTTTTCGCCACGTCTAGGTGGGGTCCGAGTTCCCGAGGGCAGAAGCGCTGGCGGTGGTGATCCGGGGGCGCCACATATAAATTCGGGAAAATTTAAAGAACACATTTTTGTTTATTCAACCTGTGAAATTGTAATGCATCGATTAAAAAATGAAATATAAAACGCTTTGAAGTATTTCGGGGAGTTACCGGCCTACAGCTCTGATGCTTAGGGCTATGTATAAAACGAGAAACGCATGCTATGTGTCGCTGTTACTCAACAATACGCTAAAGGATGCACAAATAGACGAGAAAGGACGTTAAAAGTCATTTCAAAATACCGAAAATGTAAAAAAAATTCGCGGGATGCAACCTTTAATTGGTGTAAAAAAAACCATATCCAATTAACTACTTCGGTTACCTTTTTGTAGATGAATCAAGAAAACTTTTCTCCTAGGTTAAATTAAAATAAAATCTAGAACGTTAAGAGAAGGTTTTGAAAATTGCTAAAACGTGTTTTTCGATAATACGAAAACTTAAAGCCTCCGTATCTTAGGCACTTTTGGACCTTTTTCAACGTATATAAAATATCGTAGTCAAATTTTTGAAAATTTTAGAGCTAAGTATTTTTACGGCAGGTCAAACATGGAATAAAATGCAAAAAAATCGAAAAATTTGTCTTGTACAACAGCGTACGTCAGCGACCCAGAAAACATGGAAATATGGTGGTGTCTGGTGAGCAAAATATTTTTTTCCATATGCATGTCAAATCGATCTAAATATGAATGAAATCGGCTTCATGAATTTTTTTAATAATCTTCTTTTCAGAACATTTTCCTCAATTTTGATCATTGCTGAGTATATATTTGTAGGACCACGGAAGTCGATGGTATGACTGTTTATATGAGTGATATCTGATTTCCACAAGGCAGTGGATCACAGATTTGATACCTGCACTTTGAAAAATAATTTAATGTGTCCACAGCGAGTGATCCAAGAACCCCGGGACACTTAACGAGAGGTTAAATTGAAGGTTTTTATGTCAGCTTTCGAATGCCGATGTTCAAATTATTAACGAATACATTGGAGCATGTACAAATCAACCAGAAATGGCGCCAAGAGTCGTTTGTAAGTACTGAAAATTTAAAAAAAGAATAGCGGGATTCAACCTTCAATTAGTATAAAAGAAACCATATATACTGAACTACTCCAGTTACCTTTTTGTATACGAATCAAGGAAACTTTTTTTACAGGTTAAACTTAAAACCTGCGTATATTGGGGATTTTACACCTATTTGGACGAAAAAAATTCAAGGCTTTTTTATATAGTGTACGATCTTGCAGTCGAGTTTCGAAAATTTTAAAGCCAAATAATTTTACAGCAGGTCAAACATGAATAAAAATGAAATAAAATCGAAAAATTTGTGGGTATTTTCGGAGCTGTATACGAACTTCTATGGTTCAAATCCTACTGGGCTGAAGCTTTATCTAAAGTTCTTGTATAAACAAAGATAATGTGACCTGCAGAATTAAACAAGATAACAATTTCGAATTTTGACGGCAGTTTAAAAATGGATCAAATATACCCAAAAAAAGCCCTATTTGTCGACTTTTAATGGCTATATTTTGGCTTCTGGGGGCTTGTCGGGGCTGGCAATTAAGCTGCGTTCATATTTCGTGTAGTTGTTGAATAAATGCAGGTTGGAATTTGCTAAAAAATGTAAAAGTTGACTACATGCTCATATTTAGCCTTGATGAACTTTGAACCTAACGGTTTCAAAAAATTTGAAAACATTCACATACATTCTACATACCAAGAGGAACATTTTTACCGAAGTAATAAAAATAAATTTTCTTAGAGAATCACCGATATATATATAAAATTTACACTGAAAGAATTGTGAAGTACTTATATATTTTTTATTATTATTATTATGCTTGTGTTCGTGTTAAATGTAATCGTGTAAAGTGTTAAAGAGACCCGTTCAGCTGTACCGTACCGATGAACGGGGGCTTGTTTCTTCGTTACCAGTGCGAGCCGCTGGCCTTCACCCTTCATCCCCTACAAGTAGGGAGAGGGGGAGTGGAGACCCGACCCAGAGAACCACTATGGGGTCTTTCACTGGTAGAGCCCGTTTATAGGGATACCCATTCACTCCCAGAGCCATGTCACATAACAAACAGAGAGCCTGTTCATAGGGATCTTCACTCAAACGGGTGAGCTGGGCCTGGGGTCCCCGATCATTGGCCCACACCAGTTTAAGCCTCCCCACCGGTCCCGGAGGGGCCCACTACAAGGTCTTACAGCCCCTAGGGGAGGTACTTATATATAATATATATACATATATAGCTGTCTTGACGTACTAGGCTTTCAACAAGAGCTGCTTGGGTAGTGGTTAAGGTGATGGCTTGGTGACCCACAGGTTTTAAGATCGAGTCCCATGTAGGACTACATCTTTTTAATAATGTCTCTTGTATTAAAATATATATGAATCATTAATAATTTTTAATGAAAACAATTATTTATGTTAAATTTGCATAAATTATTATATTATTAATTTATATATTGGTATATATTTATATTTAATCATCTATAAGTACTTATGTATAATTCATATTCATATATGATTATATATGTTTCTTTTTATTCGGGTAAGATAATGCAGCACACGTTATTTCAATTATATCACTTGTGCCCATCAGCATTTACTACTTTTGATTATAAATTCATAATCAGCGACCCCAAAAACCTGTGGAGCATAAAGTTCTATCTGCGAAAGAAAGAACAGGAATAAATATAAAGAAAAAGTCCTGGCTCCCAATGGCATACAAGCGTTAACAAGACGCGCTCTTTGTATTTTCTTTTAAACCAGTCTTGTTAAAGGTTGTTTCCTATTAACTATCAGGTCTTGTTTCTTAGATTTGATTTTGTTACTCTTTTCGTAGTCCCTAATTGACCAATTAGGTGCAGACCCAAAACAGTGCGATCCGCGGAATAGAACTCACAGAATACGAAAACGAAATATTACTGTATTATATGAATGCTCCTGTATGACAGCTGCGAATTTTTATAGTTAATAAGGTTTTCGCATGAAAAACGGAACAGGGAACAAATACACAAAACAAGAAGGAACAAGTCGTTGTGTGTCGTTGTGTTACTATAATACTATACAAGTACGTACTTCTAGTTAGACTCTACATGTGTTGTGTTTTTTTTATTAGTTGTGTTCACTGATTAATAGTAGGTTATAAATAAACAATCATACACACCGCAACACGCAACGATCTAATTCCTCATATTTATTCCTGATCCTCTTTTCATGCCAAAGCCTTTACATTCGACCAGTCGCAGCTCTAATGCAATTGAAGGATTTAGATCGATCATTCGTTGATCGCTCGTTCCGTATTTTGGGTCAGGCAATATATGAGGCGTTGAATTCCAAAACTTGCCGAGTCCAAAAAATCGAAAATTGAGTTAGGCTCATAAACTTATCTATATATAATTCTCTATCTGTTTAGAAAGTCATTATATAAAAATAGTATATTATGACACTGTTGTGGGAGATGGTTTTCTACCTTGCTCGAGGGTTTTCGCACGAGCGAAGCGAGTGAGAAAATCGAGCAAGGTAGAAAAACACCTCCCACAACAGTCTCATACGATATTTTATAACACAACAACCTCAAAATCGACAATAAAGTTGGCATTTTGAGGTTAGTGTGCTATAAAAATTTTTTACGTATATTCAAGTAGTATAAATTTACGTAGCAAATCAAAATTCAGCCAAGTCCAAAAACGTTGTTTTTCATAACCTGCCAAGTCTTAACTTTTAAAATACCCATACGTAACACTCCCAAAAATATTAAATATGCTTTGATAAATATTGCTAAATTTAGAAATAATAATTATTTAAAAATAATTTAATTATGCAATGTATTATACAATATCTGTCTCCTATATTGTATTAATATAATGTAACATAATATATTTCATATTAAAGAAATAATCGATTTTTTATGAAAAATTGTACGATTGATGAATAACAAATTGTCGAGTTTGAAGGTTAATTTTGTTAGTTTTATGAAACAAGTAGGAATAAATACACTATTCAAACCCATATTGGGATACGTTCATTCTGATAATTTTGAAATGCTTATAATAATTTTAAAGATCAAATCCGCAATGGTATATTACATATCCTTAATACTGAATTGATCACGGGTTTTTTTTAAATAGACTATTACTATGATTCTGAACGATCCAAATGTAGGCAATTACAAGGGTACGGCGTTTACCTGGTGTGCAAATGACGGATTACATTTGTACTTGAAATATCAACTTTTTATTTTACATGACAATTTTATTATTAATTTTCTTCATGAATATTTACTAAACAAAACAATCCAAGTCCAACAAATATTAGATCAATACCTACTGAGTCCAAGAAATATTACATCAAAACCTACCAAGTCTAAGGGGTCTATCGGGAATATTTTACAATAATATGAAAAAAATGCGTAAAAAAATTTGTTTTCCTATATGATATCCCCCTTCCATTCCCCCAGGATATGCCATAAACTTGAATTAAATATTTTAAAATGCTCTGGCTCACCTTCAATTGTTAATAAGTTTGGACCAGATTAACTTTTAATACGAAACAAAGCTTACATTAAAACTTTTTTCGCCTACTTCTATTATCAATTAAACCATTTTGTCTGATGTTAATATATGCATAGTTATTATTGCATGAAGTGATACCTTTTTTTTTTACTAAAACAACGTATATTTGAAGTAAATTGGTTTATATCTCTGGAATAAGAGCCCATTCGAAAGAACTGTGGATGCCAGGCTCGAGGCCATACGTCATTTTTAGACGCCAGGAAACACCCCCTAGAGCCTCATCAAATCCTGAATTCCTTCTCAAGGTTGATATTTTCTTTGCAAGTCAACCTTTGTGAACACTAAGTATGTCAGGCGCGTTACGCGCGATACAATTTTACATCGGCAATCTCTACATCCATGTGGATTGCAAGAAATACATATTAATATCTTCTTTAATATAATTTTAAAATCTTTTTTTATATAATGAACATTTTTATTACTTATAATATAAATTAAATATTTGCTAATGTTATTATGAATTAGTAACTTAAGAGAAGACCGTACGCGTGTACGTAACGAAATTCGCGGTTTGTTACTTGACTCGTTTAATTTTTAATTTTACTAATTTCTAAATGTTATCCCCAATTCTTTGTACTATATAGAGTATATCGTTAAGTATTAAGGGAGAAGATAAGGTATTTAAATTTTTTTTTCGTATTTTTTTTTATTTTTGAAACTGAATGCGTTGTATCTCAAGAATATTGTGTAAAAATTTCGAGTCGATCGGAGCAAAATTGCAGGTGTTATGAATATTTTTCTACCTGTTGGATTTTCATACCTGCTCGGTTTGAGCGCGCTATTGTTACTTGGCTGCTGCTACGCTCCCTATATTATACCGAACCGTTCCTCCTACTTTCTTTTATAAAAATTTGAAGACAAGTATAAACATGCTCATACCTGTACCATATATTTAGTCAATGTAGAGAATATAATTTAGTTTAGCAGTAAACTTTCTGTCGAACAGACGTACACGTGCGCTCCAATTTTTCGCATCATTTTCGTGAAGTTTTGTGGAAAATTATTGCTACAATGCCAAAAAAAGTTGTTATGTGGCAGTCTGTGTCTTCAATGAAGGTTCTTTTGCTCTACTATCCTTCATGCAAGACATGGGAATCAGTAGTGGATCAAGCGCTCATGAATGGGCGCGATCAACTGATCACATTTGTATAAACCGCATCCCAGAGCAGGAAGCTGAAAATCAAACTAGAGATGGCAGGATTTGTCGTAGACAGGAGCAAAAAGATGCTTTAGACATCATAGATGACAGCAACATCCTCTATGGACCTGGCATCGATGATTCAGTGTGAGGTAAGCCGATAAATCTCGCTTATGAACGTTTTATTCCAAATTATTTAGTGTTCAAAACTTTAAAGCGTTTTTCCCTAAACTCAAGTTTTCAAAGTTGGTGCCCATCATAACTTCAAAACTATTGCACCGATCCTTTCGAAATTTTAAATACTATTTCATTACATAATTTATGAAGTAACGCTGGAGCTTTTTTCCAAATTCGTTTATATATTTCATTTTACAATAATAAATTAGCCGGGTTTTTGGCAAAAATCGCGTTTTTTCATGTAAAGTGTTCCCGCTAAGTGAAAAATAGAAATTTCGAAAATCCCTCCCAGCGTTACCTGGGAAAAGCAATTATCTGACGAACGAACTTTCGTTTTTTGATTTCAGATGATCCAGCACCGAGTTATGAGGGGCACCGCAATTTAACTTTTTTCTGAGACGCTTCCGAATAATTGATGCCATTGCCGTATTTTTCAATATTTTTTCATGAAAATATTCCACAATATTATTTAAATGGACTACAATAATGTAACATTGGTTTTAATAAATAAATTTTAACTGAGTCGTGAAAAAAAATCACAAAAATGTGCCTTTTTTTGCACACATTAACCTTATCCCCCCCTTAAACGATGTTCTTAAAAAGAAATAATTATATGCATGATAGTTTCATGATAGAATATGTGGATAAATTAATACATTTTCTCACTTGATTTTTTATCTAAAGTATTTTTAATTAAAAATCATATTATCCGTGAATCTAAAAGACATTTATACTTAACATACCTCATACCTATAAAACTTCCAAATACTTTAGATCAGAAATGCAATGATTTCCTATGTAGATAAATGGTTATTCACTTACGTAACTTTTTCTTATTTTTATTTGAAAGAAAACATAATTTTTTTTAGTAGAGGTACGTGGTACTCGTAGTAGAGTGCGTGGATAGCGGGTTGCGTGACTGCACGATCATTGTGTATATATAAGAACCAAATAATTAATGTGTTTCTTTTTATACTCACACTCTCATTTTATCTTTTACTCTCTTTCTCTTTCGCATTCACTTTCACACTTTCTCACCTTCTCACTTCGTAATATAGCAAGTAATCTTTAGACTCTCATAACGGATAAACTTGATATTATTGTTTCTTCGTCGTCTGACATACCAGCAATGGAACAGTCGATTAACGGTCTAAAAAATAAGGTTTCTTCGCTTGAAAGTCAGATTATCATTATTAATGGTAATCCTGTCGGTGATGACGATGAAATTAGTAGCAGTAACAGTGGTGCAGTTAGCAGTGGTAATACTATATAGAGTATATCGTTATATACAGCCGAGCATAACACGCTGCCTCGTGATTCGCGTGTGGGTACTGCGGGTAAGAATGGCAATTTAATTATTTCAATTTTGTGTGATTGCGAGGATAAAAATAAACGTATGTATGCATGTAAATTAATATACATGCAAATAAATATACATGCAAATAAATATCTATCTATCTATCTATCTATAATTTGCTCACTCTCCAACTTTCTGACTCCCATGAGTTCTACTCTACTCTTCTTCTCTTACTCATTCAATCTCTCACACTCTGACTTTCCATTCCTTCTCACCATCAGTCTGAATCTTTGTGACTATCACATTCACTCTCCGATTCCCTCACTATGCGACTATCAATTAGTCAAGTAATCAATCTTCCTCTCTCTGTCTATCTTTCTCTGTAGTTGCCCAATGAATCCTTAGCCAAAACAGCTCATATCGCATATTACCCAGGAAGACTGCTTGGTAAGTAGCATAGTTATATTTGGAAAGAATTGCGCAATCTAGGGCTCCTCCCCAAAGCTAGAGGGGGTTGTATGGATTCACAGCAGAGGAACTCAATACTCACTTTACGGGAGTGTCAATATCAAACGATGAAGATCCCGTTGAGATTGAAAATCTAGTTACATCTGCGTCCGAGGACGGGCTTAAATTCAAACCAGTCACCGTTGCAGATGTTGTGATCGCGGTCGCGCACTTCTCCTCGCAAGCAAGGGGTGAGGATGACATCCTGCAGAGTGTAGTTGCAAAAGCACTGCCAGTCATCGGGCAGCATTTTGTGAATCTGTTCAACACTTCTCTGAACAAGGACGTATTCCCTGACCTCTGGAAGAGAGCACAAGTCGTGCCGCTGAACAAGTGTACCACACCATCGTCTGCGTCAGATTTTCGTCCGATTCCACTGCTGTGCTTTCTTTCAAAGGTCTAGGAAAATATGTGGATCACCAGATAATAGACTGCTTGATCAAAACTAAGCAACTTGACCCCATGCAGTCTGGCTAAAAATAAAACAATTCTACTCAGACTGCTTTACTCAGACTAACTGAAGATGTGAGGACAGGAATAAATCAGAGACTACTAACTTTACTCTTACTGTTCGACTACAGCAAGACCTTCGATACTATCTCGCCAGCCAAGCTTTTAACAAAACTGCAAGCCCTGGGATTCTCCAGACATGCCTTAATTGGGATAAAATCATATATAGTAGATAGGAAATATGCCGTTGTAACGCGCTGTAACAAATTATCTTAGTTGGCAACTAATTTTGGAGTGCCCCAAAAGTCAGTGTTGGGGCCCTGCTGTTCTGTCTCTACGTAAACGATATCAAAGAGCTTTTTGTAGACCTTAACAAAGATTTACACGAAGTAGACCCGAGACGTATAAGACACCTACTCTACGCAGATGGCTTACAGATATATATATATATATATATATATATATATATATATATATATATATATATATATATATATATATATATATATATATATATATATATATATATATATATATATGAGTAGTTCCATGTCAAGTGAGCATGTCGGAAAATAAAAATGTCTCAAACTCTACAAAAATGTTGCTATATGTACCCAGAGTATGTATAAAAAATATCATATCCTAAGGTGTTATATGTCTAGGGCAATTCTAGGTTAAAAAATGCGTTTCCTTTAATATTTTGTGATTTTGCCAACACTGTTTGATTTTTAACTCAAAAACTAGGGACTAAAAATTTAACAACATTTTGCATTGTGATATATTGTGATATCAAGATTCTAGAAAAACGCCACATTTTTTTTTAAAATAAAAAATCTTAAAATTTAGTTTTTCATATCTCTTTTAATTCTAGACTAGTTAGAACATGGTCTCAAGCTTAATATAATTTTTTCAGAATTTTTAAGGGGTAACACCACTGTAGAAATTTAAAAAAATCTATTTTTTTTTTATTGTCTTAAAACATGCTTTGAACCTTCTAGAATATGGTACAAACGGTCCGATCCCGAAAAAAAATGATTCCGTAAATGATTTCCTCATTTTTTTACGTCAAAAACTGATTTTGAAACTCTAAGTTGAGTTTTCTCGAAACGAGTTTTTCTCAACGGGCACGCAACATAACTTGAACAGTTTTCATCCGCTCCATTTGAAATTATAACCATATCTTAATTATTATATTTCGAAGTGAATCACGTAGGGGATTTTTAATAAATTGATTTAAACAATTTTTACATACAAGAACGTGCCTTTTTTTCATGAAAATTTTTAATTTCTTATCAATTCACTGCCAAATTTGCAAAATTCAATATTTTCAAAATCCGCTACGTGATTCACTAGCTATTAATATCAAGAATAAGTGGATTTTTTTTTGTTCCAGGTTGAAATTTGCGATTGGTACACTGCGTGCCGCGGAGCGCTTCCGATGCAAAAAGCCTCAAGAGATCGGCTATAAATCAGCCATTTTGTATTTTTTTTACTCAATTCTTTTTTTAAATATACTATACTTTATATATAATATACTTTATAAATTTATAAATATAAAAATACTTTATAATATACTTTATAAATTTATAAATATAAAAATACTTTATATATAATATACTTTATAAATTTATAAATATAAAAATACTTTATAATATACTTTATAAATTTATAAATATAAAAATACTTTATATATAATATACTTTATAAATTTATAAATATAAAAATACTTTATATATAATATTAGATTAATAATATATCCAAATATAATTTCTTTATAACCTTTCATTCCATTAAAAAAAAATACCCAAGAAAATGATTTTTTTTCGCTATTACAGTGGTGTTACCCTTCAAATACCGCACTTTTTTTCGGACTCGTACTTTATAAACCCATGCATTGTGATATAATATTTAAAAATTCTGCAAAAATTATATTAAGGTTGAGACCATATTCTAACTAGTCTAGAATTAAAATAAATATGAAAAACTAAATTTTAATATTTTTTATTTTGAAAAAAATTGTGGCGTTTTTCTAGAATCTTAATATGACAATATATCACAATGCAAAATGTTGTTACACTTTTTTCTCAAAAGTCCCTAGTTTTTGAGTTACAAATCAAACAATGTAGGCAAAATCTCAAAATATTAAAGAAAACGCATTTTTCAATCTTTAATTGCCCTTGACATGTAACTCTTTAGAGTCTGAAATTTTTTTACATACTCTGGATACATATACCAATATTTCCGTAGAGTTTTACACATTTTTATTTTTGGACATGCTCACTTGATATAGAACCACCCAAATATATATATATATATATATATATATATATATATATATATATGCATACATGTATAGTGGGATATCCAGCGAGGCGCATCTCGCTTGAGGTCCAGCTGTCTATGAATGTGTACATACGCGGTCAGACGGGCGCACCCGGATTACTATCGCATTATACGTTGCGGCCTCATGGAGACGCGCCTCCACGAGAGCATTAGGTTTAGGTTAGGTATACTGACACACACACATATTAATTATTTATTTATTATTGTACATGAGTCTGATTATTGTGGTTTCGTTTATGTTATAGCTGCCCAGAAAGTCCACAGTTCCCGAGACAAACGGGATTTAGTTATTTTGCAAATTATTATAAATATTATTATTATTCTGAATTATTTAACTTCACTTTATTATTATTAGTTTCTTTACATATATTTCTATTTTCTTTTGGTATTGTTTAATTGAATACTGAAAAAATATTATTTTGTTATTTTCCGTAAATAAATATTTATTTATTTAACTAATTACTATCCTAACCCCCAAATCGAATCCTGGTTCAGCTCTTGAGCATCCAGCGCGAGGTCGTATTGTTACATAGTGCCCGAATAGGTTGATTGTTTTCTTAGTTTAATTAAACCAGACTGATCAGACTGCGTATACACAAAGCATTTATAAAGTGCACAAAATTCATAAATTGTATTTTGTGTGATTTATTAAATAAATTAAATTGTATTTTGCGTTATTTATTAAATAAATGAAATTGTCTTTTTGCGTTATTTATTTAAATAAATATTAATTGTATTTTGCGTATTTGTCGAAAGTGCACTTTAATAAACGTTCCACGATACACTAGCGAAGAGAAACATTTGTAGCCGTACCGGACTTGTCGCTTACGTAAGAGCATACCCTGCCAAATTCGCAGATAAATCCGAAGACGACTCGGATTACGACGAAGTAGCCGATAAAACATTAGATCAAAAAACTGTAATGGCAGAATTGCAAACAAGAATGCTGGAGCAGGACGTTCAGCGACTCAACTTATTCAGAACGTCAATGAACCTCAAACACAAGTCGGAAACGGGCAAAACGACCCTGTGCCTAGTACGGGACTGATATCTTCAACTCCAACAGGAATGGCACCACAAATCATATGTGTGACAGCACCACCTACGGTTCCCGATTCAGCAAAAGTCTTGGACCAAATGCGAAAATGGAACCAGCAAATACTGCAAGGCTCTCCAAAACTACTCAGAGGTGATGCACAGCTTTGATATCGCAATACTGTAGCGGATATACATACATATAGGAGCAGCTCTAGAATAGCCTACGAAACCTTTATTTGTCACCCAGAGAGCTTTGGCAACTGGATAGACAGATAAGTGATCGACGCCAAGGCTAAGAGAATCGGTCCGGCCTTATTCTACAGCTCTCATGATGTTAATGCTTCGGAAAGATGGGATAACCGCAAAAATGCAGTTCAATAACCTCTACTACAATATGAAAGAGGAACTGCAGTTGTATATAAATCATTCAGAGATACGACCAATAAACGATTTATCGAGTACAACGAACTGAGGAAAAAGAAGAGGTTCTGAAAAACGTACAGAAAGAGCCTCGGCCAAAAACTCAGTTTACACGTTTTGAACGAAAACTGACGATATCAAACGGAGTCATGGCAGTAACACCAGATTACGACCGAAAAATCTGCTGCTGGCGCTGTAGACACCGCGGACACGACCATTTTCAGTATAAAACACCCAGAAAAAGTTTTGTAAATGTGGTAGGCGTGCTTTTCGCGTTCCCCTCTGCTAATGCAATGCAGCTGAGGGTATGCGGCATGTTAGATTTGTTATTAAAGCATATAAGATGATTTATTTTTATTAAAGGAAAGTCAGATGACCACACATTGGAGCATTTAATGGCCTTATTTTGATGGAACGCGGAAATGATCACTTAACCCATTTCTTCCCAAGCGTCCATATTGTAGTCGATTGGTTTTTTGCCTAAAACAGCCATTTTGAAATTTTCCAACGGAAATTTCAAAATTCTATCTTCAGAATCGGAAAGAGCGGACAATTTTACTTCAGAAAAGTGCTATTGGTTATTATTATTTTTTTTTGACAATTTTTTAGGCAAAAAACCAATCGACTATAAAATGGTCGCTTGGGAAGAAATGGGTTAATGGACCATCAGTTATCATCAATTATTATGATGGAATAATGAAAATAGTTTTCGGGAAATCCAATAATCACAGGAAAATCTTGATAATCACGCACTGAATTATTAGCCACCGATGAACCCTTCATATAAAGAAAACTAATTATGAGAGGTTTATTTATACAAATACAAAATTAAAAAATTTTGAAAACTTTATGATTTTTTGAACAACTGAATGTTATAATAAACAATTTTGCTGTTTATTTATTCGGCTTCATACGAAAGAGATAAAAACCGAATTGTGAATAGTTGAATGGTCTTACAAAATGAATTTAGAGAGACTACTCTGAGAGCGGCAAGTTCACATTTATCCTCAAATAGTTGGTTTTTAATATTTTTATATTTTTAATCTATTTGATTATTATTTATTCTTGGAAATCAAAGCTATGCTTATATCCCCCAAGCAAAAGCGTCAAACAAATTGTTTATGTGGCTGCGATGCACTGAGCCTTTGGCTCGTCTATAGCCCCTCTGAGTCGAGTGGTCTCGATGAGAATTGAAATGATGCTGCCCGCACCCGGCTATACGGCCGCCATTTAAATCCTCGACGCGGACCTTCCCGACTCTCAGGCTATTCTCCCTTCACAATGAATCGGTAGTGGAGATGGTGTGACGACACATCTCCGCCTGTGCTTAGTTCTTCGCGCCGCGCTGTCCCTACCTCGCTCCGAATCGGCAACTTCGTTCGCGCTCGGTATCGTCCGTCTGACGTCACGCGGCGTCGCTTCTAAATGCGGTGTGCGCTTCATGGCATCGCCGATACCGATGTTGCCGAAATCATCTTTATCAGCACTGAATGGCGTCACAGGCTCTACGTTAACTTAACCGCAGGGTCTTATCACACGCAAGCTCTCGTCGACCCAGGGTCCTTTGGATCGTTTATCAATGCCCGTTTGTTACACCACCGTGAGCAGGACTGTTGGTACATAGATGACTACCGAGCTACAGCGATGGAACAGAGACGACCCTGGAGCATAATGCTGCAGCCAGACCTTGTTTATACGGTGATGACATCGATCACAAGTTCCTGGTCATAGAAAACATGATCCTGGGCATGGACGTGTTGCTTAAAATGTGCCTGGAAGTATATCTTAATCGAAAAAGAATACTTCCAGGATACAATACTCAACCAGTATAATTGTGCAATGTCGATTCTGCAGTGGGTTTAAACGACCTCACAGACGATGAGCAGAAAATTCTTGACGGCTTTCTGGAGCGCGAGATGTTGAGTTTCGAGAAAGTCTAAGGGGTTACCCAACTGACAAAATATGAGATAAAACTTAAAGCTGATACACCACCTATAGAGGATTGGTACGGGTCGCGTAAAGCGAGGTCGATAAAATGCTGGCAGGAGTGATTCGACCGTCAAACAGACCTTGGAGCTCACCAATTGTGATGGCGAAAAAGAAAAACGGAAAATACCGTTTTTGCGTATATTATCGTCGTCTCAAGGCGGTGAGCAATAAAGACGCTTACCTTCTGCCACATGTGAATACCACCCTCGATAAGTTGAAGGAAATGCGATACCCCTCAACTATAGATCTAAGAAACGGCTACTGGTAAGTCCCACTTACAGATGAAAGTCAACCACTTACGGATTTTACAGCAGCTGATAGTAGATATTATGGGGTTTATGGAAATAATGGGCTTTATGGGGTTTATGATATTTATAGGTTTTAAGAGTACGATAAAACGTAAATACAACTAAGTATCCTAATTCTGTGAATGAATACTGACATATAATTAGTTTTTTCTTATTTCGTTTTTTTGCTTTTTTCTATTGAGCTTTTGAAATCTTATAGAGGCTTATTACAGCTATACAAAAATAAATCTATATACAATGCTTAGTGTTTTAAACTAGAGTATTAAATTTTTAAGTTAACTTCCTTAAAGAAATCTATGATATATTGACAAGCTTTGATGTTAGGTTCGGTGATTAACATTTCTATGCTTAGAGAAGCGTAGACATTTACTTTTTTTAGGTTACGTAATAGAGATAGTCTTTGAGTTTTATATAAGACGCATTGTCAGATAACATGATTTAGGTTTTCATCAACAGAATCATTGCATTTGCATTTGGGATTAGTAATACCATTGCGGGCGAGGGAAGCCAATACGTTATAGTGGTTAACTCTCATGCGATTCACGGTTACAATAGTTTCTTGAGATAGGTTTTTGTGTAAGTACCACGACTTGCTGTTATTTTTATACAAAATTTTGAAATAAGTAGGGCATTTGAAAGTTCCATTTTCTTCTATTATTTTTCTTGTTTCGATTATTTCATGCTTTTTGAATTGCTCGTGTATGTCAGTGAACGAGATAACTTGAATGTCTAGAGATTCGGAATGAGTAACTGATTTAGCCAAAAGATCTGCATCTTCATTATCGCAAATCCCTATATGAGCTGAGATCCAGAATAGTTGAAAATATAGGGATTTGTTTTAACATTGACTTTAGTAGGTTTTAAAGTTTGAAGAGCACTCAAAGAGTCGGAGAAAATGCAGATGTTTTGGTTACAGTTGATACTTAAGGCGACGTCAAAGGCGTCGTTGAGGTCTACGCATTCGACTGTGTATACGGAGGCATTTCGCTCGATACTTTTTTTATTTTTATTTTTGATGTTGGACATATACAAGCAGACCGTACGTTAATAGAGTCGGGGCTTTTACTACCATTTGTATACAATCCGATAGATTTGTTTTGCTTTCGAAATCTTTGAAGCGTGTTATTTGGATTTTTAGATATTTTTTCAGTTCATCATTGAGAGAAAAGTCAAACAGAACAGATTTGGTTATTGTTTGAAAGTCGTAGCTGTACATACAATACTTTTTTTGTGAGTCAATGCATTTATTCATATTCATTAGGTGCGCAATACATTCATGATTTTTTATTTGAGGTTTTTATTTAGTGATATTGTAGTAGTTTAGAATGACTTTATATGAGGGAAAACTTTTGTTTGATATTGCTTTCGTGAGATGGTTTAACCCTTTGCGGCACGGGGGCTACTATAGTGACCACCGGAATGCACTTAAAATTTTGAGTTTTTTGAAGACTAAATAATGCAGTCTCGCCCGGCTTATTAAATCCAATTTAAGTGGGAGTTAAAGAAGCGTTTAACATTGCATTTGAGTCAATATTTATTTAATATTTTGTTGTATAAATAAATAAACAAAAAAAATCGTCATTTTGATGACAAAAAATGCAGTCGCAGGAAAACGGTTAATTAGATTGGCCTAAGAATGTATATCCTGGGGTTTTCGGCGCCGCTAATTACGAATCTGAACTCAGAGTTTGAAAATTCAAAATGACGGATTCAAGATGGCGGCAAAAAATTCAAAGATTACTGGATTTCACTAAAAGTGGAATACAGGGGATTTTCGGGGTCGCTAAGTACGAATCTTCACTCAGATTTTGAAAATTCTAAATAGTGGATCCAAGATGACGGCCAAAAATTGAAATATTACTGGATTTCGCCACAAATTATATATATGGGTTTCCGGGGTGTCTGATTACGAAGCTGAACTCAGATTTTGAAAATTTAAAATGGAGGATCTAAGATGGCGCCAAAAATTAAAATATTACTGGATTTTAAATTATTTTTACGTTTTGTGTACAGTTTATCAATCAATAATTTTGAAGGTCTTTCATTCTTCGCAAAAATCGCGTATAAATTTTAGTTTTTTGTAGTATGAAAAAATATTAATAGCAAAGAAAGTTTATAAATCGTCTTTGGTTATTGGTTTAGTTTTGAATTTCTTTTGTAGTAAATAACGGCTCGTTTGCTGAACAATTAAATCTAATAGATCAGTAGGAAATAAGCATAAAAATATATCCAAATGTGTGGTTACATTGTCCGGAATTTTTGGATCCAAAGTTTCAGTGAATGGAAAATCATCGCTGATTTTTCCACTCTTCGTCCACTTATAAATATCAATAATCTCTGTAGAATCATTTACATAAGAACAATTCGAGTCGGAATCATCGTCAACATCAGAATCACATAACCCATCAATAGATTCAGATTCACTAGGAATATCAGCGATTTTATCCATACTTGAAAAATTTAGTACAAGATTGTTTCTTTTGTACCAAGATATAAAAGAAAAGTGAATATTAGTCGTAAAAACGACTGGTAGAGAATTATGCGATTATCACAAAAGAATCAGTGAAAAAAGTTTCTATTTACTATTCCGTTAACCCGCCAGCCAAATATGATCTCTAACACGGAAAAGAAAAGTGAATATTAGGCGTGAAAACGTTTTTATTTCTTCATTCATTTATCTAACCTAGATCAATTAGGGTTGACGTGATCTGAAAAAGCTATTAGTAAGCCAAATAGACCATACATCTACATCTGATAAAATATTATTTATTGAAAATTATCTCAAAATACTGCAGGTGTTTTGGTGCTCCACCGCTAGGTGGCGACTGAATATTCGTGTCTATAATCAAATTATAAACTTTTAGAGTATATAGTTTACTGGGCATGATGCTCTACTTTATGGGGTAATATTTATGTAATAACAATTTTTCCGTGTTAGAGATAACGTTTGAGTAGCGGTTTATTCTTGAAAATAATCTCATGCGAATTATAAATTATTATTTATTACCAGAAAATTATTTTACAAGTATATTCCAGTGAAGGTAACATAAGTTACCTTACAATGGTAGCTTACAAATAAAATCCTATAGTGGTACATATAAATTACCTGTACATAGGCTGGCACATATAAACTAGAAACTAAAAACTTAAAAGTCAACTTAAAAAGCTAATAAAAAAAATAATAAACTAACTTAAAAATAACAAATTAAAGACAAAAGAATTTTGTTACATCAATATAACATCGCGCCCAAGTAATTTAAGCTGATAGCTATGCCTACTTATAGCATCGATATAAATCGTTTTAGCTTTTTCTTTGTATTAGCTTTACACTTTTATAGCTACTATATAGCTGTTTTTGTTACCTACTGTTTTAGTGATACTCGGTAATTGAATACTTTTGTTTCTAGTATTGCATGTTTTAGACATATATAATTCCCTCAGAATTTCATAATGAAATGATACAGAATCTAAAATAAATAGTTGACTTACAGTAAGAGGTGGATATTGATCGGGAAATCGATTTTTATTTATGATTTTTTATATTTTCTTTTAAATTCTTTGTATTATAACGGTCCATATGGGTATGGTATGAATATGGGTATATTTTAATTATTTATTTATTACAATACTGTTATATACTAATGTTTTCTTGATATATGCAAAGAATGAATGATAAGAATAAATAAAGTGAAGACGAGTAAATGAATTGAAAATTGCGTTTGTGCGTTACGGATGATCGTCACGAAGCGAATATCCGCACAAAGAGGAATCGCGGAGAATAAGGATGTGTGCCTACATCCATGTAAGATAAGATTGATGGTAAGGGTAAGAAAAGTGGGAGCCCGGTTGCTAGGCGACGTTAGCGGTTCGAGGCCGAGCGAATCGAAAGGATGGAGCTGGCTGCCGATCGAAGGTTAGTCAGCGCACAGCCGCCTAGCATGCAGGACTTTCACTCATCATGCTCTTATAAAACGATTTGGACAGTTAACTTATATATTTATCAGTTTACTTATTACTATTGGCAAATATATGAGTAAGCGCAAATTGTTTTGATGGTATGCAACTGTGAAGCTAAATAAATGCGAGTCCTGAGCTTGATATTTTATACAAATAATATATATCACTTTATTTATAAACCTATACAAACTCACATAAAAACTCATCCTATAATTTTCCTTATGACTTTCTATCATTTAGGTACCTCGGGGAAAGATAAATAATTAAATATTATAATAAAAGGTTATAATATTTAAATTAAATAATAACAAATTACGAATCCTTACAGTATTAAGTTTAAAGTATTGCTATATGCCCCATGCAATTATTCCATAATCTATTAAACTTTGTAAAAATGCATAATAAATTATCATTAATGTTTTGGTTTCCATTATATTTTTAATTTTGGCAAAAATAAATATTAAGTATTTAGATTTTTGATAATATATTCGATATGTCTGTCCCATTTCATATTGAAATCTAAGAACAATCCTAAATATTTATGATATTCTACTCTTTTTATTGATTGGATACCTATATTAACGTTTAGTGTGTCAGGAACACTATCACATTCATTTTCATAGGTTATATAAATAGTTTTACTTACATTCAAAGTTAACTTATTTAGAGTAAGCCTCGTTGACACTTGATTTAGATATACATTCATTTCGTCCTGTGTCAAAGAACAAAGAGTATTGTCACTCGCAATGATGGCAGTGTCGTCAGCATAAGACATGATTGTATCCTGTTGCATGTCTCTCAATAGATCATTGACATAGAGTATAAATAATTTGTATTCACTCTTACAATCTTGAATTTTAACTCTTTGTTGTCTATCAGAGAGATAGCTCGTTAACAGTTTTAAGGCACTACCTCGTATACCATATCTCTCTAGCTTTTCTAGCACTATTTTATGATTCACAGTATCAAAGGCTTTGGCTAGGTCTAGAAAGGCTGTAATTATAGGTTTGCTTTTATCCAATTTCTTGTATATTATGTTCGTTATATAGTTTAAAGCATCAGTCGTATCTCTATTTCTAACAAAATCAAATTGCTTATCAGATAATATATTACATTTTAAGAAAAAAAGTATAGTCTGTTATAAATTATTTTCTCAAATATTTTTGTAATGTTAGATATAAGCGATATTGGTCTGTAATTTGAGATACACGATTTGTCCCCTGCTTTGTAATTGGGGACTACTTCAGCTTTTTTAAGTGCATTAGGCCATGTAGATTTCTCAATACACATATTGAAAATATATTCAAGTGGCAATACTATGTATTCAGAGATCGATTTTATCGTATTAATATTAATATTATCTATACCCTCCGAATTTTTTTTCATAGAAAGTATAATTTTATATATCTCATTGAAATCTGTAGGACTGAGAAAAATTGAATCGTAGTTCCTTGTAGGGAGTTTTATTTTATCAGTATCTGAGTGCACGATTTGTCCAACTATCATGATCCTTTTTATCCAACTATCATGATCTTTGCGAAGTTACTGTTACAAATAGGACACAAAAAGATGGATCAACTAAAACTATAAATTGCCCAGTTATTTACTCGGATTATCATAAAAATATGGGGTATGTTGATAGATCCGACTACCTTATATCAACTTACAAAATTGATAGAAAGTCTAAAAACTGGTGGCACCTCATATTCGGGCAATTTTGTAGATTTAACTATAATAAATGCGTTGATTATTTACAATACCAAAAATTTGGAACATAGTATGAAATCAATAAACTTCAGATTACTTTTGGTTGATGAACTAGCAGCCGATTGTTTTCCAACACCGAAAGGTAGGAAATACCAAGAAAAATCTCCTCCTAATGTAAACAGTAAACCTCAGATATCTATTGAAAAATAGCACTCTCAATCTGCTCACATGCCCCTAGTTATAACGACTTTCAGTCGTTACGGTCTGTGCAGTACCAAAGTTAAACCTTCCAGAACTACATTTTTTTCAGTGCTTGCAATGTGCCACTCTGTAAAAATAATTTTGTTTTTCCTTTATGCAATTGCCATACATAAATATAAATTATATTAGGCAACTAAAATAGAATTTTTCAGAAAAACTTTGAAAAAAAAAAAAAAAGAGCAGAAAAAAGATGCCGACAATGATCGGCACGTTCACGTGCGTGTCTCTAGAGACAACTGAGCGTGGTTCATATTACAAAAAGCTAATAATTATAATCTTTGAATTTTTGTCGCCATCTAGGATCCGCCATTTTGAATTTTCAAAATCTGAGTTCAGATTCGTAATCCGTGGCCCCGAAAAACCCTCTATACGAATTTTTAGCGAAATACAGTGATATTACAATTTTTGTTCGCCATTTTGAATTTTCAAAATCTTAGTTCAGATTCGTAATCAGCGACCCCGAAAACCCAACTTAAAAATGCGTGCCGCAAAGGGTTAAACAAAGAAATTTAGCCCGGTGTTTTATCTGGATCTGTTTAAATTCGGCAAGTAAAATATTTTTCGGTGTGCTGTGGCAACAGCCAAGCGTGGCTCAAATTGCAATATACTGAATCTCTTCTAAGCTGTTGGACAGAGTTTTTCGATTTGGAAACTATATATCGGATCCATAATCTATGATTGATCGAATGAAACTTTTGTATAATGCAATTAGATTTTCGGGACCAGAGTCCCACTATGTTCCACAAAATTTTTTTTACCATGTTTAGCAGTTTTCAACGGTTACATGTTGTCAAAATGTATTTATTATTGAAGTGGATTAGATTAGTTTTATGTGCGCACAGAGTGACTTCAAGGTCCTGAAAGTTTTTTTTTTTATGGTGTTAATAGCATTTTGTAGTATGTGTTTTGCTCTTTTACCGGACTTAAATTTTGTATAGGCTGCTATGTCATTTGCGTACTGTCAGACCGTTACATTTTTGGCGATATTTTTCGTATATTTTATTACGTATAGAAGGCATAGTAGATAGTTGAGGACTCCTCCTTGTCTGCGTAATCAGTATATATAATTATTTAATGAGTAAGGAATTTCATACATTTTAGAATATTGTCTGAGTAGCCTATATCTGCAAGTTTTTCGAGTAAGATGTCAATGTTTACATTATCTAAAGCGCCTTGCGCGTCTAAAAAGGCTTCGAGGATCTCTGTTTTTCCGTGAAAGACTCGTCAATTTTACGCGATAAATTGATTAGCATGTATAGGTATGATCTTCCTGCTCTGAAACCTTAATGACTATCGGGAATTAAATTCTGATATGAAGCCCACCACTGAAGCCTACTTTTTACTAGAGTTTCGAAGAATTTACAAAGTCAAGGTAGCAAAGAAATAGGGCGATAGCTTTTTCCATTAGCTTTCTAGATAAAATGTATAAACAACTTTTTCCAATCTAGACATAATTTGATGTTAGTATACATTAAGATGCATGTTCTTAAATGTCCACAACAAAAATGCCGTAAATAGCCCTTTGAAGCATAAATGTTTCTAACAATTGGGTTTTTATGAAAATTGGTATATAAGGAGGAAAATTAAAAATGGCCGGTCCAATATGGTGGCCAAGAGTGCCATTTCTCAAAAACGGCTCGACCGATTATTTTTATTTTGGTTGTTAAATAATCTAGAAACAGTATATATTCAAATATAGAAAGAAGCAATCCGGTGCATTGTTATTAAAAATAAAAATTTCACTGAAAACTATGAACAGTAATTATATATGTCAATATCTACTCACGGAATTAGGGAACTTAGTTGTATTCATGTTTTATTGTACCCATCAAAACTATAAACATCATAAATCCGATAAAACCCATACATATGATAAACCCCATAAAACTCATAAACCCTATGAAACCCATAAAAATCATAAACGTAGAAGCCTCATAAAACCCATAAAAATCAAAAACCCCATAAACCCATAAACTCATTAAAATCCATAAAAACCATATACCTCTATAAAACCCATAAATTCCATATAAAACGTAAATCCCACGATTCTCATAAAATACATAAAATTCGTGAACCTATAAAACCCATTAAACCTCAGAAAAACCATAAAAATCATAAAACCCATAAAACGCTTAAAAAACGGAAACCCCATTAAACCCTTAAACTCCATGAAACCCATAAAACGCATACAATAACGGAAACCCCATTAAACCTATAAATCCCACAAGCGACATATAACCCATAAACCACAAAAATCCGTAAACATTGCAAACCCCATAAACCTTATAAGATTCATAAATATCGTGAACCCCATAAACTCACAAGCCCCATGAAACCTGTAAAAATCATGAAACCCATAAAACCCATATAAGAGGTAAACCCTATAATACCCGTAAACCTGTAATATCCACGCATTTCTGCCTCTCACGTATTGTAAGTGTAACAAAATTCAAATTGAAACGTTCGAGTCAGCTCCGAGAGTAAACCCGTACCGTCGAGCACGCGCATTTTGTGATCGAAAATGAGGTAGAGTGCGAGCGCTATTATATAAGATAGCTGACTTTAAACTAGATAAGTTCCTGCGGAGCCATTTGATTTTCAATTAATTGTGTATGTTTTTCACATAATTCTTTTTTTAATTAATTATTTGTGCATAGAGTATTTCCAGCTGAACATTTTTATGTTTTATATATATATATAGTTTTTACGTAATTAGTTTCCTTTTTCATATGTTTTTCATTAATAATTCTAGGTTAACTGCTATTAATATTAGGGATTAGCTAGGCTAGTTTTAAGAGCGACAGAGCCCAACCTAATTATTAAGAGACCTGATAACTGTCATTTTAAAAACACCTGTTTTTTGTAATAATACGAAAGAGTTGATTAAATATCATTTAAGAGGGGAGTCTGCTTTAAACGACTTCAAAAAATCGATTTTTTTTGTCTTAAATATATTCCAAAACTATCCAAGAATATGTCTTCAAAATTTCAGAGGCCAATTCGACATATTTCCGAAGCTAGAGCAGTTTTAGTGGCCGAGCATCGAGCAGGTGCGAATACTCGGGCAGACCCGAGCGCGCGCGCTCCGCCCCTCGATATATTCTATTATTCGACTATATTCGTATATACCTGAAAAGGTCCAACCGTCTTTTGAAACATTATTTGGAGTTTCTAGAAGGTCTGTGTTGAGTAGTAGTAGGGAGAACGGTATACAATATAACGGTATACTATAGCTCTCGGTATTGGCTTCTACACTGCTGTTTGTAGCGTCATCTTTCAGTTCCACTTTTGATTTTGCCGAGTATACATCGAAATGTCAAGCTACCCGAAAGGTGATCCATCTAAAAGACAGCGTGCTGCGGAACCGCGAAAGCGGAAATTTCACAGCAATCGTTTTACAAGTGTTTCATCAAACGACGTAGACTTACATTACAATTTCTCCGTCGAGAAATTCGGAGTTATGTACACTAATTATATCGGCGATGGCGACTCCAAAACTTTTACTGGAATCTTAAATAGCAATCCTTACGAGGACGAGTGTATAGTGACGAAAAATGAGTGTGTTTGACACGTGCAAAAGCGTATGGGTACTCGTTTACGTAATAAAAGAAAAACCGAGAAACTCGGAGGAAAGACGCGGCTAACGGATGTAACGTGGCTTTTTACGACGGCTTATTATTTCGACTTCTCTCAACACTTTACCAATTTTCTATGTTAATGTGCGCCAGGTAAAGCGCGGGTAACTCGGCACGAGCCCTTTCCTAGAGAAAGTTCCGTGAATTGGAAAATCAGGAATTAATAATTGTTAACAAACACACACAAATTTTCTCTTTAAGTATACCTAAGCTTTATTACATTTATAGACGTACGGTCGCTACCTTTACAATCTTCGCGCTATGTCTATCGGTCGCTATACAATATGGCTACGTTAGCCCTCGCACGCCTCTCTCGCGACGACCAAATCACCATGTTATCCCGAGTTTTCCGAGTCGCACAAATTTTTCCAAATACTGTCCGTGAATCTACCGTTGGCCCGACGCGCACTGATTCTATATCCTGGTGTCACACCACCACGAATTTACTGGTCTAACCCCGAGCACATGGCGACGATGCACAATAATTATTCTACTAACTTTTAATTGCAAGTGCCGAGGGAAGCTCGACAATTCCAATCCACTCATCGTCGATAAATCTGGCACGCCTCGCGATGCTCCTCACTCGTTGGTCGCAAAGTCGTCGGATAGTATCCTCTCAGAAAATGTATATTGTTGAGCGCGTGTTGACGGGCACCAGGCGATATATAAAAACATCGTGTCTCTCTACGCTCGAACGGCAGGCAAATTTCGAAGTGCGTCTGTGTTCGCTGACGGGCGGGCAGGCAATGCCCAAAATCGGAGAGAGCGGAAATCTCTTCCAAAATTTTCGCTCTTCTTCTCGAACAACTTCAGCCCACACACTTGTTGCTTCCGCCCCTTTCTTTACGGTGATTGGCCTTGATTTTCCCTAGATGCGAAAATCAAGGCCAAGTCTGCGGTGATTTGAGTCGCTAATTATCATTGGCCCGCTCCGTGAATGCAACCCGGCGTGTATATCTATATCGGGCGCTTTCGGTTTTGTCGCTGCCGGACCATCACAGTTGGCACCGGCGACGTGCGCGCGTCGGCCTACGCTAGGATAGGCCGGCAGCTTCATGTGGCTCGCGGCGCGGCGGCTGCTAGCTCTCCCCTCTGTCGACAGCCGTGTCGGTATCTCACTCTCTCTCTCTCTCTCTCTCTCTCTCTCTCTCTCTCTCTCTCTCTCTCTCTCTCTCTCTCTCTCTCTCTCTTTCGTGGCTACAGCAGAGATGGTTTGCCTCAAGGAAGCCGCCGCTGCTGCTGTGAATCCTCTCTCCTCCCGCGTCTGCGTGCATCGGGAGAGAGGGCGGTCGCGCGCACAGTGTGAAGTGGTGTTGGTCACGTGCATGTGTGTGTAGGCTCGTCGTCGTTGCTCGCTCCGATCGGTCGTCGCTGCGGCGATCAGCTGGTGCCGCCGGTATAGGTGTGTGCGTGTGTGTGCCGGTCTGCGACCTTCCTCGGTCGCTACTCCTTATCCATTTTCCCTCAACAAATAATAACAATTCCCCCCATTAACAACAATATTATTTAATATAAAAATGCTCGGCTCTGGTGACGGGTGACTTGGTCGCGATTGACTGCCCGTGTTTAATATCATTGGGACGTGAAATACACGTCACAAACTCTCCCCCCCTAAACGGGACACACCGCCAGGAGTGGACTGGTTATTCCAATAATCAAATGAGACTCTAATTGGGCCATTGTATCCCATCAACGCGATTCCCGAACAATCCTCGGCACCAGAGGTTTTGCAAGAAACAATATATATACATATCTATACTTAGAACTAATCAAGCTGAAAACAAACAAAAAAAAATTATTAATACCTCCACCTTACTACTCCCAATCCGACTACAGAGCAACGGCGCTCATAGATCGCGCGACCATAGGGGAAATTATAAGATCCTAAATAAAAAAATTTCAATAAATAAATAAATAACAAGACTTTTAACAACTTACTGGGCATGGGTATGCCTCCGTCACTCCAGATTTCGGTCGCTAGTGGTTCTCAGGTTATGCCCTTGGTCACCGATGCTTAGGGTCTCGGATGGGTCGCTATTATTGTTGTGGTCGCTAGAGTGATCAGTTTGTTCTCCTTCTACTGGTCGCTTCGATGAATAACCACTTCAAGGTCGCTTGTAAGGAGGATGTCGCTACTACTGGGCTTTTCCCCTTGGGGGAATATATCTCTTCAATTCACTCACGTGCACCTCGGGTATTCTTTTATCCTCCCCCATATTTAGCACATATACCAGCGGAGACTTGACTTCTTTGATTGGCCAGCTAACTTAGCCGAAAAACGCTTGTCTTTGTTTGACAGGTGGTGGTTTGCCCTCATTACTAAATCCCCTACCTGGAATGTCGCCTCCTTCCTGCCACAATTGTATTATTTGGCTTGTCGCTCCTTTGCAGAATCGATATGCCTGATTAATAGGTCACGTAGGGCATCCAGTCTTCTTAATCTATCTAACCAATCTTCGGGGTCGCTACTAACAATTGGTCGCTTTGGCTCTACTTCTCTTCGTAAACTCTTCACCGGCCTTGGGGTTCGTCCATAATTCAAGAAGGCTAGTGATACCTTGGTGGTCGCTTGCATGGCAGTGTTGACTGCATGCCTGAACTCATTGGCTATGGCCTCAAGCAGAATGAAACATTTTCAATGAAAAAAAAACAAAATGGCAAACTTTTATTTTTTCAAAAGTCCGCCATTTTGTTTTTTTTTTCATTGAAAATATTTCATTCTGCTTGAGGCCATAGCCAATTCGATACAGAACATGAAACCGTTTTGTTTTTTGCTTTCAGATAATTCGTTTCCAAGAAATGATGTCATCCATTTACTAATCAGACGAGTTTCAGCAGCCATTTTCAAAACCGCCATTTTAAACAAAAAAAAAATTTTTTCAAGTAATTTAATATATGTGCTTTTATATGTAAAAAAATTGATTACTCAACATGTTTTGTAATATGAATAAAATTTATTGAAAAAAATCACGTTTTTTGGAGTAACCTGGCCTTAATGAACTCTTTCCCGTTATCTGTGAGTACGTAGTTTGGCGTCTCCCACCGAAACAAGATGAGCTCCTCTAGGGCGCGAGCCACCGACTTGCCATCCGCCTTTCTCAGCGGCTTCAGCTCGATCCACCGCGTGAAGAGATCTTGGAATACCACCAAGTATTTGAATTGACTCTTATTTGGTGGAAATTCCATAAAATCTGCTGCCACTACGGTCCATGGTCGCGCTACAATTCTTTTGCCTAGTAGCCCTAGGGATCCCGTCTGAGAGGCCTTGTGCTTCTGGCATTCGAGACAAGCCTGGACGAAGTGGCGCACGTCGTAGTACATGCCTTGCCAGTAGTATTCGCGGGCCACTCGGTCATAGGTCTTCTCAAGTCCCAGGTGTCCTGCGGAGGTGATGGAGTAGTTCTCCGTCATCACTCTCTCACGGTACTCTACTGGGACGACAAGTCTCCATCCTTCTTCTCGAGATGTCACTGGGTCTAATAGGGGGTCGCTACGAAATTTGTACAACATGCCATCTTCGATTCGCCTGTCTGGGAATCGGTGTGGGTGTCTTTGTACTTCTTCCATCCTAGTTACGTATCGCTCGTCCTGTATCTCTTCAAATCCAGCTATTTCCCCGCCATCCTCATACATCCTAGATAACGGATCAGGCACTTTCAGCAGAGTGCCCTTCCGATGGATTACTTCGAAATACCACTGCTGCATTTCGAGTGCCCAACGGGCTAGTCGTCCAGTAGGGTCCTTCAGATTACGAAGCCATTGGAGGGCGCTCTGGTCGGTGATGGCCTTGAATTCGTACCCTTCAAGGTATGGTCGCAACTTCTTAATGGCCCATAATAACGCCAAGCATTCTCTTTCGGACGTGGTATAATTTCGTTCAGCCGCCGTGAGTACTCTACTCACATATACGATGGGGTGCTCTCCATCATCCCCTTCCTGTGTCAAAACCGCCCCAATCGCTACTCCGCTTGCATCACTCTGGACCGTGAAGGTTTTGCCAAAATCTGGTCTTGCCAGGACCGGAGCTACCGTTAGCGCCTTCTTTAGACCTTCAAAGGCCTCTTGTTGGTCGCTATCCCATTTCCATTCTTGACCCTTTCTTAGTAACTTCACTAACGGAATTTTCATCTCTGAGTCGTTCTCAATGAATCGCGAGTACCATCCTACCATACCCAGAAATCGTCTCAGCTGCTTAACGGTCTTTGGTGCTGGATATTCTGTCACTGGCGACACCTTTTCTGGGTCTGGTCGCAATCCATCTTTATCAAGCAAGAAGCCTAAGTACGTCACTCTCGAGCAGCAGAATTCGCACATTTTCCGATTTACTACCAATCCTGCTTCGACCAGCTTCTTGAGGACCAGCTCCAACCATTGGAGATGTTCCTCAAATGTCTCGGTCGCTATAATGATGTCGTCCAAGTATCCAAACACATATGGTTCATACTGGACGCCAAACAAAGCATCGATCAGGCGTTGGAAGGTCATGGGCGCATTCGATAATCCGAAGGGCATTTTTACAAATTGTCAAAGCCCTGACCCCGGCACTGCAAATGCTGTAAATTTCTTGCTGCTTTGCTCCATCGATACTTGAAAATAGGCTTGCTTGAGGTCAATTTTGGTCAAATATTTGGCTTTACGCAATTTGTCCAATATGGAATCCATACTCCTGATAGGATATGCATCCTTCCGGGTCACTTTGTTGAGGTCGCGATAATCTATACAAAATCTATAGCTCCCGTCTGGCTTCTTGATGATTCGCTACTCCATTCACTTGCCGATCGCTCTATTACTCCACTCCTGAACATCTTCTCTATCTCTTCGTGTACTACTTGCAGAAGTTTGGGTGACATTCTCCTTGGTCGATGTTTGATGGCGGCTGCAGAAAGGACATCTATGTGATGTTCGGTCAGTGTGGTCGTTCCTAAATTTTCCGATGGCGGTGGTAATATCCTGGTCACTAGGTCTTCTATGGCTTTCCGCTGCTCGTCGTCTGCCTCGGTAATTCCGGCGCATTCGGCGTATGCCGGGGTCGCTTCGATTTCCTCGTCATCCCAAGATTGCTTCCACGGGCCCTCGTTAGTCCTCCACATCCGTCTGCCGTATCTTACATCAACGTCCCATGGGGTGGTAAAGTCCTGTCCAAGTAATATGTCGTGGTCGCAAGGATCTACGGCTCTTACCGTTAGCTTCCTGGACCTGCCATCCAATTCCATGTTGATGTCCAGATACTCCAATACTTTCTTTGTTCCACCTAACACACTTCTTATAACAGAGTTCGCTGGTCGCAATCGGTCCTTGAACTTAGCCGCTATCTCTGGTCCTACTAGGGAGACCGTGGCTCCTCCATCAATTAGGGCTATGTACGGCCTACTACCTAGTATTACCTTCGTGAAGATGCGGTTCTCTGTGCTCATACCTGCGACTTCGTCTTCGCCTGGTTCCGGAACCTCAAGTTGGTCGGCCTCCGGCGTACGTAGTACGCTGCTCTCCCCCCCTAGACTAGATGTGGGCACCCCAACATCTAAGTCTGTAACACAGGTGGAGGGGCCCTCCAACGAGGGAGTGGACACCTGTGACCCTTCCAGAAGGTCGACCGCCTCTCGTACGAGGGCAAGGTGCTCGAAATCCTTCTGCTCGTCAGCTGTTGGATTGAGCGCCGTTACGTCGGACCCTTCGAGGATCGGTAAGGTTGTCACTCTTTCGGTCACTCTTTTGCTCTCACGACTCTTTCTATTCTCTACTTTTTTTCTCTCTTCTTGAATTTTGTTGCTCTCACTACTCTCTCTACTCTCTACTTTTTCTCTCTCTTCTCGAATTTTGTTACTCTCACTACTCTCTCTACTCTATACTATTTCTCTCTCTTCTCGAATTTTGTTGCTCTCTCTACTCTCTTTACTTAATGGTCTTGTGGTCGCTATTGGTGAGGTCCCATTTAATCCTCCGCTGTTTGAAGTATTGCTCCATACTGGGTGAGTCTCTCCATCTGACCATGTGGACTTAATACTTTTAGCTGCCTCGCCTATCATCGATCCACTTCTCTCTTGGTCGCTGCTAATTTTCGCGTTCTCTGGGGTCGCTATTCTCTTCTCCCGTATGGTCGGTTGGGCGCTATGTTGGCTTCCCTTTATTGTTGCCAGTTTTGTCCCGTTTGCGGTTGCTGGGGAGGTATGGGACTCTTCTGCCTCCCCTGCATCCCATTTCCCATGGCCTGATTATTTGGAGAAGGCTGCCATGTCGGCTGTCTATTGGGACATTCGTTTGCATGGTGTCCCATCGCCCTACACAAGTAGCATGTCCTTTGTGGACATTCTCTCGCTCGGTGCCCTACCGTCTGGCATGTATAGCATGCACCATATACTGGTATATTTTGAGCAGGAGGCCCATTTTGGTCTCTAGTTCCTCTCATATTATAGGCGCCTTGGCCGGTGAATCCTTGGGCCTGACCACCTCTACCCTGAATCCAGTTAACATTCTAGGGAGGAGACCATTGCCAAGCGGGCACAAAACTCAGTCGCAGTGGATTCAGCGGTGTGCTGTGCGTCATCGTTGTGGTCGCGTTGTGCGAGGCTGGCTGTACTGGGGTCGCTTGTACGTTGGCCTCAGGCCTTTGATTCTCCTTGGCAGCGGCTACCGCATTTATTTGTTTTTGTTTTTTCTTCGCTTTTCTATTCCAATTTCTCTTTCTCGCAGGTTTGGTTGTCGCTGATGTGCTGTCACTAGTGTCGCTTTCTGGGTTCAATTTCTCGTAGGCTGCCGCTACCTTACGGACTGAGGGTGTCCCAGAGTATGCTGCACCTGGTATGCTCATCTTTTCCTTTGGTGGAGGCTCTTCAAACCGGTCATCTAGTTGTTTCTCCTTTTCCCAAATTCTTCCTAGTTTCTCTATATCCTTGAGCGTCTTGATTTCTTTCCCCGCCATGAAGTGTCGATAGTCTTTCCTCAAGCCCTTGTAGGCCTGTTTTACTATTGTTTTCCTGGATGGGGGTCGCTTAAAGTGGTCGACAATGTATTCCACGCAGGATATATAATTGGCAATCTTTTCTCCTTTTGCCATCGATCGGTTCCGTAAGTCCGTCATCGTGTCTTCTTCATCTCTGTGACCCAAATACTGCCTTCTGAATGCTTTTTTAAAGTCTTTCCATGATTTTAGGTCCGGTCGCTTCGATCGATACCATCTGCTAGCATTTTTCGAAAAGATCGATGGTAAAGCATTCAACAGCTCCCTGTCGCTCATGGCTAGGCTTGCTTTGCAATCCTACAGCTGGTCCAAAATTTCCTCTGGCTCCTTATCTTCCCCATTGAACTTTCTCTCTTGAGATCCCCTCGGTGGTCTCGGAGTGTCTACGTAATCCTGTGGGTTTGCTACCGGAGGTAGGACTACCGGAGGTTGTGGCGCGTATACCGGTTCTCGGAGGAGAATTGGTCCATGTTGTGCCATTTTCATTTGTTCAAACTCCTGCAGTAGCCGTTCGTATGGTCCTGCCCCTCGTGGAATGGCATCTTCTTCTCGATTCTCATCTTCTTTGTTGCTTACGTCGCTACTGTCTGTTGAGTTCCCATTTCTTAGGTTACTGGCTATGGGGTCTCTATGTTTTACTTGTCTGATATATTGAATACTGTCGTTCAGGTTTATCCCCTGCTATGGCGTTTGGCTTCATGATGTTCCTGTCGGATTGTCACTTCTTGCTAGGGGTTGTCCCCTCTGACTAGTCCCCGGACCGGCCTCGACGTTCGTTGCTTGAGGGGGTCGTGTGACCGACGGCGCTGCAGTGGTTGGCATCGAAGGTAACGTTGGTTCCGAAGCCGTTGACGCTGGTGTAATCAATCGTATTGGTCTTGGGATCATTGGTACCGCGGGAGTTCCCGTACTGGAATCCGGTGATGGATGCTTGGCTGTATAATGGAAAATTGGTTCTGGCAGCCTCCATTGGTAGCCGGTTGGTATCATCTTCATTAGTCCCGGAGTATATGCCAACTGTGTATGACTGCTCATCGCTAAGAGTTGCGGTGGAAACCCTGTTTGCACTCTTGGTCGTGTGTTTGCAGACACCATCTGAATCGCGAAGCTATCCGTTGGTCCCCGTGTACGAACTGGTGTCGTCGTAGTGAGAGTGGTGGTCGCTTTGCTTATCGTTTCTAGCGTAACTACTGGTACATCGGTCGTTTGTTGTTGTGTTGTGACTTCTTGAATCTGCTCTGTGATTGCCTGTCCCTCTTCTTGGCTATACTCCGTTTCTGTGCTTTGCAACTCTACTTCTTTGGTCGCTCTCTTAGGCTTCCTACCTCTTTTCTTCTTCTGAGGTATTTGTTCAAAACATTCCTCTCGCATTATGGCCGCCGATGTTGCTGGTACTTGATCCCATGGTCTCTCGTCCCATACTGTATCCCAATTTACTGCTGCACCTGGTTCCACTGTCCTTATACTTGCCCGCAAGAGTCTGTCTCTAAGTTGGGCTGTTGTCCCAGATATGCTAAGTCCCATCTGATCTAGAATTATTATTAGTTCGCTCGGGTCCATCCCATTTATTCTACTTGATATTGCCATTCGCTGGCGTATGCGCGGATCCTTCTTTGCTGCTTGTCTTGTGTTCATGTTGTACTCTACTCGTACATAAAGGGATGAAAACAAAAACAGCGGTTTGGTCGCTAGTTACTCTCTACAGTTACTGCAGTATTCGCTATGTTGGGAGGGCCCGCCCAAGTCTTTGGAATCTTTTCAAAGACGGGGATTTAATTTGCAATACCTGGTGCACGTGAATGGGGAGGTCGCTAATAAAGGAATCAGTCTTAACTCTTTTACGGGATAATTTTCCTGCCTAACTACTGTGTCACTAATTTTCAATTTTTATAATGATTTATAATAATAATATGTATATTTATATATGTATGTTACTCTGGAGATTACCGTATGTATTTTTGCTAAAGGGACAAAAGGAGATAAACAAAGAAAATAGCTTCTTTTCTTGAGGTCTTCTTTATCGGTTCCTTTAGCTGAAAATGCCTACTCGAAATTTGTTTGCCTAGCTCTTGAGTAGCTGCTGAAATGCCCTGACGCGAATCTAATAAAGTCGCTATTCAGTCTTCAGTAGTTCTTGGTCTTCTCTTCTTGTTTATATCTGGAGTAATAATCTGAGGTTTCTTTTTGGTCGCAATCAATTTTCAGTAAATTATTCCCAATACAATTAAATAAATATAAATATATGTAATAATCAATTTTTCCTTCGACACAGTAGTTATAATATAAAATACAATAACTTTAGTTGTCTCTACGGCTGCCTGGCTGCGTGACCTTCATTCTTAGAAACGTTTGAGATTTCGTTCATTAAATTCGACTACGAGTGGCACTCCTCTTATGCAGTAAATAATTAGATTAAATTACGTTCCTGGCGTATAAAAACACCTTTTCTTCAATAATTATTATCTCGCTACCTTTGATATCATACGAGAAAATTTTACTTGGAAAGAATGTGTGTTATAGAGCATAGAATCAGCCTATGTTTTCTTAGATTTAAAAAAAAAATTTTTTTAAGATCTTGTAAATACATTATTAAATACAAATTATTTTAACCATGCATTCAAAAAATCTTCGAACAAGCTTCAAAATTCCACTTTTAGATTTATTATGGGAATTTTTCCCACAATAATGTGTGAACTTGAAAGTAAGCAAGAAAATTTTGATTTTTTACTTACCTTTTTGTCTTGATAAAATATAAAAAAAATTGATTAATCGATTTAGAACAAAATCCATCTTCAAGGATACGCAAAAAGCTACAAACTGAGCCTCCGGAGGATAAATACAACCTTAGTAACAAAACTTTTAATTTTGTGCAATTTTTTCTTTGGGTGGGCAAATAATTATGGACGGCAGTGTACATACATACATACATATATTCATACATGCATGCATACACTCATACATACATATGTACGTGCACACACATAGGCACATACACACATACATACATACACACGTAAGTACATGCATGCATGCATCCATACATACATACATACATACATACATACATACATTCACACCTTCAATACATGCGTGTATTCAGACATACCTACATACGCACATAATTTTTTTTTTAAGGACAAACAGGCAGGGGATTTGAAAATGAAGAAAGAAAAAAAATGCTTCTCCAGCACCGTAGGAGCACGCGTGCTTTTGTTGTGTTGCACTCCCGTGTGTGAGGTTGGCCCGAGCAACCACCCAGCCGTCCGAGCTTTTCATGCTTACGTACGAGACTCGAAAGGCTTACCTGTGGTACCCCCATATATACACCATTCGATTATTTTGGGTCCGACTCACTAAAAAAAAAACCCCTGATGGTAATGCCTGTGTCCATTGCACGCTTGATGTTACGGGCCGTGGTCCCGCCATTCATTATATTACATTCCCACACCTATCCCACACCCTCTCTTGCTGCCGAGCGACCGTTGAAAACATACGTCACTTGGCTCCAGCGGATACAATTCATGTAGAGTCCTTGGAGAACTCTCGTTGTTATGCCGGCTAAGAGTCTTTTCGTCAGCCCAAGCTCTAGCAGAAAGTCAACGGACTTCGCTGACCAGACGCCCCTCCACGAAAGAGTGCACGACGAGAATTTGGCAGTCTCATACTTGGAAAGAAAAAAGGAACTAGGACAGTCTCTTGTTTCGAAGCTACAGTAGCACTCGCGAGGTTACTGTACGAGTCCTGTAGCGTGTGCTGCTTCAGACCGAGCGGAGGAGCGTAGCGCTCCCCAGCTCGGTCTGCAGCAGCACGCGGCGAGCTGCACGAGAGCTCCGCGCGCTCGGAGCGCTGTGTGCCTTCATAACGAACTATATATATAGCATTCCCGCCTATACAAAATGTTGTTGTTGCTCATTTACGGAGCTATAATGTATTAATACTTTTTATTAATTTCTTTTCATCCATTATTTACAATTATTTGAAGAAAATTGCTTTCTAAAAAATTTGAAGTAATTTTTATTATATAAACTTATGAAAATAAATACATTAAAGTTTCTTTTAAGAGTATGTCGGAGGAAATGATGATTCCTATATCGTATTTGTTGCAAATTACTGAATTATTGATTATAGAACTATAATAATAATAATAATAAGAATATTAATAATAATAATAATAATAATAATAATAATATTATTAATAATAATAATATACAATTCAAATATTCAGCATCTACTGTTTAGATAATATATGTATATTTTAAACGATCAAAATCAATCACATATAGGTGTAAAATTGTACCAATTAAGGCGTCACAAAAACATTTTGACTGTAAATACAGTGAATGGGAAAAAATTAGTCTCTTTGGACTTTTAGATTTAAGGAATGAAACAATATTTTGCACTTAAAAAAGTATAGCGTAACTTAATATGTATTCACAAGTACTGGCCGTGGAAGCGAGCTCTAAGTATAATTTTTAACTAATAATTTTTAACTAATAAGCCTTTTTTTTTTGTTTATTATAAATAATTGTTGAGCTCGGTTCTACGGTAACTAAGTATAAGAACGTATTTTAATTTTTGAAGAATGACATGTTATTTTATTTAATGGATGCCAAGGGTGCAAAAAGACTAGTATAAAATCAGGAATGTAGATTAGGGTCAATACTCGAAGTCAAACTAACAAGTTTTAAGTAATATTACAATGTAATAAATTTTTAATTTACGATTATTTTTGCAAATAGATCAAAAAATTTTTTTTTATTTTTATTTTTGTTCATCGTATTTTATTCTATACGGAGTAAAAAAGTACTAAGTAGTTGGATAATCTACTATTTTTAATACAGTGCTACTTTAGCAGCATTTTCATAGGAGAATGATAAATCGGTAATTTCGAAGTAATAAATCAATAAATCAAAAAATGAAGTAATAAATGTTTCGGCGAACTACACTTTTTTTGTTACATTATTTTGTAGTAACGATCTTATTTAAGAAATGAAATTATTTACGAATGAAAAACCAAATACCACAAAAATATACAGGCATTAAAAATATTTATTTATTAATTTTATTATTACATAATTAAGAATAATTTAAATATCATACCTAGTCATAACATAATGATCCGAGTCTTTTTTTTATAAATAAACAAGGGTCTATTCTAGGCACTCGCTCTATGTTGTCATAGACTTTATAGGCATGATAATATATTATCATGCCTATAAAGTCTATGACAACGATAATGCTGACACATTAATCCATTCACTGTATTTACAGTCAAAATGTTTTTGTGACGCCTTAATTGGTACAATTTTACACCTATATGTGATTGATTTTGATAGTTTAAAATATACACATATTATCTAAACAGTAGATGCTGAATATTTGAATTGTATATTATTATTATTAATATTATTATTATTATTATTATTATTATTATTATTATTATTAATATTATTATTATTAATAATATTATTATTATTATTATTATTATTATTATTATTAATATTCTTATTATTATTATTATTATAGTTCTATAATCAATAATTCAGTAATTTGCAACAAATACGATATAGGAATCATCATTTCCTCCGACATACTCTTAAAAGAAACTTTAATGTATTTATTTTCATAAGTTTATATAATAAAAATTACTTCAAATAATTGTAAATAATGGATGAAAAGAAATTAATAAAAAGTATTAATACATTATAGCTCCGTAAATGAGCAACAACAACATTTTGTATAGGCGGGAATGCTATATATATAGTTCGCTATGAAGGCACACAGCGCTCCGAGCGCGCGGAGCTCTCGTGCAACACGCGCTACAGGACTCGTACAGTAACCTCGCGAGTGCTACTTTAGCTCCGAAACAAGAGACTGTCCTAGTTCCTTTTTTCTTTCCGAGTAGGACTTGCCACGCCAGATAAGACTTATGCAATCATTCAGATGTTTCAATGCGAGGCTGTTCCGCTACTTCCCACCCTTTCTGCCGCAGACCCGTGGCGATGACCCGATACACGGCATCGTGTCGCTTGGCTCTTCCGCCATGGAAACATCCCTGGATGATGTGTGCGGCTATTTCAGTAGTGTTTTAGCCGGCACGACACCTCACATCCCTCTGGTTCCTGCGGAGTCCTCTTGATGTTCTTACCCGGGTGGATAAGCAGTTTATCCGTACGTGATGATAGTGAATATAATCACGCCCGGGTACGCCGAAACTGCCGGCGTTGATCCATGAGTTCGAAATGTTTCTCCTCCCACACTCTCGTAACTCGTTACCATCGACAGAGCTGTAGAGACTCCGAGCCCACCACTTGTCTCTTTTCGACCTGGTATCGAGAACGTCGCCATCCAACGTGAGTGCTTTCCTAGCCCACTCTAGGCGCATGTCAACCCATTTAGATCGGGCAACATCACGTATCGCAGGGGATGTGGATGTCTCCAATGAATTGAGACATGACATCATCAAGCCAGTGTACTCCTAACCCTTTCTTGGTGGGAAAGGAGCGATCGCAATCTGGGCACGGAAAGCCTAGATCCGCCTGCGCAGATGTTGATGGTGCTTGCATAGGCGGTGTGCGTTCATGATTATTGGAATCCGTTGGAGCAGGAGGAACCAGTGAAGTTGGTTACTCCTCCTGACGGTCGCTTGGTGCGCTAGGTTGCGCTAATTGGTGCCGAGGATCTGTGGATGGTGTGGTTGGCTGCGCAGTGTCGACGCTCCGAGGCAAACACTGACGGCTTTCTCTTATCTTAGTTAGATCCATGAAATTGACGCCACTCGGTGGCTCTCTCAATCGTCACTAATGTTCGTGACATACATTTGCCGAATCCTCGGGCTGGGAGCAGGTCTCACGGCAGTATGTGGGCTCGGGAAACTCCGGGACCGCCAATCCCGCAGTGAGTGTTACTCTGATACCACCCACCCCCTGAGGCAATACATATGTACATACATATATACATACATATATACATACGTACATACACATAAACATATGTACGGACATACATATAAACATATATACATACATATATATATATATACGTACATACACATAAACATATGTACGGACATACATATAAACATATATACATACATATATACATACGTACATACACATAAACATATGTACGGACATACATATAAACATATATACATACATATATACATACGTACATACACATAAACATATGTACGGACATACATATAAACATATATACATACATATATATATATACGTACATACACATAAACATATGTACGGACATACATATAAACATATATACATACATATATACATACGTACATACACATAAACATATGTACGGACATACATATAAACATATATACATACATATATACATACGTACATACACATAAACATATGTACGGACATACATATAAACATATATACATACATATATACATACGTACATACATATAAACATATATACATACATATATACGAGGTCTGTCCCAAAAGTATCCGACCTACCTCGATTTCTCGGCGCTTGATTTATTCTTCGTCATCCGGGGGGTGGCATCCTTCAAAGTAGTCCCCATTTGATTGAACAAGACGCTCATATCGATGTTTCCACTTATTAAAGCACTCTTGAAAGTCAGACTTCGGAATCGCCTTTAGTGCATTCATCGCATTAGTTTCAAGAGTCTGTTTATTGTCGAATCGATGTTCTTTAAGCGGCATTTTCAATCGAGGAAACAGCCAAAAGTCGCAGGGAGCTATATCAGGACTGTATGGAGGCTGGCGGATCTGCGCAACACTATGTTTCAATAAATACTGCTGCACAAGGTTTGATGCGTGCGCTGGAGCATTGTCGTGATGAAGAAACCAGTCACCGGTTTCCCAAATTCTCGGTTAAAATTCGCCAAACAGTACTTTTTCGTATTCCAAGTTCATCTTCCAGTTCTCTCACAGTCAAACGACGATCTTGTTCGACTGCGACACGCACACGCTCGACATTATCCGACAATGTTCTCGTCGAAGGTCGACCAGAACGAGGATCACTGTCAACAGATGTGCGGCCACTTTTGAACCGCCTATACCATTCTTTTATTTGTGTTTTGCCCATACACTCATCTTTCAAGGCCTTTTGCAACATTTCAATAGTTTCCGCACAACTTTTACCGAGATTAAAGCAAAATTTTATGCAAATTCGCTGTTCGGTTCCTTCTGCCATTTTTAGCAATAAGCAAGTTGCGACGAACGCAAAAAAGTCGTTGTAAACAAATACACGCTGCGCGGGAACTAAGGCGTTTCATCGGTATCTCAGGCTACTGACGAGAAGGTTAGGAGTTGCTGGTGACGTTCGTACCCTCCAGAGGTCGCCTGAGTCTCTCCGCGCGAAGATATGAACGTAGGTCGGATACTTTTGGGACAGACCTCCTACATACGTACATACATATAAACATACATACATACATGCATACATACAAACGTACACATATATAAACATATATACAAACATACATACATACGTACTCTCATATAAACATACATACATACATACATACATACATACATACATACATACGTACTCACATATAAACATACGTACATACATACATGCATACATACGTACTTACATATAAACATTCATACATACATACATACATACATACATACATACATACATACATACATACATACGTACGTACTCGCATATAAACATACATACATACATACATACATACATACATACACACATACGTACTCACATATAAACATACATACATACATACATGCATACATACATGCATGCGTATGTATAAATATATATATACATACATACATATATATGTACTACACATAAAAGTCCTGTATTTTACATTCATCACGGCGCCACCTTAACTAATAATTTTCCAATTACATTTTACCTACTCGTGCGCGCACATAAATATTTTTTCATATTCCATTTTGAAATACATGAAAGCTAACCATGGCTAATAATTTTCCGATAACATTTTAGCTACTAATGCTCAAACAAATATTTTTATAAATATTTATGTATGCACTATACATAAGAGCTCTCTTCTGTACTTTCATCACCTCAATCTCCCGCTCCATCCTCTCCTTCCCTGTTTCTTCTCATTATATGTTTATCCATGCAATGCTCTACCCCCCTGCACCCCTCTCCCTCCCTGTTTCTTCGCATTATATGTTTTTCCGATTTCTTGCGTTACATTTTTTTGTGTTAGCCGTGCAAATCAATTATTTTAGCTATTCATACACATTTTATACAAATGTTCATAAACATTTATATATGTGCTATACATGAACCATCTCCTTCGCTTTCATCGCATCACTCCGCCCCTCCACCCCTCTCCCTCCCTATTTCCTTATATTATATAATTTTTCGATTTATTGCGTTACAAAGCCGCCATAATTGTTTTTATATAGGATATAGTTTTTCGATTTATAGCGTTGCTCTTACTCCTATATATACTATAGCTATTTACTCCAAAGAAATCTCGCTAGTATATGTTTTCATACTTTTCTTCTCGATATCATTTATTAATTATTGTTTGCAATAATTTGTGTAAATAAATAATTTAACCAAATTGATTATGGAAAATAGTTATAAATTAAACGCTAATTTGCTTTCAAAAAGCAAGAAATTACTATATAATTAGTAAAAATATGTTTTTTTTGCTTTTAGCGACGAAAAACGTCGAAAAACATCTAAAATAAGGGAAAATTTTGAAAATTTTGAGGTTATGAAGGAATTTATGTAATGTTGTTACTAAAAAATTATGTTTATTATAGATTTTTACCATAACAAATAAATAATAACAGGATTACTTCACATTACCATGCACTAATATAAAAAAATTGAAAGAAAGCAAAATTTTCAAAGTAGTAGTAACATTTTTAAATGAGTGATTTTAAAAATAATGCGTTTTTACGCACGTTTTTTCCAGTGAAAGAAAAAAAAGAATAATTTAATCTTTTATATCTGTAGATTTCATTTGGTAGATAAAAATATATTTTAGAACGAATGACACATCGCTAACCAAAGACACCCTGATATACAATAATATGATTATTGAAAAATATTAATTTTTCAGTAGGACATAAATCACTAAATGAAAATAGTCAGAAAGAAAAATAACCATGGTGGGCGGCATTGCGAAGCTCTTCTTTATGTATATAATAATTTTAATTAAATTCTCTTTGAGAAAGCATAATGCCAAAGCAATTGGCAGCGTTTTTTAAATTATATTTCATAATTTTTGTCAGTGTGACCAACAGGTAGATTTTATAATATAATACTATATATATGAGAACTCGACTTAGGGAGAATTTTAAAACTAAAGGCTTTGTATAAATCATTGTCTTATGTAGGACGATGTAAATAAAGCATTCATTTTTAATTTTTAAATTCTACGCTCAAAAAACATATACTTGAACACTTTACCGATTGTCTGAAGTATCCTATCCTATATAAAAAAGTGACGGCTGTTTTGCAACGCTATAAATCGAAAAACTATATCCTATATAAAAACAATTATGGCGGCTTTGTAACGCAATAAATCGAAAAACTATATAATATAAGGAAACAGGGAGGGAGAGGGGTGGAGGGGCGGAGTGATGCGATGAAAGCGAAGGAGATGGTTCATGTATAGCACATATTGGGCGAATCACGTCAACTCTCCTAGCGCGGCGCGCGAGCGCTTAATACTGTTGTTTTCAACTCGCGTTTGCGGTATGAAAAAAAATATATAAAAAATATCCAATGAACTATTTCGATGTATTTTTTCCTCAGCTTTCCTATGGTATGGTCAGATATTCCAAAATTTTCCATTTTCCTTAAAAAAAACACAAAACGTGTTATATCTCGAAAAGTCTATTTTTAATATTTTTTTTAATACTTTTAATCGAAAGCTGAGGTTTTTTTACATAAGAAAAGTTCTTTTGCACATAGTGCCCGATTATATTTCAGTGAGTAATAGAACGCCGAAGAGTAGAAATACCGCGCGCGACTTAGCGCGGCGCGGCCGCCGTCACCGCCACATCATGCTTACTTGTAAAACTAGTTCTTTTTTCAGTCGGTAGGTGGCTTAAACATAAAAAACTTTAATCTATAAATGAATTGTCACAAGAAATTCATATATACGACGATGTTTTTTTGAAATTTAGATTTTTTTATGATTAAATCATAAATCTATTGGTTACGTATTTCTCCGGTTAATTGTAGCAACTACAATGGGTTCAACCTGGAAAATGAAATGCATAAATCCTTTCTCTCGAGAGAATCACCCTACGTCTAAAGATCTGTTTGACTTTCCTTCAACTTTTAGAAGTATATTTCCGTTTGTACCCGAAGAAGCGAAAATATGTGGTACATGTCGTAGGCAAATTTACAAACGTAAAGCAGATTTATCTATTTCGGATACAAAAAAAGCTAACATAAATTGTTGTGATGAATATCATAAATCTGGCGTAACGGTTCTCGAACAAATTAAAAGAAAATTTTCTAATACTATATCGAAGCAAGATAGAATTCAGCTACTCACTTTCGCTCCCGATTTTTGGTCTCGTAATGATTTAATCAGAGAGTTTGGTTGTACTGAATGGGAAGCTCGAGAAGCAAAAGAGTTAGTAGCTGAAAAGGGAGTTTTCTCAGTTCCTGAAAAAAAACGCGGCAAAGTACTTTCAGTGGAAACTACAAATTTAGTTAAAAGTTTTTATGAAAAGGATGACATAAGTCGAATTATGCCAGGCTTAAAAGATTGCATATCCGTAAAGCAGGACAACGGCAAACGAGAACACGTTCAGAAAAGATTACTTCTTGGCAATTTGAACGAAATCTATTATTTATTTCAAAAAGAATACGAACACGTTAAAATTGGGTTAACAAAATTCATACAATTGAGACCAGTACACTGTGTTTTAGCTGGGAGCAGTGGTACACACAATGTATGTGTATGTGTACATCATGAAAACGTTAAGCTCATGCTAGAAGCTGCTGAGCTAGAGTGCTTAACGAAAAATAGTAAACTATATCTTACAAATTATCATGACTGTATTCAGGCAATCGTTTGTAAAAATGCACGTGATGAGTGTTTCTTGGGTGACTGTCTAAATTGTCCTAATACGTCTGCATTACGAGAACATTTGCTTGAATGTTTTGATAAAAATAATGTTTTTGAAATTCAATTTGAATCGTCGTTTCAAACAGATCGGTGTACGATAGCTTCAAAAAGTGAGAACGTTTATGACTTTCTCAACACGCTGGGCGACAAATTAATGAAATTGAAGACTCACGATTTTTTTGCTAAGAAACAGTCACAGTATGTGAATAAGTTGAAAGAAAATCTTCAAGAAGGGGAGTTTATTGTCTGTTTTGATTTTGCGGAAAACTATGCATTTGTAGTACAGAATTCTACGCAATCTTTCCATTGGAATAATAACCAGGCAACTATTTTTACAGTTGTAATTTATTACAAAGAAAATAGTGATCTTAAACATGTAAGCATTGCTGTAATTTCTGATAATCTAAACCATGATACTGTTGCGGTTTATGAATATCAAAAAATTGTCATACTTAATCTGAAATCTAATTTCGTAGTTAAAAAAATTTATTATTTAATAGATGGAGCAAGTCAACATTTTAAAAATAAGAATAATATGCAATAATAGCAATAAAGATGATTATGAAAAAACTGTTTTAGAACTCAAACCAAGATTAGATAATGCTAAATCTATACCAGGGACTTTACAGTATCATGCTTTTATTCCATTGAATCAAAACACATTCGAACTACAGAAAACATCTTTAAGTTCTAAATATCAAATCTTTCCAAAGAAAGACACGAAGAAAAAAGAAAATAATGTATCCAAACCCGCAACAAAGCCAAAGAAAGCCACGAAGCTAAAGACTTTGAAAGCCTCTTCGAAAGCCAAAGTAACAAAGAAACGATTAATAAAAACAAAAAAATAACTAAATTTAACTAACAGGTTTAAAAGAAATTATAAGGTAGCAAAATATGAAAAGGAGGACCGAATCCAGCGGCCACCGTCGAGCGCGAAGTCACGCGCCTTGCCGTTGCGCGCGGTACTTCAACTTTTCGGCGTTCTATTACTCACTGAAATATAATCCGGCACTCTGGGCAAAAGAACTTTTTTTATGTAAAAAAACCTCAGCTTTCGATTAAAAGTATTAAAAAAAATATTAAAAATAGACTTTTTGAGATATAACACGTTTTGTGTTTTTTTTTAAGGAAAATGAAAAATTTTGGAAAATCTGACCACATCATTGGAAAACTGAAGAAAAAATATATCGAAATAGTTTATTGGATATTTTTTATATATTTTTTTTCATACCGCAAACGCGAGTTGAAAACAACAGTATTAAGCGCTCGCGCGCCGCGCTAGGAGAGTTGACGTGATTCGCCCCATATATAAATGTTTATGAACATTTGTATAAAATGTGTATGAATAGCTAAAATAATTGATTTGCACGGCTAACTCAAAAAAATGTAACGCCAGAAATCGGAAAAACATATAATGCGAAGAAACAGGGAGGGAGAGGGGCGCAGGGGGGGTAGAGCATTGCATGGATAAACATATAATGAGAAGAAACAGGGAAGGAGAGGATGGAGCGGGAGATTAAGGTGATGAAAGTACAGAAGAGAGCTCTTATGTATAGTGCATACATAAATATTTATAAAAATATTTGTTTGCTCATTAGTAGCTAAAATGTTATCGGAAAATTATTAGCTACGGTTAGCGTTGTGATGAATGTAAAATAGAGGGCTTTCATGTATTTCAAAATGGAATATGAAAAAATATTTATGTGCGCGCACGAGTAGATAAAATGTAATTGGAAAATTATTAGTTAAGGTGGCGCCGTGATGAAAGTAAAATACAGGACTTTTATGTGTAGTACATATATATGTATATATGTATATATGTTTATACATACGCATGCATGTATGTATGTATGTATGTATGTATGTATGTATGTATGTATGTATGTTTCGAGATTAACCGTTATCTTGAATCCGCCATGTTGAATTATGCAATAAAACCAATGCCAATCGAAAGTATAGGCATTTATGCCACAGTATTCTGAGATACAAGAAAATCGATTAACATAGCTCATATATAATAATACCTAATATCTACAAGAAAAAGCACAACGATAAAGCTTAGAGATGTCGTGATATACAAGGTCAGAAAGTATTGTTTAAAATTAAAAATCTCTAATATCTCCGAAGGTCATGAACCAAATCGGCTCAAAAATATTCAACCAATAATCTGACATCTAACAAATATTCTGTGATAGTTTCAAGGCATACATGAATTATTACTTAAGTTATTATTGCCCAAAAAGATGCATTTTTTGACATGTTTTTTTCTCAGAGAACAAACCGTCTTATTACCTAAAAATTTACTGGAATATACCTGTATATGAAACAAATATTCAGTAAAAATTTTAATGACTTTTATCGTATAGTTTTCGAGTAATAAATGTTGAAAAAAAGAATTGTATCACACAGTATAACAACTGAAAAACGGTTTATATACATTTGTTTCTACTCCTAATTATCCATAATTTGTGCAATGTTTGGAAAAGTTATACCGCAGAATGAACGAATGATGATATGCCACATTCTAACACACGTGAACGCACGTACCCACACACACACACCCGCACACACACACACACACACACACACACACAGACGCACACACACGCACGCACGCACGCACGCACCCACACACACACACACACACACAGACGCGCACACACCCAGCTACTAGCGCACACGCACACATTTTTTAAAATAATGTATTTTTAATCTTAAGTTCTCAAAACATATTTTCTAGAATGTTTTTAGCAAAACATTTCTTATCATGATAAAGCTTCCTCATTGAATTTCGTAGGGCGAATGCCCTTATAGGCCAAGCTGTAGAGCATTTTTGCTTGACATAAAGACTAGTAGCAAACCGATTGTGCGATGATGTAAAAGATAATGAGAAGATGAATAGGTATGTGTTTTTTCACTCGCATTTCCGGTCCATATAATAGTTATTAACAATTTATTGAAAAAAAAACGCGATTTTTGTCGTTTTTTGTTTATAACTTTGAAACTAATGGAGTAATCGGAATGCCCCACGGAGATGATTTGTAGATAATAAAAATATCTACAAAAATGATTCGTGGATCGTCTCAATCGGATAATTAGGTCCTGAGATATTTAGGAAAAACCGGAAAATTAGGCGTTTTTTCGAAAATTCATAACTCCGTCATTTATTGAGCTGGAGCGCTCAAATTTTGAGAGAAAGTAGGGATTATAATGTACTTTATATGTGCAAAAGGCAGATGCTGTCGAATTATTAGTTTTCTCAAAATCGCGATGCAAAGTTTGCAGTGCGTCTTTTTCCGGCAGGCCTGTATGCGTCACCGTAAGTCCGATAATAATTATCCAAAAACTTTTGAAAAGTTGACATCGTGCACTACAAAACGTATATTTCAGTTTTTCGATCAGATGCCTGGAAGCATGCTAAAAACCGTCGTAAAGTTCGCGTAAATCGGCCGAGCGCGCGCTCGCAGTCGAGTGGTGGGGGAAGCAGCAGCGTCGGAGGAGAAATGTATATATAGTAATAGGCGCGCGCGGCGCGCACATTATTTATATTTGCAACAACATTTCTCAGCATCTACTGCAGCTATTTGAATGATTTTTTTTTTGATTTTGGCGTAACGGAACCAGAGGAATTCGATTCTTCGGACTGTTTTTAGAAATCATCATTGGGAAACGTACTGTGGGGTGTTTTTACGTTAAAAAATAATTTTTTCATTGATATTTACACTTTCATCTTTTTTGCAGGCGGTTCACAGTCGATTTCATCATCGCTAACATCAACATTGAAATTTATCATTGGCATATTCATAAAATCATCATCATTATCATCCTCGATTGCGCATTCATTCTCAGACTCAGGTGGACTATTAATATAAGACTGTAAATTATAGCATGTATCGTCTTGACAATGTGCGCATAGGTTTGTACAAACTAATCCGTGCTTTTTGCACGTGCATGAAGCATCGATGCACCCTTTCTTACTGCACGAACAGGAAATTTGTTCAAGCAGTTTTCGAGGAATTGGTGGATCTGTGGTTCCGATCGGAATCAAATGATTATGTCTGACTTGCCAGCCCCAATCCGTTGCTTTTAAATTAGTGTGGCCTTGCCATAGCTGCAGCTGATAGTATACTCGAAAAGCGTGCTGTTTCGCTGCTCCTTCCGTCGGTTGCAAACTCTCTAAAGCGAATTTCGTTTTTATTTTTGCTTTGCTGAAATGTAAGTATCGTAAGTCACTTAACGAAAAGGAGCTCGACTTTTTTATCAACTTTTTTTCAGTTTTGTTGTTGTGCATGCCTGTCACTAATTGAAAAGCACTAGATGCGATTTTTTCGCAACTGGCACTATTATCATAGAATACTGAAGCTAATTCTATTAAGTCGCTGGGTTCAAATGAATCTATTAATTTATTTTTACCCATCCTATAAAAACTTGACGTTGTGTCGCAGCCGCAAAAGGCGTGCAAGAAACCTACGATATTATTCAATGTTTGGTGTCCGAAACTAACACTATTGTAAAACTGATGGGCTTTTGAGCCTTTGCCCTCTTTTCTGAAATAAATGTTATCAATATTTTGGCCCAGTTGCGAAAAAATGACCAGCAAGTCGACATCCTCACCTACTATGATAACAATATTATCATTTTCTACGCGCGCATTCTCAATTGCAGTCACGACGATCATTCTATCGGCGTCTTCGGGTGCAATTTTTGTCCTAAGTCCTACGCCGTTTAATGCTGTGCAAATCATGTCTATCAATTTGGATTTATTCCTCTCATTACTGAGAAATTGCTTTTGATCAACGACAATGGTAATATTATTATTATTAAAAGAAATTTCGCGCCCGATATTTTTTAACTGTCTACGTGAACGCTCAACAGATTTAGTAGACAATGTCTCGTCCTCCGGATAACCATCAAAAATAATCCAGCTGTTCGCAGTATAATGATTCTTTGCATATGATACGTAATTATTAACAATATTTTCAATGGTTATATTACTTGTCCACACAACTTTATGTAAGAAAAACCCACCATCAACAACATACGTTATGGTTTTTCCTGATGTCGCTATCTCATGAGAAAAATTAAAATTGGAATAAAATACTGATTTCCTAGTTTTACGCATACCGTTTTCATCAAAGAGTGCTAATGGTATAGGAGACTTTTTGGCTTTCGATATTTAGCGATATTTTTTTAAAAATTAGCAACGGCGATATATACACTTCATCATTATTTAAATTTTTAACCGTTAAATTCGTGGCCGCCAAGTGTGTGACTTTACTGCTTCTTTTAAATTTGATGTCAGTAAACTTCTTATTTGAAGTCTCATTCATCAGAGCTTTGCCTATTTCGAATGCCTTGTGGCAATTGACTTTGTTCAAATCACCAACAACTCCAGAATATATACCTATAATCTTATCAGTTTTGGGAAACGGATTGAATGTTTCGAAGTAATTCTGGATTTTTGATAAATCGTCAGCGTCTCTAGAAATACGTGAAGCGCGGTTCTCGACATGCACATGTTGCTCAGACGTTGCAAACGTAGTATTACAAAATAATTCTACAGCATTACCAACTTCTAAAACCGCTACTCTTGATAAGACCCATCTACTTATAACATTTTCGGTCAATCCACGACCATGAGTTAAGCCTCCACTGCATTTTATTGCCCTCATAAGTACTTGCTCGATGGTCATATCGGACCAGATTCCGCACCAAAAACGATTAGAGCGCCGTATCGTATAGAAACCTCTCTTGCAAAACTTGTCATATTCGACGATATCCATTATATTTTTTAAATTTGCCATTTGTTGTACGTATAAAAGAGAAGCTTTGGCGTATAGATGATGACCTGATGCGAAAAAGAAAGGTATCATTGACTTGACTGTTTGCAGATGTAGATTAAAATTACCCGATCTTTCTGCATCGATGAATCTTTGCAATAAACAAATTAGTTTGAAATACTGCACCCATAGTTGGCTAGTTGGGCCGTTCTTTTCCAACGTATCAATAACGGTCAAGAATTTTTGTTTGATGCCTATCATCAAAGGGTTATCAAAAACAGATTCCAAATTTTCTTCACCAACATTTTCAAGGGTTTTATCAAGATATTCTTTTTCGTTGTCCGTAAGTACTATTTTCTTAAACATGATAGTAGCAAGCGCAGCTTGCACTAACAGATGGCCTCTCTCGGATCTAGAAAAGGCATGTCCCGTCAAAGCTTTATCAGCTGACAATTCAGCGTAAATTGTAGTAAACGCTTCCTTTAAACCTCTGCCTGTCATTATATTACCAATCGATCCTAAAAATGACATTGCCAGATGAAAACCACCTAAACGAGGGATGACGGATCGCACATTGTGGGGATCGTTATCAGGATTCATAGATGCTACGATCTCACTAGCTTTCATGTACAGTGGTAGATCAAAAGTTACAAAACAGTGCATTTGATTGTTTTTATCTGCTCTTTGCCTAGCATCAATTAAAGCGGTCAGAATAGTGGTATGGTCACTTGGCGGTGCTTTAATGAAAGGTAACGCGATAACTCGAGATGTACAATAATCCACATTAAAAGTGTGATACTTGTTCATGAAGCCATGCCAATTTGACGTTTTTTTTGGTGCTGTATGCTTGCCGTAAAAATGTAACAAGTCTATAGGTTCAATGTTAATTGTAAAATTTATATCTTCGGCATCTTTCCAATTATGCACAATGAAATTATCCAACTTAAATGGTTTGTTATTTTTGAAATTAGTGAGCGGAAGAAAACCGAATGCCCCGCTAGTGCTTGCCGGCATTACTCCTTTTAATCGAGGGACAGTGCTCTTGAATGATACCGAGGATGACGGTGTTATGCACATAATACCGCCCATGCAGTGAAAAGTATTTTTACCGTCTATAGTACCTGTATTATGATCAGCGTTATCATATATAAATTGTAAATACGTATCCGAGATGAAACCAAAATTATCTGGATCATTTACGACAGAATTTTCAAATCGAATAGTTTCTGCGTATGAAGCACAGAGACCGATATTATGCAGACAGTCGATGAGTCCTCTTGTAGAAAATTTAGTGTGCATTATGCACGAAGGCCCTAATAAAAGCGGCGAAGTAAACGATCGCGGTCTAACCGCAGACATTAAAATATGTGCCGCCGTAAGAACATTATTTTCCCATTTATTCCACGAGCCTCTATTTGGTGTTCGTTTGTGCATTTTAATTAAAATATCAAGTAGTATTTTTAAACTGCGTGGAATGTCTTCATTTACGCCATTCAAAAAATCATTTGGCGAATTGTAATTTTTTGTGTCAAAAGTCATTGAGCGAATATCCTGTAGGATTATATGAGCAGCTAACTCGACGATTCTCAATCTTTCCTCATTCTCGTCAGTTTTTCGATTGGTATACCAGCTATCTTCGAGGCATTTCCCTAAAGCTCGTTTATAACAAATAAATGTATCGTTACTACTTGAATGAATGACGATTTCATCGTCAAAATGTTCTTTTAAATGACTTTCAATCCTATCGAGTCTGGGTAATTCTCTATCACCGTGTACTTTTTCGTATTCCTTCAATATTGCTTTCAATGAAAATTGACATTCTTCGCTATTTTCTATAATATAATTAATTATGAATGTCAGTAAGTCGGACATATTTTCATTAATCGGTCTTCCCTTTACATTATTGGGTAAATATTGATAGAATTGGCTTAAACACTTTGCATGATAAGATACGTTATTGCTAATATAATAATTATCATCTTTGTTACGTAAGACACTTAATCGTGCGGATATCTACTTATTCTTTTCCGTGCTTTGGTATAGTTGTAATTGTGCGATAATACTATCAATAGTATTTTGCTTTACGACGCGACTACATTTTTACATTACTACATTACATTTTCTGACACGTCTTATGTACATTTACGATGTTCATGTTCCGTAATTTGAAATACTTATTATCTTTGCGCTTAATACTTGCTTGTATTAGATTCTGTATCCCACGCTCTTTAACATAACAAGACTTGGAAGGTTCCATGGGTTCCCCTCAGAGTATACAGTCATCATTAGCAACTTCTGCGAGTCGAGCATCTTCTCTACCCGATGCACTTTCATCCTGCCTAAAAAAATATATATTCATTAAATATCGGAAGTTTCGATATGTGAGGTCTGATTTTGATAAATAGAAAGTTCATGTAATTATATTTACCTAGCATCTGCAGATGTAGACGCTTCATTCATATTTGCCTCCTCAGTGCGCTCCGTGACTCAAACAGCATTTATTTCTCAATTGTACACAGTTAATCTGAAAATTTGAAAGTGTTTATAATAACGGCTTTCATACTATTATATACTACACAATTTTAAATTATACAGCACAGTATTGACGGATATCCTGTACTAAATACCGGACATCACACGTTCTATCTCTCTCTGCGATTTCAACAGTGAAAAACTACTTTTTTTTTCATGCGTATATATGTACCGGCATCGCGTGCGAAATCGAAAAAATTGAATAACAATTATTTCAGATAAAGAAATCGTTATTGCGCCGATGTTTTAATTACAGTACACTGAGTTTAATGTAGTATTCGAAAATTTATTCTGTATAAATGATCCGTGTGTATAGCCTGTTTTTATTTTGTATATTATTCGCACGAAAGGATTGATTTTCTGCGCTTGTAAAAATGCTATTATATAATACATAATTTTAAATTATACAGCACAGTAACGAATTGAACCTACTCACCTACTAACGTGCAATACGTATGTCGTTTATCATTTCATGCACTGAAAATTGTAGAATCCACTGTGATGATAAACAATCAGAAAATGTTTGTACAATATACTATACTTTTCACTCGTATACAGTTAATCTGTAAATGTCAATAATATAATGTTAAAATTAGCGGATTTCACACTATAAAATTGCATAGCATAGTAACGAATTCACAGTATTACACTCACCTCCTTTCAATAAAATTATCGTTTTTTATGCGATTAGCTTGTAAAAACACACCACACTTTAATAGTCCACTGACTAAATAGTTGCATACAAAAAAACTCCATAAAATCGTGTAACGAAAGAATAACGCACAGCTCTATTTTATATAGTACAGCAGCAACGGCGTCGGCTTGTACACTGAACAAACTGTCGAAAACGACCGTTGGCGTCTCTTTCTCTACACCCGAATTTACAAGGCTATTGACCGAACCCAACAGCTGGATTCACACAACACAGCATCATAGAGAGAGAGAGAGAGAGAGAGAGAGAGAGAGAGAGAGAGGACACGGTAGCGTCGGTTTTACAGATGATCAGAGCGTCGGTTTTAAATAGGAGCAGAGAGTTCACCAAAAACACCCCACAGTACGTTTCCCAATGATGATTTCTAAAAACAGACCGAAGAATCGAATTCCTCTGGTTCCGTTACCCCAAAATCAAAAAAAAAATCATTCAAATAGCTGCAGTAGATGCTGAGAAATGTTGTTGCAAATATAAATAATGTGCGCGCCGCGCGCGCCTATTACTATATATACATTTCTCCTCCGCCGCTGCTGCTTCCCCCACCACTCGACTGCGAGCGCGCGCTCGGCCGATTTACGCGAACTTTACGACGGTTTTTAGCATGCTTCGAGGCATCTGATCGAAAAACTGAAATATACGTTTTGTAGTGCACGATGTCAACTTTTCAAAAGTTTTTGGATAATTATTATCGGACTTACGGTGACGCATACAGGCCTGCCGGAAAAAGACGCACTGCAAACTTTGCATCGCGATTTTGAGAAAACTAATAATCCGACAGCAGCTGCCTTTTGCACATATAAAGTACATTATAATCCCTACTTTCTCTCAAAATTTGAGCGCTCCAGCTCAATAAATGACGGGAGTTATGAATTTTCGAAAAAACGCCTAATTTTCCGGTTTTTCCTAAATATCTCAGGACCTAATTATCCGATTGAGACGATCCACGAATCATTTTTGTAGATATTTTTATTATCTACAAATCATCTCATTGGGGCATTCCGATGACTCCATTAGTTTCAAAGTTATAAACAAAAAACGACAAAAATCGCGTTTTTTTTGCAATAAATTGTTAGTAACTAACAAATGTACCGGAAATGCGAGTGAAAAACACATACCTATACATCTGCTCATTATCTTTTATATCATCGCACAATCGGTTTGCTACTAGTCTTTATGTCACGATAACGCAGTTTAAAATCCCTACAGCTTGGCCTATTAGGTTATAAGCGTTGATATTGCTTATATTAGTTCATTTCACTTTTCTTTAATTACTATAAACGAAATGGTCAACCAGCGGTGCCACTACCCTATGTTTGCTTCGAAGTTTTTATCATAATTCACTGCTTTTTTTTGATAGGTTAATATATGTAGAATAGTCATAATCCGATTAGTCTTCGTTTTTAATTTCACCTAATTTTTGAGTAATTGGTACCGTGAATACGTTGCAGTGAAAAGCTGTACATAATTTTCTAAGAAAAACTTTTTTTATACACAGGTAATACGCCTTTAATGTATGGTTGTGCTGGAGGTCATGAAGAAGTTGTAAAAGTCCTTTTAGAAGCAGGAGCCAATGTAGAAGATCATAACGAGAATGGCCATACACCTTTGATGGAAGCTGCTAGTGCTGGTCACGTTTCAGTTGCTAAAATTTTATTGGAACATGGTGCAGGCATTAATACTCATTCCAATGAATTTAAAGAATCTGCATTAACTTTGGCGTGTTATAAAGGACATTTAGACATGGTCAGATTTTTATTGGAAGCTGGAGCAGATCAGGTAATTGTTATTTTTAATAAACAAGTCATAATTCAATATAATAATTAAAAAAATGTGACAGTTTTTAGAATTGACGATGACGTTTGTATTTTTAAATAAATCATTATTTTTAAAATGATGTTAATTAAACAATTCTTTCATCAAACGTTTCGGTGGTCTGTGCTTCTCTCATCAGAACGAAACTGAAATTTTGATTTTGTGAATTTTAAATTAAGATAAAATACAATGATTGTTGATTAAAAGTTTTTGTTATTAGTGTCATTAATTGCCTTCGGTCAGGAACGCTCGTGTGTGTTTGTTGCAAGTTAAAACTTTTTATTTCATCGCATGGTGATGCGGGAGAAAGGTGTCATATATCAAGTAGATCCTCATGCGACAAAGCTTCGGCGTTCAGTGTACAACGTGGTTGATTGCCTTATAGATGCAATTTTGGGTGTTTACAGAAATGAGAGCCGACTTTGTTTACATTTGCTTCGCTGTTTATCAATATTATTTTCACCTAATGTTTCAGTTTCTGTATTAGCTTTGTGTAGCTTTTAATTAGATTTAGAGCGTCTTCTTTTTTATTAATTGTATTTTTTTTATTACATGTGCATCATTTCAGATACGAGACATTTTCTGTTTTTTTGTTCTCTGCAAAATATATCATAGTTTTTATCCCAATCAAAATCATAATTTTCATTTTCATTGTTCGCATAGCTTCTACAGAGTCAGTCGCATTTTTATGTTCGTTGACGCGTACACATGCCCTTCGTTTAGTTTAGCACTATCTGCGAAAGTTTAACCTGATCTTGACCTCGAGTGACCCCGGTCTATGACCCCATTCAGTAGTCACTCATGTTTGTTATTGTTATGGCGGTCCCAGGTGCCAGATTGACTATATATTATTGTTGTAAGTACCACACAGTTTACAATAATTTAGTGGTATTATGGATCACGACAATGAGTTACCGACAAAGCGATGTTAAGACCATAGATGACCGCTGAGAACTGAGGGAGAGTGCCCCGATTTTTGGGAGTAATATTTCAGACCCCTCCTCGCCACTCACCACTCCCCTCTAACACACACACACACACACACACACACACACACACACACACACACACGCATGAAATTTTTTTTTTTAAATAATAGTTGTCCCCGCTTCGTTTTATAGTAATCTAAATATATCTCCAAGCTGGGTTCATATGATTGTTTTGTTTTCGAGAAAACTTTGACACACTATGTGGGCCAAATAAGTGGAGATTAACCTTTACATACTAAGTTTATCAAAGTTTTTTCGAAAGCAAAACAGTCATATGAAACCAGCTTGGACATATATTTAGATTACTATAAAACAAAGCGGGGACAACTATTATTTTTTCAAAGAAATGATTTCTCTTAAAATTATGAATGAAAACTCAATCGGACAAGGATAGATATATCCGGCATCCCCTTAAGTACCATATTGTTTCGAGTTTTAGCCGCCGTTTGATAATACCAGAATTCCCGAATCTCAGAAGTTAATTAAATTAAATTTTATGACAAGTCTACACTAAATTTTTCCTTACATTTATACTGTAGGGAGACAATCCGTGTGCGGGGCCCGATACATAATAGAAATAAAATAACAAGTTGCAGAAAAACACGATTAAATAAAATTATTAACATTTTAATGTTTAAATAATTCAATTTGTTACATTTAATCACAGAAAACCTATTTTCTACTCGCGCTACTCCGAAATAAAAAAAGAAGAGCAAGCTACGAGCATTTTTGTCCAAGTTACGGTGTTTTTTTTCGAGCGCCCCGATTTGAAGTATGCATTTCAGTTTCGAGCTCTGAGCGCGCGACGTCCCCCACTCCGTTTCCCACGGAGCCATCGCCCGTCGCTACCCGACCACTTTTTTCCCGACACACCTTTTACAATTTAAACTTCATTTTACAGTAATCATAGTAAGTTATGCATAAAGTATAAGTCTCTAACTGCAAATCCTGATGTCAAACATGATGATATCTTGTTTATTTACAGAGCAATGGCTTGTTACAAACAAACGTATGTCAGCTCCTAATGCTCGTAAATAAACGTTATTTTTTTTTAAATTTAGCTAAAAGTCACAGTTTTTCAATGGGCTACATTAGATTTTGATTTGTCTTAAATGTTGTCTCCGAGAGAATTGTTAATTAGACGTTTTATAAACTTTAACATGCAGGAACACTCCTAATTAAAATTTTGTGGTTTTCGAAAAAGTTTATTGTAATGTAACTCTTCTAGATCGTGCTCAAGCAAGGGAAACCATATAGTCCAATTTTCTACATTTTGCCAGTACCGTGAACATAAAAAATTTTCGAAATATTGGTCCCAATAAACAAAAAAATTAAGAGATTTTTGCTTGAAATTTGGTATGCACTTCCGGGCAGTTAAGTACTTTCTTTTCCTAAAATGCAGATGTCAAATAGTGATTTTTGCAAAAATTATTAACTATTTTCGATTTTAACAAATTCCGTGATTTTTCTCAATTTACGGGTAAACTAATAGTCTTAGAGGAGTGCCTCGGCTGACTTTTTTTGTAGATAATTTAATAACGAACAACTTTTATTAAATACTTTGTTGCACTATAAGCAGTACTTTACAAGATACAGAGCCAAATATGAAAAAAAAATGCTAAAATCCAACTTAATTGTTTATTGTTAATTTGCTTTACAAATTTGGCAGTTTCCATTGTTAAATTATTGTTTTACGCACATGTCCGAACCATTTAAGGCCTTAACCTTATTTGTTGGAATTTAGGTTACGAATAAAGCTAATTTGACTGACCTACATGGTTTTACCCCCGATATCGAAAATCGATTTGCAGGATAGACTCCCACACTGTAAAATGTTATCTTCCGAAGTAATCGCAGAATTTCTTGAGAGTTCATTGCAAAGATAAAACAGTTGACTGAATGGAAATTCCGTTGTATCAATGCACCTCCACGTGTATTTAACCACGTTTTTAATCTGAAAGGGTTGTTAAGAGCACAGCTGTATTGTAAATAGCAAGGTTCAACTGCGTGTTGCATGCAATACTTTTCACACCAAGACAGCTTTTCGAAATGGCTATAGCACTACATCAACTTCTTATACTATTGTAATGTAATTTGGAAGGCCTTATTCCTATTCTCTGGGGTGGTGCTTGGGATGCTATCAAAATATTCATACCCTCTCCTTCACCTTCTCTTTTTATTTTTTTTATACCTCTCTTATAATTTAAAAATCTGGTATTTACATTGGTAGCATTTTCTTCTTCTTCATTTACCACCTCATCATCACCATCATCACTCTCTTCAATGGTAGAATTCGTCTAGGTCGTCGATGCTACAATAGCACTTCGAAGACGTTGGTTACCGATATATTTCTGAGGCACATCAGCTTCTCGAAGCACATGAACAAACTGATCATATCTACGTGGTAATGACCTTTTTCTAGATCTCATAGCCTCGTTAATTAAATCAACGATATTCACCCGATATAAAGGAGCACCATATACCGATAATATACCACGTTTTTCCCATGTAATATTACCAGTATTTCGTAAACGCTGAATTAAATTTTTTACATTTTGTCGAAATTTTGTAGGTACTCCGTAGAGAATTTATTATTGGTCAGCTTCATCAACGTCATTACCCACTTCTGTTTCTTCTTTAGCCACGATGGGTAATTGTGGTGTTGAATAAATCATTGACTTGCCCATATCTTCAGATTTGTACTGCAAGAAACGTTGCAATACTTGCTTGTACATTGATCACTTTTCACATTCATCTATTTCTCTTGAATTCAAAATTTTACTCATTTCCTCGCCGAGACGCGACGTTTCCATACATGATGTTTGAACTGAGCGAGGGTAACACTGCTATTCCCCACCCATGGTGGGTAAATTTTGCTTCACCTTATCGATACACTTTTGAGGGACCAAAATCATTTTTCGCGCATGCTCTATGCTGATAAAACAGGTTTCACTATTACTGGTACAAGATGTTCTGCTTTAATTACCAACTTTTTTCTGACGAGTAAGCTTTTTCCCGGAGCAGAAAGTTTTATCTCTTATAGCACTTGCTACTCGGCACGTTTCCATTTAAGATATTCAACACATATTCTCAAATATACGTCACGAGTTTCGGATCTGTTTTGCGCAGTAGAACGATGCGTTGAACACTGTTGAGGTGACACAAGACTTTTAATACATCAAGATGTTTGCGTCTGATGGGACAACGTGATGTTACCCGATGAAGTACCACTTTTTATCTGCTTACGCAGCATGCAGACGTACTGATACTTATCGAACGGGAACAAACACGTACGAAATCAACAATTTTCCGGGGTGTCTTGTTTCAGATCTGCGAGCAAATAGTGAAACGGTTTAGATACAGGGTAGCAATTGGCTTCCTGCAGAAACTTCGGATCTTCTGGACAGAACTGTCGGGTCAGATGTTTTATCTGTGTGCGACCGCAAGTATTTTTAAAAATAACTGTAATTTTAATTCAAGGAGATTTCATGCTGGCCGCAATGAAAAATTTTTTGAGAGATAAAAATAACCCTTGTTTATTATGATTGCTTTCCTTGACAAATAGATTGACTACTGTAACATTCGATGACACATGCATCAAATCGTCGAAAATCAAGAGTTTTGGTCCCGTATCAATGACGAAATCCTCGTTTTCGATAAACCCTGTGACGTGTATTTTACGTCCCAATAATATTAAATACGGGCAGTCAATCGCGACCCAGTCGCCCGTCACCAGAGCCGAGCATTTCTCACATTCAATGAGTATTGTTATTAATGGGGTATTGTTATTATTTGTTGAGGGAATGAGGATAAGGAGTCGCGACCGAGGAAGACCGCAGACCGGCACACACACGCACACACCCATACCAGCGGCACCAGCTGATCGCCGCAGCGACGACTGCTCGGAGCGAGCAACGGCGACGAGTATACACATACAGGCACAGCACCAACATCACTGCACACTGTACGCGCGACTCTCTCTCTCTCGATTGCTCTTTCTTCCTCGCCTCTCGAGGATGATGAGCCGCTGTCCGCGCACACACATACACACACGCGCGCGCGACCGCCCTCTCTCCCGATGCACGCAGACGCGGGAGGAGAGAGGATTCACAGCGGCAGCGGCGGCTTCCTCGAGGCACACCAACTCGGCTGTAGCCAAGAGAGAGAGAGAGAGAGATACCGACTCGGCTGTCGGCAGAGGGGAGAGCTAGCAGCCGCCGCGCCGCGAGCCGCATGAAGCTGCCGGCCTCTCCTAGCGTAGGCCGACGCGCGCACGTCGCCGCTGCCAACTGTGTTGGTCCGGCGGCGATATAACCGAAAGCGCCCGATATAGATATACACGCCGGGTTGCCCGCGCGTGTATATCTAGCAATTCATAATTGCCCGCGCTGCGTAAGCAGGGCGGTATTAGCGAGGCGAGCCAATGAGGAGTAGCGACTCAAATCACCGCGGACTTGGCCTTGATTTTTGCATCTAGGGAAAATCAAGGCCAATCACCGTAAAGGAAAGGGCGGAAGCAACAGGAGTTTGAGCTGAAGTTGCGCAAGAAGAAAAGCCCAAAATTTTGGAAGAGATTTCCGCCCTCTCCGGTTTTGATCATTGACTGCCCGGCCTTCAACACAGATAGTCGCGAGAAAGGATTGACTGCCCGGCCTTCAACACAGATAGTCGCGAGAAAGATTGTCTGCCCGGCCTTCAAGAGAGAGAGTCGAACATTATTTTTGGATTACCGTTAGAGAAGGAAGACCGCGTGGAGAAAACCTGGAAAGAGAAAAAAAGGACCGGCGAGCGATAGTTTTTTGGAGAGTCTGTTTGGCGACCTGCGACCTGAGAGGACAAACACCGCGGACGCGCTGATTAACCACGGTGAGTGGGCTGTAATTGCCGAGCTTCCCTCGGCACTTGCAAGCGAATATTAACATTAATGTACTTCGCCGCCATGTGCTCGGGGCACATATAAAGTTAAGCCGGGGTGGTGTGACACCGAGAGATAAAATTTAGTGCGGGTCGGATCAGTAACAAATTTTCACCTTATTGTGGGGAAATTTCCGCGACTCAGGAAGACGGGAGACGAGGTAATATGATAGTAGCGAGGGACGCGTGAGAAGGCTAGCGTAGCCATGTTTGTATAGCGACAAATTCATTGTGTGAAATTGTAAATTGTGGCGACCGTGCGTATTTATATTAGAAATAAAGCTTAAGTATAATTAAAGAGAAATTGGTGAGTGTTCGGTATAAATTTATTAATTCCTGATTTTTCCTCTTCACGGAACTTCCTCTGGGAAAAGGGGGCTCGTGACGAGTTAGCCGCGCTTTACCTGGCGCCCATTAATTGAGAAAAATTTGGTAAAGTGTCGAGACAAAGTAAGCATCACTAATATAGTGGTTTCACAATTTCAGTAACGAATGCCACGTTACAAATGACGTACCAACGGGGGCTTAGTGACTCAGGAAAAAAACAGGAAAAATAGCAAAATAAATTAATTAAGAAAGTTCGGGAAATATCAGAAAATTTTTTTTACACAGTGTCGAGCCAGCGAAAGTGCAGCGACTAAAACGTTTTTTTTGTGTCGTATGAAAATTTCGGTAAAGTGGAAAAATTAATTTTTGTGTGTTTAAGGAATTTATAAGTAGGACTTAGAAAATTTTTCACTTGAGCTATTGGGTTATAAATGGGACTTTAAAAATTTGTTTCACTTGAGCTATTGGGTTATAAATTGGACTTAGAAAATTTTCACTTGGGGTAATCGACTAATAAAATTTTCGATTTCGAGAATTTTCCGGAAAATTTTTGGATTTTTTTTGGGAATTTTCCGAAATTATTTTTTGAAAATTTTTCGATTTTGAGAATTTTCCGGAAAATTTTTTTGGAAATTTTTGAGAATTTTCCGAAATTATTTTTTGAAAATTTTTCGATTTCGAGAATTTTCCGGAAAATTTTTTTGGATTTTTTTTTGAGAATTTTCCGAGATTATTTTTTGAAAATTTTTCGATTTTGAGAATTTTCCGGAAAATTTTTTGGATTTTTGAGAATTTTCCGAAATTATTTTTTGAAAATTTTTCGATTTTGAGAATTTTTCGGGAAAATTTTTTGGAAATTTTTGAGAATTTTCCGAAGTTTTTTTTTGAAAATTTTTCGATTTTGAGAATTTTCCGGAAGATTTTTTTGGGATTTTTGAGAATTTCCCGAAATTATTTTTTGAAAGTTTTTCGATTTTGGGAATTCCCGGAAAATTTTTTTGGATATTTTTGTGAATTTTCCGAAGTTATTTTTTTTGAAAATTTTTGATTTTCGGAATTTTTCGGAAGATTTTTTTGTTTATGTGAGGAATGTTCTAAAGGAAGGAAGAGTTCTTTGAGATTTTGGAGAATTTTCGAAGATATTTTTTTGAAGGGTTTTTGTTGAAAAATTTTTTTTTGGATTTGAGAGTTTTTTTTTGATATTCTTGAAAATTTTTCGAAAATTTCTGAGCGATTTATTTAGGGCTTTCACAGGTTGGGTGTGTAGTGAAGAAAATTTTCGTTTCAATTGAGACCTTTCGTAGGATTCTTTGAGTATTGAAAATTTTCGGTTATTAGAGGAAGCTTGTAGCGATATATAAAGAAAATAGCGAATTACCAGTGTAAGCGGAAGGCTGCGGCGACGCACTGAAAATAATAGCGATAAATAGAGAAGGTGGGGAAAATAGGAGACAAATTCAGAAAATCTTTGTTGGAGATTTGGTGAAATTTGAGTAATGAGCTAGAGTGATAGATAAATTAATTTGGTGTAATTTTCTGAATTCTGTCCTATTTTTCAAGTCTCCCCAACGACTTAAAGTAGTAGAGTAGGAGTCACACCACCGTATAGGGAAAATTCATTTGGCGAACACCTCCACAAAATATTATTGCTGTGCTACTACCCCCAAATCGATTAGTAAGAACGATTTATAATTAGTTAAGAGTAAAATTTTTGTAACAACTACTGGAAATTGGGTATAAAAATACAACAACTAAAGTTATTGTATTTATAGTATAACTACTGTGTCAAAGGAAAAATTGATTATTACATATATTTATATTTATTTAATTGTATTGGAAATTATTTACTGAAAATTGATTGCGACCAAAAAGAAACCTCAGATTATTACTTCAGATATAAACAAGAAGAGAAGACGAAGAACTACTGAAAACTGAATAGCGACTTTATTAGATTCGCGTCAGGGTATTTCAGCAGCTACTCAAGAGCTAGGCAAACAAATTTCGAGTAGGCATTTTCAGCTAAAGGAACCGATAAAGAAGACCTCAAGAAAAGAAGCTATTTTCTTTGTTTATCTCCTTTTGTCCCTTTAGCAAAAGTACATACGGTAATCTCCAGAGTAACATACATATATAAATATACATATTATTATTATAAATCATTATAAAAATTGAAAATTAGTGACACAGTAGTTAGGCAGGAAAATTGTCCCGTAAAGGAGTTAAGACTGATTCCTTTATTTGCGACCTCTCCATTCACGTGCACCAGGTATTGCAAGTCAAATCCCCGTCTTTGAAAAGATTCCAAAGACTTGGGCGGGCCCTCCCAACATAGCGAATACTGCAGTAACTGTAGAGTGTAAATAGCGACCAAACCGCTGCTTTTGTTTTCGTCCCTTAGTGTACGAGTAGAGTACAAAATGAACACAAGACAAGCAGCAAAGAAGGATCCGCGCATACGCCAGCGAATGGCAGTATCAAGTAGAATAAATGGAATGGACCCGAGCGAACTTATAATAATTCTAGATCAGATGGGACTTAGCATATCTGGGACAACAGCCCAACTTAGAGACAGACTCTTGCGGGCAAGTATTAGGTCAGTGGAACCAGAGGCAGCAGTAAATTGGGATACAGTATGGGACGAAAGACCATGGGATCAAGTACCAGCAACATCGGCGGCCATAATGCGAGAGGAATCTTTTGAACAAATACCTCAGAAGAAGAAAAGAGGTAGGAAGCCTAAGAGAAGGACCAAAGAAGTAGAGTTGCAAAGCACGGAAACGGAGTATAGCCAAGAAGAGGGACAGGCAATCACGGAGCAGATTCAAGAAGTCACAACACAACAACAAACGACCGATGTACCAGTAGTTACGCTAGAAACGATAAGCAAAGCGACCACCACTATTACTACGACGACACCAGTTCGTACACGGGGACCAACGGATAGCTTCGCGATGCAGATGGTGTCTGCAAACACACGACCAAGAGTGCAAACAGGGTTTCCACCGCAACTCTTGGCGATGAGCAGTCATACACAGTTGGCATATACTCCGGGACTAATGAAGATGATACCAACCGGCTACCAATGGAGGCTACCAGAGCCACTTTTCCATTATACAGGAAATCATCCATCACCGGATTCCAGTACGGGAACTCCCGCGGTACCAATGATCCAGAGACCAATACAATTGATTACATCAGCGTCAACGGCTTCGGAACCAACGTTACCTTCGATGCCAACCACCGCAGCGCCGTCGGTCACACGACCCCCTGCAATGGCACAAGCAACGAACGTCGGGGCCGGTCCGGGGACTAGTCAGAGGGGGCAACCCCTAGCAAGAAGTGACAATCCGACAGGAACATCACAAAGCCAAACGCCACTGCAGAGGATAAACCCGAACGACAGTATTCAATATATTGGACAAGTAAAACATAGAGACCCCATAACCAGTAACCCAAGAAATGGAAACTCAACAGATAGTAGCGACGTAAGCAACAAAGAAGAAGATAAGAATCGAGAAGAAGATGCCATTCAACGAGGGGCAGGACCATACGAACGGCTACTGCAGGAGTTTGAACATCTGAAAATGGCACAACATAGACCAATTCTCCTCCGAGAACCGGTATACGCGCCACAACCTCCAGTAGTCCCACCTCCGGTAGCACACCCACAGGATTACGTAGACACTCCGAGACCACCGAGGGGATCTCAAGAGAGAAGAGAGCGACCCAGAAATCACGAAGTGGCAGAGATTCGGAGGCCTAAGGTGAACACCGTTCGTAGGCCAACAGACCAGCAAACCGAAGCATCAAAACAGAGAAGAGGAGAACGAAAGCGACTGTCATCGAGTAGCTCGGAAAGTAGCGTACTAGACCGAAGATTAGTGAAGAAGAGAGATAGCCGTAAAATGAAAAACCGTAGACATAGGAGTTCGAGTAATAGTACCACAAGTAGCGACGGTAATACAACGTCATCAGACTCAGATAGCGACCACAATAAAAGAAGTACAAAACACAGGAGAGGCCACAAACGGAACCAGTCGATATCGACTAGCGATTCGGAATATGAAGATAAGAACATGAAACAAAAAAATAGGAAAAGTCATTCGAATGCAGAGATAGCGGGGAAGAATGTTAAAATATTGCAGAGCTGGAACCTAAAGTTCAATGGGGAAGATAAGGAGCCAGAGGAAATTTTGGACCGGCTGCAGGATTGCAAAGCAAGCCTAGCCATGAGCGATAGGGAGCTGTTGAATGCTTTACCATCGATCTTTTCGAAAAATGCTAGCAGATGGTATCGATCGAAGCGACCAGACTTAAAATCATGGAAAGACTTTAAAAAAGCATTCAGAAGGCAGTATTTGGGTCACAGAGATGAAGAAGACACGATGACGGACTTACGGAACAGATCGATGGCAAAAGGAGAAAAGATTGCCAATTATATATCCTGCGTAGAATACATTGTCGACCACTTTAAGCGACCCCCTTCCAGGAAAACAATAGTAAAACAGGCCTACAAGGGCTTGAGGAAAGACTATCGACACTTCATGGCGGGGAAAGAAATCAAGACGCTCAAGGATATAGAGAAACTAGGAAGAATTTGGGAAAAGGAGAAAGAACTAGATGACCGGTTTGAAGAGCCTCCACCAAAGGAGAAGATGAGCATACCAGGTGCAGCATACTCTGGGACACCCTCAGTCCGTAAGGTAGCGGCAGCCTACGAGAAATCGAACCCAGAAAGCGACACTAGCGACAGCACATCAGCGACAACCAAACCGGCGAGAAAGAGAAATTGGAATAGAAAAGCGAAGAAAAAACAAAAACAAATAAATGCGGTAGCCGCTGCCAAGGAGAATCAAAGGCCTGAGGCCAACGTACAAGCGACCCCAGTACAGCCAGCCTCACACAACGCGACCGCAATGATGACGCACAGCACACCGCTAAATCCACTGCGACCGAGTTTTGTGCCCGCTTGGCAATGGTCTCCTCCCCAGAATGTTAACTCGTTTCAGGGTAGAGGTGGTCAGGCCCAAGGATTCACCGGCCAAGGCACCTATAATATGAGAGGAAATAGAGACCAAAATGGGCCTTCTGCCCAAAATATACCAGTATATGGTGCATGCTATACATGCCAGACGGTAGGGCACCGAGCAAGAGAATGTCCACAAAGGACATGCTACTTGTGTAGGGCTATGGGACACTATGCAAGCGAATGTCCCAATAGACAGCCGGCATGGCGGTCTTCTCCAAATAATCAGGCCATGGGAAACGGGATGCAGGGGAGGCAGAAGAGTCCCATACCTCCTCAGCAACCGCAAACGGGACGCAACTGGCAACAATAAAGGGAAGCCAGCATAGCGCCCAACCGACCATACAGGAGAAGAGAATAGCGACCCCAGAGAACGCGAGAATTAGCAGCGACCAAGAGAGAAGTGGATCGATGAGAGCCGAGGCAGATAAAAGTATTAAGTCCACATTGTCAGATGGGGAGACCCACCCAGTATGGAGCAATACTTCAAACAGCGGAGGATTAAATGGGACCTCACCAATAGCGACCACAAAACCATTAATTAAAGAGAGTAGTGAGAGCAACAAAATTCGAGAAGAGAGAGAAAAAGCAGAGAGTAGAAAGAGTAGAGAGAGCAACAAAATTCGAGAAGAGAGAGAAATAGTAGAGAGTAGAAAGAGTAGAGAGAGCAACAAAATTCGAGAAGAGAGAGAAATAGTAGAGAATAGAGAGAGTCGTGAGAGCAAAAGGGTGACCGAAAGAGTGACAACCTTACCGATCCTCGAAGGGTCCGACGTAACGGCGCTAAATCCAACAGCTGACGAGCAGAAGGATTTCGAGCACCTAGCCCTCGTACGAGAGGCGGTCGACCTTCTGGAAGGGTCACAGGTGTCCACTCCCTCGTTGGGGGGCCCCTCCACCTTTGTTACAGACCTAGATGTTGGGGTGCCCACATCTAGTCTAGGGGGGGAGAGCAGCGTACTACGTACGCCGGAGGCCGACCAACTTGAGGTTCCGGAACCATGCGAAGTCGAAGTCGCAGGTATGAGCGCAGAGAACCGCATCTTCACGAAGGTAATACTAGGTGGTAGACCGTACAGAGCCCTAATTGATGGAGGAGCCACGGTCTCCCTAGTAGGACCAGAGATAGCGGCTAAGTTCAAGGACCGATTGCGACCAGCGAACTCTGTTATAAGAAGTGTGTTAGGTGGAACAAAGAAAGTATTGGGGTATCTGGACATCAACATGGAATTGGATGGCAGGTCCAGGAAGCTGACGGTAAGAGCCGTAGATCCTTGCGACCACGACATTTTACTTGGACAGGACTTTACCACCCCATGGGACGTTGATGTAAGATACGGCAGACGGATGTGGAGGACTAACGAGGGCCCGTGGAAGCAATCTTGGGACGACGAGGAAATCGAAGCGACCCCAGCATACGCCGAATGCGCCGGAATTACCGAGGCAGACGACGAGCAGCGGAAAGCCATAGAAGACCTAGTGACCAAGATTTTACCTCCGCCATCGGAAAATTTAGGAACGACCACACTGACCGAACATCACATAGATGTACTCTCCGCAGCCGCCATCAAACATCGGCCAAGGAGAATGTCACCCAAACTTCTGCAAGTAGTACACGAAGAGATAGAGAAGATGTTTAGGAGTGGAGTAATAGAGCGATCGGCAAGTGAATGGAGTAGCGCCCCGGTAATCATCAAGAAGCCAGACGGGAGCTATAGATTTTGTATAGATTATCGCGACCTCAACAAAGTGACCCGAAAGGATGCATATCCTATCAGGAGCATGGATTCCATATTGGACAAATTGCGTAAAGCCAAATATTTGACCAAAATTTACCTCAAGCAAGCCTATTTTCAAGTACCGATGGAGCAAAGCAGCAAGAAATTTACAGCATTTGCAGTGCCGGGGTCAGGGCTTTGGCAATTTGTAAAAATGCCCTTCGGACTAACGAATGCGCCCATGACCTTCCAACGCCTGATCGATGCTTTGTTTGGCGTCCAGTATGAACCATATGTGTTTGGATACTTGGACGACATCATTATAGCGACCGAGACCTTTGAGGAACATCTCCAATGGTTGGAGCTGGTTCTCAAGAAGCTGGTCGAAGCAGGATTGGTAGTAAATCGGAAAAAGTGCGAATTCTGCTGCTCGAGAGTGACGTACTTAGGCTTCTTGCTTGATAAAGATGGATTGCGACCAGATCCAGAAAAGGTATCGCCAGTGACAGAATATCCAGCGCCGAAGACCGTTAAGCAGCTGAGACGATTTCTGGGTATGGTAGGATGGTACTCGCGATTCATTGAGAACGACTCAGAGATGAAAACTCCGTTAGTGAAGTTACTAAGAAAGGGGCAAGAGTGGAAATGGGATAGCGACCAACAAGAGGCCTTTGAAGGTCTAAAGAAGGCACTAACGATAGCTCCGGTCCTGGCAAGACCAGATTTTGGCAAAACCTTCACAGTCCAGAGTGATGCAAGCGGAGTGGCGATTGGGGCGGTTTTGACACAGGAAGGGGATGATGGAGAGCACCCCATCGTATATGTGAGTAGAGTACTCACGGCGGCTGAACGAAATTATACCACGTCCGAAAGAGAATGCTTGGCGTTATTATGGGCCATTAAGAAGTTACGACCATACCTTGAAGGGTACGAATTCAAGGCCATCACCGACCATAGCGCCCTCCAATGGCTTCGTAATCTGAAGGACCCTACCGGACGACTAGCCCGTTGGGCACTTGAAATGCAGCAGTGGGACTTCGAAGTAATCCATCGGAAGGGCGCTCTGCTGAAAGTGCCTGATGCGTTGTCCAGGATGTATGAAGATGGAGGGGAAATAGCTGGATTTGAAGAGATACAGGACGAGCGATACGTAACGAGGATGGAAGAAGTACAAAGACACCCACACCGATTCCCAGACTGGCGAATTGAAGATGGCATGTTGTACAAATTTCGTAGCGACCCCCTATTAGACCCAGTGACATCTCGAGAAGAAGGATGGAGACTGGTCGTCCCAGTAGAGTACCGTGAGAGAGTGATAACGGAGAGCCACTCCATCACCTCCGCGGGACACCTGGGACTTGAGAAGACCTATGACCGAGTGGCCCGCGAGTACTACTGGCAAGGCATGTACTATGACGTGCGCCACTTCGTCCAGGCTTGTCTCGAATGCCAGAAGCACAAGTCCTCTCAGACGGGACCCCTAGGGCTACTAGGAAAAAGAATTGTAGAGCGACCATGGGCCGTAGTGGCAGCAGATCTTATGGAATTTCCACCAAGTAAGAGCCAATTCAAATACTTGGTGGTATTCCAAGATCTCTTCACGCGGTGGATCGAGCTGAAGCCGCTGAGGAAGGCGGATGGCAAGTCGGTGGCACGCGCCCTAGAGGAGCTCATCTTGTTTCGGTGGGAGACGCCGAACTACGTACTCACAGATAACGGGAAAGAGTTCATCAATAAGCACCTGACCGCCACGCTGAAGGAGTATGGAGTGACCCATGTGACCACGCCACCGTACCATCCGCAAGCCAATCCAGTGGAGAGAAGCAATCGAACCCTAAAGACCATGATAGCGACCTTCGTAAAACAAGACCATCGGAATTGGGATGCCCATCTTCATGAGTTTAGGCATGCAGTCAACACTGCCATGCAAGCGACCACCAAGGTATCACCAGCCTTCTTGAATTATGGACGACACCCAAGGCCGGTGAAGAGTTTACGAAGAGAAGTAGAGCCAAAGCGACCAATTATTAGTAGCGACCCTGAAGATTGGTTAGAGAGAGTAAGAAGACTGGATGCCCTACGCGACCTAGTAATCAGGCATATCGATTCGGCAAAGGAGCGACAAGCCAAATACTACAATCGTGGCAGGAAGGAGGCGACATTCCAGGTAGGAGACTTAGTAATGAGGGCAAACCACCACTTGTCAAACAAAGACAAGCGCTTTTCGGCTAAGTTAGCTGGCCGGTTTGACGGCCCGTTTGCCATCAAAGAAGTTAAGTCTCCGCTGGTATACGTGCTAAATATGGGTGAGGATAAAAGAATACCCGAGGTGCACGTGAGCGAATTGAAAAGATACATTCCCCCAAGGGGGAGAGCCCCGTAGTAGCGACCTCCTCTTTACAAGCGACCTTGAAGTGGTTATTTATCGAAGCGACCCATAGAAGGAGGGCAACCTGACGATCTAGCGACCATCCGAGACCCTAAGCATCGGCGACCAAAGGGGCATAACCTGAGAACTAGTAGCGACCGAAACCTGGAGTGACGGAGGCATACCCATGCCCAGTAAGTTGTTAAAAGGCTTATTATATATTTATTTATTTGGAATTTTTTTATTTTTATGATTTCCCCTAGGGTCGCGCGATCTATGAGCGCGGTTGCTCTGTGGTCGGATTGGGAGTAGTAAGGTGGAGGTTTTAATACATTTTTTTTTGTTTTCAGTGATTAGTTTAAGTGTATAGATGTATATATATATATATATTGTTTTTTTTTTGCAAAAGCTCTGGTGCCGAGGGTTGTTCGGGAATCGCGTTGATGGGATACAATGGCCCACTTAGAGTCTCGTTGATTATTGGAATAACCAGTCCACTCCTGGCGGTGTGTCCCGTTTAGGGGGGGAGAGTTTGTGACGTGTATTTTACGTCCCAATAATATTAAATACGGACAGTCAATCGCGACCCAGTCGCCCGTCACCAGAGCCGAGCATTTCTCACATTCAATGAGTATTGTTATTAATGGGGTATTGTTATTATTTGTTGAGGGAATGAGGATAAGGAGTCGCGACCGAGGAAGACCGCAGACCGGCACACACACGCACACACCCATACCAGCGGCACCAGCTGATCGCCGCAGCGACGACTGCTCGGAGCGAGCAACGGCGACGAGTATACACATACAGGCACAGCACCAACATCACTGCACACTGTACGCGCGACTCTCTCTCTCTCGATTGCTCTTTCTTCCTCGCCTCTCGAGGATGATGAGCCGCTGTCCGCGCACACACATACACACACGCGCGCGCGACCGCCCTCTCTCCCGATGCACGCAGACGCGGGAGGAGAGAGGATTCACAGCGGCAGCGGCGGCTTCCTCGAGGCACACCAACTCGGCTGTAGCCAAGAGAGAGAGAGAGAGAGAGATACCGACTCGGCTGTCGGCAGAGGGGAGAGCTAGCAGCCGCCGCGCCGCGAGCCGCATGAAGCTGCCGGCCTCTCCTAGCGTAGGCCGACGCGCGCACGTCGCCGCTGCCAACTGTGTTGGTCCGGCGGCGATATAACCGAAAGCGCCCGATATAGATATACACGCCGGGTTGCCCGCGCGTGTATATCTAGCAATTCATAATTGCCCGCGCTGCGTAAGCAGGGCGGTATTAGCGAGGCGAGCCAATGAGGAGTAGCGACTCAAATCACCGCGGACTTGGCCTTGATTTTTGCATCTAGGGAAAATCAAGGCCAATCACCGTAAAGGAAAGGGCGGAAGCAACAGGAGTTTGAGCTGAAGTTGCGCAAGAAGAAAAGCCCAAAATTTTGGAAGAGATTTCCGCCCTCTCCGGTTTTGATCATTGACTGCCCGGCCTTCAACACAGATAGTCGCGAGAAAGGATTGACTGCCCGGCCTTCAACACAGATAGTCGCGAGAAAGATTGTCTGCCCGGCCTTCAAGAGAGAGAGTCGAACATTATTTTTGGATTACCGTTAGAGAAGGAAGACCGCGTGGAGAAAACCTGGAAAGAGAAAAAAAGGACCGGCGAGCGATAGTTTTTTGGAGAGTCTGTTTGGCGACCTGCGACCTGAGAGGACAAACACCGCGGACGCGCTGATTAACCACGGTGAGTGGGCTGTAATTGCCGAGCTTCCCTCGGCACTTGCAAGCGAATATTAACATTAATGTACTTCGCCGCCATGTGCTCGGGGCACATATAAAGTTAAGCCGGGGTGGTGTGACACCGAGAGATAAAATTTAGTGCGGGTCGGATCAGTAACAAATTTTCACCTTATTGTGGGGAAATTTCCGCGACTCAGGAAGACGGGAGACGAGGTAATATGATAGTAGCGAGGGACGCGTGAGAAGGCTAGCGTAGCCATGTTTGTATAGCGACAAATTCATTGTGTGAAATTGTAAATTGTGGCGACCGTGCGTATTTATATTAGAAATAAAGCTTAAGTATAATTAAAGAGAAATTGGTGAGTGTTCGGTATAAATTTATTAATTCCTGATTTTTCCTCTTCACGGAACTTCCTCTGGGAAAAGGGGGCTCGTGACGAGTTAGCCGCGCTTTACCTGGCGCCCATTAATTGAGAAAAATTTGGTAAAGTGTCGAGACAAAGTAAGCATCACTAATATAGTGGTTTCACAATTTCAGTAACGAATGCCACGTTACAACCCTCGCAAAATTCGATATTTTCGTCAAATTCATTATAAGTCGACTGCCGTTCGGTATAGTACAAGAATATGCGATTGAATCGCGTATTGCTCATCGCATCAATGTATTTAAGAAAATTTGTTACAAAGACTTTTTCCACGCGACGTTGGTCAACAAATCATAGATATCCAGGGATGCTTCCAACTTACATCCATTTTGCGTACTAACGAATACCCCTCACGAACATTATAATATATGAACCTCTACAGCGGGCAAGTATGAGGCTCCGGAAGGTGCCGTAGATATGTCTAATTTCTCTCTAGGATGGTCGATTATAGTTATCGCGAGCGCGAGTGAATGAGGATATTAATTGTATTAAACTACGCTACCCCACCTCTCTACTGAATCTGAAGTATATCTGAAAACTATTGATGAATCATCAGTTTTTCACGGGTATACGTTCGTTCCGGGTAAGTACAGGTATCATCAATAATAATTCAAAAAGTAAACCTACGGGTAAGTACAGTTATCATCAATAATAATTCAAAAAGTAAAACTACGTTTTTAAATTTATTTTATAAAATGTTATAATCCCGTCTTATAACAATATGGATAACTATTTTTCATCCGATAAAAATCGTCCTTTATCGTAAATAGGTTTGCATACTTTACATTTTGTTCGTATCACAACATCGTGGTATGGTAACTTACAAATATAGGTGGTAATTCACCTTTCACTAGTTTACGTAAGACTCAAAACCGATTTTCTTGCTTGTTGAGGAATTCAATCTTCTACCTTTGATTTGACACACGCAAAACGCGGTACCATCTGGTGTTCGATATTTGTACGCGTAAAACTTCGGTCCACCCGAGACGAATGACATAATGTGAGTATCGGGATCGCAACCTGCTAACTCATCTGTAAGATTACCCAAGAATGGATCTGTCAAGGGTTCATACTCCCCACTAACATCTTTACTAACATATAATTTGGATCCGTGTCATAGTATATCACGCGTTTTTCTAGGGGTCTTAATTCTGCGAAAAGTTTTAGTCGAGCAAGTGTAGGCAGCAACAACGATATCACACGTTGACGACGGTTCAAGCACAATATCTTTACAACACCAGCTAACATAAAGAGTATTATCATTGATCGATAAAACAGAGTTTACTTCGACCTCAGGACTAGTAAGTACCACAAACGATCCCTGTGGGTGATACAGTATCTCGGTCTTGGTCATATTCTCTCGCTGCCCAAACTTACCCCACAATGAATTGAGACAGAGCTTTGCAACTGACCTTAAACCTGTATTTAATTTTATACGACTTTTATCAAGTTGTATCCCCTATTCTCGTTCAAAATCTTCAATGTGACTGTTGATTGCATTTTCATCATCTCCGCATGCTGGTGGATACCCCGAGACATACGTTTTTATGGTTAAGAATTTATCTATGTACGCGTGAAAAAGACTACCCTGACCTGTTCTCTTATCATACTGTATCATTTTGTAGGACCATATTTCAAACACTTTTCTAACGGTGTAGCCAGGCTTCATGGCTTTTTTACTTCGTCAGCTACTCACGTACAGATGAACGAGCGATTATTAGGATCTTCATGGTTACATTCCTATTGAAACTTTGATTCAACACAAGATTGATAAAGTAGGACTATCTATCAGTTTATTGTGTATTTTAACTGGTAAGACAGGATGATACAGATTTCTTGGTAGTAATACCTCACACATAATCAGTTCATCAATCTTGCTAATGTCGTTGTTGGATCCGACTACCTGGCGACACTCATCCTCACCAATCTAAAGGGTGGGATGACCAATGAGGTAACGTCCGTACTTGCATATGTAGGGGTACAAAGAGCACACATCTACATATTTAATTTTTTCACCATTCTTGATATCATAAGATTTAACTATATTATCGGTTCGCCCTAAAAAAAATGCATCTCGCGGAATAAGCGGTGCATACCAATTTTGTGCTTTTTTCTCTATGTATTTCATCATTCACTTGTTCTGTTTATAATCAAGGTCAAATTGCCACTCCCACTTCTAGATTAGTTGGTAACCGTAACTCTTGATTTTTTCTGAAAGTCTCGCTGTTCTCTCGTACCGGTGACTCGCGACGCTTTTACTCAACCTTGACCGTCGGGACGCGAAGTCGTTGCTTTGAGAGGAGAGCTGCGAGGCTCTACTGAAATGTAAGAAGTATGTGATAAGGAAATAAATTAGTATTAAAAGAAAGCCTCTTCTCTCGTTTATTTTAACATGGTAGCAGAGCGTGGTTTTCTGGCTCCACAAGTAAAAAAGTGCAGTTCAAGTGTTCCGTAAAGTCAACGTGTCCCATCAAGAAAAATAATGAGTAACCGAGTGAAAAGTCAAAAAAATATTGCTGAAGAAATATAGAGAAATAAGTCAAGAAACTATCAGAATGAAAAAATTTTAGAAAATAAAGTAATCAGTCAGATGCGGACAGATTAGATTTCGAGGTTATGGGAGCACGTGGAAGTAACTCAGAAGAGAAACTTAAGGAACCTGAAGTAAAAAAGGAAGAGGTAAACATATGTGAAGACAAAATAATTCAAAATCGATTTGTCGATACTATGAAGAAAATAATAATTTTGAATAAAATAAGAATAGTGTTTGAAGATTCTGAACGAGAAAAGAGACGAATCTTAATTGCGGACGAGTTCAAGATGACGTTACCAATTTTCGATGGAGCAGATTATAACACATGGAAGAAGAGAATTACAACTTTTCTGAAATTGAAGAAATGTAAATTGGTTATACAACGAGAGAGACAGCCGCGACGGATACTGAACCCGCGTGGAAAAAGACAGACTTAAAAGCGATGAACTACATATATAGTGCTTTGTCTAATAGACAAATGGAATTAATTAATGATGATGATACTAGTTATAAAATAATCAAGAAATTAGATAAGTTATATTTGCGTGAGTCAACCGCATTACAAATTAGTATCAGAAATAAACTATCAACCCCATCTGCAACAGCAGCGAGATGGCAACAGCCGCAGCAGAGATGATGGCGGTTACCGAGGCAGGGGCGCAAGTCAACGAGGACGAGGCGGACAACGGCGGCAATATCGACCTAACACGAATCAAGGCGCAACGACTTTCATAACAGAACTATAGGGTAGAGTAAACGAAAACGTGGAGGTAAATAATTACGATAATAAATTGGAATGGGTATTAGATAGTGGATTCTCCGACCATATTATTAATAGTGATAAATATTTTGTAAAAGTTAATAAATTAGAAAATCCTATAAATATAAAAGTGGGAGATGGTCGTACATTGAGAGCAACGCATGTAGGAGATATTAAAGCTACATTTGTAACAAATTATAATGAAACAGAAATTTAATTGAAAGATGTATTTTACGTTAAAGAAATGGATAAGAATTTAATGAGTTTTGGGAAAGTCGCCGAAAAGGCAAAAATTATTTCTATAGGAAGTACTTCAAAGATTTACAGTAAAGGAAACAACAAGCTAATAGGCGTCTCAAATAAAGTAAATAATGTATATAAAATAAATACTGTGTTCGGAGGTAAACAGATCTATGCAAGTGAAAATATAAATAATGGTATGACTTTAAAGGAGAAGTATCATAGAATATTAGGGCATGTAAACTTTGGGTATTTGAATATTTTGAGTAAAAATAATTTAGTTGAGGGTTTACCAGATAATTTAGAAAGTGAATATTTGAAATGTGGCACTTGTGTACAAAATAAAATGACCAATACTAGTTTTGAAAATAATAGACGTAGAGCTAGAGATATAGGTGAAATTATTCATGCAGATGTAAATGGACCGCATACAACTATAGGATTTAGGGGGGAATAATATTTCTTAATTTTAGTTGATCATTACAGTAAAGCGGCTAAAGTATATACGATAAAAGGATAAAACGAGGTTTATGATTGCATTGTAACATATCTTAATTTAGTAGAAAATTTAACAGGAAAAAGAATTAAACGTTTAAGATGCGATAACGGTAGAGAATTTTTGAATAAAGATATATATAATTTTGCGAAAGTAAAGGGAATCTACATTGAACCGTGCCCTCCGTATGTTCATGAGTTGAATGTAACTGCCGAGCGATACAATACTAGGTCAGTAATGGAAACCGCGAGATGTTTGCTAGCAGTCGCGAAAATTCATTGAATTTAAATAAATGATCTTGACCTTGAAATGACCTTCAAAAACAAGTTCAAGGTCAAGGTTGTTGGTACCAAAAGTTGACTCCCTTTGACCTCTACAACTTTTGTCTAAAACATTTTTCTGTATCCAACCATAATTCTGAGATATTTCCCATAATAGATTAAAATGGTCCACCCTGTATATATATATATATATATATATATATATATATATATATATATATATATATATATATAGAAGAACATTATATGTTCAAAGATAGAATAAAGAATAAAACCAAATGTAAGTAATTACTTGTAGTCTTATTTTGAAATATTTATTCATAAACTGAATAACTTCTGTCAGCTTTTATACCTAATCTCTCAATATCGATATATCTATACTGAATGATAATAGCTATATACATTCATATTTCATCCATTTTTCCTTCAGCAAACTAATTGAATTGTCAACAATTCATCACATTTTCGTATTGTGTATATATTACAAACCTATCTACAAAACATTCACTTATATTTAGACTAATAGATAATAGTGGACGAGATGTTAATAGTCTTGTAACAAAATGCCAGATTCATATGACACTTTCTTCTTTTGAATTAGAAGTTTTCAATTTATTTTGACTATATTTAAAATTCCTAGAATTATTACCGACTGAAGCAATTCGATCATTTAAATTCAAATCAAATAAATTTCGACATTTCTTTTTTTGCTCTTTATCTTCTTTCACTTTCATAAAACTAACTTTAACCAATGACTTATTTCTTTTGCAATCTTTCAACATAAATTTTTGCACTTTAAGTGGATTGAGGTTACGAGACTTTTGAAACTTGAAATTGGTTTCTTATCTTGTTGAAGTTGCCACTTCATTTGGTGAATGAAAATAATTTTTCGTGGAATTAGTGCACGATGGAAAAGTATAAAAATTAGCACTGTCAGACACTGTATCTTCAATATTGCAATTAGATAATATTTCAGTAAACAAATTCTCTGTAAATAAAGTTTTACTACTACCTGACTCTGCTTCTATACTTATACGTACTAGTTCCTCAATTTTTTTGTTTGTATAATCACTTGTACCAACAATCGTCAACTCATCTAACCGATGTTCATAAGTCTTAAATAATTCCCTCAATTGTAAAATTCTTCGATAAGGTTTACTACCCTCTTCAGATAATGGACTGCTCGCGATAATAACAATAGATGTCACAACATCTACAAATTTTTGTAATGTATCCACTTGAGTTAACTATCCTACGTTTCTTAAAAAGAAATCACGGACAATTACATTAACTACTTTTAAGCATTTCCAATCTGCAACAGCTTTCAACAAATGTGCTACATCGTGTCGATAGTAGCAGTAAGGTAGTTTATGATTTCTTTCATCAATTAGTACTCAAATCACTGCGAATTGTATTGTTCAAATGTCATTGTATTAAATGATAGACAAATAGCATTTTGGAGTGCCAAAGAGCCATCTGTAACAATTTCTTTTGAGATTTTTGCTTCACATTCTAACCATCTGTCTAAGATTTTTTGTATAACTGGAACATGGTGAACGGATAATATTGCCTGAACTAATGGTATAATTTTTCCACCTATTCCAACAACTGGTTCATAATAAAATGTTGTTTTTGACTTTATACCTGGATAGAAAGCATACTTCTTCACTCAACTGCCAGTGGCGTCGAATGATAGTGGCAACATCTTATGTTGAACTCTGTTCCAAAATTCTAATTGATCATCAGAGAAGTATGCACCGTAAAAAAGGTTTCACAGATAATTTTCAGACTCTGCAGTGATTTATAAACTTTTTGTTGGTTATGGATCGTCCTTTGAATCCAATGTATTCTATTAACCCTTTAACGCTCAAATGGCCGAAATTTTAACGTCAACTTCAAGCTCGTGCCTTTCAATTATAACCCGCGTGGAAAAAATATTGGGATACATATTCTTCCGTAAAAAAATCTCATCTTTCGAATGTCATCACCAGATTTATCAATAAATAACCGCAAATTGTTTATTTCTAACAATAAACAAAAAAAATGCAATTTTTTTTTTTTAAGGAATTATTTTAACTATGTTCTTGGTAATTAAGAACATTCTAACCCATTAGAATGCGGGACCCGAAAGTTGTACTTCAAAAATATACTTTGATATACTTTGATTTATTTTGTTAACCAATCCAAAATGGCGCCCGAATGCCCGAAATTATTGCAAAATCACAGTAATATGCACTTTTGAAGTCTAATCAAAGTTTTAGTGGGCAAAATGACTTTTCTGAGTTTTGCGATAACAGATTAGATGCATATTAGCAAAATTAGCTCTGAAAATTGATTTTCAAGATGGCGGCCGTAATGAGTCAGCTAAAATAACGTATTTACACAGCTTTGTAGCCACTATATAGTCTTCAATCCTCTTTATTCAATAGTTTTATGAACTCTCAGGACCATTAGATCTAAATTCATTATTAGCTTACCAAAATTCAAAATGGCGGATCCAATATGGCGAACCGCAATCTCAAAAATAGCGATTCAGGAAAAATAAAAAATACTAACGTATTCTATGTAAAATTTGATATCAAAATAATTCTATTCATTTTCTCGCCCAGAGCCGCCGTTCTCGAGTAAAAAATTATCAAAGTATCAGAAATCGAAAATTCGCCTCCAAACTTTGCAATCAGGCATTCTCGACCGGAGTTTCCCGATTCTTACTGCAAGGAGGTAAATGCTCTTGAAGACCGTAATTTTAATATAAATTTTCTTTTAAATTTGGTAACCAAATCTTACGTTCGTGAATGCCGAACTTCGGAGAACGAAATTATTTCAGTAGCTATAATGACAATGATATTTTTATGAGTTTATTCCTAAAAGAAACTGTATTCAAGTTTGTATATATCGCACAATACCTAAAAGGCAATCTTATCTGAGACAGAGAGCATAGTCGTAATACAATTTTTTTCCGATTCGCAATCTCTTTCATGTTTGTGAGGGTCGATCTCAGGAAAATATTTGATCATGAAATCATTTGGATAGCTTTTGATTGCATTGGATTAGATAGCTGCTTGAATTCGCATAACTCGATTCCCTAAAAACATTGTATCTACATTTGTACATAAGGCACAATGCCAAAAAGGAAATCTAATTGTAGACGTGAAAATAGTAGTTCTGCAGATTCAGAAAGACCCAGTCAATGGAACCCAGTTGCATAAGGGTCTATTGAGTATGACGAACGTGAAGAATTCATCAATGCTAATATTATACCAAATGCTGATGATTCTGGTGAATCTGATTCAGATATTCCAATAAATGGAAATTCTGATGATTCTTCAGAAGACGGTTCAGACTCGGAACAAGTTGATAATTCCACGTCCAAGTTTATTGTCAATTCTTACGATAATGTTTACAAAAGTTACAGCAATTCACAAAAGAAATTAGAGAATGATCACCAGTACAAATGGCTCGATGGAGAGCATAATCATAATAGGACTTTCACAAATGAGATATTCCTCAAAGTGTCGGATAAAGAAAGCATATTGAAAAGTACTCCAACAAATTTATTTGAATGCTTCTTTACTCTCGAACTGAAGGATTACATCATTGAATGCACAAAAACAAATGGCTGGGAAATGTCAAGGACTGAACTTGTTGTATTCATTGGTATTATTATATTTACCACGTACAATAAAAGACTATCTCAGAGAGATTATTGGTCTGCGGACCCACATTTGAGAGCTGAACTGGTAGCATCTGTAATGTCACGTAGAATATTTGAACAGATCAAGTGAAATATCAAATTTCATAAGCCTGAAGAGAGAAACAATACTGATAGGATCTATCGCGTCAGAAAAATGACAGATATATTTAGAAAAAATTTGATGCGTTATGGTATTTTTTCAACAGCATTGTCAATAGACGAAATGATGCTAAAGTTTTATGGGCGAACAGTTTTGAAACAATTCATAAAAGGTAAGCCCGTGAGGTTCGGAATCAAATTGTGGGCTCTCTGCAGTGCCAATGGCTAAATTTTTGATTTTGAAATTTACTGTGGGAAAAATTCTGATACGGATGGGGTATTATCAAAATGTGCTTTAGGTAGTCGTGTGCTTGTCAATATGCTGCAAGTAGTTTTCAGTACTGTGTCTCTTCGTAACAGAGATCGATTGCATATTTACTTCGATAATTTGTTTACAAGCCCAGATTTACTTATCCATTTGAAAAAATATGGGTTGTGTGCTACAGGTACAGTTAGAGAAAATAGAGTCTGTATCAAAAATAATATCCAAAAGAAAGATGATCGAGGAAAATATAATGTAAAACATGATCAGAATAGTGGTTTGAATTTCTTGACCATAATGGACTCAAAACCAGTCTCTATTTTATCAACTGCAGCTGGAGCAACACCACTAGGCCCAGTTCTACGTCGCCAAAAAGGTCAAAAAGACAAGAGAGAACTTGACTTTCCAAGAGCTTTTTTGAATTATAATAAATTCATGGTTGGAGTTGATCTACATGATCAGCGTTGCAATAAAATATAGCCAATAATACGATCTAAAAAATGGACATGGATAATATTTATCCGACTTATTCAGACTTCCATAACTAATGCTGTGACTGTATATAATACTGCTAATCAGAGTAAGGGGGTGAAAATGAGTACAAAAGATTTAGCTATGGGAATAGATAAAAATTACTTGAGCAGGTCTTGCAAGAAATCTGGATCATCCCTCCATGAAACCAAACAACTTGAGGTCCGAAAACTGTGTGGCTATCAGGGTTGTAAAATTCGTACACGAAAATTTTGCACTACATGTTCTATGTATTATTGTGGAACATGCTTCAAGATGGCTCATCTCTCTATTTTTTGTATTTATTGTATATTTTTTTTGTATTTTTTTTTGTATTTTTTGTATATTTTTTGTATTTTTTGTATTTTTTTTGTATTTTTTGTATATTTTTTGTATATTTTTTGTATTTTTTTGTGTATTTTTTTTTTGTATATTTTGTATATTTTTTGTATTTTTTTGTATTTTTTTTATATATTTTTGTATTTTTTTTGTATTTTTGTAGGTTTTCTAATTTTCAGTTTCCTATCTTCCTTCCATTTGAGGAAATCGGGCAACTCTGGTGATTACGAATAAATCAGAGGCAAAAATCGCGTGATTGCCATTGTAAAGCAATTGTACATCCATTTAAAAGCGTGATTGCAAAGTTTGGAGGCGAATTTTCGATTTCTGATACTTTGATAATTTTTTACTCGAGAACGGTGGCTCTGGGCGAGAAAATGAATAGAATTATTTTTATATCAAATTTTACATAGAATACGTTAGTATTTTTTATTTTTCCTGAATCGCTATTTTTGAGATTGCGGTTCGCCATATTGGATCCGCCATTTTGAATTTTGGTAAGCTAATAATGAATTTAGATCTAATGGTCCTGAGAGTTCATAAAACTATTGAATAAAGAGGATTGAAGACTATATAGTGGCTACAAAGCTGTGTAAATACGTTATTTTAGCTGACTCATTACGGCCGCCATCTTGAAAATCAATTTTCAGAGCTAATTTTGCTAATATGCATCTAATCTGTTATCGCAAAACTCAGAAAAGTCATTTTGCCCACTAAAACTTTGATTAGACTTCAAAAGTGCATATTACTGTGATTTTGCAATAATTTCGGGCATTCGGGCGCTATTTTGGATTGGTTAACAAAATAAATCAAAGTATATCAAAGTATATTTTTGAAGTACAACTTTCGGGTCCCGCATTCTAATGGGTTAGAATGTTCTTAATTACCAAGAACATAGTTAAAATAATTCGTTAAAAAAAAAAAATTGCATTTTTTTTGTTTATTGTTAGAAATAAACAATTTGCGGTTATTTATTGATAAATCTGGTGATGACATTCGAAAGATGAGATTTTTTTACCGAAGAATATGTATCCCAATATTTTTTCCACACGGGTTATAATTGAAAGGCACGAGCTTGAAGTTGACGTTAAAATTTCGGCCATTTGAGCGTTAAATGGTTAACTCAACTAATTCTTCCTCTCTGCCTTTTCTTAAAGTTTCTGTGATATTCAAATCTGGTGGTTCATAATCGGTTATAACTTTTTCAAGTTCTCCCTCGCGAAAACTGCTTGTAGTTCGATAACACAGAGCTTTTTTCATTTTAGCTGTTTTCAATGAGAAATATCATAAGTTGCAAAAGTTTTGACATTTATTCGAAAAATATCTTTTGCTTTCTCAAAGAGAAAGCTTTGTAACGATGATTTTTTTGAAATCGGAGATTTCGATGTTTTCGATGTTTTTGAGATCGCTGAATCGAAATATGTAGGTATTAAAAAATGTCTGTCTGTATGTATGTATGTGTGTGCGTATGTATGTACGAGTATGTATGTATATATGTATGTATGTATGTATGTATGTGTGTGGTCAAATTTTGTGGTCGGCATAACTTTTGAAGACCACGGTATTTCGGGCTGAAATTTTACAGGTACATCAGATATGACCTAATATAGAACTGATTAGATTTTGGACCTAAAGGTCGAAAATTTCTCCTTATTTTTAAAAATTTTTAATTTTTAAAAATTTACAAAAAATTAAAAAAAGCTTTTTTTGTTATTTTATGCGTTAAATACGTCTAAAATATACATAAATTCGTAAAGTATACGTAATTTCTTTTCAATTATCCCTGGTAGAAAATTAATCTAGAACTATGTAGATCTATCTAGTTTGCCAAGGAAATAATCGAGGGCCTCGATAAAACTAGATAATTTTCTACCGGGGATTATATCTTACAATATATTTAAAGTTCGTTTTTGTTGAAAAATTGTAATTTTAAATTTGTATAATTTGGGAAATTTGAAAAATTTATTTTTGTTATTTTATAATTTTCATGTGTCAAAAAGGGGCATATATTCGTAAAATTCATGTAATTTTCTTTCTATTGACCTATTTTACAATTACACCAAAGTTTGTTTTAGTTAAAGCATTACAATTTTTAATTTTTACATTTTGTAAAATTAGCAAAAAATGTTTTTTGTATTTTTATACGTTGGATAGGTAAAATATACATATATCTTTAAAGCTCACCGAATTATTTTTTGATTGACGAATCTTGCAGTTACTTTAAAGTTATTTTTGTTGAAATAATGTAATTTTGAAATTGAAATAAATTTATTGTTAAGTTATACATTACTTAAATATTTTCGTGAACTTAGTAGGATTATTATAAATTTTGAATTTCGTTTTTGTTAAAGAATTGCTATTTTAAATTTTTATAATTTGCGAAAAATTAAAAAAAATTATTTTTGTTATTTTATAATTTTCATATGTATAAAAAAAGCATATATTTGTAAAGTTCATGTAATTTTCTTTAATATTTTTTGTATTACACACCACAATTTTATTAGAGTACTTTTTTATGTTTACTTGCATATTCTTATTTTATAATTACACCAAGAAATTTCGTTAACTATAAAATTCATGTATATTTATAATATATAATTGTATAGTGGGCCGTATATAACTAAATTAATATAAAAGAAATGCACAAATTTAATAAAAGTTTATAACTTAAAATTGTTCTATAATCTATAAAATAACTTTTTTAGTATAAATATTCCATAAATAGTTATGCCTTTAATCTCTTTAAGGAAGCATTCTGCTAAACCAGTTAGCAGCAGTTTTTTTCTTGGATTTTATACATTCTATAACTTCTGTACGTCTATATGAAAATTTAATTTACGGTAGGTCTATATGAAAATTTAATTTTTCACAATTATAAGGATTGTTTACTTCACGTTGTGAATTATAATCTGAATCGCATAAGACTTTACGTTTTTCTTGAGAAGTCTTATTAATTTTATTGAAATTTCTTAAATCATCTGCTAATGTCTTGTTGTTATAAACAAACAAATACAAAGATTTAGGTAATATACGTAAATTCAAAGATTCTTTTATATCATTCCAAATTTTACTGGTCGGTCCCTTTCACGATCCATCTTTGTTAAAAATATCTGGCCATTTCTTTAATTCAGATATTAAAAATGTTTCAGATACTTCTGATTTTTTTGGAATTTTAAATAAAATCTCACTGTTTCTTCGAATTTAACGGATAAATTTGTTAGTACACCTGAATATTATATAAACAATAGATAGGTACAAATATTTGCATTTTTTTCTCCTGCGGGTATCTAGATTTTCTCTAGTACGTCTTTCAAGATTTGCAGTTCCATTAAACCAGGACGTCATGTGTTCGAGAGCACGTTTACACAAAGCTACATAAGCGATTATTCGTGGTGACATCTGGCACGGTATTAAGCGATAGGTAGCGACACTCGGCGGATTCGTATCTAACCAAATTTTCTGGCGCTGCTAGCGCTGCCTAATACCCGTCTGCAAATTTGTTTTTCTCTACACGAGTTCGATTGTTTAGATTTTTATAATCTCTTTTGTTATTGTGGTACACAAAAATTCTCTTTTATCCATATACACTGATACACAATGGGTACAAGAAGACCCAAACCATCTGTATTGCATACAAACAAAGTTATTGCATTAAAAGACTTTGAAATTTTGTATGCTTCCGGCAAAGTAAATAAAGAGAATGACTCAATATGGCAGGAAGTGTGTGATTATATTAATAATTAGCATAATCCTGAGGAAAAAATGACAATGCGCAATATTCAAAATTGCTGTAAGCGAAAAAGACAAAAAGCATTTTAATGAGGAAAAGACTTACTCACTTTGCAGAATAATGTCATGTATAAAGGTATCATTCGAGAAGTTTCTACGTTTCCATTCAACATTTTCCATTGGCCAATGGAAGCTGTAGATTTTGCTTGCAATACATACAAAAATACAGTGTATATTTTTGGCTGGATAGGATGTTTTTGTAAGCATTTTCATTTATCAGATGGAACAGAGAGTAACCTTATCAATTTATTTAGTTTTTGTGCAAGAATCAGTGATGTATTTATTCCCATCTGCCAATTATCAACAGATGAAAATATATAACGATATTCAAGAGGTTTTTCAATGAAATTGTAAGAAGCGGTGCACCGATACCTAGAAGATCAATAGTAGATTATTATTATAATCACTATGTAGCTGCAAATCACGTATACAATGTAAATTTATCGTTTAAGAAATATTTGACAGTGTGCTTTATATATACTCAACTGAAAATGAAGTTGATACCTTGCCAAAATGTTTAATTCATACAGACATTAGATTCTTATTTGTCAGAGTTTTGAATTAGGATTGTATGCGTAATAGTCCTTCAGAGGCTTTTAAATGTTTTTTTATTTATTGCATTACTTTATTCAGTTTTCAGACAAATTTGCGTGATTTTGAAGAGATACTTGAGAAAGTATTTGTATTATCTCTTAGTGAATTTAAGAGTAACACTACTCATGAATTTTTTGAATATCTCATGTCAAAAATGAAAGAGTTGAAGGTAGATAAGATCTATAGCAAAGAAAATGTCACTATCATAAATAATGGATTTTTAAAACATCTTAGATTCTAATAGTGTTTCAAACATAGATTATGATGAATGCCAGCATATTTTAAATTATATTGTTCACATTGTTATAAGAGCTAAACAATGGATTATGATGCAAGGAATTGAATGCCAAGAAATGGCTTTTACAATGAAGATATATGTAAATGTTTCATTAAGTGCTGTGTAGAATTTGTTATTTGGACAAAAATACTGTTTAAAGAAAGTGATTGCAAAGAAAATCTTTTGATGAATTATTGGAATATTACAAAAATGATTTTGAATGTTATTTACTGAAGGAAACTGGCTCTTTGACATCAGTAGATATATATTTAATGAAAAATGTTGAATATTTAGAAACTAATTTGGAAAGCAATCACACAATTGTATGCATTCGTTAAAAAAAAACTGCCAAGCTAAGTGTCGAACTTGAATATTTAAATTACAACGAAAACTGGAATGGGTACAATAAATTGGATTCTGACAGTGATATTAGTGGTAACAGTTCAGAAACTTCCTTACATGACAGTGACTTAGACTTAAATATGGATAACTTACGTGATCAAGACATGACATAAATCATAGATTCTGTTTGTAATGAACTATCTAAGAAGAACTCTTTATCAGAACCATGTGATGTAGATTTAAGTACAACTAAGCTGGATGATAAAAATACCAAAATTGTTGCAACACATAAAGTAGAGTTAACTTGTAAACATAATATTAAAAGAGGAATATATGTACAAACATGTCCAGAAATTGATTTATTAAATCAAAAACCTGTTACAACAATGAAAAATCGAAAAATAAAAAATAATTACATTTTAATGAAACCAATAACATTAAAAAGAAAAACAATTATTATTATTGCATCAAGTGTTTTTGATTCCATCATAGAAGTTTTAGTATCGACTTATCATACTGTACAAAAGTTTCAAGATTCAGTCAATAAATTTTCTGATAGGTTAACAAAAACCAAAACAGATTTTTTAAATTTTCGTAAATAATATCTTCAAACATTCAATGCCACAAAGTTGTATGCTGCAAGAATTAAATTAATCATTCATGTGTATAAATCAACGAATGCGTGTACAAAAAATAACGTGGACAAAATCAATTGGAGAATTTTTCGAATGTGTCATGTATCCAAATATTTAAAAAAGAAATACGGTGTCTAAATTACAAATCAATTACATATCACTATTACAACCTCATTCAATTATCGGTACTAGACTTATTCTCTACAAAACTATCAGCTATTATAGATGATTGTCTACTAGCGAACAGAAATATCTATGATAGTTGTACAAAAAAGGAAGTTATATGTGAATATACAATCAAGGATCTTTTATGTATCAACATTGAAAAATATATCACAAATCAATCTACAATAAAATTGGAACAATTAGTACCTCTTTTAACAATTGCAAATTAAATGTTTATATTAACTGAAGTAATGGGGTATGAAGAACCATATAACGAAAATACTTTACGCCACTATGTTGCATATAGCACGAGCTTTAAAGGATCTTGGCGGAAATACGATGATACTAATATTGAATCCTTAACACTAGAAAAAGTAAACGAAAGTGAAAGTATAAATGCAGCACTTGTGTTGTATGTTAAGTATGACACCGTTAAAAATAATATTAACAATGCAGTAATAAAATAACCCAATAACCCTCCTCTTGTAAACCAAATTTATGATAAAGAAATAACAAGTGGCAAGATCTCAAATCTCAAATAATTTGAATGTGAACAAAACAGTAATAAAAATATATGTGGTAAAATAATACTAGAAGCAGAAAGATCAGATGTGAATGAAAGTTCAAGTATTCTGCAAGTTGAAAATTGTTCTTTATCCAAGATATGATCAAAAATACATGCCATGAAGAAGAAAGTTTCATGATAGAAAAAACTTTGAATGAAAACTCTACTAAAAGATGCTGGGTAGATGAGACTTCAAGTTCATTGGAATCATCGTCATATGCAAATTTATTTCTTAATGTTGATAATAGGTACAACTTAATATAGAATGGAACAATTTTGCCTCCTATAAAATCGTTGATGCAGAATGTCAAATTGATTAATACCAGTCCAATAGACAGTATTATTGAGGTATTTACTGCAGCTTACTGTTTTCGAGGATCATTTAGGGAATTACATTTTGGAATAAACATTTTTGATAAACAAAATAGTAACATTTTTGAAATTCTCACAGAATATATCAGATCTGAATCGAGAAATGTATATTATATAAAAAGAATGGAGTACTGCAAATGTCAATCATTGTATGTACAAACAGTAAAACCTGAGTGGCTTTTAATTGACTGCCAGGATAATGTTGTACGATTATTTGAAGCAGTGATGTCAGAAAATTATTCTTTTAAAAAAACGATTACATGCACATGTAGTTACACCAATACTCTAAGATAAATTGTACAAAATATAAACACTAATTTTAGAATGGATGATTCTTCAATTTATGAATTGGATACTTATTCAAAAGTACATTTCTCAAGACAAAGCAAGAAATGCTATGCATGCAAAAGAGAAGCATCAATAACTTACAAAATATATAGTTATTTTTGTGTTGAATTAGAGACCAATTTTCTAATTCATACACATATGCAATACCATTTAAATAGTATACCTGATCACTTGGATTTATGCAAAGATGATTACAAGTTAGTGGGAGTAATAGCATTTGATCCGCCAGGACCCATTATACCGCTATTGCATTACTATGCATTCATCAAATTAGCAGACGGAAGTTGGGAAGAGCGGAATAACATGAAAAATGTTATATTACGTCATTCCAAACAAAGTAGAATAACAATTAGACCAGTTCCATTGATTTATGCGAGAAGATATATATACAATAGGTAAATATAAGAAATTTAGTATTTTATAGAAACAAAATTGTGACTTTTTACATATTCATTCTAATATCGAACTAAACAATTTTATTTTTATTTCAGTGTCTTACAGAAATTTAGATAACTTTGTACAAGATTTACATAATACAAAATTTCTGTTGGGCCATCAGGTTTCTAGTAATACACGTATTCTATTGAATTGTCTCCTCGCCTAAAACTGTCTTTTTAACCGCTCTCTAGGCACAGCATGAATCCTGAAAGGCCAACAGAGGTTGCAGATGTAACCATAATCATATGGCAAAAAGAAACAGGCTTGGAAAAATTATCAGTCAAGCTCCATTCTATGGATGGCATGCATCGATAACTTAATTTAATTATTGTCAACAGTATCCACAGTTCAGCCTTGTACCATTGTGGTTTGGTAATTTCAGAATCTTTACCAAGTGGTCATGAATCTGTCTACTTTGCCTCTGACACTCTTTTAAGAAAAAGCAAATATTCTTTTTCTTCTTATTCTTATTCAAATATTCAATAATTCTAATGTGTCATATCATGAACAGTATTAGTACATTGATACCATTAAATTATCTCGTTGTGTAAAACATTTTTTTTTATCAAAGACAACTCTTTCAATTTAAACGTTTTTTTTCAATTTGATTTTATTCTAGTATTTTAAATGTTCTAACATTGTGTATCTTGTAAAAATACATTAAAAAAACTTTACATTGTTTGGATATAAATTTAAACATATGATACAAATTTCCTATTTTTTTGTAAAAAGACGATTAAAAATAATGTAATTAAAAAACAATAGTCAACAATAAACTAAATAATTTAATAATTGTCTTTTTTTATTACACTATGAATTTATAAAAATATATTTTTTAAAAGTATTTATATAATCTTTATTTTATAATAAATTCAATGAATACTAATACTTTGTGCACAATGCGATGCTTAGTCTTTGCCTCTTTAACATCAATCTCAAGACAGTAAAGATCGAAGTCTTCATTGAACAAAACATAAGATATAGATTATTATTATAAATATTTGAATCAAGCTTAGTTTCATTTAATTAAACATTGAATATTTGCAATGAATTATTATTTGTTTAATTAAAAGAAAAATGTTGCTATTTAAGAAGCTCGATCCGTAGGAAAAATACGAATCTTAGGCAGAGAAGGAGAGTCCATAACCTTCGAGACATGGTTTGAGTCAAATTTCTTTTGGTGACCCTTTTGCCAATTACTTATTACCTTACTTGATTGGAACACTAAACTGAATACTAACAATTTTAAAAGGTTAAGGCCAACATGACTCAAATATGATCATGAATTTCTTTCCTCAGGTGTTTATAAATGGTCATATATGGTTCGCAAAATATTTTTAAAACAACTATATTAGAATGGAGCTGAAATTAACGAACAGAATTGATGGTGATATAGTGCTGTTTTTTTTGTAAACATAAGAATATATAAATGCCAAATAACGTATAAAACATTAATTTTTTATTATATTCAAAATTAACAATTATTTCATTTAAATGAAATTTTTTACGCACAAGAACAGTTCGTAACGTTCGGGTCAGGGTTTCTGCCCAAATTTTTTATAACGGTTCTTCACAAGATTTAGCCCTATAAAATCCTGGATATAACTGTTAGTGAATACATTATTAATTGATCAATATCAGTAACAGTTTCCGCGCCATGAAATTAGGTGTCGTGCCTGGGGTGCTAAGGGCAAAATAAAGCTAATTTTGAATATAATAATAAATTAATGTTTTATACGTTATTTGGCATTTATATATTCTAATGTTTACAAAAAAAACAGCACATATCACCATGAATTCTGTTCGTTAATTTCAGCTCTATTCTAATATAGTTGTTTTAAAAATATTTTGCGAACCATATATGACTTAAAAAGTTAGTTACTTTCTAACGAGCCTAAGACTTTTTTTTTATATCAGTACTTGGCTCAATGCCAATGTTATAATTTCATAAAAACTAAAATATAAAAGATTTTTAATTGTAAATTAAAAACTTAAAGTGCTAAAAAGCAAGTTATTTTCCTTTCAATTTCGCTAGATACTTTTTGCAAATTTGCTTCTCAGATAGCATGTCTATCCTTCATGAGTTTTTAAAAAATTCTTAGAGATATCCGAAAATGGGCTTGAGAAATCACGCCAAATGATCTTTAAGAACTCTTCTATTGTTTGTAAATGTCGTTCTTGAAGAGTTCTTTAGTTCGTCGTTTGTGAATTCTTTGAGAATTCTAGGGTGTGTTGTTGATTCTATGTCTACTTACAATAATTATGATGGAGTAATGCTGCATCATAATTATATATTTTATAATTCTAAGTAACAGTTTATTACTTCTAATAGAACTCACAAAAAACTACTTGAAAACTCTTAAAGAGTATGCTATCCCTAGTGTGAGAAATCTATTAAATCCTATTTACCGACACAAAAATTGCATATACATCCTATTCACAAATAGGATCTTTTCATATTTGGGAAAACGAATTAATAGGATGTAATAAATTTCTCACACTAGGGATGCAGCGATGTTTGCGAACTCGCGAAAAACTCTTTAAGAACGCTCTTTCAAGAATTCTTTTATAGATCCTTTGAGAAGTCTTTTTGGATAGTCCTGCTGCGTTAGCAGCAATCCCCTGTCAACGACCATACCAAAGATTCTGAAAGATAAGTATTTAATATTAATAATTAAAGCAATATATGTTTTTATTTGCAAATTAAATATATATGAACAAGAATCTTACTAACATCAGAAAGGGAGAAAAATATAATAATTATCTGTCCTTGTCTAATTGAATTTTCATTCATAATTTTCAGAGAAATCATTCATTTGAAGCACGTAAAAGTTAATCTCCACTTATTTGGCCTTCATAGTGTGTCAAAGTTTTCTCAAAAACAAAACAATCATATGAAACCAGCTTGGACATAAACTTCATTTTTTTAATAGTAGTAGACTAGGTGAGAGCCTTTAAAAGAGTAATATAAATAACTCATTTATATAAGGCTTCAGAGCATTCCTTAATAATAAATAGAAATGACTTAATATGTAATAAAATGTAATTAATTTGTTATAAATGATGTTGTACATTTACGGATGGAAGTATTCAATGGTGGCCTGCATCTACGAAAGAATTTGGAAGCTATTACTTTTTGGAATAGACCCTAATAAACGACTTAATTTATCGTGTGCTAAGCTATTCGACGTGATCAAGGAACAGTGACATGTACGATTCTGGTACGTCAGGTAGGTACTATTTGTGCTCATCTTGTATTGACGTTTGACCGCATTGTATTGACTATGGGTAGTTTTTAACCGACTTCGAAAAAGGAGGAGGTTCTCAATTCGACATGGCTTTCTTTTTATGTTTGTCCAGCGATTATTCCGAAACTACTCGACCGATTCGGATGAAATTTTTTTATATGAGAGGTATTTATCCTTCGGTGGTCCCGTTCAAATTTTGTGATTATTGGTCCAGTATCTCGTCAGTAATTTAGTTTTTTATGAATATTTTTTCTGTACATTTCGGCCTCTGCCGACTCTGTCCGCCGATTATTCGGAAACTATTGAACCGATTTGGATAATATTTTTTCATAATGAAAGAGAATCATCTCATGTTGGTCCCATTGTATTACTGGGCCAGTATTTAGCCATTACTACGTCAGTACTGGTAAGTTATTATGTTTTTCCGCCGATTATTCGGAAACTACTGAACCGATATTGATCATATATTTTGAATGAAAGAGAATGATCCCATTGTAGTTCCATTATATTACTGGGCCAGTATGGAGCCAGTACTACGTACGTACTGGTAATTTTTTATGTTCTTCCGCCGATTATTCCGAAACTACTGAATTGATTTTGATAATACTTTTTTAATGTAAAAGAATGATCTCATGTTGGTCTCACTATATTACTAGACCAGTATGGGGCCAGTACTACGTCAGTACTGGCGATTTGTTATGTTCTTCTGCCAATTATTCGGAAACTACTCAACCGATTTGGATAAACTATTTTTTGAATAAAAGAGAATTATCCCATAGTGATTCCATTATATAATTGGGCCAGTATGGAGCCTGTACTACGTCAGTACTGGCGTTTTCATTTTATGCTTCACAAAGGATGTTTTTTTTTAGGATTACAAAGCTTCCTGTAGGAGGAAGCAATATTAAATAAATTAATATTGATTTAAAGTGGTCCTATAGTAACATTAGACGAAAAATTCGATTTTTTCTATTTCATTTTCTGATAATATGTACATTTTTAGAACAGAAAATTTTTTTTTCAGAAGCATCCTTTGTTGGTCGACCCATATTACAACATAAAATGAATGAAACTCAGCCCTTACAAAAAAAAGAACCGACTTCGAAAAATGCACTAAAAAGAGTGAAATAATTCACAAAAATGTTCTCGAAGTCGGCGCCGAATTACAATTTGACATATTCCATCACAGACCCTGGATCAGTGCCTCTATTGTGCCTCATTTACTTCTAAATAGACATTATAAAAGTTTTGCATTACTTCTTTAATTTTTTTTGATACATAAGAATAAGTGCTTTCAAAATAATAATAAAAGTAACGCAAAACTTTCACAATAGAGGCACTGATCCACAATAGGGTCCGTGACGGTAGTATCTTGCTCAAGAATCTAATTTATAAATAATATTGAAATAGGTCCAATTTCGTTAAACCTGGAACGAAATATGTGTCCCACTATCGTATATCCCACTTAAAGTTAATAACTCGTAATCGAAAGCACTGGTTTGAGAGAAAATGCTTTTAAAAAGAACTTCCAATGCAACAATCTTCTTCAAATGATAGTCATCGGCTAAACTATCACATATAATTTAAATAATACTGTTACAATTGTAACTGCTGGCGCGAGCTTTTATGTATTATCCCCGGGATAATCTTAATGTGCTTAGGCCTTCGCCACCTAACGGTGGTACGCAAACTACGCTATCAAACAATTAGTCAAGAATAAGATTCCCTATGAAACAAAAAGATGTGACGATATATGTCAATCTGTAATTCGGCGCTGACTTCGAGAACATAATTGTGAATTATTTCACACTTTTTAGTGCATTTTTCGAAGTCGGTTCTTTTTTTCAAATCATTTTTTTATAAATTATGACAGCGAGTATGCTAAGAAAGGTACAATGGCTTACGGCATCTTGTAGAGTAGCAAAACTTCTCATGATAGCCTTCATTGTGTTTTCATTTTCTTCTGATCTTGGGGAATCTAAGATTTCAAACAAGCATTTGAGCAAGTCTGTAGGTGCAATTTCTTCATCTTTGGACCTTGCAGTGCAAGAATGTTTTTAATTACACTGCAGCATAATTATGAACTACAGCACTTGTAGCAGCTAAATATCAGATCATCTGTGTACACAAGTATATGTGTGTGTGTATATATATATATATATATATATATATATATATATATATATATATACATATACTTATGAGAAACTTTATTTTTCAAGAGAACAAGTTGTTGGTATCATATATATATACTATGACAACACAAATTGAATATATTTCAAGAGAATCTTGCTGAGATTGAATAAAAAAAGTAGAGAATTATGTCTCTTTGATATATTCATCCCGATAAAGTCACTGTAGAATCTGCAAAAATACACAAAGACTCAATTAATTTTTTAATTACAGTAATACAGTCTTGTCAACTATTTATACTTATCTAATAATCAAAATTATGTTATCAAACTTTTATTCTCCAATGATGACTTGTATACAAAATTCCAATGTTGGATGTATAAATTAAATTTCAGGTTATGGTTACTGCCAATTAGGTATGTTCATTTATACGGTGATGCGCAGAGAATCTGTCAGACAGCTGGAACAAGGAACACAGAACAACCGGATTTCGCGTTAAAATAACCGAAAAAAGAAATTAATTGATTATTGATTTTTTTTTTTTTTTTTTTAATTATTATTTAACGTCGCCATGTTTGTGCTTCCATGTGGTGCTAATCGACGACGGGGGTCTGCGGTGTGTTTGTAAACAAAGCACATGTAATTTTTACAGAGGTGCTTGTATCAATCGTCAGAGACTAGGATTCGAACCCGGGTCACCGGCGTGGGAATCCGACACTCTACCGACTGAGCCGCCGCAGGCCCCGTGATTATTGATTAATTACTGCGAATTTCATAAAAACTCGTATAGTTACGTAATCCGCAATTAAATTGCAAACGATTGGCGTTGGTTTTATGACTGGACGGCACTTACCAGCTGAGAAAACAACGTATTTCGAGTGTCTCGCTGTTCAAAAAGTTTTTGATTTTTAACGAAAAAATTAGAATATTTGCAAGTTTTTTATTTGCAATTGCAAACGTTACTCATGATTCCGCAAGTACTGGTATTTTTTTTATATCGATATGTCAAAGTTAGTTTGCGGAGTTCACGGAGCTGATCGGTGTCTGCCGATATACTAGTCCCGAGCGCTCGCGCGCAAAGGCAAATACAAGCGACAAGGTAACAGGAAACGAGTGAACTGTCGCTCTGAAAATCCAACACATCTGTAATCTTGGGTTTCACGGAAGAACACCACGTGAATCACGAAACATTACTTAAAATAAATTTTTAATCGTTTTTGCTGAGTCAAGTTAATTTTGAATGAACAAGCTATGCTATACTCGTCTTCTATGGTGGGAGGTATTTACGAATGCGCATGCCTTTCCAGGAAGAAACAAAAGTTGACGTTTCGTCCAACCAATCAAAGTGGACTCCACAGTAAGGCACTGATTGGTTTCCTTAGACGCCTGTCGCCCTGGTGTTCGGCGGCTTCTATCAAAAAATATTACTTAAGTCTAGTTAATAGTAACTCGAGCTGGCATCGATAACTGTCTACATAAGGTTTTTTTTACTTGTGTGCGTATTGAATCTTGAATACAGTTATTTAAAAAAAGTGTCTTCATTACTTACTTTCTTATTAGACAGAATCCAAATGCATATCGTGTAAAACAGAATGACCCTGTTTACGTGAAGTGCTATGAAATTGTGTTTTAGTGTATTTAGTGTAACCGTGCATTCTAGTATGTGTTGGATGTTGAAAGAAAGTTCTAGAAATATTATTGAAATGATTAAAAAAATTGAATTCCTTTCAATTGGTGTATCATACAATATCTTTAAAGTTTAAGTTTGTTAAAAAATTGCAATTTTTTATTTTTAAAATTTGTAAGATTAGCAAAAAACATTTTATACGTTTGATATGTCAAAATTATGCCAAAAATCCGTAAAGCTCATGGATTGGCGTATCTTATAGTTACCTTAAAGTTGGGTTTGTTAAAAAAATGCGATTTTGACCTTTGAAAAATTTTCAATATTGATATATGCACTTATTCATAAACAAGGTCTAATTTTCTTACAATTTATGTATCTAACAAATACTTTAAATTATTTTTGTTAACAATATACGATGTTAAATTTTGAATATGCATTTCATGTGATCACGTTTTGTGGTCTCCATTACTTTTGAACGCATTTGTATTTTTCATTTAAATTTTGTAGTTTGATTAGAAATAACTCCGCATACAACTGCTTAAGTTTTTGAGTTAACAATGAACCATTTTAATCTACTTAACACCGTAGTCTATAATGTTGTCTATAGTATTGTCGATTGCTCATAAAGTCACTTCTATCAATGTAAATATTCAATTCAATTCACAATTCAAGTTAATTGTGCATTAAATCTCTTTGAGAAAGCATTGTGCTAAGGAAGTTAGCAGCGGTTTTTAATACGTCGAGATATATGTATATATATATACATTTTGTAATTTAAACTTATGCAAAAGCATAGCATATTTTATGAGACAATATTGTTGATTAAAATATTTTTTCATACATATATATATATATATATATATATATATATATATATATATATATATATATATATATAATACATACTATTTTTACGAATAATTTTATAATAAAATGATAACATATAACTAAGGAAACCTTAAAAATGTTCATTAAGTGTAATAATTCGAGTTAGTTATTCAAAATAATTTATTGAAACTCATTTTGACTGTGAACTCAAATTTTAACTCAATTAAATGTTATTACTTACAAATTGATTGGATAAGAAAACATAAGAAATATATCGATTAACTAAAATATGCTCTACAGTCTTCTCTTATTTGGAACTATTAAATAAAATTTATTTTTACAAGTTATTGGAGTAAATGCATATTTTTGTGATTAAAACAGGGGTTTTTAAAAAATGTTCTTTACGCACACCTACTAAACAAAATTTATGTTAATTAATTCAAGAAAATGTTTAACTACAAATAAAACTAGAATTCAAAAGGAACGCCTACATCGTTTGGTGCAGTCACCTAACACGCACAAGACACATTCAGCTGATCAGTTAAAAATTAAGTATATTAGTGGAATACCAACGCTGTTGGACAAAAGTGGTAAAATAAGACAGTTAAGAGTAAATGTTCAGTAAGCAACTCTCCAGTAACATCTATTTACTATCAGGATGTAAGAGGCTTTCGCACTAAGTTAAATCAGCTGAAGCACAATCTGTGCACTGTTACGTACCCACCTGATATTATAGTTTTGACTGAGACGTGGTGGGTTGATGACTGTGATACCCAGGAACTAATTTTGAATGGCTATCATGTTTATAGTAAGGAGAGAAATCCTGTTTCGACACAACGTGATGGTGGTGGTACGCTTGTTGCAGTCAGGAATCATTTAAAAAGTAATACGATCAAAATTGAAGAATACTTGATTGAACATGTGCTTGTCTAATTTTGTGCTGGTTCGACTAAGTATATTATTGGTGCTGCGTACATAGCGCAGTTTTATAACATTGATACGTATGAAGGTCACTCAATGGTGATAGAACGCATTATGGAACAGCATCCGTCTTGCAATATTGCTCTTTTCGGGGACTACAATTTACCTGAACTCTAATGGTCGTTGAACCCATTAAATTATTCAGCAACAGTATTTGCTGCTCAACGAGTCTTGCACAAAGCATCAGTTATATGCAATTCATTTACTACACTAAGTCTATCTCAATTGCACCCTATTTTAGTTATGGATAAAGGTTATTCGTTGGATCTGCTATTTATAAATGTTAATGAAGTTCACTATACACATCCTGTGGACATCTTATCGAAGATTGACTTCCATCATCCACCAGTTGTTTTTGAGATGAAATGCTCTACTGTCCAAGATCTTCAAAGTGATTTTGTATACAGAAATTTTAGCAAGGTTAACTACGTAGGAATAAAGAATGATCGCTCGAAGATAGATTAGTCATTATTATATTCTCAAGCAGAATGTTCTAGTCATTTTAATGCATTTTATACTGATAGCACATTGCAACTAACTTCTCTCTTAAATAGTGTACCAATTGTTGAATCACTCGCGATTAATTTGGAGGATGTAAAGCTACCTTTAAAAAAATTTAAGACTTCATGTGGTCCTGGTCCCAATGACATACCAACATCATTTATTGCAAACTGTTGGGAGTATGTCGGGTTTCCGTTAACAACTTTGTTTAATACCTCATTAGAGGCTGGTTTTTCCCGCATAAATGGAAATCCAGCTCTACTACGCCTATCTTGAAGAAAGAGGATCGTTGCAATGTGAATAACTACCATCCAATATCTACTTTGAGTGCGCTCCCAAAACTGTTCGATGTCATAATCACCTAGAAGTTATATGACCGGGTTAAACACTTAATTATAGATAAACAACGTGGTTTCGTACCATCAACGCTATCGATCAACGCTAACAAATTTATCCGTTTTTATAAATTTTATATCTGCTGCGTTTAATGTATTTAGTCGGATAGATACGGCATATACGGATTATACTAGGCCTTTCGATTTAATAAACATTGATCTGTTAATTAGAAAATTGTATAATTACGGAATCCGACGACCTTTTCTAAATTTGATTGAATCGTACCTGAAGGACCGTGCGCAATCGGTTTCATTTGGGGCCACTGCTTTTCATTTTATATATCAACGATGTTGTATCGTAAATAAATTTCTCCGAAATAATCATTTACGCCGATGTTATAAAAATCTATAGAAAAGTCGAATCACCTCGTGATGTAGTGAAACTACAGTTGGACCTCGAGGTACTTACCAGATGGAGCAAGGAAAATTGTCTATTATTAAACCCCAACAAATGTAACATATTGTCGTTTAGCAGGAAAATAAATAAATGTTAGTTTTCATACACGATAGGTGATATATGGATTGAGAGATTGAACTCTACTAGGGATTTAGGTGTGATTGTCGATCACAAACTTGATATCTCTAAATATTTTGATTATATATGTTCACACAATTGTGTTTCTACACCGCTCTACTATCGATTTTAAAAATCCGTGGGCGTAATACTTACATTTTAATTTATAAATTATAAAAAATGAGTTGCTATATTTTTGAAAATTTAGGAACATAATTTCGTTTTATAATCAAGTTTCTTAGAGAAAATACAAATACATTTTGGTACTAATAATTAAACTTGTAATATCCGTCACATCTATATAAACATATAAATTAAGAACCTATAATATTCTAAAAGCAATATTTTGTTATAATAAGATTAAAAAACTATAAAATATACTATAAAACTATATATTTATTTCGCATCTGATGTAGCATTCTCAAAGTACTTATTTCATTTTATTATTTAAAATGTTAATTATTTGTTCTGAAGGGGACTTTCCGGTCAAGATTTCTTAAAAAACTCAATGTCATTTTATTGCATGTTCTCGTAATACAGAATTTTAAGAATATTATACTGTAAAAGTTTCAAATCGAATTTCGTAACTATATAAATTCAACAGGCAGATAAGCGAGCTAAGGTCCATTTGCACGGCCGAGCGTGTTAAATTTAAGTTTCCTTTTCTTGAAACAAGTTTTTTGCGCACTACTGCCTCAGTTAAAAAGTACGTTACTGACCAATTCTAATAGTTTCAACGGGATTCTATTCACAATTACAATGGTTATCGCGTTACCCTAAAACGAACTGTTTCATGCACCATCTATTTTTTTACTGCCATTTTAATACAAATAAACAGTTTTTCGGCATAAATATTTTTCAACATTCAAGGTTTTGTTATTTTAGATATTCATAATTAAAATAAAATTGACAAATATTTCATATTAACATCAATAAACTTTATTTAAATGGAAATTCCAATATAAATGATTCCAAAAAATGCAGATTCTCCCCACACAAGAATAAACTAAATGTCGTCGCATGTAACATCATTACGGTGGTCCAAAATTTTCAAAGTTTTGATTGTCCTCCTTGTAACACTTTCAAAAGTTGAAAAGTGTGGAAAAAATAACTCTCCTACAAGGCAGGAGCTGGACGTTAAGATTTAAAGGTTCCGAGCTTGATTTCAAAGTTTTTAAGTTGATTTATGCACTTTTTTCATAAATTTGGCAAATAAATGATTATATCTGGGGGTCACGGGTTTGAAATTCCAAATAGATTGGAACAGGCTGGAAGTAATTTTAATAGTGAGCTTCCTAGCAGTGAAATATGCCATTAAATTGTCGAATATGGACCAGTTACAATGGTTTCTTTTTTTTTCTCTCCTCAACAAAACGCAAAAACCATTTTTTTCTGTTTTCTCGCTATAACTCGTCAAATATTGATTGTATCGAAAAAGTTCCTGTACAAAAGTTTTTCAGGAGAGAATTTTCTTTAAAAATTAGTGTTTCAAAAAAGATAAGAAAAAAAATTTCTGTTGCAAAATTGGCATTAAGCATTAAAAAAGTGAACAAGTAATATTGTATTTAAAAAATAGTAAAAATTATTGAAATCTAACACAAATGCACTGAATGATGACTAGGTGTGGGGAACATGTGTGCACAACACCGCTTCTATTTTTCAAAATAGCGGCATGTAACGACAGTTGTTGTGCGAAACTTTACTGTGTTATGACTTTAAAATGCGAAGGTCGCAAAAGGGCAAATTTTAAATTGAAAATTTAACATCTTATTATCATCTTTCGTACATTTTAATTTGGAATCTTGCATCTAAGTGCATTGAATTGTGCTTAAGAAAAACATAAATTTAAAAAAATGAACGTTACGATAAGAGCTGTAAGAGCCGAGATAATTTTGTTTGCCTGATTGTCGATCACAGACGACATAATGAATATTTTTGCTTAGCAGAATATATGTTCTAATGCTGGGATTTTTTATGATTGATTTTAATGAGCTGATTAGCTAAAATCGAGTTTAGCGTGGAGCGTAAATGCGTGCCGAGCATACCGCCCGCGTCAACGAGTGCCGCGCCAGTACTTGCGCATTGGCGCGACTGGAGTCAGAAAGCGCTGCGCACAATTCTAAATATCTCGGAAATAAAATCACCTATCACAAAGAATTTTTCTCATATTCTACGTTATATTTTTAGTATTTTTTAGATATGCTATTGGAAAAATTATATCATTAACCGAAAATATGGTAATTAGCTATTTTTCACGAAAATCTGAGTTAATTTCTTAATCGAACGATACTACCAACATATATTATTATCAGTTATGCATGTATGATTTTGAATACGTGATCTGAAAAGAGTACTCTGCATTTTAATAATTATATTACTGTTAACTGTATGTTAAATTCTTTTCAATTTTTAAAAACACTCCATTATAAATTAAAAACAGCAATACGGGTATTGTTACATTAGTATGAAAAATTTGTTGTTCATATTTTTTATCAGATATTTATAAATATTAATATAGTATTAATAGCGGGTACATAATAAATAGTAGGAAATGTATAAAAAATACTCTCTGTATGTAAAATATAAGAATACAATAAATAAATATATATCGTGAAGTCACGCAAACTTTCACTTGCTATACACCTTTATTTGTGTAAATATAAAATAAGAAAAAGTAGCACTAAATTTTTCATCATGCAAAATTCCACACAAACTATATGAAAGTAAATAAAGTAATTTGTTTACACTCAAAGTTCAATACTAGAGCCGGGTTCATAACATCCTCAGACGTCTTATACTTCACGATTAGTAGAGGGAAGAAGAACAAGTGAATAGGAATCGCTGCATAAATGAAATGATAGAACACATTTTCCCCGCACCTAGAGACATCATTCAGTGTATTTGTGATCGATTTCAACCATTTTTACAATTTTTTTAATACAATATTGATTTTTCACATTTTCAATGTTTGAAAATTTGTTGAAAATTTTGCAAAATAAATTTATTTTTCTCTTTTTTTTTTGAAACACTAATTTTTATAGAACAACTCTTTTACAGGAACTTTTTTGACACAATCAATATCTAACAAGTTATAACGAAAAAGTCGAAAAAAAATACAGTTTTTGCGTTTTGCTGCACAAAGAAAACAACTTCTGTAACTGGTCCATATTCGACAATTTAAGGGCATATTTGTCTCCTAGGAAGCTCACTAATAAAATTATTTTCACTCTGTTCCAATCGATTTGCAGTTTTCGGACCTTTAGTCTGCCTGACTTCCCGACTAATATCACTAAAATGGAAAGTGAACCACATCCGTTCCATCAAAAATAATTTTTTTTCGAAATGAAAAGCCATATGCGTCTAATTTTAACAAAAAATATGCTGATGTAGGCCAGGTTGATGGAGAAGACAGAAGGGAAGCGGCTGAGCGCTGTTCAGGATCCAAGGCGTAGACTGCTTGGCTTGACTTCTCATAGAAGAGCGACCGAGCGCTCTGTAGGTACCCAAGGTGTAGACTGGTTGGCTTGTAGTTCCTCGACTTGGGAAGAGGAGAAGAGCAGCTGAGCGATTTGCAGATACCCGAGCTGTAGACCGCTCGGCTCGTCGTCCCACGATGTTTCTTCTGCGTTGGAAGAGGGAGGCCACAGCACTAACCCCTCGTCCTAGCTCTCTACGAGCCTAGAACTGCTCCAGAGAAGCAGCTCAGCTACAGTTGCCGCCGATGAGACAAGTTCAAGATAGAATAGATATATATGGAGAAGAGGGGGAACGAAAAATAATTAAACAAAAAGTTTAATTAAAAGTCGTGATTTATTCTCAAATTTAGATCTAAGCCCTATAGTCGTCTCTAGGCGTTACTAGGCAAGTTACTTAAGTGAGATTCCATGGATGCCGGTAACCGCGATGGGGCCGATCCTATATGGCTTTTCCATGCCTACTACTACGATTTAGACGACGCCACCTAGCGACGGCGCACGAACTACGGTGGCGCGAATATTTCAACTCAGCTACCCTGAGATGTGCGAAAGAGCATTGGTATTGGGCATATAACAAGGCTATCTTTAATTTTTCAAGACTCTAATTTTCGATGGTTTTTCAAACCCCAAATTTTTTTTGACTTTGTTCCGAATAGAGTCTACATAAAAATTGACAAACATAAATATATCTAAATATAGAAACTGTTCTAGTCTCAATATTGTGAAAAATTTCTAGTATTTTAAATGGTTTATGTCATAGTTTGATGTAATTTACTTCCGGTAGTTTACGTCATGAAGACTTTTACATCATTTTAGTTAATAGCTGATATCAAGACCTTTAATTTATTAAAAGTGGTCGCAGCATTTCTGAAGTTAGTTGGATCAAAACTTATGCTTGTTTTAATATTACGAAAAATTTTAGGTAGTTAATTGGGAGATGCAAGATACGGTTGTACAACGTGATCCCCAATTCACCACCTGAGAATTTTCATAATATTAAAGATGTCTCCATGACGTAAACTACCGGAAGTAAATTACATCCAACTATGACATAAACCATTTAAGAATATTAAGACAGGAACAGTTTCTATATTTAAATATATTTACGTTTGCCAATTTTTATGTAGATTCTATTCGGAACAAAGATTCAAACAAATGTTGGGTTTTGACAAATCATCGAAAATTAGAGTATTGAAAAATGTTCAAAGATAGCATGTTTTTTGTTCAAATTTAATGCATATGGCTCTTCACTTACAAAATTTTTTTTTTTCAGATGAAGTCGATGTGGTTGACTTTCCATTTTAGTGATATGGCAAGTTACTAAAATTTTTTTGCCTTGATTTATGAAGTTTTAATCATTTTCTACCACATTTTTTTATAAAAGTTCATAAATGCCCTTCAATAATTTTAAAATCGAGGTATAAACCGTTAAATCTCAACGTTCAGCGCCTGTCTTGCAGGAGAGTTACTTTTTCCACATTTGTCAACTTTTGAAAGGGTTACAAGAAGGAAAATCGAAACTTTGAAAATCGTTGACCAACCTAATCATCTATATGATCTATAATACATAAATGATCTGAAAGAGGTGCTAAGTGACCATGAAGGCATATTGCACCTGCTCTACGCTGATGACCTACAGGTTTACACGCAAACGACCAAACAAGATTTTACGGAGGCAATTGCGCGTCTGAAAACTGTGTCACAGGAGGTGTTGGAGTGGGCGACGGGTGCCTCTCTGAATCTCAATGTCGGCAAAACTAAGGACATTATATTTAGATCAGATTATAATGTACACAGGGTGCAAAAATTGGAATTGCCAGGCATTGAGATGCAGTATGGAATGTACGTTCCTTTCTCAAATACCCTCACCTGGGTTTTATTATGGACGCTGCGCTCACCTGGAAACCTCAGATTAACGCAGTTAGCAAAAACGTAAACCGAGCCCTATATGACCTGTGATTATTTCGCTCGTGCACCACAGAGCCGTTGCGAAAGCAACTTGCATATGAATTAGCCGTTTCACAGCTCGACTACTGCTCTGTGGTGCATCTAGACGCTTCGAAGGAACTACAGAAGAGCCTGCAGCGTCTGCAGAATGCATGCGTGCGTTATATATGCGGTGAGAAGAGAGATGAGCACATCACCCATACCGGGAGGGCCTGGGTATGCGTAAAGGATAGGAGAGAGTATTTTGCGGCAGTGCTTTTGTACAAAATACTCCGAATGCAGCAGATACCGTACCTTGCTGCTCTCTTTCAAAAGAACCAGTCCAGGAGCTCTGATAGGGGTAGTATAAAGGAGCTCGCGGTACTTTTTTTTCGACCAGACACCGGGCTGTATTTATTTGTATTATAGGGATCTGGATTGTAGAACTCGCTTCCATACGATGTGCGATGTAAGCCACCAATGAAAGGTTTCACAATTGCCGTTCGACATCACCTTTCTCGGTCTGCGGGGACCTAAACAATAACGGTTAGCGGATTGAATAATTATTCGAGGGCGAAATATGTATCAATATGTATGAATGCATTTATAAGAGAGAATGGAATGAGTGAACGGTGTAAAATGAATTATCGATATTTTAAGCGCTTGACGCCATAGAAATTAACACGAGAATGCGCAACAATCTTAACAAAATGACGTAGATCTGTGATCCAAATCAAATGTAACTAAATTGACGAAAATCTGTGATCTAAACCAAATGTAACTAAATGACTAAAATATATTATTATGTATTAACTGTCGATTTGTATATATGCTACATAGCTAGCGGTAATATAATTGCTATATGATAATTGCTGTATGTAATTTTTGTTCTGAACAAATAAAACACATATCTATCTATCTATCTATCTATCTATCTATCTATCATATATGAGAAATTATACAGAAAATCGGAAACAACTCAACTAAAAAATAAAAAGAAAAATTTTTGAATGCACACTTACCTGACTTTATTTTCCCGAATGCTTTTGGAATTCTACAAACGGGAAAAATAGTGAACAATATCCTTTCTTGTGTCAAGTTTCATCTATGGTCACTTTAACATTAACCCTTTTAGGGGCACATTTTCCATTTTCATGAAACATAAAAATGATCAGTGAACTATATATAGGTTTTTGAGGTCACTGATTATGATTCTGCAGTCAGAATTAATAAATTCAAAATGGCGGATTCAATATAGCGTCCATTTTTCGACTAAATTCGACTTCTTTCATTCAATTTGCACAAAAATGAATATGTGGCGGTTTTTAACGTCGTTGATTATGATTCTGCAGTCAGAATTGAAAAATTAAAAATTGCAGATTCAATATCACGGAATTTTAAGCCTGCTGTCCGCCATATTGGATCCGCCATTTTGAATTAAAATTTTTTTATGCCGAATTCATAATCAGCTACCTCAAAAACTTCAGTATAGGAATTTTAGCTTCAATCCAATGGAAATTGTCTTCAAAACCGATTTTTTCTAAAAAAAAGTGTTTTTTGAACATTGATTGTTTATTAACTAATTAATTAATTGCTTGCTTATTAGTATTACAAATCGTTGTCCGCCAAGCCATTTTTTCAAGTTTGGAAATAAGAAAACGTCACTGGGGGCCAAATCTGGTGAATGCGGTGGATGTTGTAATAATTTGCAGTTTAATTCCATAATTTTGGCCATCGAAACTGCGCTGGTGTGCACCCGGCATTGTCTTGATGAAAAAGGATCTTTTTCTTTTTCAAATGAGGACGTTTTTCCTTGATATTTTAGCACAATCTGTACAATAACAACGCATAATACTCTCCTGTTATCGAATTTCCTTCTTCCAAGTAATCGATGTAGATGATGCCGCGTGTATCGCAAAAGACCGTGGCCATCACCATGCCGGCCGACTTCACCGTCTTCGCCTTCTTCGGAGTTCCTTTGTCTCTGGAGTGTAATAGTGTATCCATGTTTCATCCACAGTTATGTATCGGATATATGGATATCGATGGAAATGCGTTAAAACAGCCTCAGAGTCGACCGCACAATTGCGTTTATTCTCCACTGTGAGCATCACACCTAATTTTTCGTGCAAAATTGAAGCTACTGTACCTTGCGATATGCCTGTGGCCTGAACTATTTCGCGAACTTTCATTCGTCGATCGCTTAAAATCATATTGTGGATTTTGTCAATCTTTTCGGGGGTAGTCACTTCCACTGGGCGCCCCGAACGATGTTCATCTTTTGTGGATGTACGGACACGTTTAAACTCATTCACCCAATTGTAAACAGTTGCAAACACAGGAGCAGATGTGCCATGAACTTCATCCAACTCAGCTTTGATTTCTCTCGGTGTTAAGCCTTTTAAATATAGATGTTTAATCACCGCTCGAAACTCACTTTTTTCCATTGTTATGAGTAAACGAAAGTTGTTTATTTCAATCGACAATAAAAATTAAACTATGTGATGGATAGAGCTGAAACTTTAACAGCTGTCTAGTTAGTAGTGCTGGAAATACTCAATATAAATTGGTGTTGCATATATGCTTAAAAGGTTTAAGCAATTTGTGTGTAATATAGGCTCTTATTGAGCTGTTAATAACTCGGTTCCTATTGGTAAAAAAAATTCTTTTTCTCAAAACGGTTATGCAAAAGGTCCGTTTCCATGCTTGCAAAGCGAAACTAAAAAATTGGACATTCCGAGTATCTTTGCCTGATCGGGAGGTAATATTGATTACGTCCCACTTCTGAGTTTCTTAGGTCAAGTGGACGACTCGTGATGCCCATTTCCCCATTCCCTATGCATGCATAAAAAAGGCCCTATTCACCCACTTATTAAAAAAAAAAACCGCTGCCAATTTATTGGCACTTAGCTGCCTCAAAATGTATAAATTGTTCCAATATGAAATACTTTGATCTATTAAATCAATTTTAAATTAATATATCTCTTTCTAATTAATATCTCAAGAGAGATCCCATATCTTATCATTGATGGTTTGTTCAAACATATTTTTATACTAAAATTACAAAACTATAGGTAATAATCTTTACAGATTTTCTAAAGCAATTTTAATTATTAAATATTAATTGTTAATATAGAGAAACACTTGTTAAGGATTAAAATTTAAGAATAGTATTTTATATGAAGGATTTCATACAACATTTTTCCACTTTTTCACTTGCTAAAATATAATATATATATGAGTCAGGCCAGCCAAATTCGGCCAAAGTGTGAATAAGGGGCGAAAAGATTGATTTGCTTATGTGACCTTAAACCTCTTTAATAACACGATTTTCACCCCTGCTTTTGCCTTATTTAACAGTAAAAATCACATTATTTTACCCGCACGATCATATCTTGAACCACGTAACATTTTAATGATAATACTACTATATGCAATACTTTTGTGCACTGAGTATATCAGGCACACCAAGAATACATATCTTTAGAGAATTCTTTTATTATTCTTTTAACCCTTTCGTGCACATAAGAGTTACAGCTATGGTGCGGGGAAACTGTTTACATTTCATAGGGTCCCGAGCCGCGCTGAATCCGAATCCGAGGTCAGATTTTGAAAATTCAAGATGGCGGTTCCAATATGGCGGACGGAAAAGTAAAAAAATCGAGATTTTGAAAAACAAAAAAAATTTTCGTATTCTACGTGAAAACACCAATAGAAACTGTTCTTGTTGTTTTTTCGATATCTCTCTTAGTTCTTGAGTAAAAAATTCATTTTCAAAATCTGACCTCGGATTCGGATTCAGCACGGCTCGGGACCCTATAAAATGTAAACAGTTTCCCCGCACCATAGCTGTAACTCTTATGTGCACGAAAGGGTTAAATAAATATTCGATGTAAAATGACAAATATTTATAAAAATTAGTTATATACATTTTATTAAATAAAGTTTATTTAAAATATTTGATGACTTTTGCTTTTATTATCGATAGAAGTTTTTTTGAATTGTAATGTGTTGTTTGACACGACAATAACGCAGTGATAGCTTCGTGTACCAGTAATAGTATTTACAGACTTATAAATTGTTGTCATCCTTTTGTGATTTTTGGATACTTCATCTGAACTTGCCCATATAAACCTATTGTTGAAAAGGGTTTTGTATTATTTAAATATTCATTAGATCACAAATTCATTTTTAGTTTTTAGTTTTACTTATAGTATACATCGCAAATATACCGCATTAAACATTTCTAACGCATTTGTTACTTGTCTGTCAGGAGGCCGTCTTAATGTTGATTCCAGTATTCTTCTTTTAACAAGTCCTCCAATAGCGACACACGGACTTTTTCCATGGCTAATAGCAAAAAAGTTGTACGATTTGATCTTCATTCCAAAGTCTTTTTCGTGCATACACATATTAGCGAAATTGTTCCTAAAAAGTTATTTTGTTAGATAAATAAACATATTAGTTACATTCTCATATAATGATATCTTGAACTGTCATTATTATTTATAATTTTTCTAATTATAATCAATAAAACTTATAGATAAGATAACTGAATACAATATAGTAATTAATTTCTGATTGTACGGTAAATAAAATATTTTATAGATAATGTTAAGATTTTAGAAGTGTTACAAATTTAGCACACCATGAACTGAATTTTAATGTTAAACCTGATTAGCATTTTTATCCGACAACATATGGCACGGGATCCTGCGTGTGGTATGGATGTAAAAAACATTTCACGAGTTGACACAAAATATTTCATGTATATTTTATATATAAAAAGTTACATTGATCTGAAGTATATTATAGAATTTTTACCACTAATAAATGTATGCATTTGTTCTTAACAAAAGAAGGATGCCCATGGTTAGCCTATGTCGACTCTAGGTAAATCATTGATGGGAGGCTTATAAAACTGATATGAACATGAAGGACTTATAAAATCTTAAGCATTTACACAAAAATTTCCGCCTTTCTAAAGTGAAAAACTTAAAAAATAATTAATTCTCTTAATTTTTACTACTTAATGCCTGATAAAATCTTCACTTTTTCACTTATTTTATCGAATTTTGTCCTCTTTTAATAAAGTTTCCCTTCACTTGATTGCATACATTTTTTTGTTAACGTTCATATTTTATTAAACTCTACACAGTAGAGTTAGTTTTGTACGTTCCCACACTCACTTGGGCATCCCAATTATTTTATATTTTAAGGGGGGGGGGGGAGGTACACCCTGGAAGCGTCAAAATCATGCCTATTTTTACGAATTTTTTTGAGAAAATGAATAAAGATAGAGCAATTTTGTTTTCAGATATTTATTATACGAGCTTTGAAGAAGATTTGATAATTTTTTTATGACATTTTAATACAAAATGACGGCGTGGCGGCTTATCTCCCGAAGCGCCTTAAAAAAAGATGAAATCGGGTGAAAAATGTGCAAGTGATGCCGGATGACCTAGAACAAAAATTTTTATGAAATTGTGCTTATAATTGGTTTATCTCGTAGCTGTCATAGGGGTTTTGCGATTTTAAATTTTTTTTTGAATTATGAGACTTCAAAGTAAAAATTTTTTTTTCGCAAAAAAAATCGCTTTTAAACAAGCATAAAAAATTTTTCGAGCAAGATATCAAAAAACCCCTATGACAACTACGAGATAATTATGTTACAAATCAAATGAACTTGAGTTTAGGCAAATCGGTAAAAAATTGTAGCAGTAGGGCTTTCCACCGTTTTAAAAACGTGGTTTTGAGAAAAACGCGTTTGAAGTTTTTTTTTTATTTTTTGTTAAATCAAAGTAGGAAAAAAATATTTTACCTCTAATCATCTATTCCAGCTCCATACTGTACGCCTTCCTCTTCAACAAATGATGCTTCAGACTTTTTTTGTTCATTTTTTGATCTTCTGCGAGCATTTTTGGCTTCATCGCTTATACTCTTTTCGGCGTACTCGATTCTCTCGCTGTCAATCTCGAAGCAGTAATTGTAACAATTTTCGCCAATTTCAAGTCCCAATGCCTCCATTATGTACATGCTACTTTTGAAACCATCATTAAAGATGCAAACTGCAATACTAGTTGCAATATCAATAACAGTTTTGCCATTGGAGTGATGCTTCGGCGCAAAGGTCCAAACTACGCTATTGAACGACTCGTTACTGTTCTGCGTGTAGCCGCCCAAGCAGCGCTCGAGTAAATCTCCTTTCAAAAGATCTTCATAAACTTCTTTGACTGCTTGAAAAACTTTATCTTTCATCGGTGGTTTATGAGTAAAATCTTTTAGTTCTCCAGCTGCTTTAGCCTTTTGCCACTTGCACCACGAATCAGGACCAGGCGGGCAATCTTCGTGCTGTAGTTTATTGTCGGTCGACATTTTATGCTTTAGACCAGCCCAAATCTCTTTTTTCATGGCTTTATCTGAGTCGCAATTTCTTCTTATTGCTAAACCAAAATTTATGGCCAGTTCATCAATCAGTTTGTTCGTCAGCTTACCTCGTCCTCCAAGTTCTTTCTTTTTTTTTCTTGTTGCGTAGTCGTGTGCCTACACGCTTTTGCACATGATCGACGCATTCCTTTTTTTTCACTTCGAGATCTGGGTAAGGATTACTGTCAGCAATACCTTTTTTTGTTTTTGTATCACCATCCCCGATGTAAAATTCGTGCTTGACTCCATGCAGTTCTTCAGAACGCTCGAACATTTCGACCACAGAATCAACTTCCATTTTGCCGGACGATCCTTTGTGATTTTTCATGCATTCATCTTCGTGCTCCTCAAGTCAATTGTCATACTCTTCAGTGCCTTTTTTCTTCTCCCAAAGTGAGCATGATAAACAAAATTTTGATTTCACTAAAATGTCGATTACTTTACCAGTATACCATCCAATTAAAGAAACGAAACCAAACAAAGATTTAAAGCCTTTTTTCTGCCAACTACCGTCGCCCGATACTGTTAAACCTTTTTCTTTTCTTTCTTTCATTTCTTCGATCTCTTGTTTTGCTGCTCGACTCATCGATTTATCTGATAACATGTTACATGCATCTGCTATGCCAGTCTGGATTTTTGAATAAAAAGATTGAAACACCGGCCGTGGTAATTCCATTATAGCGCAAAACTTTTTTAGACTGTACATGCCGAGTCTCATCAGTCTGAAATCAAATATAATTCTTCTATTTATATCATAAGCTCTACTGTCAATCAAAGGACATGAATTTACTTCTTCTTTTTCACAATCATTTGAGCATTTCATTTGTATTTTGAATCCGAGTTCACGACACGAAATTTCAGTAAACGAAACGTCGCCTGACACTTTTTGCAACATAAATTCTTCGATAGAAAAGCAAAAATGCCACAAATTACAATGATGCGATAAGCAAATCCTCCATTGAAAGAGAAATCGGAATCATTCTCGGCTAGTTTTAATTTTTTTGCTGATGCACTTACATTAGACATATCACATTCACGAGTATCATCGTAGCGATTTTTCGGAGGCTGTTTTCTTTTCTTATGACTACTCCGATCATTGATTTCTCGACTGCCTTTATGACGTTCTTTTAATTTCGGCACTTCTTCCATGTTTTCACTACTAAATTAACACAAACAAAACAGGATTTAAGTATAAAAACACCAAAACTATTTCTCTGATGGGAGAGTAACTGTGCTCGAGCATGTGCAGCTGTTTACTGAAGTCTAACGGTTTTCTAAATAGCTTGGCGTCCTTAGAACGCCCTCTATAGGTAATAGAGTACGAAAAATATTACTTACCATTAGCCAAATATACCTGGCATTATTTTACGATGGTTAAAGCATATTTATACCTGCTGCGCTAGCGCGCCCGCAGCAGGTCGACATGTCCAGTTGACACGCTCCGAAGTACTTTTGGAAAATCGCTCATAACTCACAAAAAAAATTTTTCTTTGCTATAAAACCAATTGGACATCATTCTTACGATAATAATAGATCATTTTATGCAAAAAAATCGATTTTTTAAAAATCTCAGGGTGTACCCCACCTTAAAGGAGGATTCCTTTACCTACATCTTGCCCCTCTATAAATAAATGAACAGTCCATGCATAAGATTGTGAAAATGATAAATTAGATGATTACTTTGTATATAATACCTACTTGTTTTTGTACTGAGTTGGGGCACCGACTGAGAAATAAATGATTTTCTTGATAAATGGAAAATCATTTTTAATTATTTGTATAAGTTTTTGTTGGAAGATATATACTGTCGAAGCAACATGTTCTAGAGATTCGCTTATAACACAGAAACTTATTTTAAGCTTAGTTTCTGTGTCAATTCTATATATATATATAAATTATTCATTTTCAATTAAAAATTCAGTGCAAGCTTGGCATTTTATTAATAATAATACTCAAGCTACTTTACATCCATTTGTTATATATATATAAAATGGATGTAAAGTAGCCGGAGTATTATTATTAATGAAATGCCAAGCTTGCACTGAATTTTTATTTGAATATGAATAATTTTCTGAGAAGTCCATCAATACATGTATCTACTTCTAAATTTTCTTTGCAATAATCTAAATAATTTTTTTGGATCTCTGACGTATAATGGAGAACAGTCAGTTCATAAATGTCAGAACATAATTGTTCGATAAAGTTAATACAAGTTTCTGACTTTATTATCAATGCCATTGCGCTTGACTGTTTATTATCAGAACTTTTATTCGACCATGTTTTATACTCAATCATATTATTCGTCAAAACTTGATCTTCCAAAATCTTAGATAGATTTTTTGTCCCTGGACACTTTTCACATCGGTGTAACATACAATTTTGACTGTCAACTGAACATACTGTATGGAAAAAAATCCCTATAGGTTAAATTTGTTTTAAGTGCAAACATTTTTAGCTTTACATTCTCATGTTGTGCGGAAACGCAAATATTATGTGTTCCAGCATCTCCGGCGAACACGCATTCATTTGGCCTTAAATATTTGAAGTAACTCAGACTCGGGTAATTAGATATATGATTATTTTCTTCTTTCCAATTTCTGTACAAATCTCTTAAAGTATGAAGGAGTAATCTCTTTTGCTGTTTTTCTTTTACTTTTGTTTCTTGATTTATAACAGTGAGACATTGCTTTTTGCCAGGACAAATGTGAGTTTTTTTTTATTTAAATAATATTCAGTTATAGATTCTTGAATATCCGATGAGTACATAATCCTCTTTGATTTTATTGCGAAACCTGCAAGGGAACGTGTACATCTATAGAAATACACATAAACCATTTTACTTTAACACGTTAAGAACTGACAATGTATAACCCAATTTTTTTTTGTATTTTACACAACTAGAAAAATTTTTAACATTCGATGATAAATTTTGCTTTTACCTATTTTTAAGATTAACGAGATTGGTCTCAAAATAAATTTTCCTAATTTTTATTTGGATAATTCCTGTAAGAGAGCTCTACACCTATGGCACTAGTTAAAATTAGAGTACTTTTTATTTATTGTTTATTTACGTGTAGGCCAGGAGGGTAACAGATTGGCATGGCTCTAACGTGACGTAACTTAGATAACTATTGGAATCGCTCGGGAATGGTATACCTATTGAAAATATCGAGGTGCGCCAGCTTGAAAAGGTGTGCTATTTGCATAAACAACGAAAAAGTGAAAAAAAAATGCGAAAATCGCATTTTTTCCCGTAAACAATCGCATATAACTCAGTAAGTATGCATTTTAGAAAAAAATGTATAGTTATAAATTTGTTCGTTATGAAATTTTCTACAAGATAGGGTTGGTCCGATATCCGTAGATTTAAAATGTTCGCTGCAAAATGCTCGAAAGTGCTAAAAAAATAGGTAAAAAACAAGGTAATTTTAAATTATTTATTTAACAATGAAAAAATAACCCAATCACGCCATAAATTTAGAGAAAAGTACTTGACTGCAATACAAAACGAGAGCCGCAAGGCCGATTAAGATCTTATTATTATTATAATTATATTATTATTATAATAATATATTATATACTATTATTATTATATTTATACATATATGTTTATATGTGCCCGTAGCACATTTCTGATACGAGTAATACATAAACATAAATAACCATATACAAGCATATATTTTTATATATCATTTTCATGTGTGACCATATATAACTATAAACAATCATATATGATCATATATGAAGTCATTTTTACCCGGGTAATAGCACTCGACCTGTTAGAACTCATGTAATGTATTTTATTTGCATGTTGAAACATATACTTAGAACAATCAAAGTGCTCTTTTATTTGAGTCAAACTCCAACTCGTTGATAAAAGTAACAAAATTTCAATTTTTCCTCTTAATGAATTTTCTTTCTTGTACTGCTTTTTTAAATTTTCAATCATTTCTAAATAATATTTATTTGTTATAATGAAATTTTCTAAATTAATATTTATATATGTTAATTTTATATCAAATGCACTTTCAACATTTTCTATTATTTTTCCATACACAGATCCATTGTTTGTACAACTTTTTTTTCAAGTATCAAGTACACCATCTAATCTTTTACACGATTGACTTCCTGTGGAAAATGATGAATATGTTGTTCGAACGACAGTATTCTGAGATTCTTCTTGTGTACTACTTGAAGACGGAGTACTCGAATGCTGCTCAGATGCTTTTGATGCTATTGTTGCATTTACTCTAGTTTCACAATTACAACATAATTTTTTTCCAGGAATTAATTTTCACATGTTGTTAACTTAATTTCTCTTAAATACTTTTTTACTAATTTAGCATGAAGAGAGAAAGAATCACAACATTTTGTTTGATTTTTAGAGAAATAATTCAAATAAAGAAGCATATGATGGTTACATATAAAGCATTCTTTTTGAATATTGAAATTTTTAATCGTATACTTCAGAATTACAAAATCACTTTCACTTAACTCATCTAATTTTTTCAAAGATTTATTTTTACTGAAAGTTTCTAAGTGTCATGTAGTATTTGTCAATGTACCTATTTAACATATTGAATTCATTTTTATTCTATGAAGGCATTAGCACCATTAGGCGATATCTTCTATACATGTACTGAATATAATACACATATACCAACAATAATTGACATGCAATTATGTATTCCAATCTGCATAACTGAACTGGACTGTAAAGTATACACAAGGAACTGATAAGTATTGTCTGCTATCTAGACGTAATATAAGTAAGGCGCTGTTCCGTGTTAGGCCCGTTACATGCAAATAAGAACAGGGAACAGCAGGGAACAGATACAGATTTAAATCTTATATATGTTCCTGTTCCTTTTTGCGCGTAACGGGCCTTAGATTCCGTTTTCCTGAGTTTGTCCATAGCGTAAAGAATACAAGGTGTGCTCCCAAGGAGCATTTCCAGCGTCCGCCATTTATAGCTCATTGAAAATACATGAGCTATAAATGGCGGACGCTGGAAATGCTCCTTGGGAGCACACCTTGTATGCTTTTTTACACCATGAGTTTGTCTATTTTACTTTTGGAAGTGTGCAACCCAAAATTAATTACTAACAAGTTTTTCGGCATGAATTGCTTTTCAGGAGCTAACGTGTCAATAGCCTCCAACACGTTGATGTTGATGCACTCCAGCAGTCCTTCAACGTCTTTATCGTCAGTGCAATCAAACGGCAACCAATCACAATTTGCTAGGTAAGACAGAAGGTCATTCTGTTTTATAGCTTTGAAGTCCCTATACTTAAGTTCCCGGTTTCGGTACTAAGTTAGCACCATATGCAATTTTAATGTCAATTAAATTGTGATTACTCGTGAATAGTGCCGCTTGATTGCTTGAGTTAAGTACTACGTCATTGTCATCTGTCATCATTACGTCAATCCACGTGTGAGAATTTTCGAGGTGATGAGTCGCACCATGGTCTATTATTTTTAAATTGAGGTCAGCTGCTAGTCGCCTAACATATTTATCTTCTGATGTTTTAAGGAGATTCGCGTTCAGATCACCCATGATAATTTTATAATTAAAATCCTGTGTATGTAGAGCTAGCTTATCTATGAGATCGGAGTTTTGTAGAAAAGCAATGTGCGGCGGCCTATATATAAGTGCTACAAAAAGTGAGGGATGGTCACGTGATTGAATACTACACATAATGTATTCAGGAATGCCTGGACTTACGCAGCGCTACGGTGGTGCATGCTTTGCCCTGGTAACTTTGTCCCATTGGGCATTAAGAACAATGTTACAAAATGTTAATACAATAAAGTAATATTCTCATATAATACGTATAAAACATTAAACTGTGTATAAAAGTGCGAGTATAACTTCACTTGACAGTAGTGTAGCATATTATAAACAATATCACACATCGTACGTGTAATGAATTATAGACTATAATAACAGTGATAGAGCTCTCGCATTATTGATAATATAAAATTAAAAAATATAACTATAATACATAATATTCACATTCAAAACATGAAACTTATCAATCTATTATCACGATTTATAATTATTTAAGCATAAGAGTAGCTGGGACTATACACACAGCACGCAGGTCAGAGATCGGGGTTATTGGAGAAAAAGTGTTGCATTAGACGGGATTTGAGTGAAGGGAGGGTTGTATTTACATGGGAAAGATGTGATGTGGTTTGGAAGGCTGTTCCAGATATATGATGCTGCTATTAAAAAGGAGTTGGCTATAAGGTAGGTTGCGTGTCGTCGTATCAGGAAAGTTTTGGCAGGGTGTTATAATTTATGTTATACAATAAAATAAATAGAAAACAGGAATAAATTTTGGAATAAAAAAGTACTAATTACTAACTAACTAACTAATTATCTACTAACGTTTATGTTTACTATTTGTAAATTTCTTCGTATTAATTTATTTTATTGTTATATGATTTTGGCACGATACGTGGCGGTATATTCGTTACGGGATAGGCTCATAAATAAATAACACAGGGTGGAGGGGAGCATAAATGAATAAACCTTATTTATAGTTATAAACAAAAAGGTAGGAGAATCTCCCTTTATTTTCTTTACTTATCTATTCAACTCAAATAAACGAAATATATCAGCAAATGAAATATAAGTTACATGACCTTCTAATTATTTACGATAAAGAAAGAAAGAACAATTATTATTTATTTAAGCGTAATTTGAAATATATTCCAATGAACAGTTATATGTATATTCTGCAAAATCTAATATATGTATATCTATCTGCAGTATTATTGTGACTCTACCCCAAAATGTACTATTACTATCGAAATACGTATATCCACGGACCGCGGATATTAGTTTGTAAAAAAAAACGTATTTTTTAAACACATGTGTGTATGTTATTTGTATGATTCAGATATTGTGAAAGTTTAAAATTACCAGATCACATTGCAAAATAGGCTTTCTGAAAAACCCCTCCGAAAAGCGCCTTATCACGTGTCCCCGCGAGCCTCACGAATCGCAATAGCAGGATGCGGCAGCGCGCGTGTATTCAACGTGTGAGCCTGCCACTCATACATGCAACGTTCGGGACCGTTGCACAAGAGACTGCATAACAAAAAAAAAATAATTTACCTTATCGATTTCAGAAAATTGTAAAATGAAAAGAACGTTAAAAAAAACGAGTCCATGAATCTTTAAATTTCTTTTCAATTCAGAATCTTCATTAAAAAACGAAGAAAGTGAGCCTTGTTTGGTAAAAAATGACTGCCATTCTCGAAATATACTCGATAAGAAAAGAACATTCTTAAAGCACATAACCTCAAATATCTCGTAGCTCTGCTCCCTTATAGGTTATGAATCATAATAGGTTCTATAAAGTTCTGAATTCGTTATACCACGCGCTTATAGGTAGAAAATTTTTAATTTAATATCAGAAAAAGGTTAAGTATTGAAAATGCAGATTAGAGCTCGTAGTCATTTATTATTATATAGTAAATCATAATTATAATATCTTTATAAAAGATGCCTTATAAGTAATAATGTTTAAATAAATAAGATTATTATTATTATTTAAGAATTTTAAATTCAAGTTGGCTTCTGAAATACTTGCGTTTAAATAGAATTGAGGGGCTAACTAAATAATAAATAAGAAATAAATAATCGGTTGGCGTATAAAACCCAAAATATCCTATTGTCCTATAATTTCTCTATATATAGCACTCGGTTTACTCTTCAAAGTGCGACTCCGAACGTGTCAATGCGTTGAAATATACTGCCCGTTATTCTTGATCAATTAACCAATATTTTCAATTCAGCAGTCACCACTGCATCTTTCCCTGTACTTTGGAAGCAAACATCAATCACTCCGATCCCCAAATCATCTACTATGACTGATATATCTGATCTTCGTCCTATTACAAGGCTTGCTGAGTGCTCTAAAGTACTCGAGCGCATTCTCTCTAAGCAACTGGAAAATCATCTAAAAACCAGAATAGATATCAGAATAGAAATGGATGATACTAAATTCACAGTGCTTGTGCTTTTTGGTTTTTCTAAAGCATTTGACTGCATTCCTCATCACATCCTCATTCATAAACTTCTTTCATTTAAAATAGCTGATCGTACTGTAAACTGGTTCACTTTTTACCTCGCCGACAGATGTCAGGCTGTCGTCGATGAGGGTGGCAATATATCAGATTCGATGCGCACTTTTGCGGGGCTACCCCAACGATCGGTGCTTGGTCCTCTGTTATTAGCCATCTATATTAACGATCTCCCGGCCGTGCTTCGCATCACCAGGCACATGATTTACGCTGATGACATGCAAATCTATAGCAGTTGTTATCGGTACGAGCTTGTTGACACCATTTCCAAAGTCTCAGATGATGCCACAGCTATTTATAATTGGGCAACTGCCAACGGTCTTACCCTTAATCTAGTCAAAATAAAAGCAATGCTCCTCGGTAGCACACTGTACCTAGCCACTGTCAATCTGGCTGATTTATCTTGTGTTATGGTAAATGGCTCTCCTATAACTTTCATGTCGGCGCTGAAGATTCTTGGGATCTGGCTGATGCCTGATTTCAGTTTGGAGTAACATGCCTCTCACATCTGTCAGCCAGTATTTGGCACGTTACGCCAACTTAGACCTCACAAACATGTACTTCTCTTTTTTGTCCGTAAATACGTAGTTCAATCACTTACACTTCCCTACTTTGACTACGGTTGCCTTGATAACTATGATATCATCGAGGAATATGATATTAGGCTTCAACCAGCCCAAAATGCGTGTATCAGATTTGTGTTTGGTAATATTCCTTGGAACGATCATGTTACCCCCTACCGGAAACGGCTAGGGTTGCTCAAGGTTAAGACCCGTCATTGGCACTTTCTAGGTTCATTAACATTTTCACTGCTTTAAATCCAACGGCCTGAGTACCTGATCACTAATTTCGTACTAACAGCGAATGAATACGTGCGCAGGTCAGATCAACACCCTGCCGAAACTTTCCTGATACGACGACACACAACCTACCTTATGGCCAACTCCTTTTCAATAGCAGCATCATATATCTGGAACAGCCTTCCAAACCACATCACATCTTTCCCATGTAAATACAACCCTCCCTTCACTCAAATCCCGTCTAATGCAACACTTTTTCTCCAATAACCCCGATCTCTGACCTACGTGCTGTGTGTATAGTCCCAGCTACTCTTATGCTTAAATAATTATAAATCGTGATAATAGATTGATAAGTTTCATGTTTTGAATGTGAATATTATGTATTATAGTTACATTTTTTAATTTTATATTATCAATAATGCGAGAGCTCTATCACTGTTATTATAGTCTATAATTCATTACACGTACGATGTGTGATATTGCTTATAATATGCTACACTACTGTCAAGTGAAGTTATACTCGCACTTTTATACACAGTTTAATGTTTTATACGTATTATATGAGAATATTACTTTATTGTATTAACATTTTGTAACATTGTTCTTAATGCCCAATGGGACAAAGTTACCAGGGCAAAGCATGCACCACCGTAGCGCTGCGTAAGTCCAGGCATTCCTGAATACATTATGTGTAGTATTCAATCACGTGACCATCCCCCACTTTTTGAAGCACTTATATATAGGCCGCCGCACATTTCTTTTCTACAAAACTCCGATCTCATAGATAAGCTAGCTCTACATACACAGGATTTTAATTATAAAATTATCATGGGTGATCTGAACGCGAATCTCCTTAAAACATCAGAAGATAAATATGTTAGGCGACTAGCAGCTGACCTCAATTTAAAAATAATAGACCATGGTGCGACTCATCACCTCGAAAATTCTCACACGTGGATTGACGTAATGATGACAGATGACAATGACGTAGTACTTAACTCAAGCAATCAAGCGGCACCATTCACGAGTAATCACTTAGTACCGAAACCGGGAACTTTTAAGTATAGGGACTTCAAAGCTATAAAACAGGATGATCTTCTGTCTTACCTAGCAAATTGTGATTGGTTGCCGTTTGATTGCACTGACGATAAAGACGTTGAAGGACTGCTGGAGTGCGTCAGCATCAGCTTGTTGGAGGCTATTGACACGTTAGCTCCTGAAAAGCAATTCATGCCGAAAAACAAGGCAAATCCTCCATGGGTTGGTGCTGAGCTGGCCCTCTTGCTTAAGAAACGAGACGCTGTACGGAGACGTTACGTACGGACCAAGGACGAAACCTTTAGACAGGAGTATCACGCCCTTGCCACAAGGGTGGAGCAGTGTTTCAAGGCTCAGTGAGAAGCTTACATACAAAATAGAATATCTGACCCCCTTGATAACAAAAGGGATATATGGAAAGAACTGAAGGCCCTGGGACTCCTGCCAAAAATGCAAGACGAACTTCATGGTTTCACGTCGGACGAGCTAAATACGCACTTTGCGGGTCTATCGATCTCCCAAACTGAAAGTGGCGTAGATTTGGGCGACATCTTGGACTCTGACAGTGATAGCGGCTTTAAATTTGAACCTGTGACAACGTCAGATGTAGTCCTGGCAATTGCCCATTTCACGTCACAAGCAAGAGGTGAGGACGGTATTCCCCAAAGTGTGATAGTCAAGGCTCTACCTTTCATTGGCAATCACATATTACGCATTTTTAACTCCTCCTTGTCTACGGGGGTTTTCCCATCAACTTGGAGGGGGGCTCATCTAGTGTCGCTCAGGAAGATCTCTGTGCCGTCATCGGCCTCCGACTTCCGTCCAATAGCATTGTTGAGCTTCCTCTCCGAGGTGCTGGAGAAGATAGCCCATGACCAGATCAAAGAGTTCATTTATAGAAAGAAGATCCTTGATCCACTACAGACAGGTTTCCGACAGTATCACAGTACAGAAACTGTATTAATAAAGCTAACAGAGGACATTCGAACGGGTATTAACGATAAGAGAAAACTACTAACGATTCTGTTACTTTTTGACTTTAGCAAGGCGTTCGACACTATATCACCATCTAAACTTCTCCGTAAGCTGATTGGCATGGGGTTCTCTAGGGGTGTGCTTCTGTAGATTAAATCTTATATTATTAGTCGTAAACAAAAGGTCATAAATAGCAATCGGGATTCAGATTGGCTGACCACTAATCTGGGCGTGCCACAGGGCTCAGTCCTGGGGCCTCTGCTTTTCAGCTTGTACATTAATGACCTACAAGACTTACTGACTGGTGGTGATGTTGAACACTTGCTATACGCAGACGACTTGCAAATCTATACTCAAGTTGTCTGGCAGGATCTGCATCGGGGTATCGGCCGCATGTCAGATATGGCGCGGGCAGTGTCGGGGTGGGCCAGTGTGTCCGGACTGAGACTGAATGTGGGCAAAACTAAAGCGATAGTTTTTGGTTCCGAGTACAATATAAATCAGCTGCAAGATCTTGATTTGCCCGGCATTGAGTTTCAGGATGGCGTGCATGTTCCCTTTTCTGACACTGTCACAAACCTCGGTGTTGTCATGGACTCCAAACTTACTTGGAAAATGCAAATAGAAGCAATAGGAAAGAAAGTTAACCGTGCCCTCTATAGCTTAAGATTTTTCCGTCCATGCACACCGAGGCTATGAGAAAGCAGCTTGCTTGTGCGCTGGTAGTCCCGCATTTAGATTACTGTTCCGTGGCATATCTTGACGTGTCAGAGGAGCTCGAGACAAAGTTACAAAGGTTGCAAAATTCATGTGTGAGATACATATGTGGTGTTAGGCGGGATGAGCACATCAGTCCTCACAGGAAATATCTTGGCTGGTTTACTATAAAGGAAAGACGAGCGTATTTTGCGGGGTTGTTATTGTATAAAGCATGAGACAACCTCCGGACCTTGCGGCTCTCTTTTTAAAAAACACGGCCAGGACTTCCAGTAGGAATGGAGTAAAAGAGCTCTCGGTTCCGGGATCGCGCACTGACACTGGCCTATACTCGTTTAGAGCTCAGGGTTCGCATTTCTGGAACAACCTCCCCTGCGATGTGAGATATCTTCCGTCCCTATATAAGTTCAAAACAGCGCTGATGAGATATTTCAGACAGCAGAGCGGTGACCAACAAAATTAAAATTAAGTGTTCAATATATGTGTTGCTCATTTTAATATTCTATGTATTGTACCTGTCTTAATTTATTGATTTATTTATTTATTCCTGTCTATTTATTTATTTTGTGTACTTATTTATGTATTTACATATTTATTTACCTATATGTTTATTATTTATTTTTATTTATCTATTTATTTATTTATTTATTTGTTTGTTTATTTATTTATCTATTTATTTATTTACTTATCTATTTATTTATTTGTTTATTTTATCAGGTTTTACATTAAGAATATTATTTTAGCAACCAGTAGGAATGTATTTATAGGCGTGATTGGATGCATGAATGTAACTGTAGTGTGTGTGAATATTTTAAAATTGACGTGATAGATATTTACTGTAAATCTTGTGTATGCTAATTTTAAGAACTGACTGTACCTGCTCGAAATGTGACAAAATGTGTTAACATGATTATGTTACTTAAAAAATCTTATACTGTGACAAATACGTTAATTTAATCTTAATATGAAATATTATGTACATAATTTCTGTACTATATTTTTGATAATATCAAAATAAAAAGTATATCTATCTATTTATCTATCTCTCTCTACATTTAGGTTTCAGATATAAGATGAGAAAAAAGAGTAGTGAGAAAAAAGAGTAGAGAATAATAGCACAGAAATGATTTTAGAAATGAGTGGAGAATAATAGCACAGAAATAATTTCAGAAATGATTTTAGAAGTGGGAACTACAAATCGAGGTATCAATAGAGGAGATGGGACAGGGAAGGAAAGTGATGCAAATGCAATCGATAGGGGTGGTCTAGAATACTAATGGAATAGAACTCGAATCTCAAAAATAAAAATACAAGGTGGATGATACTATTGGGACGAAAGTTAGGACGATTAGAAGCACAAAAAGTTAAAACATTTCCGAATGGAATTACAGAATATAGGAAATTTTATGAACAAATTCGACCTTTTAATGTTACTAGAAACTTGGATAGAAAAAAACGAGGAGGTGGAATGGGATGCTAAATTAGATAGAAATTACAGCTGAAAAATGAAAGCGGCCTCTAGAGTAAATAAAAAAGGTAGGGAGAAAGGAGGGTAATAGTAGAGATAAAAAAATATAGTAATAGAAAGCATGGGGGAATGGGACTATGGAATAGTAGTCAAAGGTATAAGAGCGACAAAAGATAGATGAATAAATATAATAACAGTGTACAATAAGGGAAATATAGAAGCAGTGTTACAAAGTGTGAAAATTATTTTAGGTGATTAATACAATGAGTTAAGATGAGAAAAAAGAGTAGAGAATAATAGCACAGAAATGATTTTAGAAATGAGTAGAGAATAATAACACAGAAATGATTTCAGAAATGATTTTAGAAATGGGAACTACAAATCGAGGTATCAATAGAGGAGATGGGACAGGGAAGGAAAGTAATGAAAATACATCGATAGGGGTGGTCTAGAATACTAATGGAATAGAATTCGAATCTCAAAAATAAAAATACAAGGTGGATGATACTATTGGGACGAAAGTTAGGATGATTAGAAGCACAAAAAGACGAATGGGAGAACAAGTAATCATAGCAGGTGACTTAAATGCTAGAATAGGGGATTGGCAGATTAGCGGAGAAGGAGAAAGGGGAAGACGTAGTAAATCAAGCGACAAAATGCTAAATAGCGAACGAAAAAAACTTAGATTTCTGCGAGGATTTAGGTTGTGCGACTCTAAAGATTATGTATTATAGAATGTAAGATTGTTCGTATTTACAGCGGTTTTTAGGTACAATGTGTATAAAACGTACGATAAGAAGATATTAATACAATATAATACGTGTATGTATATAATAAATTATATTATGGCGATAAGCGGGCACAATGTAAAAGAATTTAATGTAAATCTATACATGGATTAAATAAATAGAGAAAAAATATAAAAAAATTAATCGGTAAATAATATTGGTAAATTTTCTAAACAAATTTATTTTTGATGCAAGCAAACAAGAATCAGGTCAAGAAAAGAAAATTAGGCACATCGAGAGATATATGCTAATTATCCGATGTATCAAGTGAAAGAGCGAATATATTATTAGAGTAGCAAGACGCCATAGTCAAAGTATTTTTTTACCATTACATTGTATAAAATTCTATGTTTCACAAGAAAGAAAATCAACCAATTTTTCATACCATGACCATTATTATGATGCCAATCATAAAATTGATCAGTATGAAACTTATCAAATATTGTACGATGTCAATTATAACATACTATGTTTCGATAGATATAATCTGCCGTTTGGGTATTTTGTCAAAATCATTCACGTCCAAGCACAATTAATTCCACCATACTTGTACTAAGATTTCCTAAACATTTTATGGAATCGCATATTAGGGCCAGCTCAATCTGCCGCGAGAGATTAGGGCTGCCGCCAGACGAGACATTCAAAAGTCTCGTCTTGGTCTCGAGAAAAATTTAAAATTACGGATGTCGTCTTAACCTCGTCTTGGTCTTGTCTTGGTCAAAACATCATCTTCTCATCTTGTCTTGGTATTATCTTGGTCTTGTTAAAATTTAAATAGCCAAATTTCATTTGATGACATAAATTACCAATTGAATGATATATCGGAAGTGTTTATTTTATTAATAAATATTACTTATTGATGTCGGCTCACGTGTCCCTAGTGCGCCGCGGAAAGACTTCCACCTAACACCTACCAGAATTTGTGAGCGTCTCTGCTCGCTTTCTCCGCCGGAGTTTCTTCTTTGCTGCTCTAAACTCACGTGGAAACTGCAGGTTGATGCAGTTGGAAAAAAGGTAAATCGTGCTCTTTACAGCCTACGATTTTTTAGTTCATGCACAACTCAGGCGTTGAGAAAGCAGCTTGCATGCGCGCTGGTAGTGCCACATTTAGATTATTGTTCCGTGGTTCACCTTGATGTGTGATGAGCTCGAGACGAAGTTGCAACGACTTAAAAATTCATGTGTGAGATACATATGTGGTGTTAGAAGGGATGAGCACATCACTCCTCACAGGAAATATCTTGGCTGGCTTACAGTAAAGGAAAGAAGAGCGTACTTTGTGGGGTTATTATTGTATATGGCAATAAATATGGGACAACCTCCGTACCTTGCGGCTCTCTTTGGTAAAAACACAGCTAGGACTTCCAGTAGGAGCGGTGTGAAAGAACTCTCGGTTCCGGGATCGCGGACTGATAAGGGTCTCTATTCGTTTAGAGCCCACGGCTCGCGATTCTGGAACTCCCTCCCCTGCAGTGTGAGGTATCTGCCGTCCTTATGTAAATTTAAAACAGCGTTAGGCAGGCACCTCAGTCAACTGCACGGTGATTAAGTTGACATTTTTTCATGATGACGGAGAATTCATATACATGGGTAGTTATTTATTTATTTATTTATTGACTTATTTATTTGTTTATTTATTTATTTAATTATTTATTTAGTTATTTATTTATTTAATTATTTATTTATTTATTTATTTATTTATTTATTTATTTATTTATTTATTTATTTATTTATTTATTTATTTATTTATTTATTTATTTATTTAATTATTTATTTATTTATTAATTGTATCTTTTTCTTTTTTTTCTTTTAATTTATTCGTTCTCCCGTGTTTTGTATTCTTAGTCGTGAAATATGTTGTAATGTACAAAATATAAAGAGTATATTTTAATAAAGAGTAAATTTATCTGCGTGTGTGATGAGATCCTAGATTCTAAAATATGCACACATTAGTCATTTTTTAGACCAGAAGAAGGTAGGTTTTGTAAGGATGGTTTGCGTCAAGATATTCATCGAACAGATTTAGGAAAATTTATCATCATTCTAGACATTAAAAGGAAGAAAAGTTAGCATTTATTATACTTTTAAGTCTATTAATTTACATTTAGAAATATACTCTATTGAAATCAGAAATAAATGTCATCTTTTCATGATTTTTTAAAGGTTAATATCATTACATACCATTACTAATTCAATAAAAGTTGTAACGTTGTATTTGTTACTCTAATTATTTATAAACTTTTCTCAGCACTTTACCGAATTTATCAAATATAATAGGCACCAGGTAAAGCGCGGTTAGCTCTGCACGAGCCCTCTCCCAGAGGAAGTTCCGTGAAGTGGAAAATCAGGATAAATAATTATATATTAACTACACAAAAATCTCATACTTTAAGTACCTAGGCTTTATTATTGATCACAGAATATAACGGTCACCAAATTTACAAGTTTTCGCACAACTAACCGGTCGTTATACAATATGGCTACGCTAGCCCTCACGCGCGTCTCCCGCGACGACCAAATCACTACGTTTCCCGAATTTTCTAACTGGCCCGGCGCGCACTGATTCTAACCGATGATGTCACACCACCAACGCATTTACGCCATTGCCTCCGAGCACATGGCGACAATATAATATATATATATTAAATTACTAATTCTCTCTATAAGTGCCGAGGGAGGCTCGACAATTACAGCCCACTCACCGTCGCTCAACTGTAGTCGCTTCGCCGTGCTTCTCGTACTTCCTTTCGCCAAACTACTAACTCTTATCTCCCTAATCGCCGATTCTATACTCGCGGTATTAACGTGAGAGGTGCTCGCAACTTGCGTCTATCAGCTACAACGGACGGGCGGTCAATGCCAAAAATCGGAGAGGGCGGAAATGTTCCAAATTTTCGGCTCTTCTTTTTGCCTACTTTCAGCCCACACACTTGTTGCTCCGCCCCTTTCTTGTCGTTGATTGGCCTTGATTTTCCTTAAATGCGAAAATCAAGGCCAAGTCGGCGATAATTTGAGTTGCTAATGGTTATTGGTTCGCCCCGCGATTGCCGCCCTGCCCGCGAAGCGCGGGCAATGTGAATTGCTCAATATACACGCGCGGCAACCCGGCGTGTATATCGGGCGCTTTCGGTTTTGTCGCCGCAGGACCATTACAGTTGGCAGCGGCGACGTGCGCGCGTCGGCCTACCCTACGGTACACCGGCAGCTTCAGGCGGCTCGCGACGCGGCGGCTGCTAGTTCTCCTATGCTGTCGACAGCTGCGTCGGTATCTCTCTCCCGCGGCTACAGCCGTAGTGGCCTCGAGGAAGCTGCCGCTGCTGCTGTGAATCCTCTCTCCTCCCGCGACTGCGTGCATCGGGAGAGAGGACGGTTCGCGCGGGTGTGTGTGTGCGGGCAGTAGTTTCGTCCTCGAGAGGCGAGGGAGAAGAGCAAGCGAGAGAGAGAGAGGGTCGTGCGTACAGCGTGCGATGGTGTAAGTGCCGGGTGTGTGTGTGTATAGGCTCGTCGTAGTTGCCCGCTCCGATCAGTCGTCTCTGCGGCGCGATCAGCTGGTGCCGTTGGTATGGATGTGTGCATGTATGTGCCGGTCTATGGTTTTCCTCAGTCGCTACTCTCCTTATCCTCATTCCCTCGACAAAATAAAATAACAATTCCCCCCCCCCCCCCCCCCCCATTAATAACAATAACATTTAATAAAAGATACTCGGCTCTGGTGACGGGTGATTTGGTCGCGATTGACTGCCCGTGTTTTAATACAAAATGCATTAAACAATATTTGAAAAAAGATATAAAATGATTCACTGAGTATGTTGACGCAAATTAACTTTAGCATACTGGAAGACTTGAAGCTGAGAAAATCGAGCTTTTGTAAAAACAAGACTAAAATTCTGGTATATTATGTATTGCATCCTTACATCACATTTATTAAATTTTTTTAAATCTTTCATGTATCAAATACATTTGGTACTATATCAGGTAACTATATCTGGTACAATATTAGGTAAACTATAATTAATTATAAATATACTAAACTTTCAAGTCTTCATTCTATTTGGTAAAAAAATAAATGGACGATAAACCTTTATTTTTAATGTATTACTTCCACTATAAAAAAAGGATTTCTTGTGTTGGGGCTACTTGTATGTTTTACAATAACAAGTAAAGAGCACTTTTCTACAATAAAATTTTTCGGTCTAAAATTACCAGAAAGTTAAAAGTTGTCTCCAATTCTATGTTCTGTAAAAATCATAATGGCGAAGCTTTTTCTTAAAAAATTGTTCTTTAAAAAACTTAAATAAAGTAATTTTTTGTGACTCTGTCGGTGGATACGTACTTACATGAAATTACTTACAAGAACTCTCAAATTAATACATTATCATGTTAATCATAAAATTTTATTCATTTAAGAGCAGATGGTATTACAATCATTTTCCAGGGCCACCTATAAAAACATATTTGAAGCTTACCTTTTCTTTCCTTAAATAACACTTTGCGTATTTTTTTTTCGAACAAATAAGCTATAACGGCAGCATCGGTTTCTATAGAACGTATGTTCTTTATTACATCATTGTATTGAATATTCGCTATACGTTCAATTATAAATGCGTAACATTTGCAAAATTAATTAATAATGTGTTACTATTTTATTTAATTTTGTATTATCATGTTTATTATTCAATATATATTCAAATGAAAGACTTATAATTATTTAACATCCTATCATATGTTGAATAAAATATGTGAGCGTAAATATTTAAAATATAAATCTATATAATATTATTGCAGCCTATATATGTTGTCACAATTTTAAGAAATCGATTAAAAACAGACACTTTTCATGCTTTAAAATAGATTTGATGTATATAAATAAAGTATTTATAGCTTCTATTTTCTTATAAACTAAAACAAAAAATTATTAATAAAGTCTATAAATCAATGCAATGACAAGACTTCTTATCGATACCAAGAGACTACCAGGACAAAGTCTTGGTCTTGACTTGAAACTTTGAAGCAAGGTCTTCTCTTGGTTTTGTTTCGAGTTTTCGAGACGATACTAAAACAAGACCAAGCAAGTTTTGGTCTTGGCGGCAGCCTTATGAGACATCATCAATAATATAATCATAAACAGTTGCTTGATATTTTAGGTTATTATTTCAATGAGGAACAATCAGTTAATGTACCAATTAATCAATTAAATAACCTTTATAAATCTAAAGAATACTCTGAATCTTTCGTGCATTCTGATCAAGAGTTACCCAATCAAAGGGCAGAACAGTCTTCAGTCGACTACGTACAAATAGCTATTGCACTAAAAATGTTAGATATTATAAGACATTTCAAGGAGCATCAAAAAGAAATATCAAAGAAAATTTATCGAAGTGATCAAAGAATTACGAGTATCATCTGGATCGGCTATTTGACGAAAGTCAAGCACAGTCTGACCAAACGCAACTCATTAAAGCTCAACAAGTTTAAAAGCAACTCTGAATAGTTTCAAAAGTATATCCTAGTATCAGTTGCTGTTTTAATACCGAAACCCTTAAAAGAGACTCATCTAAATCAACAATTAAAATAAATGAGAACAAAATAATGGCTGTATCCCAAAATTAGAGATTACAAGATGCGAATTTCCTCGAGGATCACAAAACAAAATTTAGAAATTTGTTTGAATGGATAAGAAAAGTAAAATTAATATTACAATACGACCAATTTGTAAAGTACATTCATAATCGAAAAATGAACCCCAGATCAAATCATGATTATTATGAACGTACGAGATCAGTAATTGTTTATTTTGCACAATATCTTCAAATAACACCCAAAAATTTGAAACTTAAACAAATGTATTCGTTTTGCAGATTACATAGCGAAGCGACACTCAGAAATTTTAAGTACTGTCGAAAAGATATTCAAAATCTATTATTCAAATTTTTTAATTAAAAATTATAGAGAAATAAAATTTAACATTGTCATTAATAAATTGACATTTGTTAACATTCTCTATTAGTTACTTTAGTAAGTGGAGCTTAAGGGGATAGGATCCCATAAATTCTATTTATGTATTTTTTACTGTATAAGAGAAAGGTAAGTAATTAGAGTTTCGAAAACAAAGAAAATGAAAAAAATAATACATTTTTTAATCAAATTACCCTCAGACAGACCTGAAAGCCATTAGCATCTTGAGATATTTGATTTCGAACATTTTTTACTTTCACGTAACCTACAGGCTCACCCGATCAATCAATTTAAGCTTTTCAGGGCTTAAATTGTTCGTTTTAGATCCTATTTTGACCCTATGCTATTTAGAAAATTTAATTTTACCATTTGAAGTTTTTGTGAGGATTTGAAAGCAGTAGAAAGACTAAAATAAGTAATATGAATAGCATGGTGTCAAAATAGGATCTAAAATGAAATATTTAAGGGGTGATCCTGCTTTTAGGAGGCCTAAAAAAAGCGTTCTTGGGGAAATTTTTTTAGGACAGAAAAAATAAGCAAATCTAGCTAACTTTTTAGAATATTTTAATGTATATTAGAACATTATAAAATATGTTTTTGAGAGAAAAATATTCAAACGCAACTGATTTTTATGCACATTCGTGCAGCACCTTGCAATTACATGAAACTTGTAATTTTCGTCTGAAACAAAAAACCAAAGAAATTTTTAATTTTTATATATTTTCCTTCTAGGTAAACTATGAAAAACCCGAAAAAATTGTGAAATTTAAACTTTTTCTCAAGATTGAAAAAATGTGCTTTTTGCAAAAAAATCATTTCAACTTGTTAGAAAAGTGGTTTAGAAATTTTTTTTTCATGTAGCTTTTTAGTTCAAATAGAAGAGAATACGAAACTGAAGCTAACAAGCCTTAGTTCGTTTTGATTGGTCGTCTAGTTTTCTTGCAATCACGCCCGCCAGATTAGAAAAATCGTAAAAACGAAAACTCGAGAAAACGCGCTTCAAAGTTTACGATCAGAAAAAAAGTTCATTTTCCATTACTTACGGTAATAATACGCTAATCAGTTGTTCCTGCTCTATAAAGTAAACCTGCAGCTTCCTCATAAAACTCATTTTGATGCAGTTGCTCGAGTCGGCGGGCCGTGCGAGTTTCCTTGCTGGAAAAAGACGGACGCCGGTTTTCCCTCTCGATCCGTTGTGTGTCGACGTTATTCGCAAACATCTTACATTGCTGGCCGATTTTTAAATCGAGCAACTGCATGGTACTTAGAACTGCAGAAAATCCTTCGTTGAACATTCCTGCAGCCATGTACGCAGTAATTTCAAAGACTTTTTGGCCAGAATTCAGATGTTTCGGGCTTATGCGCCAGACAGTGGAGTTGAAAGATTCGTGTGAATTTTGCGTGTGTCCGCCTAAGCATCGCCTCAAAAGTTCGCCATTTGAGAGCTCTTCGTTGATTGGACGAATATGTCCCTCCACATTTTCGTTAATCAATCGAGCAGGATGCTTGAAAGACGCAAGAGAATACGTGGCTTCAGCTTTGCGCCATTCACACCAGCTTTTTTCGCCTGCCGGACAATTCTCGTGGCGAGGAGATTTATCACTCGAACAATAATGATCCAGCGTTGCCATTACAGCTTTTTTCATATCTTCGTCAGAATTAATATTTCTTCTGATTGCCAAACCATAATAGATCGTTAACTTTTTAATGACGATTTCCGTCAACCGCTTTTATTTTGCTTCCTTTTATTTCGGAGTCGAGTACCCATACGCTTTTGTACATGTCCCACGCACTCATTTTTACTAACAGGGCAATCGTCACCGTGTGGATTCATTTTGATAATACCAGCAAAATTTTTCGAATCGTCATCGCCGATATAATTCGTATACTTTACTCCGAATTTTTCAACAGATCTCAAAAACATTTCCACGATTGAACCCATCTCCATCTTCCCTGCTGATCCGTCGTGAAATGAGGAGCATGATTCTTTATGATCTTTATACCATTCCTCAAATTCGGCATTGTCTAATGTGTTTTTTAGGGCAAATGACTGACAGTACGCACTTTTAACGATAAGGTTGACTATTTTGTCAGAGTAATATGCAATCAGAGTTGTTACACCGAACAATGAAGTGAAGCCACGTTTTCTACAGGATCCATGGCCGGAAACTTTCAAATGATTTGCAGTTCTCTCATTTTCTAAATTTTTTCCTTGCTCTTCTTTGACAGCTTTTTCACAGACACTTTCAAACATTGATTTCGACACTGAGTATAAATGCTGCATTATTTTATCATATGTTGATTTCGCCAAACGTTGACATAGATCCATAAGTCCACAAAACAGATTGATGCCTTCTTTTCCAACACCAAGAAGCCTCATAACAAACACAATTCGTCTATTTACTTCGTAACCGGTGTTTATTAATGGCCCTGAATTGATTTCTCGTCGACCGCACATACATGATAATATAATTTTTAAACCCAAGCCTCGATGCCCGCTCTCTGCAAATGTTAGAATGTAGAAATTCTACTATGTCAGAAATTTCAAGAAACACTGTCAGAAATTCAATTACTCGGTAACAGTGAGCTGGATGTACAATTATATTTTCGGTGCTTGCGGTAAACAATTTCTTCTCACTTCTGTTGTGTTGCACTCTGCATCGTCTGGTCCACTTATGAATCGATTTCCGTGAAATCTGCGTTTTCGTGACTTCGCAGAACGATCACTGCTCGATTTATCACCTTTGGGATAACTTGACATGATATTGTAGCGATGTGCACTCGACAAGACTCAGAGAAGCACGTACATAGATATATATATATATATATATTATATACCGTTATAATCGGTACTATAGTTTGCCACGGCACTTTTACGAATTCAAAATATTATTTTGAAGGACCGTTGAACCTTTTCAGGTACACAGTTCGGAGTTGTTGGACCGAGGGGTGAAGCACGCGCTCCACCTGCCCGAGTGCTCGTATACCTGCTCGACACCCCACCGCGTTTAGTGCTGTATCTTTGAAAATACTGCGAATCAGCCTCTATAACTTTAGATACATATTCTTAGATATATTAGGAATATATTTAAGCAATAAAAAAAATCGATTTGTTAAGCCTTTTAAAAGCAGATCCCCCTTAAGCCCTGTAAAAATTAAATTGGTTGATCAACAAAATTTAGTAATAATATTTAAAATAAAACCTCTGCCGTTTCATTAGTACTTCGATTTAGTAAATTTAATGAATAATTGCTATATGAAATTATTTGATCTGTTATATTAACGTAACACACTATTGTTTCTTAATAACCAAATTATTATAAAAAAGTATCATATCATTACAAGTTAGAATACCAGAGTTAGTATATTTAAAAAAAATAGTTTTTCCCTGTATTTCAAAATAACATCGTTAGGTGATAATCGTTATAAAGGCGATTTGTCTCTCCTTGCATATTTTATTAAAATTATTTTAATTAAATTTAATTTAATTATGTAACTAAACGTTAGTACGGCCATATATAGATACATGTTCACATCGAGTATAGGTGTAGCGAGATATTTCGATCGTTTTCACAAAATGATTTTTTTTATCGGAAACTGAGGAGGCTAAAGATATAAAAAGTTTACTTAACATTCTTTTCGATGTTTCTAAAAACTTTCAATTTTTTCAAAAATTTTCCTATATAGGTTTCCGAGATATAACCGTTTAAACAAAAAATGACGTTTTCGTGTATAACAAATGAACAAAAATAGCTTATCTAAAATTTCGGATAAAAATGATAGGTAATTTTATGCTCTTTAAAACTCAGAAATCGAAAAATCGCTAAAATAACAACGAATCTACTAATAAAAGAAAGTAGGAACATTGTCTAAAATTGTGGTGACAGGCTAAATGATTTTTGCAAAACAAACCGACTTAATATTTGTCAGCGACGTTTTGGCAGCATTGCGCTGCCCTCATCAGGCTATACCTTTTATTTAAATAATATTTCATATTACACCATCATAGTATAACAGTATTATATGGGGAAATCTCCAGAACTTTTAACTTTCAAATGTTGAAATTGAGGCCAACTTAACTTAGGAGCACAGCTCTAGTTTTTTTCACACAACTTCTCGAGACTATAAACAATTAGTATTTGCCCATGAACAAGCCCGAAACAAGTGCCTACCGAATCTAAACTGATTTATCAAATACGGCGGGTTAGAATTTCTATGTATATTTTTTATTGAAAACAGTTCTAAAATATTGGGCAGCTATTTTTATTTTTATTTTTGATACTTAAATCAAACATTTGTATTGCATTCATGTTATTTTACAAATTACATTGATTTTAATGATTCACTTAAAGTGATTGGTAATGATTCGGTAGAAGGTACAACGAAGGACAAGGATGCGTTACTACTCACTTCTGATTTCGAGAGATCTTTTGAGGAGGATGAGGATTCAAATGAGGTCAAAGAATTACATTTCCTAAAGGACAACAAAAATTGTATGCTTTAATTGAGAGATTTTATTATAGTTCGTTTATAGAAAAAAAAATACCAGAATGTAATATTATTTTAATACAAATTTAATTTTTTATGCATTGATTAAATTTAAATTATAAATTTGGCTTATTGAAATTAACAATTTAAACGTTCAAATTGACTAATTTTACCTCTTAGAAGATGTAAACACTTTTTTCATTATATTTCTTTCCCTGTTAACTCCTTTTTTCCGTGTTTTTAACTCTTCAATTCGTTTGTGCTTTACGTACTCTTTCGTCTTTCTCACTTTTACTTCACTCAAACAGGTCTCCTGATTGTAAAATGCAAATAAACTTCTTCTCGTATTTGTATTATTCAGTTTTCCTAGTTGCAATAATTGGTTATGATGTTTTAAAAGACACGTTGCGGCCAGCGCATTGTGGATGCGACAAATAGATGTAAATTTGCAATTTTATTAATACATATTAGTTTTTTAGGTATAATGCAAAGCTATTTCTCAAAAGTTTAACAAATACTATATTTTGAGCATTTATTTAATCGATTTTAATTAATATTTATAGTAAAACGTACGTTGTGGATGCGACATTTTTTTTGTTTGTTTTTTAATCGGCTCACTTAGGTGTTATTTAAATTTTGGGCATTATGTTTACAAAAATAACAAAAAGGGATTTCAATACAACATAATACTGTTGATGTATTTCACCCATATTAAATACTTTTTAAGGTGATTCAATTACTATTTATTGAGTTATTCTTCGTGTTGTGGATGCGACACCAATAACCTATGACAATTTTCAACTGTATTTAACTCCGATTTTATGAATAAAATGAAAATATTATCAATATTATCTTATTGTTTGATTATTTCTGAGTAAGAAATAATTTTTTTTATATTTTTATCAGGTAAATTTTAAACACTATTAGAAAAACTATAATTGAAATCGAGAATACGACATACGAGAAATGTGACAGTTTACACATTTGATTGATAAATTTAATTAATTTATGACAGAAAGTAAACATAAAAGTGGAATAAACAATAAGCTTAAGCTTTAACCAATAACATAAGCGTACGTGAAACAGTTTAATACAGTTAAAATATAAGAAAAAGCTGATTGAAACCTCGAGTCATATAGGTTAAAGGTTTGGGAGATTTCCCCATATACCAACAAGAATATTTTTTAGACTATAGATAATTACTTACAACAATTATAAAGTATCGATGGTCATGGTTGTTAACAATGTATGTTTACATTATATAAATCACGCTACATGGAAGAATATAAAATATACATGTATATAGTTATATGTATAAATATAAAATATACATATATATATATATATATATATATATATATATATATATATATATATATATATATATATATATATATATATATATATATATATTAAGATTGTTTATTTTTAAAATATTGTGGCAATTTTCTAGAATATTAATATTACAATATATCACAATGCATGACATCACAAAATATCACAATAGGGTCTAATAAAATCTTTCTTAGATTTCTTACCTTATTTTTAACAAAAAATGTTATTACATTTTTTTCTCAAATCGCTAGTTTTTGAGTTGAAAATCATACAATGTTGTCAAAATCCCAAAATATTAAAAAACGCATTTTTCAACCTTTAATTGCCCTTGACATATAACACCTTAGGGTCTGAATTTTTTTTACATACTTTGGGTACACATAGCAACATTTTTATAGTGTTTTAGACATTTTTATTTTTCGACATGCTCACTTGACATGGAACCACCCATATATATATATATATATATATATATATATATATATATATATATATATATATATATATATATATATATATATATATATATATATATATATATATATATTGTTATGACCGAGTTCTCGATAGTGAATAAATATGACACACACACACACATACACTCAATTATAAAGACTTGACTATTTATTTAACCTCGCAATATACAAGGAGGTCCAATCTCTCGTTTTTGTATCTCGTACAGAACTAACTATTTACAAAACGTCACAATATAAACAACACACGATGTTCATTTTTTGTGCGGGGATATCATATTACCCCCTCCTCAAGTAGAAATCGAAAATGGCCTTCAAGCGTAAAGATCCTTGTCTCACAAACCAAGGGACGTGTGTTTTACAGTTGATGCGATAGATGTGCGTGCAATATAAATGTGTGTGTGTATATATTACCTATTATCTATTTATTTGTATCTTATTAAGTTGACGAAACGTAATGTGATAAAACTTACTAGATCATGTTATGTTAGATATTATAAATTGACGACCTGTGGTAGCGAACCAAAACTTTTTAAAAACTCAATTAATGACTAATAATGGATAATTAAATTTCAGTATTTTAACTAAATGTACATACAGTTGTAAATTTTGTCATAGTGATGAATAAAGAGTATATCTATCTATCTATCTATCAAGGGACTGTCTCTTGAGAAAAATACCAAGTCTTTCTTATCTTCCTTTAAACGTCATGGTGCCAGCGGGTGTATCCTTTGTAATCAGCCAAAGAACCCGTCTCTTGAGTAGGCATTTACTCCAATTTTATCTCTTCATTTCTTGAATTTCTTTCAAGATATCTTTTTCAAGCGAGTGTATTCTTTGTAAATGGCCAGAGGACCCGTCTCTTGAATTAGACATATCCTTGGACAAGGGAGGGGAGTTGATGTACCGTAGAACCCTCCTCTGTTGCTGCTTTGGCATTCGCCTATTGGCTCATATTTAATTATATAATTGAGAATTGTTTGATGCTATCTCTCAACCTGAAGGTTTGATTGTGGGTGTAATGGTGTTGTCCTAGTTTTATTTTTACCTAATAACTTGGATAACTCCTGAAGTAACCTAGAATCGAAATTTTGTCCTTGATCTGTATGGATTTATAATGGAACGCCGTGCCTGCAAATGATTTCATTAACTAAAACAACTGCAAAAGTTTTTGCCCTCGTGCTTGATAATGGAAACGCTTAAACCCACTTAGTGAAACAATCGACTATTACTAATAGAAATCTATTTCCTAAAGCAGAATGTGGAAAAGGACCTAAAATTTCCATTTGAAGTCTCTCGAATGGTAACCCAACATTGTAGATTTGCATTGGACTACGACCTTTATCAGGTGGACCTCTTTTGGAAATACAAACATCACAAGATTTACATCAATTTTGTACGTCCTTTTTACAAGTAGCTCAATAATAGCTCTTCCTAATCTTTGCTAAATTTTTATTAATTCCGAATTCACCACTACTTGGAGCATCAATTTGCATGTCTTGTTCAGTTTTTGAAATAAATCGGCTCACTATGCCGTTTTCTTTTAATAGAAAATCTTTCTTTAGGGATCTATATTAGCCACTTCTCTATTTTAAACAATTATTCAAGATAAAACAAACCGTTGTAAAAAAATGGCTTACCGTTATTATATGCAACTAGAAATTTGTTTTAAATATTTTATATGGTAAGCAATGCGTATGGGGCCCTTTTACGTCATTTCAATTCAAATTATACTAGTAGAATCCTATTTATTTACGAATTGTACAACGAACAATAAAAAACCTAGCGTAATTACACTGGCAGGATTAGATTTGGTACGATAGAATCTACAAAATAATGTTTTTAGAGAAAGGACTCGACTTTCTTTCTAACTTTTATGAATAAAGCAAAAAGAAAAGAAAAAGTACTGAGAATTCAGCATACTTTTTTAAAGTTATAACGATTGTTGTTTGTCTGAATACAATTTTCCTACAATTTACATGAATGTATTGGGACGAAAGTTCGCATAGCGCACCGGCCGGACTCGGATGTTAGGTGTCCTCGTAAGAACCACGAACCTCAGATCTGTAAGATTATATTAATTCAGCAACCTCGAAAACATCAGAATTTATTGAAATTTCAGGTTTCAACATTTTTATTGTCACAATTCTTGCAAAAATATACGTTTAATTAATCAGAACATTTTACCAATGTAATACTCTATCGTTACGTAATATACTATGTGATTTAGCCTACTTGACAATAATATGTTTCTTATTTAGGAACATAAAACAGATGAAATGCATACTGCCCTCATGGAAGCTTCAATGGATGGTCACGTAGAAGTTGCTCGTTTATTATTGGATTCTGGAGCACAAGTTAATATGCCCACGGATAGTTTCGAATCTCCGTTAACTTTAGCTGCCTGTGGTGGCCATGTTGATCTTGCAATGCTTCTAATTGAACGAGGTGCAAATATCGAAGAGGTTAATGATGAAGGTTATACGCCGCTAATGGAGGCTGCTAGAGAAGGTCATGAAGAAATGGTTGCTTTACTTTTAAGTCAAGGTATGTAACTACTTTGTTAATTTTTCGTGATTTAATTACACAAAGAAATTCTAATTAGAAACGATATTTTTAACTATTTTATATTTAATTTTGATTATAAATAATATTATCAATGTTATAAGAAATTCTTTCAGGATTATAATCCAAGCGAATTAGCTAAAACTTTAGATGAATAAGGAAGTTCTTTCGAAATGAGTGAAACCATTTGAGATATCTTACAATTATGATCAGAATCATCGCAAAAATAGTTTTGTACTATGCCGTCTAGGGCATCAATTGTTATCAATAATTTATTGCAAAATTAAGAATTTCTTAGTCAGTTTTTGATCAATATCTTTTTTTATAAATATCGAAATGAAAAAATTCAAACTGGAGTGGATTCGGGATGATATTCCGTACGAAATGTATAACTTCCAAAAAGTTAACTTATATAATTGTAAATATTATATTGCAAAATAGTACAAAAACCCGTGTTTTTGCATCAAGTTTAAAATGCTGTAAATCGTACAATTTACGACGAAAGTTTCTGAAAATATGTGTAATTATACTATAATATATGCTTAATAAATTTTTGTTTTTAATATTTAACCCCTTGAGTCATGAATTATTCATTAAGTCTAATTTTTCTAGAAAATTCGTATCTCAGGGTTTTTGGGTCGCTGATTACAAATATTGTTGTAATTCGATCAGTTTTGGAAATTATAATCCGTCATGTTGAACCTCCATCTTGAATTTCTAAAATTTGAGTTTGGAATTATAATCAGTAATCCAATAAACCTTAAATGCAGTTATTTGTCGAAATTCGATAAATTTGGGAAATTTTCATCCGCCATAATCAATCTGTCATATTGAATGTCGAAAATGTAACTTCGGATTCGTAATAAACGACCCAAAAAACATAAGTACCATAATTTATACATTTTTTCGCGATTAATTTGTTTATAATTCTAAAAACAATAAATATATCAAACTATTACACTGCTGAAAATATCAAGATTGAACCTGTCACAGTTCAAACTGCACTTAAATTTATGGAAAAACAGGATACATATTGAGAAAATTGTTTCAAAAAAGGTGGTAAGAATACTTACCACTATGCTGCAAAGGTTTACATATAAATAGCAAATTTTAGAAAATTAGTATAGGGATACTTTGTGTACTAATATCTGTGGGTTCCCGGAAAAATTGTCAAGCCTATTTTTTTGAAAGTTGAGTCTTAAGCGATCTTGTTATCCTTACGTAGTATATTTTCAGATAAAAATTCAAAAATCAAGAAAGCGTTAAAATGAGTTACCATATTTACTACTTATGAATTCTTTTAACATTAGTTTAAATAGAAAGTAAAAGCTTCAAACCATAATATCTCAAAAACATAAAAAGTGGACTTAAGTCGTTTCTCCGGGAACCCACATATTTAAAGTTTGAATAATAGGTGAATTCGGAAATAGATTGGACTGTTCAATTTTAATTTAACAAATATAATATATGGGTGCTTTTAGTAAACTGTCAAATTTGGGGTCCAAAATTTCTCAAATTTTAACTTTATTTAAAAAAGTGTATAATTAGGCTTTCAAAATACATACGTAATAATGATAGGAAAACTTTTAGCTTTCAAATTAAATCGTTATGGGATTTAACATAGAAAAATGTATTTCTACCACGAAGGTTACATGCTGAGGTGATATTTCGTCGGTTTTTATCACCTTATTCTTTACAAATTCGATTTTTTCGATTCGGGCAAAAAAAGGTAGCTTTCTGTTTGCTTCCTTAATCCAAAAAAGAAATTTACGACTAAATATAGCTTATGCCACAGCCGAGATTTTAATACCACGGTGGTGATCTAGTTAAATTTCAAATCCTATTTTTTATAAATGATGTGTTTAAAAATGTCGGAAATGGTATAGTCCATTCTTTTTTCTAAATGTATCTCGTAATGGAGTATAACAGATAGCACCAGGAGCCGATACTCTAAAAAGGAAGATACTATGTTATAATGAGTAGACATTTATCTTTTCTGAACAATGCAAAATTAAAGGACATATTTCAAATCGCTCCTCAGAATAAAAAATAAATTTTGAACTTCGTATTAACAGATAATTCGTCAGATTCCATATATTTTTATAGATAAAAATTGTTATATTGACATTAAGGTGTATCGTTAAGCTATACATATGTAATAAAAGAGCAGTTTTTCAACTAAAGACATACCACGGAGGTGACATTTAGACCGCTGTACAGCCCTGGTAGACGATTTAGAGTTCGAATAGTCAGTTTACTAGTGAATGGACAATTTCGTTAACTATTTATTAAGTAGTAATTAAAGAAAAAACTCGTTAAAGATCCGACAAGTGGTTGAAGCGGCGGATTCATAGGTAGCGGCCGCGGCGAGACGGTATTGTCGCACCGCATTGTTAGTGTCAGCTGCCTGGGCTGCATGCACATGTGCCACATTTCAACGCTCGTCCGCGCGCGTTGTGAGGTTATCCATTGTCTGTTTGGACAATACAATTCAAGTGTATCTATCGCAAGGCTGTGTATACGTGATAGCTTCAGTGTAAATAATACTATCTTTTTCTTTTCTTGTTCATATGTGTGTATGCGCTTCTAGTCCTTATAACCCTTTAGTCAAGACGTTTTAAGTTTTATTTTCAGTTTTTGTAGGTAATTACATGATACTTAGTATCTAGTCTCCCTGTTACGAGTACTTATTCATTGTTGATGCCGTGAAATAAATTCGACTGCAGTTCTCCTGTCTCTATTACTATATGAGGCATTTCACGTCAAGTTTATGTTCTGAGCTGAAAATAAACGGCAAAATCAACGACTTTTGCGTTTGATATAAATAATATAAGATTTGTTTTTAAAAAATTTATCAATAATGGTTTTTATAGTATTTTTACGAGGTTTTTGATGGTGACTAAATTTGCATGTTTCTCAAGAAACGTCATTTTTTTCTATTTTTTAATACTTTTAAATGAAAGATCAGCTTTTTTTACATAAAAATCATCTTTGTCTCAAAAGGTTTTTTTTTGGTATTTTCAAATAACAGAGCTTCGAAGAACGCGTGACTCTCCACCGCGTCAGCACTGGGGCAGCGCAGCTTCTACCTGATAAAAAAGTGTAGTTAAAATGTACTATGTATGGTACATACACGTTTCTTATATTTTTCTTAAGTTTTCTTTTTGTTTACATTAGAATTGTTTACTACTTTCGTAATTTTTTTTAATCGTATTGTTTTTCTTAGTTTTGGTTAGCTTCGTCTGTTTTATTGATTTCTTGTTTTTTTTTCACTCAAATTAGCTTTCTTGGCTTTAATTCTCGAAATATTCATTGTTTTTAATTAAATTAATGTAAAAATTCATTAGAACTTATTAAGGTTATTAAATTTGTTTGAAATAGAATTTTTAAAATTAACCAGTCGTTAGTCAGTCGTTCGGTAGAAAACGTCGCCTGGTAGCGGTTAAACTAGCTAATTCCTTAAGGATAAATTAGCGAATTTGAACAAAAGTCGCTATGCTATCGCTAAGAATTCGTCAACGTTTCTACCAGGGAGTGTATAATTTTTATAACAAGAAGTTAATGTCACTCCATGTAATAGAAAAAGTTGAATCTTTTCTATTTTTATTTGGAAAACCATGTAAAGATTTATTTTATTTTTATCTCGTATGTAAATTATCAAAGACATGAAATTTGATACTTCACTGAAAATCCCTCGTATAAGATGTATTATTAAGTAATACACATTGTTTAATTATCTATTTCATACCCTTAATGTCTATAAGATACGGGTGATTCTCAGGAAACGTGCAAATTCCGATATTCAAGTTCAGACAAAACACAAGTTTTGAAACTTCTAACTACAATTAAGGGGTTAAACGTGGGTTAAACCGTATTTTTTTGTATGAGTCCTTAAAACATTTTATATTCAAAAGCAGTCATTCTGAAAAATTTTTGACTATAAGTACTTGATTACATATTTAATTTTACCGTTGTAGAACCACGAAATCTTCATCCTACAGGTCACGATAAATCACTATTGTAAACACCAAATATATTGGAGGAACTTTGCGGCGTGCACGATCCCAGGTGACAAACTGAACAAAAGTTTCTTTTCCAACAGTTATTCGACTCCTTTTCACATGTACTAAGAACACACACACAGGTACTTCATCGTTAAAAATGTTTCTTTATAATTTTTTTCGGAGATCATCAATGTTTTAAAATATTCTATTTTAATTTCTTAAAAATTAGTTGGCCCACTATGAGTTTTTAGTGCATGTCAAGAGGAGTCGAATAACCGTCGAAAAAAAAACTTTTTGTCATCGTGTCACCTAGAATTGTGCCTGTCACAAAGTTCCTCCAATAAATTTGGTGCTAACTATAGTGATTTATCGTGACCTGTAGGATGAAGATTTTGAGGGTATACAATGGTAAAATTAAAGATATAATAAAGTTTTATAGTAAAGAAAATTTCAGAATGATTGCTTTTGAATATAAAAAGTTCTATTGACTTACAAAAGAAAATGATTTTTTCGGTTTAATTCTGGCTTGACCCCTTAATAAGAAACTTCCATCGAAATGAACCCTGGTAGAAAGTTACCTAGAATGTTTGATTAGCTTATTAATTACACAGGCCGACAAGATTTTTAACCCAGAGACCAGACCATACTTTTCCGAAGGTTTTTGGCACGCTGAATCCAAATCCGGCCTCAGAATTGCTCTATCACCTCAGGTTTTCGAGATATCCTAACCTAAAAGTGCAAAAATCACCGTTTTTGGCTGTTTTTGAGGTTATGTTATGCCGCCAACTGATTTTTTAATACAAAACGACCAGCGGCATCTGAAAGTACTAGTCTTGCCCTTCAAAATTCATTTTCGCTTGTTTCGATTCGACTTTTCCTTCTCGAGATATATCGATTTCAATCTGTAATGTATCAGTGTTTCTTATCTACTAGACATCCTATCCCATAGTCCCGTTTATACTCGGATAAACAAACTCTTCCTGATATTGCTGTCAAACCGCTTGCAAATGCATACCAGGTAGTTTTTGGGGTCACTGATCACAAATCTGGAGTTAGAATCTCCGAATTCAAAATGGCGGATCCAATATGGCGTCTATGATTACCACGATCCGTAGTAAGTCACAAAAAATCCCGGAAAAGCTCTGGAGATCGGTTACTCGGGGGTTTTCGGGGTCGCTGATCTCAAATCTGGAGTCTGAATTTCCGAATTCAAAATGGCGGATCCAAAATGGCGGTTATGATTACCACGATCCATAGTAAGTCACCAAAAACACTGGAAAAGCTCTGGAGATCGGTTACGCGGGGGTTTTCGGGGTCGCTGATCTCAAATCTGGAGTCAGAATTTCCAAATTCAAAATGGAGGATCAAATATCGCGACTATCGTTGCCAAGGGCCATAGCCATAGTTGACCAAAATCTTGGAAGTTTCCCGATTCTCCGAGCTCGAATCTGCAGTCAAATATTCCAAGTACAGAATACCTACTGACCCACCCAATATGTTACAAAATGACGGATGTAATATAGCAGCTAGTCTTACATAAAGAACCTCACTTTGACTTCTTATGAAAACGTTGTCGCTGCTCCTGAAACGATCGTTTATATGACTTGCGCCTATAGACAGTCGATACGTTATGTCTATGCAGAGACCAGCAATAGTCCGCCATCATCCGCTCATCCGACCTACCTTGAAAATGCCGCTCCTTTTGTTTGAAATCTGAATCAATACGGTATTAGATACATGATCGTCGTAGTGTGCATGTATGAATCTGATGTACAGCCAGTATAGATCAGCCAGTGCTTTCAAGAATAACAAGACTTTCCGTGTTAGAGATCGCGTTTGAGCGACAGGCTATCGGATTAGTCATCAACCCATAAATAAATTAATACGGTATTAGATACATTAACGTCGTAGTGTGCATGTATGAATCTGATGTACATCCAGTGTAGATCAGCCAGTGCTTTCAAGAAAAACAAGACTTTCCGTGTTAGAGATCGCGTTTGAGCGACAGGCTAACGGATTAGTCATCAACCCATAAATAAATCAATACGGTATTAGATACATTAACGTCGTAGTGTGCATGTATGAATCTGATGTACATCCAGTGTAGATCACTCAGTGCTTTCAAGAAAAACAAGACTTTCCGTGTTAGAGATCGCGTTTGAGCGACAGGCTAACGGATTAGTCATCAACCCATAAATAAATCAATACGGTATTAGATACATTAACGTCGTAGTGTGCATGTATGGATCTGATGTACATCCAGTGTAGATCACTCAGTGCTTTCAAGAAACATAAGACTTTCCGTGTTAGAGATCGTGTTTGAGCGACAGGCTAACGGATTAGTTATCTACAATGTCGAGAATCCCGTGCGCAAATAAAGTTAATAAATTTTGCAATGTTTGCGGAAAGTTTGAGGCAGAAACTTACCGTAGAAACATCAGTGATACAATAAGAGCACAGTTCGAAGAATGTTATCAAACGCCTATGAGAAATCTAAATAAACCCTGGGTTCCTAATTCTATTTGTGAAGATTGTCGCCGAACTTTGAAAAACTGGAATAGTATAAAAAAGGATGTTGTAATTGAAACAGTAGTGTGGCGTGAACCTAGAAATCATGATGATGACTGCTACTTTTGTGGATGTGATATAACTGGTAGAAACCATACAAATAAACATTTGCTTGTGTATCCTAAGGTGCTTAGTGTAACACCACCAAAAATTGGAAAAATAGAACGGAATACAAATACTGTTCCTCAGCCACAAGCGGAGCAAGAAAGGCAAACGATTGAAAGTGACGAGGCCGAAAGCAGTGACGATAAATTTTCTTTTGACGACGGAAAACCGCAACTTTTAGATCAAAATGCTCTGGATGATTTTGTGCGGGAATTGAATTTGAGTAAAGATTTGGCAGAGCTATGCGCTTCCAGACTCAAAGAAAGAAATCTTCTATCCCCTGGGACAAAAATTTCCGTCTACAGGAAAAGAGATAATAAGTTCGTGAAGTATTTTACTAAAGAGAATTCCCTTGTATATTGCAACGATATTAAAGGTTTGATTAGTTTATATGAGATAGAAGAAGTTTATAAGCCGGAGAACTGGCGACTCTTTATAGATTCTTCAACAGATAGTCTTAAAGCAGTACTGCTTCATAATGGAAATAAATATGCGGCAATTCCCATTGGCCATTCCACCGTATTGAAAGAATCGTACGAAAGCTTTCAATTTCTTCTTGAAAAAGTCAATTATTATAATGAGCACAAATGGTTGATTTGTGGTGACTTCAAAATGATAAATATTTTAGTAGGTTTGCAGTCGGGAAACACGAGACATCCGTGTTTTCTCTGCCTTTGGAACAGTCGTTCCCGACAGGAGCACTGGGTAAAGAAAAATTGGCCACAAAGAATCCAGATGAAGGTTGGTGAACACAATGTCATTCATGAGAGTCTTGTCGACACCCGTCGAATCCTATTGCCTCCATTGCATCTCAAGCTTGGCTTTATGAAGCAATTTACTAAAGCTTTAGACAAAGAAGGCGAATGTTTCCAGTACATTGCATCCAAGTTTAAGCATTTGTCGGATGCTAAACTTAAAGAAGGCATATTTGTTGGGCCTGATATTAGAAAACTTATGAAAGACGATGATTTTGTAAAAACCATGACACCCGTACAAAAAGATGCTTGGATGAGCTTCAAAAGTGTCACAGACAATTTTTTAGGAAACTATCGAGATCCAAAGTACAAATCTATTGTATCTACGATGCTAACGAATTTCCAAAAATTAGGGTGCCTGATGAGTATGAAATTGCACTTTTTGTTTTCTCATTTAGACTACTTTCCTGAGAATAATGGCGCATTCAGCGGATGATGGCGGACTACTGCTGGTCTCTGCATAGACATAACGTATCGACTGTCTATAGGCGCAAGTCATATAAACGATCGTTTCAGGAGCAACGACAACGTTTTCATAAGAAGTCAAAGTGAGGTTCTTTATGTAAGACTAGCTGCTATATTACATCCGTCATTTTGTAACATATTGGGTGGGTCAGTAGGTATTCTGTACTTGGAATATTTGACTGCAGATTCGAGCTCGGAGAATCGGGAAACTTCCAAGTGACGACTTAAAAGACCATTTCCAAGATTTTGGTCAACTATGGCTATGGCCCTTGGCAACGATAGTCGCGATATTTGATCCTCCATTTTGAATTTGGAAATTCTGACTCCAGATTTGAGATCAGCGACCCCGAATACCCCCGCATAACCGATCTCCAGAGCTTTTCCAGTGTTTTTGGTGATTTACTATGGATCGTGGTAATCATAACCGCCATTTTGGATCCGGCATTTTGAATTCGGAAATTCTGACTCCAGATTTGAGATCAGCGACCCTGAAAACCCCCGAGTAACCGATCTCCAGAGCTTTTCCGGGATTTTTTGTGACTTACTACGGATCGTGGTAATCATAGCCGCCATATTGGATCCGCCCTTTTGAATTCGGAGATTCTGACTCCAGATTTGTGATCAGTGACCCCAAAAACTACCAGGTATGCATTTGCAAGCGGTTTGACAGCAATATCAGGAAGAGTTTGTTTATCCGAGTATAAACGGAACTATGGGATAGGATGTCTAGTAGATAAGAAACACTGATACATTACAGATTGAAAGCGATATATCTCGAGAAGGAAAAGTCGAATCGAAACAAGCAAAAATGAATTTTGAAGGGCAAGACTAGTACTTTCAGATGCCGCTGATCGTTTTGTATTAAAAAATCAGTTAGCGGCATAACATAACCTCAAAAACAGCCAAAAACGGTGATTTTTGCACTTTTAGGTTAGGATATCTCGAAAACCTGAGGTGATAGAGCAATTCTGAGGTCGGATTTGGATTCAGCGTGCCAAAAACCTTCGGAAAAATATGGTCTGGTCTCTGGGTTATTGGTTCAGGAAAATTTTGTCGACCTGTGTTATTAGCCAGATTAAGGGGGGGGGGGTAAGGTATTTAAATTTTTTTTTCTTTTATTTTATTTTTGAAACTGAATGCGTTGTATCTAAAGGATATTGTGTAAAAATTGTTATGAGGGGCACCGCAATTCAACTTTTTTCTGAGACGCTTCCGAATAATTGATGCCATTACCATATTTTTCAATATTTTTTCATGAAAATATTCCACAATATTATTTAAATGGACTACAATAATGTAACATTGGTTTTAATAAATAAATTTTAACTGAGTCGTGAAAAAAAAATCACAAAAATGTGCCTTTTTTGCACAAATTAACCTTAACCCCCCCCCCCCCCCCTTAATGAGCTATCAATAAGTCAAATTATAGCTACTATCTGGCTAGAATCTGCTTAACAGTATGCTTTAAGCATGAACGTATTTTGTCTGCAAATCTAACCTATTTATATTTTGTTTATACAATTTATTAGTTTTTAAAATATACGTTATTATACTTTATTGAATGTTGAATATAGTATGACGCCAATATGAATATTTTTAGCAACAAATAACAATTTACGACCATATAGACATATGCATCTTCCATACTAAAAGTATTTGGTAACTATTATATTCCCTTTCTAAAATTAATCAGTCATAACTTAGTCAACAAAAACTTTGTACTTATGCCGAAAATAAAATTTTCTAATAAAAGTTTATTGTAAACCTACAAATATTTGTTAACCAATTATTGTTTCTCCAAAAATTCTTCAAAACTTACATTATTCTGTTTAATTGAATTATTGTTTTAGATTAACAATAATTATATGACTACTTTTTTTTCTTTTTTCGAGGGTATGTAGGAAATTCAATCTAAGGCACACCCGACTAGGTCCGCACAGCCGGATAGTGTGGAGCTGGTTGAGGATGCATCCGATCCGATGCATCCGCCGTGTGTATAATATCGGACGAGAAAGAAAATAAACAAAAACGCGGAAAAACGACACAACCGTTGCATCGCAAACCGATCCACTAAAACCTAGCACTCTTTCCTCTTCTGGCGGGACCCACCCTGGCACCGTTTATCACATTACCCCAGGGTGGTGCCATTCTAGTATCGTCTCGACAACCGCTATCGCCTTGACCTGAACCAAATTTAAAAATTTATAATTTTAAATCCCCCGAGAGGAAGTCAGATCTAAGCCGTCTCATTTATAGGAGTATTCGAACCGGCGCATTCATCTCCGTACGGAAAGGAGAAGTATCCCTGCCCCTCCCCGCGGCATTCATAAAATGAGAGAAAATGAGCGTCTCTCGGTTAAGAAAGCGTCCCATCTTCTCCCTCCACGTCCATTTCCATGGAGTCGCCCGACGTCCCTGGGTTATGTTGGGGTGTCGGAGCATCTCCCAGCGCTTCATGCATACCTTCGTCAGTTGCCCTGGCCAGGTACCGTTTCTTTTGTCGTAGGACCGCCTAGGCGAATTTTGCTGTGGCGGCCCACATATTCTCGGCGGGCAGCATTTTACCCATGATGTTCTCAGGCGTGAATTGTCCGACTGAATGACCCGAGAACAGCTGTTCTTTCTTCGTTCCACTTTTCGCAGACGAAAAACGTGTGAAACGCATCGTCGACTAGTTTTTCCTTGTTCAGCTTCGCCGGGGTGGCTTTATCACGCAGCTGAAAGGTGATGTATTGGTGGTAGCTTACGTTGTAATCCTCCATTACCCTCCAATCCGACGCTCTACGCGCTAGATTTTCGATCCAAAAGATACGTCCGCAATCGTCCCAATGTATCGAGATTTAGAAAATCTAACTAATATCTGACTAGAAACGAGCTTAGATTTCTACCGGAGAAGGAAATACAGAAAAAATATTTTTCTGTTATAACATATATGATGTGCAAAGTATCTACATAGCATTGGTTAGATGAAATATTTTTATTCACAAATAAAATGTAATTACAGAAAAAGAATAACAAATGAGTTTATACCTGGAGTATGATAAAATTAACGCTCGTTTACAACGCAACACATTTTTATTTTTAAACTTATGAGTTTTCTTTCGATACTCTTTAAAATCCTAAAACAATTCACAATACGAGGGTAGTTCAATAAGTCTTTAGAATAAAATATAAAAACAATTTTTTTTGGGTAAATTTTTTTTTATTTTTCAACATAATCTCCTTGGAGCTCTATACACTTGGTCAATCGCTTTTTAAGTTTTTTTAATCCTTCAGAAAAGTGCGTTTTCGGAAGTTCCTCAAAATAAGCACTTACAGAGGCAATGACGTCTTCGTTGTCCGTAAATCTCTGTCCACCGAGCCATTTTGTCAAGTTTGGAAATAAGAAAAAGTCACTGGGGGCTAAATCTGGTGAATACGGTGGGTGTTCGACCAATTCGAATTTTAGTTCTTCAATTTTAGCCATTGAAACGAAGCATGTGTGAACTCGGGCGTTGTCGTGATGAAAGAGAATTTTTTTTCTCGCCAAATGTGGTCGTTTTTTTTTAATTTCTTCTTTCAGCTGCTCTAATAATGATGCATAATACTCACCAGTAATTGTTTTACCCTTTTCCAAGTAGTCAATAAGTATAATTCCACGTGCATCCCAAAAAACTGTAGCCATAACCTTACCAGCTGACTTTACGGTCTTTGCCTTCTTTGGAGCTGGTTCGCCTGTGGAAATCCACTGTTTGGATTGTTCCTTTGTCTCAGGAGTGTAGTGGTGTATCCATGTTTCATCCACAGTCACAAATCGACGAAAAAATTCCTCAGGATTCCGACTTATGCGCGCCAAAAGAGCCTCAGAGGCGACCACTCTATTGCGTTTATTCTCAGCTGAGAGCAAACGCGGCACCCATCTTGCCGATAGCTTTTTCATGCCTAATTTTTCATTTAGAATTGAAACAACTGCACCTATAGATATCCTTGTGGCCTCAGCTAACTCGCGCACTATTAATCTTCTATCCTTCAACACCATATCGTGGATTTTATTGATGATTTCGGGAGTAGTTGCTTCTACGGGCCTTCCTGAACGTGGTTCGTCACTTATTGATGTACGACCACGCTTAAATTCATTTACCCAGTTATAAACCGTTGCTAAGGCAGGGGCAGATGTGCCATGAACTGAGTCCAATTCATTTTTTATCTCATATGGAGTTAAACCCTTTAAATGAAAATGTTTAATTACCGCTCTGAACTCGTTTTTTTCCATTTTTCTTAACAAGCAATTTTTTTTTTTCAATTGGTTATAAAAACACGTAAACTCAGAAGATGTGGACTGTGACTGCACCATATATCTAGTCGGGAGTGGTGCTGACTGAAAACAGATGATTTGGAGCGATTCGCGCGCCATCTGTTGGTCATTCTAAAGACTTATTGAACTACCCTCGTACCTACACTGTTTCAATTTCAAGAGAATACTTGATCAGTGAAGAACAATGAGCATTTGTTTATATTACTTTTGACCACATTTTTCATTATCTTACGTCACATTTTATAAATAAATGCTCATTGTTCTTCACTGATTCAGTATTTTTTCTAAATTTAAACGATAGAGGTCTTGAAAATTGTTTAAGGATTCTAAAGAGTATCTAACAAAAATTACAAGTTTAAAAATAAAAGTTTTCTGGATTGCACACGCGCCTGAATTTTTCCGTACTCCAGGTAGATGCTCGATTGTTATTATTTTTTGGTTATCATATTTTTTTCGTAAATAGAAAGGGGTTATATAATCATTGCTGTATATTTATTTAACTCATAATACTTCATGATAGTAAAATAATGATTTTTGTATTTTCCTGATTTTTACGGAATTTCTACCTTAAAATATGATTCCTTTGTACATTTTGAATACACGCTAGACAATAGAAAATACAATCAAACATTTTTTCACTACAGGGAGTTTACACAAATTGATTTAATAGTTTTAAATTGAAATTATATGGAAATATTAATGCCTTAAAACTTTCAGACTGCATAGGATACCTTATAGAAAGTATATCACATTTATTGGGTTGGAAGAATCTATTACTAGTTTGTCCTTAGTTAAAAAATAAAAGATACTTTATTGATCTCTACGAAACATTAAATAATTAATATAAGCCAACGTTTCGGATATGTATATTAGGGTGTCGCAAAAAACAATTTCTTTTTCTTTTTTAAATCTTAAAGTGGATTCTGGTTGGTTATGGCGTAAAAAGTAACTATGATTTTTTTCAGATTTTTAAAGCATTATTCAGAGGTCACCAAACCATGTTTTAAAGGTAAAATGCCTTTCTTGAGATTATACTCGATTTCTTACGCGAAATTTGTATCTGACTAGCTAAAAAATATGTTAATATCTTCCTAATAATCAAAGACAAGTTCAGATGCTTTATCGTATAAAAAATAATTTTTGTAACTACTTTTTTACACATTTTAATAGCAGACTTAGCGTGCCTTTGATATTTTAAAGTCTAAATTTACAAGTAAACGATTGTGTTGATTGGTGAAACTTTAAGAATATATTCTCATCTATACAAAGAATAATATCTAATACCAACAGCAAATTAAATATTTTTTATTCGGGTTTTTTTACGTCAAAAATAATAAAATAGTCTCAGATTTTCAACAAAATCATTGATTATTTTTTATATGAACATGGTTAAAATTATAATGAAACTTCTATAAAATATTGTTTATTTTGTAAAGAACAATACCTAATTCCTACAAAAAATTAATACATTTTTATTCTGTTTTTACATGAAATATGAGGAACAATTAAAAATTTCTAACTAAATCCTAGCTTTTTTTCATAACAACGTTGTATAAGTCAATCCAACTTTCTGGAAATATTCTCCGCTTAATTAAGGGGTTACATGGGTTTCGCAATTTTAAAAAATCGATTTTTTTATTGTCTTATTCGAAAGTATAGTAAATTAAGAATAGCCCCTTAAAATTTCAAGTCAATCGGAGTAAAACTTTCGGAGTGACAGCTATTGTAATAACCGTCCATTTGGCTTGATCAGCGCAGCGCATCGCAGGTGTGTCGATGCAGCAGCTTGGTCGCTGTTAATCTGTAATTCTCTGTATTTCTCATTTTCCGTAATTGTCTTATTTGAATATACACTATATAGAGAATATTCCCAGAAAATTTTAAGTCGGTTTTAAGTCGGTTGTAATAAAACTTCAGAAGATAGAGCCATATGAATCACCTCCCATTTAGCTTATTGCTTCGTAAATATTTCGAAAAAACTGCTTAGATATTGTTAATCTCAATTTCTCTGTATACCTCATTATTCTTAAATGTTGTATTTGAAAGTATAGTCATTAAATAATATTCTCGGAAAGATACAAGTCGATCGTACTAAGACTCTAGGAAATAGAGCAAAAGGAACTCCGCCTATCTAGCTCGACTGCTTCAGCGCGTCGCAGGTACATCGGAGCTGCCTAGCTATTGTTTATCTCCCTTTCCCTACCTTTCTTTTATTCGTCAGATTCGCCTTTTGTGATCCGTAAGAATTTGGGTGGAATATACAAGTATATATAAGTATGGAGAATTCGTAGGTAGATTTATTTTGGCTTCGTTTATCGAGTCACACAGTTGTACGTTTGTGCGGTGAAAATATCTAAATTTTATTTGCGAAATGGAGCCTCACAAAGTTACGAGAGATGAACGAATCTCCAAAAATACCAGGAAGGATAGACCTAGAAAGAGGAAACAAAGTTTCAATCCAAAAACGGCAGAAATAGACGACGAATCTTTCTCCAGTACGTGGGCGAAAAAACTCAGACATAAAGATTTGGAATGTGTGCCAGAAGACTCCACTTTGCAGTTTGGAATCTAGGATTTTTACTTAGTTTTTTCTACTCTTGCTAGTTTAGTCAAGTGCTCGAATATTATAAATGACAATGGTGTGGAAAAAGTGTGTGACAGTAAAGTACAGTTTCAACAGTGTGCAAAGGAAGGACTTGGTTTTAAAATTAGAGTGGAGTGTGAAAGATGTAATCCTCGATATATTTTATCGTGTCGCAAGATTGGAAAATTATATGAAGTGAAACGTAGATTTATTTTTGTGATGCGGTTATTAGGCTTGGGTCTAGCAGGATGTTGGAAGTTCTGTGGCTTGATGGATATAAGTAGTGCTTTTCTAAACCAGTCCACGTACGACTTTTACATAAAAAAATACACGAATGCGTGACGACTGCTGCCGAAACACTCTTCTCTTTAGCTGCAAAAGAAGAGAAAAATTTGACGTGTAAAGAAAAATGTATTGATGATACGTCGGAAGTCACTGTATCAGGCGATGGCACTTGGAAAAAACGTGGATCTTCATCGTTATATGGCGTAGCTACATTGATAGGATATTATTCTGGAAAAGTTTTAGACGTAATAGCAAAAAGCTCGTATTGTAAATTATGTGAAACTTGGAAGAAAAAACTAGATACGGCAGAGTTTGAAGAATGGTATACAGAACATTTAGAGAAGAACGAATGCAGTGCTAATCACCAAGGACCAGCTGAAAATGATTTGGAGTCATACGAACATGATTTTACTGCTTTGCCGAGTGATGTTCAATCAGCTATCAAACCAATTTATGAAGAACTCAGCAAGGATGCACTTTTGAAACGGTGTGTTGGTAGATTCACGCAGAACAACAACGAGAGCCTGAACCAGCTTATATGGAAAATCACGCCAAAAATACTTCCTGCTGGCTCAAAAGTTGTTGAAATTGCTGCCTCAATTGCTGCCTGTACTTTCAATGAAGGAATCTCAGCTTTGTTGTACTTTTTGCACAGCATGGATGTGAAACTTGGACGAACTATTCATGAATATGCTAGGAAAGAGGATGAGCAGTGCGTACTCCTAGGCAACAAGAGAGCTGAGTCTGTGACTCGAGAGGCCAGAATTCGTCTCAGACAAGAGCAAAAAGATGCCCTGGACATTGCAGCTGCAGCAGGATCTTTGCTTTATGGGGCTGGAATCAACAACTCTATGTAAGTTAAAAAAAAAAATTTTTTTCCGTGTTTTATTTGTAATTGAAACTTTAAACGCGTTTTTCTCAAAACTACTTTTTCGAAGTCCGTGGCCACGATTTCTCGACAACTAATGTACTGATCGTTCTGAAATTTTGCACACTTCTTTAAAATTACATTGACTAGTGATTGAACGAAGGATTTTCTTTTCTTTCGATTGAAAAAATGCCTTTCTTGAGATTATACTCGATTTCTTACGCAAAAAATTGATGTGATTACAATTTATTTTACAACCTATTTTGTGCTCAAAATTTTACCAAAAATCGAACTTTTTGCAAAAATTTCTCTCAAAAATTCGAAATTTAATTTTTTTCTTATCCCTTTGTTCAATCACGAGCTATTATCATGTATTAACTGAAAAATATTTTTTTTTTATTTCAGATGAAACCGACATGAGTTATCAGGTCCACCGCAACGACACTTTTTTTTGGTGCTTCGAAAAATTTGCTGTCTAGGGCTCAATTTTCATATTTTTTTCATCAAAATTTTTAAAAATGTTGTTGAATATGTATATTTTCATGTAGTAAAAAGTTGAATAAAAAAAGTTTTTTATTGTACCTAAAAAAAATTCGTGAAAATTTGCTTTTTTTTGCCTCTGAAACCCATGTAACCCCTTAAGAATAATACCTGATACAAAAAAAAATGTTTTATAGTGTTTTTTATGCCAAATATAAAAGCTTATGTTTATAAAAGAGTAAACACTTATTTAAAAAATATAAATTTTTGTTATATTTGACGTAAATATTGTAATTAAAATTTATTAATTTTTTTTCCATATCAGGTGATGCTCCTTACTAAGGTGGCTCCCTGGTGTTTCTCAACATTTTCTTCTTAATTTTGAAAAAAATGAAGGCTTCTTAATTTTTCCTAATAATGATTTAATCGCGCAATAAGCATTAAAAATTTTCATTAACCCGTAAATGTTGTATGCTTTCTGTATGATAAATAAATTATTTTTGGTTTTTAGATTTCTACGTGATGAACCCCAAATTTTGTAAACTAAATGTGTGGGTTAGATCAAAGTGGACAATTTCCAACCTGGAGCCTAAGTAATTTTTGGTTGCAAAATATTTTTTTTAAAGTGAAACTTTATACGGCACTCTAGGCAAAAGCTGAGATGAGGTGTAATTTCGTTCTGCCGAGAAGCAGCAGCGTCAGAAACATGTGCTTTTGGCCTCGAATATTCATGCCCTATAGGTATACATCCATAAGAGTGAGTAAGAGGTGACGTTGAGCATGGGAGCTGCATAAGTTTGTCTCCTTATGTCTCTCTCTCCCTCTCCCTCTTCCTCTTTTACTAGAAATTCGGCCCGGGCTGCGAGCAGCGCCAGGTAGAAAGAGCAGAAGAAGCCCGTATTTTTGACCGTGAAAATGCTTTTACTATACCCATCAATGAGAGCGAGTGAGAGGCTACATTTAAGTGGAAGACTACGTGACTCCAGGTAAGAAAAAAAGGGTCGATATATACCCTCGGGAATTAAGAAGTTTTATTTTAATAAAATTATTATTCCAAATCAAGATATTCATGTTTTTAATTAAAAGCAAATGAAAACATTGATGCGTTTGATAATTACCACAAGTTTTATGTCTTGATAGAGGGAATGATGATCAAAAGCAACGTTTATAAATATGCGTTCTCGGAATTGACGTACTTATGTACCAAATAAAGCTTTGTATATACATATTTGCATAAAACTTTGCATAAACCTTTGCATGAACCTTTGCATTTATTTCGTTTGTATAAACAAATACGATGCAGATGTGCTTTTGCTTCTTTCTTTATTCAGAAACTGATGATAGTTCGAGAGTTTAAATATTTTGACATTTGAAATAAATACAAGGAACGCGATGCGTTATTATTATAACTTAAGAGTTATTATTAATCAATTTATTAATTATTATTTAAATGGAAAAGAAGAATACGGACAAAATTCTGGCAAAGAGTGGAACGGAACGAAAGTGAGCCAGCAGAATTCGGAAAAATGTGAAGACGCAATCCACGAAATAGAAGGCGAGATCGTAGTCGCCGGCGACTTTAATGCACGAGCATTGGAGTAGGGCATGCCAGTACCTGACAGCAGAGGAAAGTCCATTATGGAGATGGTATGTAGACTCAGCCTGATAGTTCTCAACGTTGGAAACACGCTGACATTCAGAGGGCCAGGATTTATTGGGATGATTTCGGACGTGTCTTTCGTATCCGAAAATCTAGCGCACAGAGCGTCGGATTGGAGGGTACTGGAAGACTACAACAGAAGCAACCACCAGTACATCACCTTTCAGCTGCGCGATAAATCCCAGTCGCAGAAAATAGTCGCGGGAAAGCCACCCCGATGGAACATGGCCAGGCTGAAAACCGAAAAACTAGTTGAAATACTGCTGGATGGACAGCGAAACTTACTAGCGATGAATGCCCCCGAGAGCAGGGACGGAGCGGAGGCACTCGTGAGTGAGACTATGGGTCTCGTTCACCGAGCCTGTGACGCAACCATGCCGCGCAAGGGATCGCGACAGGGATAACGCCCAGCTTACTGGTGGTCGAATGAGATGGCGCGAAACTACGAGCGGAATCGAACAGCCTCAGAAGAAGAGCACAAAGAACGCGAGACAGACAGGAAGCAACTGATGTTGGCGTAGCATAAAGCAAAGCGCAAGCGGCTCCGACGCGAGATAAACGGGAGGAAGGCACAGTGCTGGAAGAACCTGACGGAGGAAGTCAATCGGGACGTGTGGGGCTTGAGCTACAAGATCGTGACCAAGAAACTCTGCGCGCTTCCAAATCACCCTTTCGGCGAGAACACCATGGCTCGAATCATGGACACTCTGTTCCCAACACATCTACCAACGCAAGACCGGGGGGAAGCCGCTGAAGTAGGTGAAATTTCCCTATGCTCCACCGAGGAGTTGCGAATCGCCGCCAAAATGATGCGGAGCGGAAAGGCGCCTGGGCCTGACGGGATACCAGCTGAGATATTAAAGATCATCGCGGTGAAAGCACCTACTCTAATTGCTGAACATGTACAACGCGTGCCAGAAGGCGGGTGTCTTTGACACTTCCTGGAAGGTTGCGCGTCTCGTGTTTTTCAGCAAAGTTAAGGAAGGCGATCCCCCGCTTCCGTCATCTAACAGGCCACTGTGCATGTTGGACCACGCAGGGAAGCTGCATGAGAGGTTGCTCAAATCACGGTTACAGGGAGCTGTGCAGGCTGCCGGATATTTAGCCGACATCCACGTTGGACGCTATACGAGGGGTAGTTCGGCTGGGAAGGAGAGCATAGACTGGAAACCATCATTCCAGAAACATCGCACTCCTTGTTACGTTGGACGTTAAGAACGCCTTCATCTCGGCCAGATGACCGCACATCGTGGAAGCGATGAAGGAGTTCAAGGTCTCGGAGTACCTCATGCGGGTGATGCGGGACTATCTAAGGGACCGTATCCTCCGCTATGAAACAGAAGAAGGCCAACGAGAGAAGTACCTCAGCGCCGGCGTGGCACAGGGGTCGATCTTTTGCCCTGATTTCTGGAACATCCTGTATGATGCCCTGTTACGACTCGGGCTACCGGAAGTGTACATGGTAGCCTACGCTGATGATATCGCTTTAGTCATCATCGCGCGGGACTTTCAAAAAGCACAATATCTGCTTAACGAGGCGATGCGCAGGATCTCGCGCTGGATAGGGGAACACGGACTCGAATTGGCAGCCGCTAAGACAGAGATCGTGCCCTTCACTGGTGAACGGATAGAGACCATCTTCCCCATGTATGTAGGAGACGCGGAGGTTTCGACGAGGAGGGAGGCTGTGTATCTACGACTCAAACCAGACACTAAGCTTACTTTCTATCGTCTCCTGGCGTATGCAGCGGATAAAGCGTCGAAAACGTCGGCGTAACATGGCGAACACGAATGGACAGAAGGTGAGCAAGCGTCGACTCCTCATGTCAGTCATTACATCCATCTCATTGTACGGTTCTGATATATGGGCCGATGCAATGGAGAAGGACTCATACCGGATTCGAATCAGATTCGAATCACTTCCGTTCAGCGTAGAGGAGCTCTCAAAGTCACCAACGTCTATTGCACGGTGGCGAGACCCGCAATGCTCGTTATTGCGGTCATCATCCCTATCGATCTACACGCTACGTAGCGCAAGCGAATCTACGAACGAAAGAAAACAGTAGAGGACAGAACAACAGTCCATAGAGAGTAGCGGGAACGCACCATGGAAATATGGCAACGATCCATGACAGCCACAATGGACAGCAAGGATGATAGATCAACTGACCTCTTGGATTAACAGAGACTATGGGGAGGTAAATTATTACCTGACCCAATTCCTGAGTGACCATCGGTACTTCTGCTTCTGCCTCAATCGTATGGGGAAAATTCAGAACCCGAGTTGCATCTTGTGTTCCGCTGACCGCAACGATGCGTTTCACACGTTTTTTGTCTGTGAAAAGTGGAACGAAGAAAGGACTGATCTTCTAGGCTCGGACGGACAATTCACGCCTGAGACCATCGTGGGCGAAATGATGTCCGGCGAGAGTAAGTGGTCCGTCATGGAAAAATTCACCTACCAAGAAAGAAGCGGTACCTAGGTAGGGCAGACGAGGAAGGTATGAATGAAGCGCTGGGAGACGTTCCAACCCTCCCTCATAACCCAGGGATGGTGGATGACTCCATAGAAATGGATGGGTTGGGAGATGAGACATTCCCTTAACCGAGAGAAGTACATTTTCTCTGATTTTATAAGTGTCGCGCGGAGGGTTATGGAAACTTCTCCTTTCCATACGGAGATGAAATGCGCCGGTTTAAATACGCGTATAAATGAGACGGGTTAGATCTGACGTCCTCTCGGAGGATTTAAAATTATAAATTTTTAAATTTGTTTCAGGTCAAGACAGCAGCGGTTGTCGATACGATACTAGAATGACACCACCCTGAGATAATGTGATAAACGATGTCAGGGTGGGTTCCGCCAGATGAGGAAAGAGAGGAAGGGTTTAATGGGTCGGTTTGTGATGTAACGGCTATGAAGTTTTTCCGCGTTTTTGTTTATTTTATTTTTCGCCCTATATTATACACACGTCGGATGCGTTTCTGACCATCCCCATACTATCCATTCGGGTGTGCCTTAGATTGCATTTCCTACCCCCCTCGAAAAAAAAAATTATTATTAGTATTATTATTATTATGATTATGATTATTACTTAAACTGTTGTTATGTATATTATTAACAATACTGTATTATTGTCTAAAACAATTATAATACAACAATGTATTTTTTATATACTATTATAATATTCGTATATGCCATTATATAGGAAACTAAGTTTATTTATAAACGGCCTGTCTAGGATCTGCATATAAATATAATCGAAAATCATGTTTCTTAAATGACGCTACAGAACCAGAGACGACGTTCTGCGGCGACGTACAAATGGACAAGTTATCTCGGCAGCGATAGTCAAAGATGAGTGTGCATTCAGAAGTCAGACGACCAACCTCGACCACAAATCTCAATGATTCTGGCACTGGCTACAAAAATTACACGCAATAGGATACTTCACCATCGCGCCTTAGTTTGTCATTGAAATATAATTAATTTTCACGACTTACCCCTTGCGGGTTTTAACCACACATGCTCGCAAAGGAGAGATATAGTATAAATTTCACTTTTTCTCGCCTTGTTCTGACTCTTACCGCATAAGCTTGCTTCTCGTTGGTTCGCGAGTAGTCACACGTATAAACAATTACATTCACACTTCACACACACATTCGTCCATGCACGATTTTCGAACTACGCGATGCGCCAATCTACGAATTTCATGGCGCTGCGTTTTAAAATTATTTATATTATACTATTGTATCGTTACAAATTGATAAGTATAAACCATCAGACTTGGATGACCAAATATTTTTGAATACAGTCTTTTAACATATTATTCAATTTAAATGAAGAAGTTGAAAATAACGGCGGCTATAGTATTTTATCATTTTTTTTGCCGTCGATATGTTACTTTAAAAAGTATTGATTTTCGAAAATTCTGTATTTTCTAATTCGTTTTATTAAGAGCACAATGGCGCCAATTAAACAGAGACATGTAAAATAGATGAGGTGGCGAAAAACGGAACTGAGCTGGCGAGGGAGAAACACATTGCTCTTATGAGAAGTTTTAACAAGTCGAATAAAAAATAATATATTTTTGCTTCCTTAAAGAGGAAGCTTTGTGATAGCACAAAAAAGTTATGCTAAAATCATTATAGAAACATGTTTTGAGAAATTAGGAATCAAAGTACACTATGTTTAGAAAATGTCTATATGGATTTGTGGGTGTGTGTATGTGTGTGTGTGTGTGTGTGTGTGTGTGTGTGTGTGTGTGTGTGTGTGTGTGTGCGTGTGTGTGTGTGTGTGTGTGCGTGCGTGCGTGCGTGCGTGCGTGCGTGCGTGCGTGCGTGCGTGTGTGTGTGTGTGTGTGTGTGTGTGTTTGTGCGAGCGTGCGTGTGTGTGTGTATGAATGTGGATGAGTATTACTCTGAATATTCATGCCCAAAATGAATGTTTCAAGGCTCATTATTTGTTTCTTTAAGGACGTGTGGTCAAAATAATCTATTTTTGATTTTCGATTTTTTTTTTTTTTTAGTTTTTCGGGCTTCTTGGTATGCTTGAAAGAAATATCATCGATTCCGTTTAAGTTCATTAGAAAGAGCATAAAATTATCTATTTTTGCCGATCCAAAATTTTAAAATAAGCTTTTTCCCTTTTTCTGTTATAAAAGGAAACGTCATTTATTGTTTGAACGGCGATATCTGGGAAATATTAAATGCAACATTTTTGTAAAATCTCGAGGTGATTATGAATATGGAGAAGAATATTCTGCAAATTTTTCAAGTCTTTATCCTTTTCTTCTTTCAAGAAAAGAATCATTTTGTAAAAAAAATCGATTTTCTATGGTCTACGATAACTTAAGTAAAACGGCACCATTCCTTTTGAAAACTTCCAGAAAGGTAACTTTTTACTATCTCTTGACTGAGTTATTTGCCCAGATTATAACGACCTTTATATTCCGCGGTGTTGAAGGTTATGTGTTTTTGAAAAAAATAATTTAATCGCTTATATCTCGAGAACGGCGCGGTAAGCTTTTGCTAACTGTTTTTTCTATTTTACGATTTTCTGAAATCTATAAGGTAAATTATTTATGTACATATCTTAGAAATAATATAATCACTTCAGTGTAAATTCATTTAAAAGAGCATAAAATTATCTATATTTTCTGACCCAAAAATTTTCATAAGCTTAATATTTCTCCTCTCTTGTTATACAGGAAAACGTAATTTTTGTTTAAACGGCAATATCTGGAAAATATATGATGGAAAATCTTTAAAATAAATTGAGCTGAAAAAGGTAGATTTCCACTATCTCTTGACTGAGCTCTTTGCCAAGACTGTGAGGTCTTTTATCTTTCAAGATATTTGAGCTTATATATTTTTTAATTTTATTGCTTGTCTCGTGGATGCCGCAATCATTTTTTATTTGTTTTTTTGATGAACAACAATTTTTCTATTTTACGATATTTTGTAATCAGTATCGCAATTTATGATTATAAGCGTATAATTTTTTATATTTTATCTTTTAACAAACAATTAAGTATAAAGAACACCTTTTTTAACTATTTAAATAATTATTAGAAAGAAATATAGTAATATAATTTAATGTATAAGAATAAAGAAATTCATATTAGAACAATTTATTTAGTTTGAAGAAGCTAAGTGCTAACGTATCGGCAGCCGTTTTCCTTTGCCGAGAAATAACTAGTTTTATAAAAAAAAAATCGATTGTCTTTCTTCAACTATAACCGGAGTAAATCGGCAGCATATTATCTGAAACTTTCGAAAAAGGTAGATTTTTACTTTTGCATGGCCTGTATGTTTGCCCAGACCATGAGGTCTTTTATTTTCCAAGATATTTAAGGTTGTTATTTTTTATGAAAATTCAAAATAAAAATTTTTAAAGATTCGTTCATTCACTTCTGTTTTATAATGTATTTCTAATTTTTGATATTCGAAATTCGATAATTGTAATTATAAGCATAAGTTTAAAACTTCTGTTACAAAATTTAAAAAATGATGTTACGCTCATATTTTGGGACATAAGATAGCATAAATTTACGTATCTTTTCCGACCCGAAATTTTGGATAATCTAATTCACAACTTTTATTATACCCGAAAACGTCATTTTTTACTTAAACGTTTAAACATCGGAAACCTCGAGATTAGAGAATTGAGACGATTAAGAATGTCGAGAAGAATATTCGGTAAATCGACGTAAGTACTAATAGGCCAGGAGAATTAAGCCCGAAACCTAGCAAATATGACTGTAACGTACAGGAAATTAGTTATTATTGGAATTCGCTCACAAATAATATATATAATGAAAATAAAATGTTCCTCCGGCTTAAAAAGGTGTGCTAGCTACAGGAAAAATCGAGAAGTGAAAAAATACGCAAAAATCGCACTTATTTTTGCGTATTTTCCTATATAACTTTGTAAATATGCAATTTAGGGAAAAAAATAATGGTAATAAATTTGTTTGTTATAAAATTCTATACAAGATAGAAGTGGTTTAAAATGCGTACATATGAAATTTTCGTTGCAAAATAGTCATCAAAGTCGAAAAAAATAGGTAAAAGGCAAGGTCATTTTCAAGCGTTCGTCTCACAGGTAAGAAATTATCCAAATCTACTGTCATTGCGGATTTTAGTACTTTAAAATAGTACAAAATAAAATCCCGAAACCCGATCCAAATCGGTCTGATAGTTTTAACATGAGACATTTGTTAAGTAATTATCGTGTAAAATAGCATAATTTGTTTGCGTCAATTCTGGGGTTAAAGTTTGGCACTCTGATTAGCGCTAATTTTATTACACATACTTGGACCTCTTAACTATCACGTAGGATCGTTATAATACCAATTTTCTTTTTTTAACGACTTCTGGAGCGATTTTAACTGTTGGTAAAATTTTGACTTTATAAATAAATTATTTTTCGAAGCGGTATTTCCCGTCGAAAAATATAATGAAAGCACATAAAAAAAGTACTCGGAAAGACGCTTAATTTGAAAGAAAAAACGTTGAAATCGAGCATATAAGTTCTGAGATATCAACTGCCAAAGACGGTAAGCGTTAGCTGCAAAACTATGTACAACGTAACAATAAAAAAAATTGATTTTGGTAGGTTTTTACAAGAACTTTTCGAAGGCGTTTTTATAAATATTATCGCACGGGTGCTTTTTGTAGGAAAATTCAATGAATATTACCAAGCCGACCATCTGAGCGGCAAAACAGGAGGGGAGGGGATGAACTGCGGAACTTGAAATCGCGCGTTCAAAACGAGCGAGCGCGCTTCAGCTAGCAATATTTAGGCTTCTATGGCATTAATTTTGATGATTCTTTTTTTAAATCGATATACCGAATCGAGAGTAGCTTAATTTTCCGGGTCTCGTTGATTAATTATGGATCCCTACCAATCTTTTGCAAGTACTCGTAATTCGACGTTTTTATATGTTGCTAATAATTTATGCTAATAATAATTTCCATACTAGGTACCTAGTGTTCGCTACAAATATGTATTAGTTTATATAATTACGTAGTAAGATTGTTATAAATAAACAAAACTTATCTTTCATCCTTGATATATTAGATTATATGGGTATAAGGCTATATATGGGTATGGCTACAAATATGTATTAGTTTAAATAATTACGTAGTAGCAGGCTTTTATTATCGTTACCGTTATTCGAACGCAGATTATCTTTGCCACCCGAATAAGCCACGCCGTCGCGTCGCCCGTAGGTATAATAAAGTAATTAAGTATTCTAAGGAATCATATAGTTCTAAGAAATGTCTGTACACTGACGCCTACCTCAGAACAGCACGTTGATGCTGGACCTTCGCGAATTAAGCAAGACACTGCCGATTTAGCGTTGTTATTCGATTTTTTTTCTTTTCATGAGCCATTTGCAGTTTCTGATGCAATTATTTCGCTAAGCTCGGGAGTCAAAGGTAATGAAAATATTAACTGTCATAATGCTCTAGAAGTTGGCTTAAAAATGATGAATAATATTTTTGGGAGTAATTTTAATGCGCTTAAATTTCAAAGAAAAAATCGAGTCATGCCTCTTCAAGCCGTTCATTCTATCAAATTGACAAATGAAAATATCATCATTAATCCTACATTAATATTTCAAAGCATCGCTATAGCAATGGAGGGTAAAACAGAATTAAAAGATTGTTTTGAATATGAACTGGCACCGTATCCACTTTCTATTTTTGATAATGGTATAATGCGTAAAACTGAAAAGTCAAAATTGTATGACCATTTTCAACCTATGTGTGAAGAGCCATTAATGCAGGACTGCTGTCATGTTATAGATGGAGGGTTTTTATTGCACAAAGTTGTATGGCCACAAAAGGAAATTTTTTATGTGATTCTTGATCGTTATGTAGCTTACGTTACGAAATACTATGCTGCGAATAGCTTTATTATATTCGACGGATATCCTGAAAACTTAAAAAATAGTACAAAAGGCGCAGAAAGACAACGTAGACAAGCTAGGCAATTGTGTACAGAAATTCAATTTGATTTGTCGATGACAGCAACAGTAGCTCAGGAGAAATTTTTATCAAACGAACGTAATAAAAATGGGTTTATTTCATGTTTGCGTGAAAAATTGCAAGTGGCTGGTTTCCGCACTGAACAAGCTTACGAAGAAACTGATACTCTTATTATTGAAACAGCTATAAAAGTATCCACTGATGAGAAGCCAGCCGTGATCGTAGCAGAAGATATAGATGTATTAGTAATTTTAGCACAAAGAGCGACTATAGATAAAAAAGTATATTTTTTAAAACCAAGTAAAGTAAAAACAGCTGAAAGATTGTATGAATCTACAGCTTTCATCAACTCATCTTTGAGAAATTTGATTGGTTTCATTCATGCTTTTACTGGATGTGACACGACCTCGGCTTTTTATAAACAGGGAAAAGGTAAAATTATAAAATTATTAGAAAATAATGTAAGTTTAATTGATCAAGCTTTAGTTTTTAATACTCCGAATGAAAACAAGGAAGAAATTGAGAGTGCAAGGCAGAAAATAATTGCAGCTATGAATGGCGGAAAAAAATGTAGTAATTTAAATTTAAATGAATTAAGATATTTATGTTTTAAAAATAGTTCTACAAAAAAAACGTTCAATTTAGTGATGCTGCCACCCACCGAATTGGCGGCAACGCAGCACTCATTTAGAGCATATTTTCAAGTACAGCAGTGGCTCGGCAATTCTTTAGATGCAGCGCAGTGGGGTTGGGCCGTTAAAGATGATAAGCTACAGCCAATATTTACAAATGATTTACTAGTACCTGAAAATATTTTAAGAGATATTAGTTGTAAGTGTACGAAGGGCTGTACCAAATCTTGTAGTTGCGTCAAACATGGATTAAAATGTTCTGATTATTGCGCAGGTTGTCACGGGCAGTCTTGCAGAAATAGCGAACAAAATGTTACCAATTCTGATATAGATTTAGATGAAACTGAAAGCGAAACTGCCACCGATAATAATGTAGAATTAAATATAAATAACGAGCTATTAACGACGATTTTAGATGATTTAATTTCCGAAAGCGAAAACAGTGACGATGACATTGAACAAATTCCATGTAAAAAAGCGAAATATGTTGATTAATGTAAAAAATATAGATATATATTAAATACATATTATAACATTAAAATATTTATTGTTTTTATTCTTTTTCAAGACCTTATACCCATATAATCTAATATATCAAGGATGAAAGATAAGTTTTGTTTATTTATAACAATCTTACTACGTAATTATTTAAACTAATACATATTTGTAGTGAACACTAGGTACCTAGTATGGAAATTATTATTAGCATAAATTATTAGCAACATATAAAAACGTCGAATTACGAGTACTTGCAAAAGATTGGTAGGGATCCATAATTAATCAACGAGACCCGGAAAATTAAGCTACTCTCGATTCGGTATATCGATTTAAAAAAAAGAATCATCAAAATTAATGCTATAGAAGCCTAGATATTGCTAGCTGAAGCGCGCTCGCTCGTTTTGAACGCGCGATTTCAAGTTCCGCAGTTCATCCCCTCCCCTCCTGTTTTGCCGCTCAGATGGTCGGCTTGGTGATATTCATTGAATTTTCCTACAAAAAGCACCCGTGCGATAATATTTATAAAAACGCCTTCGAAAAGTTCTTGTAAAAATCTACCAAAATCAATTTTTTTTATTGTTACGTTGTACATAGTTTTGCAGCTAACGCTTACCGTCTTTGGCAGTTGATATCTCAGAACTTATATGTTCGATTTCAACGTTTTTTCTTTCAAATTAAGCGTCTTTCCGAGTACTTTTTTTAGGTGCTTTCATTATATTTTTCGTCGGGAAATACCGCTTCGAAAAATAATTTATTTATAAAGTCAAAATTTTACCAACAGTTAAAATCGCTCCAGAAGTCGTTAAAAAAAGAAAATTGGTATTATAACGATCCTACGTGATAGTTAAGAGGTCCAAGTATGTGTAAAAAAATTAGCGCTAATCAGAGTGCCAAACTTTAACCCCAGAATTGACGCAAACAAATTATGCTATTTTACACGATAATTACTTAACAAATGTCTCATGTTAAAACTATCAGACCGATTTGGATCGGGTTTCGGGATTTTATTTTGTACTATTTTAAAGTACTAAAATCCGCAATGACAGTAGATTTGGATAATTTCTTACCTGTGAGACGATCGCTTGAAAATGACCTTGCCTTTTACCTATTTTTTTCGACTTTGATGACTATTTTGCAACGAAAATTTCATATGTACGCATTTTAAACCACTTCTATCTTGTATAGAATTTTATAACAAACAAATTTATTACCATTATTTTTTTCCCTAAATTGCATATTTACAAAGTTATATAGGAAAATACGCAAAAATAAGTGCGATTTTTGCGTATTTTTTCACTTCTCGATTTTTCCTGTAGCTAGCACACCTTTTTAAGCCGGAGGAACATTTTATTTTCATTATATATATTATTTGTGAGCGAATTCCACTAATAACTAATTTCCTGTACGTTACAGCAATACCAATATGTAGTACTCCTGGCCTATAACGTCCGCTTACATAATTGAATAAAACTAAAATAATTTTAATAAATTACGCAATAAATATAAGCAATAAGAGTATATTAAAAAAAAAGTTATCTTAAATATTTTGGGTACTAAAAAACGTTATATTGCTGCAGTTTTACTTCAGTAATCGTTGAACATACAAAATATTTTTTTTTTTTTTTTTTTTTTTTCAAAAATTAACTTGAATATTCTCTTTGGTGTTACTAATTATCTTTTTAATGAATTTCCATGATACATTTATGAACTATAATTGACTAACAAACCGCTTCTAAATACTTTAACAGATTGCTTTCTCAATAAACTTTTACCACGGATACTAGCACATTTGGCGATTTTCCGCCGCCTGACTTTTTCCTGCTACTTTTATTTATTTGGATAGCTTGATTTTCTCCGGTAAACCGATAATTTTTTGAGCACCATAAGAACACGATAAAAAAGAATCGATCCGACTTCTCGATAGTTTATCGGTAATGCACTCATTTATGTATTCTATGCAAAAAGTGCTAATCTTTGTTTAATAAAAAAAAATGTTGTGTTAGTTTTATTAAATTTTTTCAAAAATGCGTTCTTTTGACTAATAAAATTTTTTTTTGTAACACATGCTCGATTTTCGCGCTTTTTCGTGCATTTTAAGCGGACAAGAAGTGGCCGACCACCGACCGGCGACAAGAATGTTCTGTACCGCCCGACCGAGCGGGTGGTAAAATCCTTTATCGCTCTCGGGCGGTAAAAAACATTACCACCCGCTCGAGCAGGTTTTTACCGCCCGAGGGCGATAAAGGATTTTACCACCCGCTCGAGCAGGCGGTAAAGACTTTTGAGCTCACTACAGCGTGCGTTCGTGCGTGTTACAGCATACGGTAAAGAGTTTTAATTATTAAATTATAATTCATTAAATTATCTTATCTTCCATTTACTTGAAAAACTGTAATATACGATAATAATTATTTCATATGTGTATGTATGTATATCTCTATGTGTGTATATATGTGTGTATGTGTATATATGAGTGTGTATGTGTATATATGAGTGTGTATGTATAAATCAATGTATGTGTAGGTATACATATTTCATTTCTTAATAGAACAGGACGACAGTGGCACCGTGTCGAGAAACGGCCACATCTGGTTCCGCTTGATAAACACGTAAAACCGCAAAAATCAATACATGTGTCACAAAAAATGCGGTGTGCACCATGGGCGAGAGGCTTTATACGCCTTTGCGTGTACACGCGGGCGTAAAATCCTATATCTCGCTTTCGGCACATAATATACTATTGTTACATTCTTCAGAAAATTTTAAAACTAAAGTGTTCTTACATGTTTTTTGTAGAACCCTTATATTTTGAGTAAAAAATTATCAAAACCGCGATTTTTGAAAATTTGACGATTTTTTACTTAAAAACTAAGCGGTATTCAAAATAATTTGTAACAACATTTTTTCTTTATAATCATCCAAAGAATCTAATAAATTTTTTTAGATTAAAAAAATGATTTTTTAATATTGTTAACAAATTATTGTTAATAACAATTAACCTGACCATTTTCATACTTTCTAACCAAGAAATTCGTGTTCAGGAGGTGATAGAACATAAAGTAAGTCTGGTTTGAGTAGTGGATATACAAGATGCTATGAAAACTTGCTGGGCGCCTAAATTACGGGTTGTTAACCCTTTCGTGCACATAAGAGTTACAGCTAGGGTGCGGGAAAACTGTTTACATTTCATAGGGTCCCGAGCCGCGCTGAATCCGAATCCGAGGTCAGATTTTGAAAATTCAAGATGGCGGATCCTATATGCCGGACGGGAAAGTAAAAAAATCGAGATTTTGAAAAATTTTCGTATTCTACGTGAAAACACAAATAGAAACTGTTTTTGGTGTTTTTTCGATATCTCTCTTAGTTTTTGGGTAAAAAATTCATTTTAAAAATCTGACCTCGGATTCGGGTTCAGCGCGGCTCGAAGTTTATGCATTTTTTACCCAAAAACTAAGAGAGATATCGAAAAAACACCAAAAACAGTTTCTATTTGTGTTTTCACGTAGAATACGAAAATTTTTCAAAATCTCGATTTTTTTACTTTCCCGTCCGCCATATAGGATCCGCCATCTTGAATTTTCAAAATCTGACCTCGGATTCGGATTCAGCGCGGCTCGGGACCCTATGAAATGTAAACAGTTTTCCCGCACCCTAGCTGTAACTCTTATGTGCACGAAAGGGTTAAATTAACCCTGTAATCTACCTGGAATAGCTTGTTCACCTGAAAATAAGCTCTAAATATAATTTTTAGCAGTGGAGTTCAAAATCGACTTTAAGTAAAACTACTCACAATTCAATAATATTGAACCGGAAAATATGAGGAACCACTTTTTCATTTATTTTTCAATTATCATCACCCGTCGTGGCGTTGCCCATCACGATTTTGACAAAATATCATATCAAGACTGATCTTTCGTATATTTACTGTCCAAATTTCAAGTCGCTAGCAGCCCCGTCACGTCGATTAGTCGGCTAGTCAGTCAGTCAGGACAGGTCTATTTATATATATATATATATATAGAAGATAGGGTTTGAATTTTAGATTCGAAATTTGAAAAATTTATCCACTCAGTGATTGACCAGGGAAAAACCCCAGAAATTACTTTCTAGAAAGTAGTACTAAAAACCCTTTTTATTGATAAAAAAAGCAGATATCTCATTGGGTCTTGCAGATTTTAAATAAGTCCGTGAAAACACATTTTACAGCTTATAACCCTCTAAATATTAAAATTTGTACAATTTACCCCTTAGAGTTAGTCTCGTAAAATCCCTTATTATTCATTGCCTACAATATAAAAACAATATAACTATATATCATCCAAATTTCAATTCGATAGTTAATAGTTTTGGCTCGGCGTTGATGAATCAATCTGTCAGTCAGTGAGTCAGTCAGTCAGTCAGACGGTCAATCAGGACACGATTTATATATATATATATATATATATATATATATATATATATATATATATATATATATATATATATATATATATATATAAATTGTGTCTATATATATAGAAGATAGATTTCAGACATTTAAACTACTTAGCTGTTAAATAGGAAAAACCTCAGAAATTACTTTCTAGAAAATTAGTATTAAAAAACTTATAAAACGATAAAATAAAGCCGATATTTCATCTGGCCTTGGAGATATTGAAAAAAGAAACAAATCCCGTAAATTCCATTTTGCCATTTTTGACCAATTTAGGATTCGAAAATTGAAAAATGTACCCACTTAGTGGTCTATATGTTATCTGGCCTTGGAGAGTTTTAAGAAAAATTAATATCCTGTAAAATCCCATTTTGCCGTTTTTTACCAATTTAGGATTCGAAATTTGAAAAATTTACCCACTTAGTGGTTGATTAGGGAATACCCCAGAAATTAATTTCTAGGAATTAGTATTAAAAAACGTATAAAACGATAAATAAAGCTAATATCTCATCGGGCCTTGGAGATTTTAAATGATTCAGTGAAAACTCATTTTACAGCTTTTAACCCTATAAAAATTGAAATTTGTAAAATTTACCCGCTTAGAGTTAGATTTATGTAAAATTCCTTCTTATTCGTCGCCTACAATGTAAAAACAATATTCCATCCAAATTTAAAGTCGCTAAGTTTAATGGTTTTGCTCGACGTTGATGAGTCAATCAGTTAGTCAGTCAGTCAATCAGTCAGGACATATCCTTTTATATACATATATATATATATATATATATATATATATATATATATATATATATATATATATATATATATATATATATATATACGACGACAGCCATATAAATATTTATTGATATAACCAGATCACACCCTCTTACTCCTTATATATATAGTTTAGTTATCGATTAGAATGCTATCAAACGATAACTTCTACAAAGTAATTTCACAGTTTTTCCCTAATGAACAGCTAAGTAAATTAATTGTCCGAAATTCAACTCCTATATATATAGTATTTTGTCCTTCGATTTTGCATAAATTCATAATATTTCGAAATGTAACGAATAAATATTAAACTTGATATACAGAGCCACATAGCATCATTACTTCAAATTAGGGATATATGAAAATCAGAACAGTTCTAGATGAGGACAGTTGAACCTTCTTTGCGACTGAGACCATTCTTTATAAAAATAAGGTAGGTTCCTATTGTTCAGTCACTTCAGATGTATTCAAATCTGCGGTTAGTTCAAAACTTTATCTTTTAATAAGTATTTTTTCTATTAGTTCTTGCTTTATTTAAAGTAAATATTGCTATGGCCAGGGAACTGGGCGGAGTCAAGGAAAGATGATTCGCCGAATTTCCCTCGACCAATTTTGTCGAAATGTCAAATTTTGGGGAAGGTTCGTGAAATTTACTATTCGATATGTTTTCCTTTTCCACAAACCTTTACTAAACCTTCTAGCGACACAGAGACATTGAGAGAAAGTCACCGACTAACGCTCTGGGGCAGCGCGTGTGACTAAGCAGTGAAAGAGCGGTAGCGGTCCGCTGCGTTGATGTACTCCTCTTTTTTTCCTTCAATCCCCCCTGCTTCTGGAGAAGTCGATGTCTCGTGCGGGAACGAGAGAGAGAGAGAGAGCGAGAGAGATGAAGAGATCGTGAGGCTGATGTCGCTACCCTCGGCGATTTTCCCGCTGCGTAATTGATGTTCGGTCTTCTCTTCCGGAGAGCGAAAACCTCCCCCTGAGGCTTACGTAGACAACGACGACGACAGCCATATAAATATTTATTGATATAACCAGATCACACCCTCTTACTCCTTATATATATAGTTTAGTTATCGATTAGAATGCTATCAAACGATAACTTCTACAAAGTAATTTCACAGTTTTTCCCTAATGAACAGCTAAGTAAATTAATTGTCCGAAATTCAACCCCTATATATATATATATAGGGGTTGAATTTCGGACAATTAATTTACTTAGCTGTTCATTAGGGAAAAACTGTGAAATTACTTTGTAGAAGTTATCGTTTGATAGCATTCTAATCGAGCGGTAGCGGTCCGCTGCGTTGATGTACTCCTCTTTTTTTCCTTCAATCCCCCCTGCTTCTGGAGAAGTCGATGTCTCGTGCGGGAACGAGAGAGAGAGAGAGAGCGAGAGAGATGAAGAGATCGTGAGGCTGATGTCGCTACCCTCGGCGATTTTCCGGGAAGGTTCGTGAAATTTACTATTCGATATGTTTTCCTTTTCCACAAACCTTTACTAAACCTTCTAGCGACACAGAGACATTGAGAGAAAGTCACCGACTAACGCTCTGGGGCAGCGCGTGTGACTAAGCAGTGAAAGAGCGGTAGCGGTCCGCTGCGTTGATGTACTCCTCTTTTTTTCCTTCAATCCCCCCTGCTTCTGGAGAAGTCGATGTCTCGTGCGGGAACGAGAGAGAGAGAGAGAGCGAGAGAGATGAAGAGATCGTGAGGCTGATGTCGCTACCCTCGGCGATTTTCCCGCTGCGTAATTGATGTTCGGTCTTCTCTTCCGGAGAGCGAAAACCTCCCCCTGAGGCTTACGTAGACAACGACGACGACAGCCATATAAATATTTATTGATATAACCAGATCACACCCTCTTACTCCTTATATATATAGTTTAGTTATCGATTAGAATGCTATCAAACGATAACTTCTACAAAGTAATTTCACAGTTTTTCCCTAATGAACAGCTAAGTAAATTAATTGTCCGAAATTCAACCCCTATATATATATATAGGGGTTGAATTTCGGACAATTAATTTACTTAGCTGTTCATTAGGGAAAAACTGTGAAATTACTTTGTAGAAGTTATCGTTTGATAGCATTCTAATCGAGCGGTAGCGGTCCGCTGCGTTGATGTACTCCTCTTTTTTTCCTTCAATCCCCCCTGCTTCTGGAGAAGTCGATGTCTCGTGCGGGAACGAGAGAGAGAGAGAGAGAGCGAGAGAGATGAAGAGATCGTGACCCCTATATATATATATATAGGGGTTGAATTTCGGACAATTAATTTACTTAGCTGTTCATTAGGGAAAAACTGTGAAATTACTTTGTAGAAGTTATCGTTTGATAGCATTCTAATCGATAACTAAACTATATATATAAGGAGTAAGAGGGTGTGATCTGGTTATATCAATAAATATTTATATGGCTGTCGTCGTCGTTGTCTACGTAAGCCTCAGGGGGAGGTTTTCGCTCTCCGGAAGAGAAGACCGAACATCAATTACGCAGCGGGAAAATCGCCGAGGGTAGCGACATCAGCCTCACGATCTCTTCATCTCTCTCGCTCTCTCTCTCTCTCTCGTTCCCGCACGAGACATCGACTTCTCCAGAAGCAGGGGGGATTGAAGGAAAAAAAGAGGAGTACATCAACGCAGCGGACCGCTACCGCTCTTTCACTGCTTAGTCACACGCGCTGCCCCAGAGCGTTAGTCGGTGACTTTCTCTCAATGTCTCTGTGTCGCTAGAAGGTTTAGTAAAGGTTTGTGGAAAAGGAAAACATATCGAATAGTAAATTTCACGAACCTTCCCCAAAATTTGACATTTCGACAAAATTGGTCGAGGGAAATTCGGCGAATCATCTTTCCTTGACTCCGCCCAGTTCCCTGGCCATAGCAATATTTACTTTAAATAAAGCAAGAACTAATAGAAAAAATACTTATTAAAAGATAAAGTTTTGAACTAACCGCAGATTTGAATACATCTGAAGTGACTGAACAATAGGAACCTACCTTATTTTTATAAAGAATGGTCTCAGTCGCAAAGAAGGTTCAACTGTCCTCATCTAGAACTGTTCTGATTTTCATATATCCCTAATTTGAAGTAATGATGCTATGTGGCTCTGTATATCAAGTTTAATATTTATTCGTTACATTTCGAAATATTATGAATTTATGCAAAATCGAAGGACAAAATACTAATGTGAATAACATTTATATTTTGATATATCAGAATGCTGTTCAACTTTGATATTGTAGTTATGTACCATTAGTTTGAAAATATATTGATTAAAATAATAATTATTTACATATACATACATAAAACCGACATTTTATTACGAATATTACATAAAGGACATGTCATGGAGGCCATGGAGAGGACATTTTAGTCATATTTGATTAATTTACTAAGCCATACAAACCACTGACCGTGCTACCAAGCAACCCCCTATTCATGCATCCCGTTATCTATTCACTCCACTATCTACACATTCTCTCTACGCACTATTACTAACAAAATCATCTTTTCTCTCAAATGAAAAATAAGAGGAAAAGTTAGGTAATTGAATAATTAAGAGGAAAAGTTAGGTAATTGAATAATTACTTTTCCACATCGAAAATCATTGGATTTTTAATTTATAAAGTTTCTAATTTTTATAGGTAAGGGGTACGCTAGCTATGTATTTTTTATTAGATTTACGGATAATATGATTTTTCATTGAAAGTAATATGTATAAGAATAAGTAATACAATTGAAAAAATCTGTTAAAATCTCAGGTGATTCTTGATCTCATCTTCCAGTATAAAATCATTTGGTTTTTTTAATGCGAACCTTTTCATTTACATGATTATTTATTCACACTCTGCCATATAACTATCATATAATCATATTTTTAAGCATGTTTTCTGCAATTCATATGTATGTGGAGATTGCTGGTGTCAAATTGTGGCGCCAATATCACGTCTGATACAACTAGAAAATATTTTAATAACTTAATTGTCCATTTTAATAAAATATTAGTTAGAAGTAAGAAACAGCCATGCCCACCGATTCAGCTATTTCTAAAAAATGTGGAAACTCATCTTGTTCTATTTTTTAAAAGAAGAAAATTAAATAACTAAATAATGTAGCAATATTAAGTTAATTCTATTTCCTTTTTAGGGGCAAATATTAATGCACAGACTGAAGAAACTCAAGAAACAGCTCTTACATTAGCTTGTTGTGGAGGATTTCTTGAAGTTGCAGATTTTCTTATTAAGGCAGGTGCTGATATTGAACTAGGTGCTTCGACACCTCTAATGGAAGCAGCGCAAGAAGGACATTTGGATCTTGTTCGTTATTTACTAGAAACGAGTGCAAACGTACATGCACAAACGCAGACAGGTGATACAGCTTTAACATATGCTTGTGAAAATGGACATACTGATGTGGCAGATCTTCTGTTACAATTTGGAGCAGATTTGGTAAGTACTTTATTTATACAAGTGTGCTTTTTATAACAGGATATTTTACCCCACTGCGCTACATAATGAAGGGTATGTTTTTTATATGCATGTATATATGTATGTATGTATCTATGTATGTATATATGTATGTGCGTATGTGTATATGCATGCATGTATGTATGCATTTATTTATAGATGTTGATTCCAACTCTGAAAACAGTTGACATAGTTTAGAATTTCAATTTTTCTTAACCCTTTAATTCTCAAAGTATCTTAAAAGAGAGAAAAGTTCCTGAAAGTTTTTTTGCATTTAGTTGTGTTTAGAATGGTCTCAAACTTAGATTCCAACAGTTTACTGAAGTAAAACTAAGCTCTAAATATGATTTTTGGAGGTGGCCTTTAAAAACAATTATGTCCTCCTGGGTTTAAATTAATTACATTTGAATAACTAACACAGTAGATCGTTAGTTTAAGTGTTATTGTAGAAGTATCCATCAAAAGAATTACCAAAAAATATGTTCTTTATATATTTTTATGGAAAAATCTGTAGGGCCATACGCACTGCTTTGCTGTTATGCCATTACCATTTTGAATTGACCAGGCAATTAAGTTATTTTTTTATTGTACCGTTATCATCTGCTTACTCTTCATCCAAACAAACCAATTACATATTTCAGAAACCTTCTTTTATCGATAATGATTATTGATGGAACCTCAAACATAGGCACTCATGGTATATAGTTAGCTAGATTATCTGCTTCGCTAATTACACAGCCCCACAAAAAAAAAATTGTAAGTCCCAAAAACTTTACCACGGTACTTATATGTTTTTGGGATCGCTGAATCTGAATCCAGGGTTAGTTTAACCCCATCAGATCTTTCTCAAGGTCAGTTGAAGGTCAAATTATCGAAATACATGAAAAATACACTAAAACCATGGTATCTTGGGGTTTTTGGTGTCGCTGAATCCGAATCCAAAGTCAGTTTAACCCCATCAGAACTTTCTCAAGGTCAGTTGAAGGTCAAATTATCGAAATACATGAAAAATACACTAAAACCATGGTATCTTGGGTTTTTTTTGGGGCGCTGTATCTGAATCCGGGCTTATTACAACCCTATCAGGTCATGGTCAAGGTCAGTTGAAGGTCAAATCATAAAGATTCATAAAAAGTAGAGTCAAACCATGACATTTAGGGGTTTTTGGGGTCGCTGAATCCGAATCCAGGGTCAGTATAGTCCCATAAGGTTATATTTATGGTCAGATCAAGGTTAGTTCAAGGTCATGGACGTAAAGAGAGTGAAAAAATTAGTTATAAACTGAAACAATGCAAAAGGTAATGTAAACCATAAAGCAAAGAACAATGTATATGCAAGTACAATCGTATCCTTTAAAACTATATCATAGTTTGCTGCTCCTTCATTTACTTTAAATTTGTTAGAAGTATATGCAATTCAATAAAATACCCGTAAAAATATTAAGCCCATTACTGTTTTTTATGGTAACGAACTATTTTATTGTCAAATGATCTACGAAGTGGATTACGCTTCCGCGTCTCCGATGTTGATGGTAGATCTCTTTTTAACGACCAACAGTAATCTGCTAACATATTTACGTCCCATCTTCCTTGGTACCTGCGCTCCATTTCCTTGATATCTTGGTGAAATCTCTCTCCCTGCTCTTCGCTGTAATCACCTAAGTTTTCTGGAAATTCATCAACATGCGAATATAAAAAGTGTAATTTTAGATTCATTAGGCAGCCTTGATTTTTGTAACTATTTACTAAATTTAAAACTATTTGTTGGTAATTTGGGCTCTTATGATTTCCAAGAAAGTTTTTAATTACGTCCTTGAAACATAACCATGCTTCTCTCTCTGTATGATTCATTTTCGTAACAAAAATTTCATCATTTATCATCTTACCAATCTGAGGGCCATCGAAAATTCCTTCATTTACTTTAGCATCACTTAATTTGGGAAACTGATTTCGCAGATACTTAAAGCAGCTACCATCTTTGTCTAAAGATTTTACCAATTGTTTCATAAGTCCCAATTTAATGTGCAGAGGTGGTATAAGAATTTTTGATGGATCAACAAGTGGCTTATCTTTTATATTCTTAGAACCCGGTTCGAACTTTTGTCTAAGGGGCCAGACACTCTTTATGTAATGATTCTTTCTATCCCTACTATCCCATTCACATAAATAGCAAGGATATTTTGTGAATCCCGATTGTTGCCCCAGAAGTATTGTTATGATTTTAAGATCCCCACATATTTGCCATTTATGATCATTGTATTTTATTCGGTCTAATATTACTTTCATGTTACAGTACTCTTCATGCAGTATTACCGAATATCCTATGGGAATGGCTGCATAAACATTTGTATTGTGTAACAGAGCGACTTTTAAACTTCTCGTTGACGAATCGATGAACAATCTCCACTCGTTAGGGTTGTTACATCCATGTTTAAAGCAATTCATCAACCCAACTATATCTTTGCAGTAAACTAAGGAAAATTCTTCATCTTTAGCGAAATAATCACGATATTTCTTATCTCTGTCTCGGTAGTAAGAAACTTTAATTTTTCCAGCTTCATTGGTATTTTCTTTTAGCCATGAAGCCAAGTACTCCGCCCCATCCTTTGGTAGGCCCAAATCGCGTATGAGATCATTCACTTTTTCCTGTGTAAGTGGACCTTTCTCCTTCTTAGTATTATAGGGAATGTATTCTTCGTCACTTGTATCACTTGAAATAGCAACGTCATTGTCTTCATCAGGCGCTATTTCTTCTTCCGCAATAATATCTCCTTCCTCCTATATTTCTTCTTCTAATATTTCATCTTCATCATGTCTTTCTAAATTTTCCTCAAGATCCATACTTCCACTTGCGTACATACCCAGTGGATCTTCTCTTTTATCAATTGACGATTCATATATAGGTTTCGTGACACTTTCAACGTTAGCGTAATTAATTTGCGACTTGTTTTTACTATTAACTCCATGCAAATTCGTATTACAAAAATAACAGTCTTCTTTTCTTAAAGGTTCCTTCCATATCGTAGGAACTTTCATTTTTACTTCAGTTTTACCATTTTTGTCTTTCTGTAGCTTTTTCCTACATATTGCGCATATGATTTTAGGAACCCAATCAAATTCATCAATTTTCATGTCTAAATCAAACATGTTCTTGCTACAAATGTAACAAAAACTATCCCGTTTTGCTATAAGGCATTCTTGGTCACCAGACCTCAAGTGATAAATTCTTGTAGTATTATACTCTTCGAAAGCCAAGTTTCCCACTAACAAAGAGCTGCGGTCGCTTGATGACGACGACTGCGGGCCCGCTTGCTCACCCTGACCAGCCGCCGATACTGGGGTTCCGAATCCCTGCATCGTAATTTTTTGTTGTTTGTCTGCCATGACGGCTCTAAAGCCTTCACCCAGGGGTTTAGCCGACCGAAAAAAAAGAATCGGTCGTTGCCCACCGTCACCACGTGGAGGTAGCCTGGGGCAAACAAACAGCATATTCATATCCGTTCGTATCAAATAGGAAATACGAGTGATACAAGGGAGATGAAGATTACTGTAACATGACTTTGGAAACCTTTTGGGAAAGAAGACCTTAACACATTTGTAGCAAGTATGAGACCCCAAAAAATAGAAGAAAAATCAATCAAAATATTAAAGAGCAGTACAAGAACATGTTTGATTTAGACATGAAAATTGATGAATTTGATTGGGTTCCTAAAATCATATGCGCAATATGTAGGAAAATGCTACAGAAAGACAAAAAAGGTAAAACTGAAGTAAAAATGAAAGTTCCTACGATATGGAAGGAACCTTTAAGAAAAGAAGACTGTTATTTTTGTAATACGAATTTGCATGGAGTTAATAGTAAAAACAAGTCGCAAATTAATTACGCTAACGTTGAAAGTGTCACGAAACCTATATATGAATCGTCAATTGATAAAAGAGAAGATCCACTGGGTATGTACGCAAGTGGAAGTATGGATCTTGAGGAAAATTTAGAAAGACATGATGAAGATGAAATCTTAGAAGAAGAAATGGAGGTAGGAGATATTATTGCGGAAGAAGAAATAGCGCCTGATGAAGACAATGACGTTGCTAGTACAAGTGATACAAGTGACGAAGAATACATCCCCTATAATACTAAGAAAGAGAAAGGTCCACTTACACAGGAAAAAGTGAATGATCTCATACGCGATTTGGGCCTACCAAAGGATGGGGCGGAGTACTTGGCTTCATGGCTAAAAGAAAATACTAATGAAGCTGGAAAAATTAAAGTTTCTTACTACCGAGACAGAGATAAGAAATATCGTGATTATTTCGCTAAAGATGAAGAATTTTCCTTAGTTTACTGCAAAGATATAGTTGCGTTGATGAATTGCTTTAAACATGGATGTTACAACCCTAACGAGTGGAGATTGTTTATCGATTCGTCAACGAGAAGTTTAAAAGCCGTTCTGTTACACAATACAAATGTTTATGCAGCCATTCCCATAGGATATTCGGTAATACTGAATGAAGAGTACTGTAACATGAAAGTAATATTAGACCGAATAAAATACAATGATCATAAATGGCAAATATGAGGGGATCTTAAAATCATAACAATACTTCTGGGTCAACAATCGGGATTCACAAAATATCGTTGCTATTTATGTGAATGGGATAGTAGGGATAGAAAGAATCATTACATAAAGAGTGTCTGGCCTCTTAGACAAAAGTTCGAACCGGGTTCTAAGAATATAAAAAATAAGCCACTTGTTGATCTACCAAAAATTCTTATACCACCTCTGCACATTAAATTGGGACTTATGAAACAATGGGTAAAATCTTTAGACAAAGATTGTAGCTGCTTTAAGTATCTGCGAAATCAGTTTCCCAAATTAAGTGATGCTAAAGTAAATGAAGGAATTTTCGATGGCCCTCAGATTCGTAAGATGATAAATGATGAAATTTTTGTTACGAAAATGAATCATACAGAGAGAGAAGCATGGTTATGTTTCAAGGACGTAATTAAAAACTTTCTTGGAAATCATAAGAGCCCAAATTACCAACAAATAGTTTTAAATTTAGTAAATAGTTACAAAAATTAAGGCTGCCTAATGAATCTAAAATTACACTTTTTATATTCGCATGTTGATGAATTTCCAGAAAACCTATGTGATTACAGCGAAGAGCAGGGAGAGAGATTTCACCAAGATATCAAGGAAATGGAGCGCAGGTACCAAGGAAGATGGGACGTAAATATGTTAGCAGATTACTGTTGGTCGTTAAAAAGAGATCTACCATCAACATCGGAGAAGCGGAAGCGTAATCCACTTCGTAGATCATTTGACAATAAAATAGTTCGTTACCATAAAAAAGAGTAATGGGCTTAATATTTTTACGGGTATTTTATTGAATTGCATATACTTCTAACAAATTTAAAGTAAATGAAGGAGCAGCAAACTATGATATAGTTTTAAAGGATACGATTGTACTTGCAAACTATGATATAGTTTTAAAGGATACGATTGTTCTTTGCTTTATGGTTTACATTACCTTTTGCATTGTTTCAGTTTATAACTAATTTTTTCACTCTCTTTACGTCCATGACCTTGAACTAACCTTGATCTGACCATAAATATAACCTTATGGGACTATACTGACCCTGGATTCGGATTCAGCGACCCCAAAAACCCCCAAATGTCATGGTTTGACTCTACTTTTTATGAATCTTTATGATTTGACCTTCAACTGACCTTGACCATGACCTGATAGAGTTGTAATAAGCCCGGATTCAGATACAGCGCCCCAAAAAATCCATGATACCATGGTTTTAGTGTATTTTTCATGTATTTCGATAATTTGACCTTCAACTGACCTTGAGAAAGATCTGATTGTTTAATCTGACCCCGGATTCGGATTCAGCGACCCCAAAAACCCCAAGATACCAAGGTTTTAGTGTATTTTTCATGTATTTCGATAATTTGACCTGCAACTGACCTTGAGAAAGTTCTGATGGGGTTAAACTGACCCCGGATTCGGATTCAGCGACCCCAAAAACCCCAAGATACCATGGTTTTAGTGTATTTTTCATGTATTTCGATAATTTGACCTTCAACTGAACTTGAGAAAGATCTGATGGGGTTAAACTAACCCTGGATTCGGATTCAGCGATCCCAAAAACATATAAGTACCGTGGTCAAGTTTTTGGGACTTACAATTTTTTTTTTGTGGGGCTGTGTTATTATACATTTAAGTCTATTAATTTACTTTTAGAAATATACTCTATTGAAACCATAAATAATTGTCATATTTTATTGATTTTTTAAAGGTTAATATATAATATCGTTATGTATCATTAGTAATTCAATAACAGTGCATGAAAAAATGCTAACTTTTGTTTAATATACATCGAACAATATTTGAAAAAACGATTCAAAATGATTCACTGAATATGTTGACGCAAATCAACTTTAGCATACTGGAAACACGAAGTTCAAAAAATCGAGCTTTAAAAACATTTTTGTCTCGATTTCCTAGAGAATCACCCATATATATATACATATGGTTCGTCACTGTGCCAACAAAGGACATGAATACGCCATTATCCACCTCAATGCATGGTAATTGTAATTCTCTTAAGGACTTAACTGTTAGGGATTGTGAGTGAGGTGGTGTATTAAGTAAGAAACAGGGACAATCCCTAACAGGTTATGGGCCCAGTGAGGTCGGTCGCAATCCACCGCGTTTTTATGTATTGAATAGTTGGCATTTTGTGTGAGGAAATTTTACAAGAGTGAGGTGGTGTATTAAGTAAGATACAGTTGACATTCTGAGAGAAATAAAAAGTCTTTATTCTTATCGCTACTTCGCACAGGTCTGCTCTCTACGAGCTCTAGAGCGGCACTGCCGGAGGCCGGGAGAGCGAACTGGCTCTTTAGAACGTAGCTTCAGGAGTAGGGGTTTGGCCGGGGCCTGCCAGCGTTGCAAGCGCCGTAAGAGAAGGCTGAGCTTCTAATACTCCCTCTCGCTTGCACAAGCTGACCGAATGATTTTAGTCCCAACTTTCCTCTTCAGTGTAGGTCACTTCTTCAGTTATCTCATCGACGATTTCTAAAAACAGAAGAAATAACAATTAGTCATATTCACATACTTAAAGGTTAGTTTATCATGCTGTTGAGTGGAAAGAGCTTTAGTGAAAATATCAGCTAACTGATTTTTCGTATCAATCCATACTAAATTAATGTAATTTTTAGTAACGCATTCTTTGACATAATGTCCTTTTCTCTCAACCATGTGCCTTAATCTATTTCCTCCACTTATTTTAGCGCAAGATATAGCTGAAGTATTATCACAATGTAAATTTATCGGGTAGAGATCCTTTTCTATTACAATTTTCACGGAATTGTGAATCGATTGTATTTCCTGACATGTTTCGCTCATTGCGACGTATTCAGCTTCACATGTGGATAATGCAACACTCTGTTGTTTATGTGTTTTCCAAGAGATAGAGCTTCCAAATAGTCTAATTACATATCCCCATGTCGTCAGTGAGTTTTTGCAGTCTGATAGACTAGCGTCTGAAAACGCATCCATGTTTTCCGAAACATTTTTCATAACTAATTCGTAATGTCGAGTACAAGCTAAGTATTGAAAACCCCTAGTCACCATTTTCCAATCGTCTCTCGTTGGGTTTACCTGGTGCCTACTCAGTACGTTAACAGCGTAGGAGATATCTGGCCTCGTAGCTGTTGCTAAATATAATAGGGAACCAACCGCTTCTCTATATAAACGATTTGGAAATAATTCGACAGTTTGTTCGTTTTCTTCTCTTTCTTTTCTGGTTTTGCTCGTTGCACCACTTAATTTCATAGGGGTTGTTACTGGTCTACATTTATTGAAACTAAATTTACTTAATATCTTATTAATGAATTTAGTTTGACTTAAAGAGATAGGATTTCGGATTTCCAAGGTCTTTGATTTTGACTTTAAGTTCAATTTGATCACGTGTTTTGTTCAATAGATCAACTTTAGAGCTTGCCATTAATATATCGTCTACATATAAAATATTCATAATTATTTCTTTAGCAATACGTTTTATAAATAAGCACGGGTCTATATCGTTAGTTTTGAATCCTAATTCAATCATAATCTTAGTGAATTTATCGTTCCACTTCTTTGGGCTTATTTTTAAGCCATACGGAGATTTGTATAATTTCCAAACATACCTTTTCTTGGTTTCATAATCTACTGGAATTCCGTCTGGAATTTCCATATAAATGTCTTCTGACAATTCTCCATAAAGGAATGCCGTTTCTACATCTAGTTGTTTGATTGTTAAATCAAATTTATTCGCTATTGCCAGAAAAGCTCGAATTAAAGATATTCTAGAAACTGGGGCATAAGTCTTTCTCAAATCGTAAGTATTCTTATTTTTAAATCCTCGGATAACTAATCTGGTTTTGAATTTCGGATTATCAGTTTCAGTTACTTTTCGTTTAAAAACCCATCTTGAATCAATTATGTTTGGCTTTTTGCCAAGTTCGCTTACTACTTTTGATCGTTCAGTTAAAACATAAACTTGTTTAGTTTTTAATGAGTCAAGTTCTTCGTTAATCGCTTTTACCCAAGATTCTCCTTCAGGAGAATTCACAGCTTCTCTGTACGACTGTGGATCCCCCTGAATCTTCGCTAGTAATGTATGAAATTTGATGTCGCTCGAGTCGTAATCAAAATTTTCGAGTTTGAGTGTTTCGCAAGGATTTTGAATGAAAAATATCGCGTGACTATTTTTCTTCGGTCTCCCTCTTTTGCGTTTGACAGGAATTTCTCCCTCTGACTCTTTAGTCTCAATACTAGTTTCACAAATTACATTTTCTTCATTATCAAATGATAAAGGGGTTTGTTCATCTTGACTTTCGTTGACTTTATTAAAATAATCTTTGTAAGTTTTATTTTCTACAAATCTCACGTGTCTACATTCGTATAATTTATTTTCTTCTGGTACTAGTAATATATAACCCGTATTTTTGTATCCAACAAGAAAACCTCGTTTAGCTTGTGGAGAGAACTTTGTTCCAGTATTACGCGGAATTCGAAAATATGCAGCGCATCCAAAACGTTTAACTTGATTTAAGCATTCCGATTGATTTTTCAAGATTTTGCTAAGAGGTGTTTTCATCTCTATTGATTTATGATCAGTTCTATTATATATATACGTTGAAGCTTTCATGGCTAGGTTCCAGTAGACCGATGGTAAGCCTGAATCTAGCAATAAAACTCTCACTTTATTAGCTATAGTTCTGTTAAATCTTACACTAACTCCCGAGTGTTCTGGGGTGTCTGGGCAAGCCAGCTGTATTTCGGTTCTGAATTTTCTGAGTACATCGACTGTAGTTTGTCCTGTGAACTTGTGCCTGAACTGGTGCCTTGATCACATCTGAGGAAACACAGTTTTTCCTCGGATCCAATCAAGTTCCGCATGCTTGTCACAAAGGATTCTATACATTCCGGAGTTTCGGTTTTATTTCTCATTGGAAAGGTCAAAGCAGCGCGTGTAAAATCGTCAATTATAACTAGTGCAAACCTATATCCATTAGAGCTCGATGTCGGACTAATAGGACCCATAGTATCTGCATGAATTACTTGTAATGGTCTGATTGCTCTTGTTCTTATTTGTGTAAATGGCAGTTTGATGCTATTAGCCTCCAAACAAGCTTTACAATTCGCGATTTCGAAATCATTTATTATCTTATTTACATTAATTATTCCGTCGCTACTTTTGGCTAATGAAATCAAGTAAGACTTAGATACATGCCCTAATCTTAAGTGCCACAATAAGGCTTCTGAAATAATCGTCTTTTCTTTTTCCGATACATGGTTAGATTCGTTAGAAATTCTATCGTTAGCAATTCTATCAGTTAAATCGCAATCGTCGCTATTCAAATGAGTTTTTCTGTTATCAGACGTATTGATGAATTCCGAATCTAATTTTTCGCAAGATATATTTTCTTTCGTAGTAACGCTGTCGTTTTCTAACAGACTATTCTCATTTCTTGGATTGTCGATCGAGCTGTTATCGATGTTAATATTTCCCTTGCTTCTAGTGTTATATAAGTTAAAAACATTTCCTAGTTCATTTTTAATTGAATTAGATTCTGATCTTACATTGTTTGTTTGATTAGCAACTTTAATTCTTATTTTCCAGAACGGACACTGATACGTTCCCGATAGTATACTTCTATTTAAATACGGATCGTATATGTCGATGATTTTATTATTTAAATAAATTTGTCCGCGCTAATAATATCAATCTTATCTTTGCTATCAAACGATTCAAAGTACATCTTGGATTTGCTAAGATGCTCCGTCGCACCGGAATCCGCGATAAAGTCAATTATTGACGGACTTGAATAATCGTAAATTTTATCTCCGTAATCGTCGGCTAAGGCTTGAAGAGCGTTGGCGGCTCTCCTGAACGATTGTCTTCCTCGGCCTCTCTGACCTCCGCGACTGGTTGAGGCTCTTCCGCGGGGCCCGCGGCCGAAACCTCTATTGGCCGTCGTCGGCGACTGTGGTTTACGGGCGAACTCCGCTTTGTCAGACCGGGCACCGCCACGGCTGACAAAGCTTGCCAGTCTCCCTTGTCCTCTGAGAGCTGAGCTCCTGCCGTTTCCTTGCGGCGACCATCTGCCCCGTTTTGCAGGTGCAGAGTGAGTTTTCTCTGCGTCGTTGTCAGTGTCTCGTTCAGCTGTTTTTTTACGGCATTCTTTGGCTATATGACTGCCAAGTTTGTTGCAGTTATAGCAACGTAGTTTACCAGGATGTGGACAGTTCTCAGATGTATGGTCTCTATCTCCACATTTGCAAAGAATCCATTTGGATTTCTGCGCCACAAAAGCACTCGTTGTGTTTTGTGAGTTAGCAAGTTTGTTCCTTGGTTTTAGAGCATCCACCTGTAAAAGATAATTTTTTAGTTGAATGTAATCCATTTCCTTGGAAGTAGTCTCCCTGTAAACACAATCTGCTACAAGGATTTCCGGAACTACTTCCACTACCGCTTGAATAAAGTAGTCTCGTTTCTCTTTGTCAGAGAGAGTACCTGAATCGGGTATATTTTCAAATATTCTAACCTTCTCTTCGAATTTGTCGTAGAATTCTGAAGCAGTTTGCTTATTTGGTAAATATTTGATCGACATTAAGTCTTGTCTCGTTGACAGACTGGTGGCGCGTGTTTCATATCTTTTCAGTTCTTTTAATTTAGCTAAAATTTGTTTAGTTTCGTGCAAGTGAATTATTTTTGTGTGATAATTAATATCAATGTGATTGATAATAATTTCACGGACTCTGTGTTGGTCATCTTTTTGTTTTACTTCGTTAGTAAATAAATCAAGGTCATTTTCAATTAAATACAATAGTTTCTTAGTTTTTAACTCGGATTTCAAACAATCTTCGAATAAATCAAATCTCGTATTAGGTGTTAATCTATAGTTTCTGCTTGTCTGTTGATCTCTTCCAGACAGCTCGTTTTTCAAATGGCCTGTGAAGTTAATCAGACTGTTGTTCAAAGTGTCTTTCTCTTTATCAAGTAAAATCTATTCAATTTTTCTTTCAACAATTTCGTCTATATTTTGAGTAATTTGTGCATCGTTAATAGTACTATTAAATATCTGTGGTTTGTTACTTACTCTTTCCGTCAATGAATTAGTGGGAAGGACATCACCAAAACCTCGTTGCGGCGGAGGGAAGCTAGCACACTCCTCTCTCCTCGGGGCAACATTGCTCTTAGGATAATAACACTGATCCTCGGCTGACTCATCCAGTTCTCCTTCTTCCAATGATTGTGCGTAATTGACTCTCACGTCTTCTAAGCCAGACACCGGCCTGTCTGAGACGTTTCTAGCTGCCGATGTAGCTGATGCTACAAACGACGTCTTCTTTATCGTGACATCGCTCAGAATTTTTGACTTCGGCTTTCCCGGGGTGCTCGTCGCACCGGTACTCGCCACAGACTCCGACTGAGTCGATGTCGTTGCTGTTGTTGTTGTTGTTGTTGCTGCAGTCGTGATTCTTGTTTGAGGTGCAGCTGCCTCAATGGCAGGGGTTGCAGTTCTCTGTAGTGCTGGAATTCTCTCCATTAATCTCTCCAAACCAGTCAGGAACATCATGCTCTGATGGCTAATCATTTGGACTACCTCAGACCTAGTGATCTGCTCTGGTCTGTAGACCAATTCAAAGCAATACAAATACTCTGTAGTGGGCCAGACTCGTCTGACCAGCTCAATTTCCTCTTCGGATAGATTTTGGTCGAAGCGCCTGATTTAGTGCGTAGAGCGCCAAAAGTAGAGCGATCCTTCCTCTCTTCTGAGGAGAGTTATAGATTCATGGCCATACTCGTCACCTGGAGCTTCGTTAGACTCCGAGAGATTCCATTCACTTAGAATGGTTCCTCTGAATCTTTCCATGTCGAAACCTGCAAAATTTAATAATGTAATATATGCGTAATATTGTTGTATCTAGTTTGCTACCAATCCGTGCTATTACAGTTATATCGTTTCAATCACTCTTATGGATTGTCAATGAAATCCATACAGACCGTATGTCATTTTCGTTAGTCGAAATCCTGTCGATTTTTCGTTGTCGTTCTAAAGAAAAATCATCCCCTCAGGATGATTTCTCGATCATTCGTTTTTTCGTTAAGGATCCGTCGATCTTTATTCTAAAATCACTGTGTTGTCTTAAATTTATATATATATATATATATATATATATATATATATATATATATATATATATATATATATATATATATATATATATATATATATATTAAGCTTAGTAAGTTCAGTTTGATACGCGTTGTATGTGGGGCCCTCGCAAAACGCGATTTAATTTAATAACTGATCAGTTTTAACTTTGAGTATGCAAAACAGATTTTAAATAATCGCACTAAAATAGGTTATTAAGCAAACAGATAGATTCACTAAATTCAATACACTTAAATAGAATTCAATTTCCAAGAGATTTACACGCTTAAGAAATTCAAATTCTCAAAACAAAGAAAACGCGTGCGCGCTAATACTCGGTATCGATGTTTTTGTTTTGGTTAAGTCGCGAGAGCACACGAAATTCTACTTCGCTCTCTCTCTCTCCCCTTTTTTTTCTCTTCTCGCGCCGGGACTTCCCCGGCCGCTCGAGCTCGTAGCTCGGCTGCTCGCGCTTCTTCTCTCACTCTCTCTAAAAAGTGACGTAATATACTACCCCTCCGCCCATGATATCCGCGGCCATCCTGTAGGTAGTCTACCTCCCCTTTTTCTCGCGCGCAACTTTCTACCGATTCCAAGTACCGGCTTTTGTGTTTCTCGGAATCGTATTTTGCTCTTGTATGCGTGTTTGAACCCGATATCTCAGAAACCTCATGTTTTCGACTTATTTTTTCTTTCTCCTATCTTTTTGTGTGAACTTTTGTAGAACAAGAAATGCCAAAAGATTCTTAATCTGTATGAGTTTCGCCATATCCCGTAGCTCAAATGACATTTTGTGTCAAAATTAAACAAAATGGCGTACGCTCAAAATTATTAGCTATTTTAGAACTATTTTTTTAAGAATTAAGTTATCAAAATTGTATTAAAGATTAATTCAATTGTTTTCAGATGATCCTCAAAAAATTTCAGACCGATTGGTTGAATAAGTTTTCTTTTTATCCATTCCGCAGATAAAGAAAAAGTTATTTCGAGATAAAAGTGTTCAAAGTTTTCGGTACTACCGCGCTACGAGGCGCGCACTTCATAGACTCATAACTATCGAAATTCATCTAATTTCGTTACTAAACTTTTTTAGCATATTCTAACATTCTAACAACATTCTTAAAATAAATTTGAGTTTTTGGAAGCCGAAACATAAGAATACACTCTTAATTCTAATTTCGTACCACACTTTGAGGTTATGTAATTATTACAAGATAATTTAAATAACTTTTATTGACTTTTTAAAACTATTGACGTAAGATCATCATCTTCACGTCATTAAAAAAGAGGTTTCAAGCCGTTTATAACAACTTTTAGGATCGAATAGAAACCACAAAGCAACATAAAAAAGATACGATGTTTCTAATCGCAATGCACAAGATACGTTTTTTCTAATCTTATTGAGCGAGATACGTATTTTCTAATTGTAACTCGTAAGATAAGTCTTTTCCCTTAGGACCCATCGAGTCTTCTTATTTCAAAACATCATTACATGTTTTGTTTTAAAAAATTACATCACTTAAAATAGTGACTACTTTTAATATGCCAAAAATATTATTTTTCAACTTTTGTGACGTCATGACATGTGACCGAAAAAAAATTGACCGTCATTTTAAAATTTTGGAATGGTCACATCACTAGCGTGACAGGTCACAACGACAGTCATATTCTCGGTAATATGACTATTTTCAAAATGACGGTCATTTCGCATCACTGGTCATGGGTTGAGCAAGGAATTTTTTGAAGTTAGAAAAGTATGTTTCGAGTCAAACGCATTTAAAGTTTTAATTTGGTATGCTATCCAATGTTAATTGTTTCACTCAACAGGCTATATTTGGTATAACTAAGAATTTTGACATCCAACAAAGACTTGTCTCAAAATGTTCATGAAACTATAAACATAAAAAATATGTAATAACAAATTTTTCGATTCTTTGATAAAAAATCAGTGAAGTTCCCGATTAGGATCAGTTAATACATTATACAAAATATAAAATAATATGTGATAGTGTAATATAGTAAGTATGCTCGTAACAAGAATACGTACGTGAAGTTCGACGCACAATATAAATTGTATAGAAGTATAAATATAAATAAGTACATAAATATGAGAATATGTATATGTACACGTAAAACATATTATAAAACATATATGGCTCTTTGTACAGTAGGACCACGAAATACAATGGGTGGTGTACTGTGGAGCAGGAACAGCTGACCGCCAAAGCGAGACATGGCGAGCGAAAAAGAGGTAAAGAGCTCACTGTATGTTGGTTCCGCGCAGGAAGAGTCGCTGAGGACTCGACATGCCAGCCCCCTAAATAGATAGATAAATAATAAGTTTATTTTGCACAAGTCAAAAAATATATACAAATTAAATTTACAATACATGTTATGTACATGTGCAGGTACATAAGTGTCACATCGTTAAAAGTCTGAAATTGTTTATCACAAAACGTAGTTATTTCTAGAGCATTTTGCACAAATACCTTATATCTATCGCGTCATACAATAAAATACACATTCATTCAATTATTGCACTCATACAGATCTCACGCTAATAAATACACTCATTCACACACTAAACGTAGAAACAGAATAAATTAATAATTAATAAATACGACGCAATAGAACGGACACATACTTTAGTTTTACATATCACGGACAAGTATTATTAGTCTATAGCATGAATATGACGTAGGTACATGCTCATCGTCGTCTTAAATTTACAGTATGATGGCAAGTACTTAATACTGCGGGGGATTGTGTTTCAAAGATACGCGACTCGGGCACTAAAGAAATAGAGACCTATGTCCGCATGGGACTTTGGTACCATGATATCCCTCCCCTCCTCCTACTGGATATACTGACCTGGTTCTTCTTTAAAAAATCATTTAAGTAAGAAGGTTACTTTATTCTGATGATTCTATATAATAAAAGCTAGGAGAAGTAGTCTCTGCGCTGTTCTTCCGTGAGCCAGCCAAGTTTCACCCTGTGAGGGGTGATGTGTTCGTCCCTCTTTATCCCACACATGTATCTGACACATGGATTTTGCAAAACCGAGGTTCGTAAACGTGTCGACGAAGGGAACAAATGCACTTCTTTGCACCTCAATGCCTGGCAGTTGATTTTAAAGACTGAGTCGAAGATAATGGCTTTGGTTTTATATACATTGAGGCGTAGACCAGCAGCCACTGCTTACCGCGACACAGTCTGCGCCGCAGCTGTCAGGCACCGAATACCTTCATCCAATCCGGACAATTCTATTTACGTATAACTTTGTAAATCATCAGCGTAAAGGAGATGCTTTTGTGTGTTGTAGGTCAAGAGTTTCTGCGATGTCATTAAGGGGTCACTCTACGATCTCATTTTGAAAAATAGATTTTCTAAAAACCACAAATTCTTATACTAGACATACGTAGAAATGATGTAGACACAAATATTTTGGTCAGAAAATTCGAAAACAGGTATAGAAACGCGGAGCAAGCGAAGGGTCGCGGGCGCACGGGACCACGCACCTGGTGCGCTCAGTGTATACCTGCGACTTCGCTTCTCTCTCCCCTCTTCGTTCACTCGTTCGTCGCGCGTCTGCAAGGAGCACCTGCTCGTGTTTTGGCTCCTGCATTTGTGCCCCACTCTGCTGCCTCCTGTGTCTGTGAGTCGGTCTGTTGTGGTGCCTGCACAGTGGAGCATACAAACTATACTATGTGATAATAAATCACAGCTTCCACTGGTCCATCGGCACGGCTTTTCAACATCCAAGCAACAACGCCCGGCCAGGTGTTTTGGGGTTAAGTGAGGTAAATACGGCAGAGTGGCGGGAGCCAAGCACGAAGCATAATAAACTCATAGATGCCACTTTGATCTGGACACACAGCACGCAGCGCCTATACTACCAAGGCGCCACTTGCCGACTCGAACTGCAACTACGCGACTACTGAGACGACATCTGCTGCATCCTAGACACACCACCATTACCTTCTGCGACTCATCTTTGTTGCCACCAACATCATGGTCGACAACTGCGCCATCTGCGGGGAGGTTCCTAGGAGCAGCAACTCGCTACGTAAGTGCTGCATATGCAGTATAACCTGTCATCCGGCGTGCAAGCCTCTTGTAGTGCTTACCCGCGTGCCACGAAGTGCGCTACAGCTTCAAACCAAAGCTGTAGCCTGCCAGGCATGCATCGACTCGAAGAGGTCGATGTTCGAGTCGGCAGTCATGCGCGCGATGAACGCTAACAACATGAGTGGGAAAGTGAAAGAGCTAGACGCGTCCACTCTGGCCAATAAAAAGCCTGCAATAGCTGCGCGTACCAATCAGGCGAGCAAGGCCGCGCCCACCAACTCCTCACTCTCTCCGTTGCAGGGGCTAGGCCCCGCCCCCACCAGCAGCCTACTCCGATTGGCCGCGCAGTCTCCTGTGACGTCACTAGGCCCGCCCACTTCCAGCACGGGAGCAGAGCATAGCGGGGAATCCCCGAGTGACGTCACGGCCAAGAGTACGGATTCAAACCGTGCTTATGATACATCGCAGTCTTTCATTTCCAAGAACAACAGCAGCGTTAATGACGTGAATACGTCCGTCATTCGAATGTTAGACAGCACTGCTTTAAAAAAGGGAACAACGGTCTCCTGCCTGGTGCAGTACGCGATTCAACTTCAAAAAACATTGACAATGCACTTGCTAGACATTGCACCTCTATTGAAGGCAGATTGGAAGCAATTGTAAATAGGCTAAATACGTCACCAGCAGTACATACATTGGCACTTTCAATTGAATCCAAGCTGCAAAAAATTGAGGAAAAACTGTTGAAACAACACTCTCAGCTGGAGGAGATGAAAAAAGAGAAGCAAGTGCTTTGCCAAGAAATAGACAATTTAAAAATCAAAAATAAAATATTACACGATAGTAACGTCGACACAAACAATTCGTGGAACAAAACTGAGGTAACTTGTAATACGTTACTAGAAAAAATTGATAATTTAGAGCAGACTAATTTTGAGTCACAAACAAAAATTGATAATTTTATAATAAATACTTTTGAAACTGATTTCCAAAACCTAACCAATAAAATCAATAGAGTTGAAAGTGACAACAAAGAAATAATAAAAAATATAGGAAAAATAATAACAAAAGAAAACTTTACCTCTGCATATACAACTACTATCAATAAAATTGAGAGTAACGTAGAAAACATCCAAAAAAATAACCAACTCACACTTAACAAAATTGAATACCAACAAATTGCAGTGCTCCCCAGTACACAAAACAATACCGTTTCTCTGACAAGTACAAACAAATGTAAAAATAATAATGCGTCTATTACAAATAGTAATTTACTCGACAACTATAGAAATATAAGCGACACAAACGACAATTGTAATAACAATAATGACGGGTTCATCCAAGTTTTAAATAACAGAAAAAAATTATCTAGTCGATTGAATAAGAACAATATTGACAATGATGATGCTACAGCATCACCTGCATGAAGCACGCGGGTGCAAACGATTGATGCAGGGACAATGCACAGTAAAAACATTAAAAATGGTAACACGGAGCTAATTATTTCTAACATTTTTGACGGTGTTGTCTCCAAGCGTGTGGACGTTGCACACGCGATACTGTGACGTGTCCTTCCATCAACACGAAAATCAGAAGTAATAAGCACACGCCTGCTTCGGTCAGAGGAACCGACAGCTGCGGCATCAGCAGATATAAATAGCGAACGTAGACGGTCACCATGGGTTGTTACCCTTTCCAGCAGTACGTTAGGCGAGAAAATTATGCGAGCCAAAAAGCTAATCACTGGATTTCATGCTAGAGATGTCGACACTGCAGCTCTTGACCAGGACACAAGGGATAGGATTATCAATTGGAAAATTTTTATAAATGAATTATTAACAAAGGAATGTTTTATTAAATATAGAAGTCTCAAGGCCCTTGCGATGAGACTCAATTTTAGATACGTTTGGCATAGAGGGGGCCGATTTCTGTTGAAGAGGCGTGATGGCGACATCTCTTATGAATTTTCATCTGCGGCAGATCTACAAACCATTGTGGCATCATATGCCACTAATCAACCATCACCAACCGTAGATAAGATAACAAAAAACGTTGATAAAGAAAGCGCAATTGATAAGACTGTTATTCCGTCAACAGGTCAAAAAGAAACTGTTGCAAAAAATTGACTATCTGTAGACACTGCTGGGGGGGTTCACTGTAGGGGACTGAGAGTAGGTTTTGTCAATGTTACCTCTCTAATGGGGCACATTGGCATGATTAAACAATACCTTTCATCTCGTCCTCCCTACCATCTTTTTGGAGTTGCTGAGTCGCATCTTGACCCTGATGTTGGTAGTGATCTCATTCAGATCGACGACTATTCACTAATTAGACTTGATCGCAACAAACTAGGAGGCGGGCTGGTCCTGTACATTCATAAGACTTTCAAGGCCAATTTACTATGCAGCTCTCCAACAACACAGGAGGGCAGGCCATTTCTACCTGAATACTTAATGTGCAGTGTTCAGCAGGGCAGCCTTCCCCCCGTCTTTGTTGCTTTGGTCTACAGACCACCATACGTACCGTTATTACAGGGCTTTGACTTAACAGACAAACTAACGACACATACGCAAGACTTTAGTCATAAAATTATTATGGGAGATCTGAACGCGAACCTTCTCGGAACGTCAGCCGATGCAAGATCATCTCACAAATTCTCACACGTGGATTGATGTGATCTTGACAGATAATAATGACGTTGTACTGAGCAGGGACAATCGGCTGACGCCTTTTCCCGGTCATCATAACATCATAGAGGTCGAGATTGGGGTCGAAACTGCTGCATCCCCTGTGGTTGAATCTTTCAGCTACAGGGATTTTAAGTCGATGCAGCAAGACGACCTCCTGTCTCACCTAGCTGACTGTGATTGGTCGCGGATCGATGGTCCCGCGGCGGGTGTTGACAGTCAATTAGAGTGCCTCAGTGTCAACCTCATGGCTGTGATAGATAAAATTGCACCGTTAAAAGAATTCATGCCGAAAAAGAAAACAAATCCACCATGGGTTGATGCTGAACTGATACATCTATACAAAAAACGTGACTCTGTACGACGACGCTATGCGCGGACCAAAGACGACAGACTGTGGCGGGACTATCAGAGCTTTGCAGCAGCAGCTGAATTACGAACTAAGGAAACAAGGGAAAGATTTTTACAAAATAGAATTTTTTAAGCAATTTATAATAAGACAGATATCTGGAAAGAGCTCAAGGCTCTGGGCCTTCTGCCAAAAACAAGAGAGGAGCTTCATGGTTTCTCGCCGGAAGAGCTCAATACCCACTTTGCAGGGGTGTCGATCTCCCAAAGTGAAAGTGATGAAGAACTTGACAATGTCTTGACCACTGCCAGTGATGACGGCTTTGTTTTCCGAGAAGTCAGCTTCTCGGACGTGGTCCTGTCTGTTGCCCATTTCTCATCACAGGCTAGAGGAGAAGACGGCATCCCCCAAAGTATAGTGGCTAAGGCTGATCCGTTTGCAGGAGATCATATTGTTAAGATCTTTAACTCCTCTCTGTCCAGTGGCATTTTTCCGGGAACTTGGATGGGAGCTCATTTGGTGCCTTTGAAGAAGAAGCCTGTCCCATCTACGGTGTCAGATTTCCGACCAATTGCCCTACTGAGTTTCCTTTCTAAGGTCCTGGAAAAAATAGTACACGATCAAATAACTGACTTTTTACGAGAAAACAACACTTTGGACCCGATGCAGACTGATTTTCGACAGAATCACAGTACACAGACAGCACTACTAAAACTGACGGAAGACATAAGATCAGGCATTAACAACAACAAAAAACTATTGACTATTTTGTTGATGTTTGATTTTAGCAAAGCATTCGACACCATCTCCCCATATATAATGGGGAGACGACAGAAAGTCGTCACAAACACAAAAGGGGATTCAGGTTGGCTAACCACCAATCTTGGCGTTCCACAGGGCTCAGTCGTGGGACCTCTGCTTTTCAGCCTGTACATAAACGACTTACAAGACCCACTAGACTTAGATGGTGTAGAACATATACTTTACGCTGACGACCTGCAAACCTACAATCAAGTGACCCTGAAAGGTCTTTGTGATGGTATCCGTCGCATGTCGGCTGTAGCACGAGCAGTGTCGAACTGAGTAACGTCAGCTGGCCTGCGCCTCAATGTCGGCAAGACAAAAGCGATTATTTTCGGATCTGATCATAATATCAAACAGGTTCAGAACCTTGACTTGGGAATACACAAAGGTGAACTTTTCGAGAATCGGTTTATACTTTATTTTGTTCATCGCTGTGTATTCCCAATGTGACTCGGATATTTATTTAGGTTATTTGTCTATTTGAATTATTTATTTATTTAATTTATTTATTTATTTAAACTTATTTATTTATTTAATTTATTTATTTATTTAAATTTATTTATTTATTTATTTATTTTAATTTATTTATTTATTTATTTATTTTAATTTATTTATTTATTTATTTATTTATTTAAATTTATTTATTTATTTATTTATTTATTTATTTATTTATTTAAATTTATTTATTTATTTATTTATTTATTTATTTATTTAAATTTATTTATTTATTTATTTATTTATTTAAATTTATTTATTTATTTATTTATTTATTTATTTATTTAAATTTATTTATTTATTTATTTATTTATTTATTTATTTAAATTTATTTATTTATTTAAATTTATTTATTTATTTATTTAAATTTATTTATTTATTTATTTATTTAAATTTATTTATTTATTTATTTATTTAAATTTATTTATTTATTTATTTATTTAAATTTATTTATTTATTTAAATTTATTTATTTATTTATTTAAATTTATTTATTTATTTATTTATTTATTTAAATTTATTTATTTATTTATTTAAATTTATTTATTTATTTATTTAAATTTATTTATTTATTTATTTATTTAAATTTATTTATTTATTTATTTAAATTTATTTATTTATTTATTTAAATTTATTTATTTATTTAAATGATTTATTTATTTATTTAAATGATTTATTTATTTATTTATTTAAATTTATTTATTTATTTATTTAAATTTATTTATTTATTTATTTAAATTTATTTATTTATTTATTTATTTAAATTTATTTATTTATTTATTTAAATTTATTTATTTATTTATTTAAATTTATTTATTTATTTAAATGATTTATTTATTTATTTAAATGATTTATTTATTTATTTATTTAAATTTATTTATTTATTTATTTAAATTTATTTATTTATTTATTTAAATTTATTTATTTATTTATTTATTTAAATTTATTTATTTATTTATTTAAATTTATTTATTTATTTATTTATTTAAATTTATTTATTTATTTATTTAAATTTATTTATTTAAATTTACTTATTTATTTATTTATTTAAATTTATTTATTTATTTATTTATTTATTTATTTAAATGTATTTATTTATTTATTTAATTTAATTATTTATCTAACTTATTTATTTATGTGACTTAGTTATTTATTAATTTATTTATTTATTAAATATGTTAAGTGTTAAATGTGAATGTATTTATTAGCGTGAATTGTAAAAGTGTTATATGAATGAGTGTATTTTTAATTTATCGACGTGATAGTTATACGTAAAAATTTAGTAAAGTGTGTGTATGTATTCTTTTTATTTTTATCGTATTATGTTATCTTTATATTATTTATTTTATTTTATGTATTTTGACGAAGCGTGTTCTGTAATGTGCCATCTGACTATGACTAGTTCATTATATTTAGATTTTATAAACTGAGGAACTGTTACAGCGAATAATGTTATTTAATACATAAGAAATGCACTGACTGATATTTTAATTATTATAACTATACATGTACATGCAATTGTAAGAATTTTCGTCTTTGATGAATAAACAGTATATCTATCTATCTATTTATCTCTTCGTAAATCTCGGCTAGATGTTTACGTTGCTTGAATTTCGAAACAGATCAGTTTTAGAATTCATTTCAAACGGTCGTGTACAGTTAGTAAACGCTCTACAAACACTTGCTCTCTATTTAAAATGTATATCGAAAAACGCAGTACGATGGATAAAAAAGTACGAAAGAGTCTAATAAAAGAGCAGATCGCACACGAAAAAGAGTATTTCGGGGTAACCAGGACACAGTTGAAGCTAATACAACTGCAACAAGTGCATCGGCAGAAAAAATTACAAAAAAAGGCACGGATTTCGAAGTGAACATTGATGAAAGTATATCGTACTGTATCATAAACTTCACGTTATTTTTAACTTTACAACAACTTTTGATTTGCAAGACTTGTAAAAAGAACATTAAATTTTTAAAACGAAGTGAAAAGGGATTAGTTTTTTTATTAACTGTGTCTTGTGGCTGTGAAGAGGGAGCTCGTATTCCAACGAGCCCACCAATTTATAACTCTTACGAAATCAATCGTACTCGTATATTTGTTTTCGTAATGCGTATGCTCGGTGTTGGACTTAAAGGCCTAAATACTTTTCTCGCATTGATGGATATTAATAAAGGTTTCGCATTGAACACTTAATATCAAATAGTGGATCATATTTGAATTGCAGTAGAAGCAGATACTAAACTTGTTTTTCATCAAGCCGCCAAAGAAGAGCAAGAAAAAAATCAAAATAGAGTGAAAAATAATTTGTCAGTGTCTGGTGATGGCTCATGGGTAAAAAGAAGATTTTCTTCTCTTATTGGTATAACATCTTAAATCGGAAAATATTCTGGCAAAGTAATTGACGTTATTGTGAAATCGAGTGTATGCAACACATGTGAACAGTGGGCCGGAAAAGAAGACAGTGTAGAGTATGCTGCGTGGTATGAAACAGATGAAAAGGATTGCGATGTGAATTACGAGGGAAGTACCGGCATGATGGAAGTGAACAGTATTATTGAAATGTTCAAAAGATCAGTGGAATACTTTAAAGTGTACTATAAATACTATATCGGCGATGGAGACACAAAAACATTCAAGTTATTGCAAGATGAAGAGCCATATGGCGATGCTTTGAAAGTAGAGAAAAAGGAGTATGTTTTACACGTTAAAAAGCGAATGTTTAAACGCGCAAAAGATGCCAAAAAACAGCTTACTCAGTTAAAAGAAATCAAAAAAACTTTTGGAAGCAAAGCCAGCCGCAAAAGTGAATGTACAAAAGAAGACAGTTATATCTACTAAGAGAAAAACTGCAGTCAAAGCTCCAAAATCTGTAGTTGTAAAAACAATATCTCTTACCAACAATCTGATGAAGGACCTCTCTTTGTATTATGGATGAGCCGTTCTGAGAAACAAAGATTCTATGCAGGACATGAAGAAAGAAATATGTAACAACACTCGTACTGCCCGGCTGGAGCCAGCTCATGGTGCAAGTATCGTCAAGCAGAGGCAGCAAATTCTTTGGAGGACTTCAAGCATCCTCCAGCTCTCGACGTGGAGACACAAGAACTTTTAAAACCTATCTATAAAGACTTATCTTCAGATGATTTGCTCCAAAGATGTGTCGGCGCGCACACTCAAAACCACAATGAGAGCTTCAACTCATGCGTCTGGCGTCTAGCTCCGAAACATACATTTTCGGGGAAGAAAATAGTTGAAGTTGCAACTTACTTTGCGGCATGCAAATTTAATATAGGTTTCCAATTTATATTAAAAATTATGGAAACCATGAACGTCTCTATCGGCAAAATTGCAGCGGACTTCGTGAACAGAAGTGACGATAAGCGTATTTCGACTGCCAACCGACGTAGCGGTGAAGCATCTAAGGAACAAAGGGTGGCCCTTAGGAATACTCGATTCGAAGCAGAACACTACTACGAGGAAGCTGAAGGTGAAATCTATAGAGCAGGCATTGCTGATTGAAGGTATGAAGTCATTTTTTAATAATAGGCTAAGAATCATTAGATTTACGGTACATTTTTCGATGAAAAAAAGTAAATCGCGTTTTTCTCGAAACAATTTTTTTCGACCTGATTGACATGATTGAGAAAAAAGTATTTGACCGATCGAGCTGAAATTTTTATGGCATATTCTACACACGTGTGGTTATAGCCCCTAGCAGAATTATAATTATTTATTAATATTTACCCTATTTATTTAAACAATTTAAGATGCAAAAAAGGTCGAAAATTTAAAATGTCCGCCATTTTGTTATTTTTAATCAAATTTTGTTTATTGAGCTACCGGCTATAGCGAAAAGCTTATTTTTTAATAACCCGTCCACTTTTTTGCTTTCAGGCTCTTCAAAGTGGAGATATCACGTCAACCAGATTGTAGTAGGGTCAACTTCAGGCAGCCGGACGCCAGATTTTACATACAGAACAATAATAAAAAATATATTTTATAAGTGTGAAACCTCTTCTTTTATGTGTAAAAAGTTTGAATATTGTAAATAAATTTTTCTATGAAAAAAAAAATGATTGAAAATTATTGCTGAGGTCGTAACTTTTTGCTTACGACCTGTAATGTAGGATTTCATCCACAGGACAGCAATCCTGCAGAACCCCATTCTGATCTGTTTCTGAAGTAGTTTCGTTGACGATCTGGTATCGAAAGCTTTGCTAAAGTCAAATAAAACGAGGATGATTACTAATTTCCTAATTTTTTGTTTTTTATCGATTTTCATGTACTTGATGCCATCGATCCCACTGCGCATCGCTGTCATCGGTAAGTTTGAGTAATGCGGTCTGAGTGCTGTGACACTGTCTGAAGCCTTCTTGAAAAGGGACTAGGATTTTCTTGGAAGTTAAAAACTCGGTAAACTGCGTGTGCACGATCTTTTCAAGACTTTAGATAGAAAGCTCAGAAGGGCTATCGAGCGGAACTCAGAGACCTAAGATGGAACGGCGATTTTCTTTAATGGCACCAGATGAGCCTTTTTCCAAGTCTCCGGGAAGACGCCACTCGACAGTGAAGAATTAAATAATTCGGGAAGAAGAGGACCGGTGACCGGCGGAGCTCTAGCTATCACTGTTTGTGCCATTCTCGTCCACCGTTTGCGAAGAGAAATAGGAGACAGCGAGAACCATATCGTCAAAGAATACCTCTCTCAAGGTAAAACCCTCCTCAGAGTGTGGCCACGATGTCCTCCATCTCTTTCTCGCAATCTGCGACCGTGACCAATATCACAGCAAAATGCGAGTCTGCTTTAGGTCCCGAAAAAAAAGCGTTTTTTCAGCGATTTTTTGAAAGGGAAGGAAATGATTGCGGTAAACGAAATTTTGAGAACATAATGTACTATATTTTAGCTTTAAAAAATAATTTTTGTTATTAAAAAATATTAAAATTTCTTTAAGTTATGACCATTTTGCCGGAGCGCCTGGAGTCTGCACTTTCTAATTGGTGCCGGTGATGGAGGTCGTGCGGTGCGTTTAAAACAGTAGAGACAAATTTTTTTTAAATTTTTATAAGTTTCTTTTCTATATGAACTCAAAAAATTCCGAAGAAGTTGCAAAAAAAGTAGTTTAAATAATACTTTTGTCCAACTTTTTTAGTTCAAATAGAAGATAATTTAATACTGAAGCTAGATCACATTGATTTTTTTCAATCGGACTTATATTCTTTTTGTTATCACCGGCACCGTTTTCTAAAAATCGTAAAAATGAAAACTCGAGAAAACGCGCTTTAAAGTTTTCGGTCCTAAAAAATATAAGTTTTTGGGTACTTACAGTAATTAGAGGTTAATCAGCTATCCCTGGGCCATACATTAGTCCTTCCTCTTCTTCAAAAAACTCGTTTTGGCTGAGGGTTTCCAATCTTCGGGCTGTACGAGCCTTCTTGCTAGAAAATGATGCGCACCGGTTCTCCCGCGTTATGCGCTCAGCATCGACGGCGTCAGTAAAATTTTTGCACTGTTGCCCGATGATGATATTGAGGAGCTGCATGGTGGAAAGTACAGTAGAGTAGCCCTCGTTAAAAATGCCTGCAGCCATATATGCTGCAATTTCGACGATTTTATAGCCGGAATTCAAATGTTTCGGACTTAGGCGCCACACAATCGAATTGAACTATTCGTTGGAATTTTGAGTGTGGCCGCCTAAGTACCGCCTCATTAAATCGTCATTAGAGAGCTCTTCATAAATTGGACGGATGTGCTTCTCCATGCTTTCGTTGATTAATCTCGCCGGATGTTTGTAAGATGCAAGATTATTCACCTCTTGAGCCTTGCTCCATTCGCACCAACTCTCGGCGCCTTCTGGACAATTTTCATGCCGACGATTTTCATGCGTGAAACAGTAGTGGTCTAATGTTGCTATAATAGCTTTCTTCATACCTTTCACTGAATCAATATTTCGACGAATTGCCAGACCGTAGTATATCGTCAGTTTCTTGATTACATATTCACTCTCCGTTATGGACATATGCACTCCTAAGCAGACATATACAACTCTCCGTTAGCCGTGTTTTTCCTCCGAGTTTCTCGGTTTTTCTTTTATTACGTAAACGAGTACCCATACGCTTTTGTACGTGTCCAATACACTCATTTTTCGTCACTGTGCACTCGTCCCCGTAAGGATTGCTATTTAAGATTCCAGTAAAAGTGTTGGAGTTGCCATCGCCGATATAATTAGTGTACATAACTCCGAATTTCTCGACGGATCTCGAAATCATCTCTATTATGAAATCCACCTCCATCTTCCCTGCCGAACCTGCATGATTTGAGGAGCATGAGTCTTTATGATTCTCATACCACTCCTCAAATGCGTCGTCGTCCAAAGTATTTTTACTTATGGCACACGAATGACCATATCCACTTTTTACAATGAGATCGATTACTTTGCCACTGTAGTATCCGATGAGCGTTGTTACACCGTACAAGGAAGTATAACCGCGCTTTTTCCACGATCCATCGCCCGAAACCTTCAAATGATTTGCAGGTCTTTCATGTTCAACGTTTTTTTCTTTTTCTTCCTTGACGGTGTTTTCGCAGGTGCTCTTGAACATTGTCTTTGACGTTGCGTACAAATGCTCAACGATTTGTTGGTAAGTAGATATTTGCAAAACTTGCAGACATATCCATAAGGCCGCAGAATACGTTTATCCCTTCTCGTCCGATACCAAGAAGCCTCATAACAAAAACAATTCGTCTGTTGATTTCGTAGCCGGTATTTATCAATGGCCCTGACTGGATGTCGCGTCGACCACACATACACTGGACAATAATTTTAAATCCTAGGCCTCGATGACCGCTTTCTGCAAACGTTAATTTTTGCTTGCATGATCTGCAAATCGCGATTTCCGAAATGGCGAGAAACACAGATATAAATTCAATAATGCGGTAGCAGTGCGCAGAATGAATAATGACATCATCGCTGCTTGCTGTCGTTAATTTCTGCTCACTGCGGCTCGTGTGTAAGTCTCCGTCGTCCGATGAAACACTTGTAAAACGATTGCCGTGAAATTTCCGCTTTCGCGGTTCCGCAGCACGCTGTCTTTTAGATCGATCACCTTTCGGGTAGCTTGACATTTCGATGTGTACTCGGCAAAATCAAAAGTGGAACTGAAAGCTGACGCTACAAACAGCAGTGTAGAAGCCGATGCCGAGAGCTATAGTATACCGTTATATTGTATACCGTTCTCCCTACTACTACTCAACCCAGACCTTCTAGAAACTCCAAATAATGTTTCAAAGGACGGTTGGACCTTTTCAGGTATATACGAGTATAGTCGAATAATAGAATACATCGAGGGGCGGAGCGCGCGCGCTCGGGTCTGCCCGAGCATTCGCACCTGCTCGATGCTCGGCCACTAAAACTGCTCTAGCTTCGGAAAAATTGTCGAATTGACCTCTGAAATTTTAAAGACATATTCTTGGATAGTTTTGGAATAGATTTAAGACAAAAAAAAATCGATTTGTTGAAGCCGGTAAAGCAGACTCCCCCCTTAAGCACACCTGTTGTGAATCGGTTCAAATCCTCTTTCGTGGATGGTAACAATCCTAGGACACGCAGCTCCTTCCATAAGTCTTTCTCATTGTTCAAAGCTTCAAAGTTTCTGCCTTGTAGGATGGAGTTGCGATCCTGTTCGGTCATTTTCTCAGCCTCGGAGGCAAGCTGGTGGTATTCTAACCAAAATTTATTATCCTATGTTCTTTCATAGTGTCTGGACAATGCATCACGCTTAATATACAAAATTAAGAGATCGGCATCCACCCAGGGAGGATTGACCTTGTTTGTAGGTGTGAAAGTTTTTAATGGTGCTAGTCTATCTACAAATGACATGATGTTGGAGCTAAGACATGTTAATCCCTCGGGAACTTTGACATCTGGGTAATTGAATAGCGATCAGTCACAATCTTGTAGTATTGAAATTAATTGGGTGCGTTCCATTGCTTGAAAATCTCTATATATGAATGCGGAAGGTTCGGTATCTTTGGTGGTGTGAATATTAATTGTAACGTGAATGGTATTATGTCGACTAGGAAAGGACGTCAATCGATTGCCAGCACTCAGGACCTAATCATTATCGTCAACAAGTATGACATTTATTCATGTACAAGACTCATGTTTAATGATGAATATGACCATGTTCGATGATTTTCACATATTTTGCATCTGCTGAATCTGACAAGTGTCAGATGTGTCATTCGTCATGGTAGAATTGATCACAGAGGTCAGATCGGTTAAAAGCCAGATGGAGAACCTGAATCGGGAACACATACTGTCTAGTACAAAACAGGAAGACACTAGACGTGCAGGACAGGTGAATTTCCAAGACACATTCACGGTATTTGGTAACACACAGCTGGACGAATCCCACAACCAGACTGGGCCACCTCCTACGACGAGCGGCGCCTCGGTGGGGGGGGGGGGGGGGGGGGGGAGGCGGTAGTCGACGAACCTAGAGCAAACATCGAGGCTTGGCGTCAACGCCAAAGACGCCGGTCAAATTGTCAAAAAATGGAATGTCAAATTTTCTTGATAGAAAGACAAGAGCATACACGTTTTCCTTGCGCGAATAGAAGACTATAATGCGCTGAGTAACCTGTCGGACGAAGAACTCCTGGCAGCGCTGTCCGAATTCTTCAGTGACAACGCAGCGACCTGGTACAGAAATAACAAAATGAAGTGGAGAACATGGGATGATTTCACCACTTCAGAAAGAAGATTGCTAAATGAGGCCAACTTGCGCACACAAGGCACGGACCAACTAGTCCGTGATTACCTCGCATGTCTGATAGGCATAATGAATAAATTATCGCCGAGACTAGCGGATAACCAGGAATTAGATATGCTGCATAGAAACATTGGATCAGATCTACAGAAAATGGTTAGATGATGTGATATCACCTGTGTGGAGACGCTGTTGGACGCTGCTTCGGACGCTGAGCAGACGGTAGAGCGTGAGAGAATGATACGCCTACCTGCGACTCCTGAAACTTCCCTGCTACTAGAAATGAATTATATGCCTACACAGGGGGTAAAGAAGCAGAAGTCGGAGATATCTGCTGTATCGAACGAGGAAATGAAGCCTCCCATGCCAGACCTTATGGCGATATTCGCTAAAATATTAGACGAAACGTTGAAACATCTTCAACAACCGAATAGAACCGAAAACTTTCGGCCCAGGAATAGGCAGGGGAACGGGGGGCAGAGAAACCCCAGAAGGTCCCCCGGTACACGGCTACCAAGCAAATCCCCACCCAGGAATGGGCGAGATAAGCCCAGGTCTAACCGCCCTGGTGCGACGCCACAGGGAGAGACCGATGTGATCGAACAGCCCCATGCAGGCTCGAGATTCACTGAAGAGGAAGTAGAATCAATGCAACCGCAGAAGCGCGCATACCAGGAAGTCCAGCCGCAACTAGGCGAGCCTACTCTCGAAAAAGAGGCCGTATTGGTAGCGCAACCGAACTCAATCTTCTCAGAAGAGAAAAAAGAGTTCATGCGACCGCATGGAACTGCGGATGAACCAGGTGTAAATGTTATGTATTTTGAAGGCACACAAGTTAGAGTACAGACGGAAGTCGCTAGCTTGGAAGCAGGGGATGCCGCGATCTCGTGAGCAGGAATCGCTGATGTTACGAATTCGGAACATCAGGAGCTAGAAAGCCTCCTAAACGAATCACTGAAAGACCGAGAAGATACGTGCGGGCTCACGTGCGATATCAAACATCACATCGATGTTGGGTCGACAAGGCCCATTAAAAAGAGATACTTTCCTATTTCTGAAAGAATCGAGCGGAAAATGCACTAATAAAGGAATGCAAAGGGACCCCGAATCCCCCGGGAACCGGAAAAGTTCGGTTGTGCGGCATCTGTGGCAAATCAGGGATGTGTCATCCCTCCAAGTATCCTAATGCGGGAATCCACACCCGAGTCCTGGTTCGTTTTCGCGACATCGTTTACCGATTGACAGAAGTTGCTTACCGGAGTAAGAATCGTCTGGGAGGGGGATGTAACGAGTCACGAATAATTCACAATTAATACAGCGCGAAGAATGGGCCAAGTGTCGCCATCTGACAGCCGCGCGCTTTAACAGGTAGACAAGAGAAAGCAGGCGACGAGATGCCGCTGAGGCCATGCAGAAAGGCCATTATCGCTGACGCTATAGTGCCGCGCACCACGCTTTCGGCTTGCTCGCCGTCATCTTGTCAATTCTCCCGCTCCGCAAGTGCACGAGTTCGCGCTTGAGCTGTGCACGGAGATTCTCGCGTGCGTGGGTGCAAGAACGAGTGGTGGAGGCGAACACTCGACCTCCACCATCATCAACAGAAGAAGAGTCCGCACGTGAGGCTAGAAGCCTCCAGCAGCATGCGCGAGACGGCAACGGTAGTGAAAGCGACGGAGCTAGCGGCCAGCAACGAGAGAGAGAGAGAGAGAGAGAGAGAGAGAGAGAGAGAGAGACAAAGAGAGAGAGAGACAGAGAGAGAGAGAGAGAGAAGCAGAGATGCTTCAACTGACGCATCGTTGACTCCGACGCTGCGCTCTGGCGAACAGATGTAAGGGCAAGCTCGGGGGTAAACGCGAACGTGCGTAAGGGCCACACGACGAATAGTGTGCCGTGCCCCAAAAATATAAGGGCTCCGAATAGCCCGCGATAGTAGAGGTCTGCGCGTGCTCGTAACCCTTTCTGATTCCGGCGGCGTGCTTAGCAACGGTCGTGCTGAACACGCAAGCGACGCTCCACCTACGCGTTAATATTAAATTCATTGTTATTATGTTATTGTTAACATCGTTGTAAATTACCTAATTTATTTATTTCAGAATACAGTAGTTTTGTTGTTCTTGTTAAATCATTGTGTCAATAATAAATCCGGACCCACCTGCTCCCCGCATCCAGTTAGGCCGACAAGCAAGGCTAGATTGCCATTGGCGTTGCGAAAGAACTAGCCTTCGCGTTTTCGCGCTCCTTCGAGATCGCGAAAACTAGTGCGTCGAGGAAACTCCGCAGGAAGCGGAATGCTCGTGGATTCGGTGTATACGTGGGAAAAGCCTGCACAGCTACACCGGGGTAAGGCTACAGTGGCTAGTCGCCGCGGGCCGCCTCAAAGGTAAGAGCTCCGGTAAGTCTAGCACGCTGTTGCTTGAATAATAATAAATTATTATTAGTAGTTGAGCACCCCGTTATTAGCTACATTGCCTGTCGATTGCCGAGGGTGGTGGTGTGCGTGCCGATCTGTGAGAAAATGGATGATGATGTTATGATATGATTTATGATTAAATGTAAGGGTTGCGGGAAATGGGTGGGAAATGAGTATAATACAAGTGAAGGTCATTTGTCGCGTTGATGTTGTGCTCGTATTCTATGCTTTTCAGTGGTGTTTTCGCACTTCGGCCTACAATTATATACATTTTCCTCGGACGCTCGTAATCTTTAAGCGGTAGTTCTTCAGAAGGCAGTGACTCCTTATCTTGTGTTTGCTCTTCTTTTTCATCACCTTTTGATTCTTTCCAACCTTCATAAAACTTCTTCGGATGCTCGATGTGCGATGGCCCGTCGCTCTTCCCATTTTCGTCTACTAGTTCGTAGATATCATGTCCGAGTTTCTCTGAGATGTAGCAGGGGCCGTGTATTTTGGTGCTAGTTTAGCAGTTGTACCTTCTGCGGTTGACGATAGTACCCTATTTTATCGCAGGGCTTTATCACCAATTTTGTATTGTACGTCCCGATGTCGTTCGTTGAAATATTTATCTTTTCGAGCCTGTGCTTTCTTGGCATTTTCATTCGCCCATTCGTGTAACTCACCTATTTTACACATTCTGTTTTACCAGTCTTCAACGGCCTCACGGTCGGCTGCATCGGCCACCTTGACTACTACCTCTCGGCGAAGGGATTTCGGCGCATCTGGTTATCTGCCGAAGTTCAGCACAGCGGGAGATGCTTGCCGAGAGTCCTGTTCGCGTTCCTTTGCCACTATAGTTCCTTTCGATCGCAGTCAGGACACGGCTTGCGAATGCCAGAACTTTTTCTTCGCCCTCAATTTCCCGGGTAAGCACCGCACCAACTCCTGTGCCTGAAGCATCAGATTGGATGCAGAATTGTTTATCAAAATCAGGCCATTGTAGGAACGGTGCTGAGGCAATAAGCGTTTTAATCCGCTCGAACGAGCTTTGCTGCTCATCGCCCCAATGATACTTAAAATATTTCTTCGTTAGACGAGTTAATGGCTCAGCTATCGTTGCAAAGTTATTAAGAAACTTGCGGTACCAGGATGCCATGCCTAGTAACCTTCGCAACTGCTTGAGTGTCATTGGAGCCGGAAAATCGTTGATTGGAGCGATTTTGTCCGAATCGGGCGGAAAGCCATGTCGATTTACGAGAACGCTGCGATACTTGTTCTCATCTCGACAAAATATGTTCTTTTCACGATTAATGGTTAACCCGGCATCTTTTATGCGACCGAGTATTTTTAAATGTTGTTCAAACGTCTCTGTGCATATTATTATATCGTCCAGATGACAGTAGCATTTGGACTCAAGGTCAGGTGTGATTAAAGAATCAAGCAAAGCTAGAAAAAATGCCGGCGCTCCAGTCAGACCGTATGGGAGTTTTTTTCGATGGAAAAGACCGAGCCCCGGTACCGTAAAAACAGTAATCGGCCGCTTTTCTTCTTGACCTTTATCTGGTGACACGTGCTACTCAGATCGATTGTTGAGATGTATCGCGCTCGCTGGAGATTGCTCAAATTCGTATCATTATACGGCAGCGGGTATGCAACGGGTTTTGTAACAGCATTGAGCTTCCGATAGTCAACACAAAATCTATATAACCATTCGACTTCTTGACCATCACGACTAGGCTGGACCAGCCACTCGCAGAATGCTCAATAATGCAGTCGTTGAGCAGTTTATTAACTTGCGCATGTATTTCCTCCTTTATTTTCTTAGAGATAGGATAATACTTTGGTTTAATCGGCCGGCAAGTGATTACATCGAGATCATACTCAACTAAATTTATGAAACCGAGCGGCCCCGTAGTTGCAGGGATCAATCGGTCCAGCAATTCTCCAAGCATTATTTGCTTACTGTCACTTATATCTGTCAAGCCAATAGACGACAGCGCAATTACATTCAAGTTAGATCTCGTATCGACTTCCAACTGAATAATTTCGCTCGAATTTTCGACCCTTAGAGTATTTTTGCAAGGATTGCGTCATTTTTCAAATAAGCGCACAACGTCTGCTCCTACGTAACAATCGCCGTGGAGACTCGGCATTATAAAGCTGCTATCTCTCTTTGTACGCCCCATCTCGAAAGGTAGCTTGCCTTGCGCTGTAATAGCCACGAGGCTGCCGTCTGCCATCTGAGCATATTTCGCGTAGCACGATGTAATCGGAACCCCGCGGGCGGTGGCGATTAGCACAACCACAGGGCCGATACACATACTTACAGCTTCGGGGTCATGAAATGCACAAAGTCTGTATTTTCCCATTCCGACCCGCATCCACTATCGAAAGTCTTTAAACTCGTCTGGGATACCTGCGGTTCAGTATACGGTCTGGGCATGCGAATCGAGAGTACTGTCGGTCGGTGACTGGGCATGTGCAAGTATTGCGCCTGGCTTCGTTCCGGCTGCGGTTACAGCTGCCTAGTCGGCGCTCTGCCCAGCCGCTGCTGCTGCCTCGCCTACGCACGGCTCGGCCGCTGCTACTGCCTTGCTTTCGCATGGCTTTGCTGCTGTTGCTGCCTCGCCTACGCGGCTCGGCCGCTGCTGGTGCCTTGCACGCACTTGTCTCGGCATGAACAGCCCAATGCTCCGTGGTAGCCCTATGTTTTTTCTCGGGGTCAGCAGGGGCCTCCTCTACTGATTCCCTTTTGCTTTTCCCGTATAGCGAGGACAAGTGAATCGTGTATACCCCGGTAATTTTTCAATCCCAACAGTGCATGTCGCGATTATTAGCTTTCTCTTTTCCATCGTTTGTTCTCTGCTCGCCCTCGATTTCTGAGGTAGTTGCAGTTACGGGTTGCTTCGTGTAATCAGCAGTACTATCGCGAGGCTTGGCTTCATTAGGACCCATCTTTTGATCCGGTGTTGGAGGTTTCTTGTCTTTATTTTTATTCCACCGCGGTTTTCTCTCATTGTCTTGAGTATTTCGCCTGCTCAAAAATCGCAGCTATGTCCATCTGAGCGGTCGGCTCGGTTGCTGCAACAGCCGGCTTCGCTTGAACTTTTAAGCTCGCTTTAGGTTTATATGCTGCTTCAGGTGACAGAGTTTTCCGGGGGTGATAGCTCCTTGCGCGAGTGTCGTTACTCCAAAAGTCCTTCGGCAGCCATCGCTCGTTTCAAGTCCTCTTCAACGGCGTTGATTGCCTCGCGACGTACCAATTCTTTTATTGGTTAGAGCATGTTGGTGTGTATCACATTAAGCTGCGCATCGTGGTCTACAGGCCGTTTGAGTTTATTTACGATTGTTTGAATACAGATAAAATTATCTCTGATCGGCTCGTCATCTCCCTGCGTACGCGCATCGGATTCGAACAGAAATCTGCGTTTTTGCTGTGTTGTTACACCGTAATAACGACTGGCCATTGCTCAAAAATTATTTCACGTGTGCCATTTTCCTCTATTTTGGCGGGCCCATTGCAACGCAATGCCCGAGAGCAGTTCGCGCAGGGAGTTGAGTACATCTTCGTCGATCAAATGTGCGAGCTCTTGGCATTCCTCAACACGATCCAAGAATTCTTCTAAGCATTCTCCCTTTGCACCCAATTATTTCACGCGCCATTTAACACGGTTTCGACAATGTCTTTTGGCTTATTATAATTAATCGCACTGCCGAGCGTACCCGTGCGAGGAACGTAAGCAATCGGCCACGTAGCTTCCGCCTGTTAGCCGTAATGGTTCGTCGCCGACGGCTCCGTGTGCGCATGCTGTAGTTTGCGCACATTAAGTTAAGAGGTGGAGGAGCAAAACTATTAAAAAATGGTGTAATGGTAAATTGCTGAGGTTGCCTAGGATATAGACCTGCATCACGATAATTATTATTGTGCATCTGCATGTGCTCTATCGGATGGATGTTAAAATATCGTTTTGAAAATGTATCTTGGAAGTTAAAGCGAGATTTATTTTTCTGTGTGGCCGGGTTTTCTGCTCAAATGGCTGTATGATTTTTCGTGCTCGATATTATTGGAGGCGACGAGAATATAGATAACTGAGGCAGTTGTCTGAGTGACTCGCATATAGTTTGTGTTTATGCGTATGTCTCCTCAGACAGCTGTTTGTAATGTTCTTTTGCCAAGATCGCTTCTTCGTACGCCTGTAGTACTTTATACGGTACGACGAATGATTAACCGTTATTTAATGTTACACATGTGTGTTCCAGTGGCATGTGTGTGTCGTTTTGTATTTGCGATGTTGCGCTGTCTGTGTTTTGCGCGTTTGTATTAGGCGGCAGCGGCGGTGCGTTTCGTGTCGGAATGTTCGGTGGGTCAAAAGTCGGTGGCGTCAGCATTGATAACACCACGGGATTTATCGTTATCGGCCCGCCTTCACAATCCGTTAGCGAGTCTATTCGTCTGTAATTCGCTATAGTCGTAATCGTCGTCACTGTCCATGAAGTGTACTAAATTTACCCATGAACGCTATCCCTAAAGTTAGGTGCAAATGTGTCTAAAAATGTTGAGCGTAAAGTTGCTTTATGTCGCTCTAATGATTGCTCGCTTGATAGGTGTGGGTTGCGCATAAAATTAGAGAGTGTATAATTGCCAGCTAGGCATCTATACATACGTGTCGTTCGCGCGTAGCCGGATCCTATGTCGAGAAACTCAAGGTTATTTAGCGCTGTGGATTGACCATCTGCGTAATATACGCGAGCAGATCTTCTGAATAGACATTTTCTTCTGAAGATACACTCATTTTTTCGGTTTGAATGTGAGCTGATTATACGGAGTGTGCGCAATATAAATACAAATACTACATATGTTTTCAATATTATTGAATACAAGATTGATTGAATTTTCTTAATACTTATAATTATTTAATTAAGTTCTTATTTCAGACAGTTTATATGTAATTATTGTTTAATAATTCTAGTAATAAAAAGAAACATGTTGCTTATTGCTGTACAGTAATTTTAAGTTATAAATGGAATGCTCATTAAATGTTTTCAATCGATCTTGCTTAAAACAAAACAAATGATAATAATGTTATATTTATACATGATGCTAGTATTGCTTAAATGGTGAGTTGATGCGCTGTATAAATTTTGTATATTCACGCGCCAATACTTCGTATTTGTTCGCACGCCAATATCGTTCATAAAGTGCTGACTTCCTATACATAGGATCCAAACTAACTGCTATAGGAATATTAGAGCGGTGGAAATTTCCGTGGCTTCGTGCGAGAGATTGTATAGTTATGTGCTCGATATTAAGTTTTTCACTCTCCAGTTACGTATGTTCTCGAGCGACACGCGTCATTGCTCGTTCGACCCTAAATTGTATATCGCTATATACGAATTCAAGCGCGTTTACCGGCAATAGCCACGGATTTACAATGTGCTGCGTATTTTCCGTTGGTATAATTATTTCGAGTCTCGCTCTTCAAAATTATTCGTCTACCGTATTTGAATTCAATGTGTAATTTTACTCGTAAACCAAAGCAACGTATGTGATTTTTTCCACTAAGTTATTTAATTAATTTAATAGAAACTAGAATTCCTTGTGCAAATAGCACCTTATTATAACTTCAGAAAAATTTATTCCAAAATAACAATTTAGTTGCGCGATAATGCCGGTAACAAGCTCGCAAAATAAAATTTTTGTACGTTTCCCTATCCACAAATTTTCCCAAAATAGTTGGGCGCCATTATGATGCTTGGCTAGCCAATCCTTCCAGTAATATAGCTGCGGGCCGCTCGTGTGTCAAAGAGCACGAGTGCAAGACAGCCCGGTTACGTTGGTATGAATGACACACGTATTTAGGTAAAAGATTATATATATATATATATATATATATATATATATATATATATATATATATATATATATATATATATATATATAATATATATAAAAATAAACCCCCGCGCGTCAGTTTCGCTCTGCCTGTCGACTAGGCACCGTACGCCCAACACTTTCCCGCGTCATATATATATATATATATATCGACAGGCAGAGCGAAACTGACGCGCGGGGGGTCTGCAGCAACTGTGGCGCTGACCTACCTCAATATTGCCAGATTTCGGGCCCCGCATCTCTCTCTCTCTCTCTCTCTCTCTCGTTATAATTATAAACAGTTTTATGAATTCATAAAAAAAATTTTAAGGGCCTACAATTGTCTTGTTTCATTAAATGTTTTTTATTTATATACTTCTTTTATACGTACAAAAATAGTTCTACTAAAAAATACTAAAATAGCTTAAAATTATAATGTCTTCTATTGAGCATCAAAAATGACTATTTTCATACAGGAAAAGTTATCCCATAAATTTATAAAATTTATTTTCTGTTTTTACATATTTTAATAAAAATTCCTATAACTTGAATATATTATAAGTTAGTTTTGGGAAGATTATGTGGGTTGTAGTATGAGCAATTTATGTTATACATCGATTTGCAATTCATCAGCATTATTACTCTCATTTTGCTAAAAATCAATATCTTTATTATATACGAGTTGCATTGTTTATCATGAAGAAGATTCAAAACGGTATTTTGCTTACAAATAACAGCCGAATTTTATGAAACTAACATTCCTTCTGTTTCTACAGTCAATGCTTCTACAAATTTAAATTGTACACTATCTATACTATATCATTTATACTATGTGGTTTCTTTTCAAATAAACTTCTTTTTCTTCGAGTAAGTACTTAAGGCAGGTTTGCGGTGGATTTGCCCTATTTATTCAATAATTTTTATTTCATACAAAAAATAATCTTTATTGTTCAAACTTTTTACATATTAAAATACATATTTTGAAGATATAAAAATTTTTTTTTTTTACAGATTTTTCTTGACAAAATGGCCTCCTCAAAATTGTTCTTTTGTTTGACTGTCGACACGATATCTCACCAACGGATCATCTGAAATCAAAAAACTAAAAAGATTCTTAAAACGTATAGTTTTGGCTATTGCATAGTCTAGGATATTTCATTTTTACCGGAAAAAACAAAATGGCGGACTTTTGAATTTTTTGGCTCTTTTTTTGCAACATAAATTGTTTATAACTTTTTGAAAAATTTATTGATCGTTATAATCCTAGATCATACAAAAAGAACATATGTCAGGAGTAAGCTGTTCAAATTCAACTGAATCGGTGCAGTAGTTTTTTTTTAAATCGTGTCGATAGAGTTGAAAAGCGTTGTTTTGAGAAAAAGGCGTTCAAAGTTTTTTTTTATGAAAATTTGAGAAAAAAAGGGTCTTACACTCAATCAGCGATGCCAGCTCCATATATAACTCCTTCAGCTTCCTCGTAAGCATCATTTTCTCGTATTCTAGCGTTTCTGCGGGCCACCCTGCTTTCTTTTGAAGCCTGAGAAGCAACCCGTTCGGCTTTCCGCACGCGCGTTGCATTGACTTTCTCAGCGTATTTTTGAGCCTCACTGCCTATTGTTACGCCCATAACACTCATTATTTTTAATACTGTACTGAAGCCTTCATTAAAAGTGCATGCTGCTGTATAAGCTGCTATTTCAACGATTTTTTTCCCACAAAAAGTGTGTTTTGGAGCCATGGCCCAAACACAAGAATTAAAACTTTCATTATTGTTCTGAGTGTTTGCGCCAGTCCATCTTTCTAATAAATCTTCACTAGTGAGGTCTTCATAAATTGGTTTAAGTACTGCTTGAGTATCGTTGTCAAAAGCGGGGGGATGCTTAAAAGTACTCAGTTTATTCTGTGCTGCTGCTAAACGATACTTACACCAAGAATCGTCTGGGCAGTATTGGTGCTGTGGATTGTCGTCGGTCGAGCTTCTATGGTAGAATGTGGCCCAAATAGCTTTTTTCATTTCTTCGGGTGAGTCAGGATGATTCAGAACAGCAATGCCATAAAAAGCGGATAATTCGGACATAACTTTTTTCGCGCCTGATTTTTTCAAGGCAGCTTCTTCTATAGCTTTTTTAGCTTTTTTCAACTGAGTTAACTGCTTCTTAGCCTCTTTGGCTCTCCGAAACATCCTTTTTTCACGTGTAAAACGCATTCTTTCTTCTTTACAATTACTTCGTCTCCATAAGGTTTTTCATTGATTACATTTTTGAAGGTTTTGGTGTCACTGTCACCTATATAATATTCATAAATAGCTTTATAAAGTTCAATGGATCTTTTGAACATGTCCAGAATTCCATTCGATTCCATCATTCCAGAACTACCTTCATGATTAGCTGTGCAATCTTTTTCATGATCTTCAAACCAAGCTTCAAATTCAGGAGTATTATGGTCACCATCGTAGGTTTCACACGTTCTGCAAAACTTTGACTTCACTTCGAGATCTAAAACTTTATTTGTATATTTGCCTATCAAACTGACTAAGCCAAGTAATGACGTAAAACCTCTTTTTGGCCATGAACCATCTCCGGAGACTGTGAGCCGATTTTCAATCTTGCCAGCTGCCGCGTTTGCTTTTTTCTCCTCATTTACAGCTTTTTTAAAAGCTAATAATGCTACTGATTTGGCTGCTATGTGAATGTGATTAACAATATCATAATATCCATTTTCACTAAATCCAGTACACAAATCCATCAATCCACAAAAATGATTCAGACCCTGAATACCTATGCCAAGAAGCCTCATTACGAAAGCAAATCTTCTGTTTATTTCGTAACCAGAGCTAATTTTTGGACTCGATGGAATGCGAACGTCATTTTCACATTTACACGCCACATTTAAATCAAAGCCTAAACCTTTCTGATTCAATTTCGAAAAACGCACTTCACTTTTGCATGTTTTACAAATCACAATGTTCTGTAAGGCCAAGAATACACTATAAGAGACTATACAGTATAGCATAGTTGGATCTACTGCAACTTGAAAATCAGGATCACCATTATGAATTTTTTTTGCAGAAGTACTAGTTAAACTTGAATCAGCATCAGAAGTATGCCGATTCCTGTGAAACGAGCGTTTTCTTGATCGGCCTGGCTTATTTTCGTTCTCTCTGCTGCTCTTTCGATCACACATAGTAAAAATACTACTTTTTCACAACGGTTCAATTTCACAACGACGCGACGCTTGGGATGACTGAGCGGGCACTGAATTAGGTAAATGGCCGCCAAAACTGCTATTTACGAAGGGGGATAGAAGCAGGACTAGAATTAAAGATGGAGAGGGGGCAGCGGCAGCGCAACGCCGGCCGCTGCAGGAGCAGCCGAGCGCGCGCGCTCAAACGCGGTAGGTGTTGCCTCTTTTCTGCCTGTTCCCGGCCGTAGGAACTAATTGTATGAGTTTTAAAATATTTCTAGATAGTATTGCTATCGAATAATGAAATAAAAAAAAAATGATTTTTCCAAAAAAATCCACCGCAAACCTGCCTTAAAATAGAGGAGTCGATACACAGATTCCAGTAAAAAAATTAAATTCTTGAAAAACAATCAACCTACTATACTGCTTGATTATATATAAATATTATATGATTTTCAAATGATTCCGTAATTTGTTGGATTCGGAAAACGCGCCTTATAAGTACCTCTTACTTCCCCATAATTGTATACGTTCTAGCAAATATATATATATATATATATATATATATATATCAATTTGATGTATAAACCTGCAAAAAGATCAATAATTAAATTATTAAATTATTTAATTATTTTATATTTCTTTTTATATATAATCAATGAATGGTAGTCTCAACCCCGTAATATGCAGGGAAAAAAATTTGTAGATCTATTTATTTTTATATATATGTATTACGTTTAGTATTGATTAGTTAGATTTATTATTATCATTATTATCTTTAACCCAAGAAATAAAATACATTTTACATTTCACGTCTTTAAGTCACGTTGAATCATTCCGATTTTCGTAAATTTCTAGATATACGAAAGATTCAGATAACATAGAAAGCATAATACAAAACATAATATTACGTTTTGTACTAGTTTTTATGATTGACTATGATTATTATTTCGTCCAATGCAGGAAGAAAAATACATTTCACATTTATTTTATGTCTGTAATTCACGTTGAATATTTCCGATTTTCGTAAATAACCAGATACATGAAACGAGAAATCAACATAAAACACATATTAAAAATATTTAACTTTCGAGCATGAAACTGGGATTTGACCGCTAAATGACCTCTAAGAGTCACTTTAACCCCTCACATGAACACATACTTGGAAGTAGAATTTCGTACTCTTTCAAAAACGTACTCTTTCAATTTATGTTCCTCCCCCTCCCCCCCCCCCCCCCCCCCCATAATCCAAACAACTCTAATTTTGGTAATTTTAAATAGAAAAAAAAATAAAATGAAATGAAACCACAAGTTGACCTTCAAATTACCTTAAAATCAAAGGTCAAGCACAAGGGGATGCCGGATAGCGACATTCCAGGTCTGCGGTTTATTCAATGAATAAATTAAATTTTCAAATTTTGCGAACGTATGCACAATCTATTTGACACTAAGAATGTGCCTACTATTCGTAAAATTTTTATTAAAGTAAATAATTACACAAAAAACACAAGTTGCACTTCAAAAAACCCTCAAATTGGAGTTCAAGGTCAAGATCAGGGTCAGCAACTTATGGCCCCCCATATCATAAACAAGTAGCCATTAGCTAAGATGCCAAGTTTAAGATCAAGGTCAGCAACTTATAGCCCCCAATAACACATACAATTTTTAATTGAGTAATATTAAATAAATAAAATAAAAAAATAAAATTAAAAACATAAGTTGCCCTTCAAAGCACCTTGAAAATGGTTGTCAAGCTTAAGCTCAAGGTCAGCAACATATGGCCCCTAATAACTCAAGCAACTCTTAATATGGTCATTTTAAATAACAATAATTACACAAAAAACACAAGTTGCACTTCAAGAAACCCTGAAATTGGAGTTCAAGCTCAAGATCAGGGTCAGCAACTTATAGCCCCCCATATCATAAACAAGTAGCAATTAGCTAAAATGCCAAGCTTAAGGTCAAGGTCAGCAACCCCAATAACACATACAAGTATAGCTCCCAATAACACATACAACTTTTCTTTGAGTAATATTAAGTATATAAAATAAAAAATAAAATTAAAAACATAAGTTGCCCTTCAAATCACCTTGAAAATGGATGTCAAGCTTAAGGTCAGCAGCTGATGGCCCCTAATAACACAAGAAACTCTTAATTTGGTCATTTAAAAAAAACACATGTTCCATCCAAATCACCATGAAAATGCAAGTCAATTTTAAGGTCAAGTTCGGCAACTTAGAGCCCCTAATAGCCCATACAACTTTTAATTGGGTATTTTAGAAAAAAAATATTATGAATTAAATCAAGAATACAGGTGGCTCTTCAAATAACCTTGAAAATGGATGTCAAGCTTAAGGTCAACGTCAGCAACTTATGTCCCCCAATAACATATATAACTTTCAATTAGGTAATTTTAAATAAATTAATGAATAACTGAAATAAAGAAAACAAGTTGCCTTTCGAATCACCATGAAAATGGATGTCAAGCTTAAGGTCAAGGTCAGTAACTTGGCCCCCAATAACGCCAACAACTTTTAATTGGGTCATTTAAAAAAATTAGTAAATAAAAAAAGTGGCCCTACAAGTCAGCTTGAAAATGGCTTTCAAGCTTAAGATCAAAGCCAGCAACTTATTGCCCTTATTAAACCATACAACTTTTAATTTGGACATTTTAAATAAATAAATGAAGAAAATTAAATAAAAACCCAACTTTACCTACAAATCACCTTGGAAATGGATGTCAAGCTTAAGGTCAAACTCAGCACCTTGGCCTCCAAGAACCCAAACCGCTTTTAATTGGATAATTTAAAAAAAATATTTTAATAATTAACCACAAATCGCCCTTTAAATCACCTTGAAAATGGATGTCAAGCTTAAGCTCAAGGTCAGCAACTTATGGCCCCTAATAACTCAAGCAACTCTTAATTTGGTCATTTAAAAAAAACACAAGTTCCCTTCAAATCACCATGAAAATGCAGGTCAATCTTAAGGTCAAGTTCGGCAACTTAGAGCCCCTAATAGCCCATACAACTTTTAATTGAGTAATATTAAATAAATAAAATAAAAAAATAAAATTAAAATATAAGTTGCTCTTCCAATCACCTTAAAAATGGATGTGAAGCTTAAGATCAAGGTCAGCAACTTAAGTCCCCCAATAACCCAAACCTCTTTTAATTAGGTTGTTTTAAATAAAAAAATTAAATGAATTAAATAAAAAACACAAGTTGACCTTCAAAGAACCTTCAAGATGGAGGCAAAGATCAAGGTCAGTAACTTATTATCCCCAATTACCCTATCAATTTTAATATCCGTAATTTTAAATAAAAAATGGATAAAATGATATAACCACAGAAATTGCACTTCTAAATACCTTGTAAGTGGATGTCAATCTTAAGGTCACGGTTAGCAACTTATAACCTCCAATAACCTAAACCACTTTTAATTGTATGAATTAAATAAAAATAATTAAACAAAGAACACAAGTTGCCCCTCAATTCACGTTGAAAATGAAGGTCAAGGTCAAGATCAAAGTCAGCAACTTATGGCCTTGAATAACATAAACAACTTTTAATTGAATCATTTAAAATAAAAAAAAATAAAATAAAAAACTAAAATTGTACTTCAAATCGCATTTAAAATAGATGTCAATCTTAAGGTCAAGGTCAGCACCTTATGGCCCCCAATAACCCATTCAACTTTTATTTGGGTCTCTTTGAAGAAATAGAAAAGAAAACAAAATTAAAAACACAAGTGGCCCTTCAAAATTACCTTGGAAATGGATGTCAAGCTTAAGGTCAATGTCAGTAACTTGGCACCCAATAACCTAAACAACTTTTAATTGGATAATTTAAAGAAAATAATTTAATCAAAAAACACATGTTGCTTTTTAAATCACCTTGAAAATAGATGTCAAGCTTAGGATCAAGGTCAGCAACTTATGGTCTCGAATAACCCAAAAAACTCTAATTTGTGTCAATTTAAATAAAAAAACATATCATATAAATTAAATAAAAAACACAAGTTGCCCTTCAATTCACCTTGAAAATGGAGGTCAAGGTCAAGATCATGGTCAGAAACTTATGGCCTCCAGTAACATAAAAAACTTTTAATTGAATCATTTTAAATAAAATAAATAAAATTATAAACCAAAATTGTACTTCGAATCACCTTGAAATTGGAGGTCAATTTTAATGTCAACGTCAGTAACTTATAGCCCCCAGTAACCATACAACTTTCAATTGGGTCATTTTAAATAAAAAAATGACAAAATTAATTGATAACACAAGTTGCCCTTCAAATTACCTTGAAAATGGATGTCAAGCTTAAGGTCAAGGTCAGCAACTTATGACCCCCCAATAACCCAATCAATTTTAATTTGGTCTTTTTAAATGAGCAAAATTTACTAAAAAACAAAAGTTGACCTATAAATCACCTTGAAAATATTTTTTGATTTGTGCTAAATATACACTTTATCTATTTATCTATCTATCTATTATTTCATACAACACTAATCTACAAGATCCCGTAGTTATTATAGCGCGGCTAAGTTGTCCATGAATTTTAATCTGTTAATTCTTTATTTTGAGGAAATGAAATGAAAGTAGTTGGTCTTTGATTATCTTTCTAATTATCGGTAATAGAGCGGCGGGGGGGGGGGGGGCGTTACACTTAACACATCTTTCTTAGATTATCATAAATAATGATTTTATTTATAATATTTAAAATTTTCAACCTTTGTACTTGTAAAAATATTCTGATAACCTTTCGTTTAATAGGAACATGAATCAGAAGGGGGAAGAACACCGCTCATGAAAGCCTGTCGAGCTGGACATCTTTGTACAGTTCAGTTCCTTATTTCAAAACGTGCAGATGTAAATCGTCAAACAACCAACAATGATCATACTCCGCTTTCGTTAGCTTCTGCTGGAGGACATCTTGCTGTAGTAGAACTGTTACTTGCACAATCTGCTGATCCATTCCATAAACTTAAGGCAAGTTTTATGTTAAATATGAATATCTTATTACATAAACCTAATTTAAAACTATTATTAAACTTAATATAATTCTTTAAAATTTAAGGACAATTCGACGATGTTAATCGAGGCAGCAAAAGGAGGTCATACGAGTGTTGTTCAACTTTTGTTGGATTATCCTCATAGTATTATGATGAATCCTCCTCATAATACGTCAGCATCGATGCTATTAACTCAGTCACAAACTACTCAACAAACGACACAGGTTCCAGTACAACAACCGCAACAAAATCAACCGCAAAATCAACAAAATTTAGAATCAAACCAAAGTCAACTAATTCCACCTAAGCATAATAGTCAAAAGTCTTTATTGAGAAAAAACAGATCAGTGTCTAATGTACTTGATGTGACGCTTACTTCAGCAGAAGCACAACAAGTCCGAAGCCAACCTTCTCGAGCTTCTATGATTAGTACAAGTGAGGAAACTAATATTCTTGATAAAAATCACGGAAATTATTCTGGCCTTTCTGAACCGAATATTAGTTTCAACTCTTCCGCCTCAAATGCTCCAATAAGCAATGAATGTCGAAAAACCGCTAGACACGAGCAGATATTACATAAGCAACAAATATTGGAAGAACTACAGGTAAGGTTAATTTTTATATCTACAAGGAGCTCTGTACAAATTACCCACTAACAAATTATTAATTAGTGACCATTCCCCGCTCCCTCACGTAAGATTTTCTTGTTCAAAGTGGAGTACAAAATTACTATATCAAAATAATTTACTTTTTCCGTAACAAAGTATTTCTTAATTTTATTTTACTTCCTAATTTAACCCCCCTGCGCAGAAAGCCGAATATACTCATCCAAACCGCACGTCATTTTTGTATACATTTTGTATCACAAATTGAAATATTTACTTTATTAGGATATCTACAACCTCTCAAATTGAAGCTAAATAGTAGAGCTTTAATTTAGAATATGTTAGAAATTTGCAGAAAATATTGATGCAGACTTACATTCGATTTAATCCATATACACGAAACATAATATACAATACAATAAACAATACATCTATATACAATAAACTTCTGCGCAGGGCGGTTAAACTCTTAATATTATTTTAATTCAACAATATATTGATTAATGGTTTATTATTAATAAATAAATTCAGGGAAGAAGATACAGCAAACACTAAAATCCTTTAATTTAAGAAGAAAAATATTTTTTACATTTTAGACCGGTCCGGTTGAAATTCACCACCCTTTGAAGTAGCCATTTTGAAAAAATCAGGGGAAAAATCATCGTAACTCCTTGCGGGGTTACGATGGATTGGTATACACTTTTTTATGAACATTTCATGCTAAAATTAAGATATTTTAAGAGCAATATTTTCAAATAATGTTTTTGAATTATTTTGAGGTTATATTCAATATGAACAATGTATTGTTTGAGGTATAAAAAATATTTTAATATTAACATATATTTAAAAAAAATATATTTTAAGTAATAATAAAAAAAATCCCTTTAAATTTGTTCAAAATATGTTAAAAAGAAAGTACAAAAATTTTCAGCTTGATTCACGAAGAACTGTTGCACAGGCTTACGAAGTAAGTTATGTAAATTAAATTTTGAGAAAAATGAGTTTAAGTATAAATATCAATAAAAATAGCATGATCAACCATTTATCTACAGCTTGACATAAGTTGAAAGAAAATTAGTTTTCACGTCAAACCTTTTACTTTCGAAAGAAAAATGGTTAAATAAGTGTTTTACCACTTAAAAAAATCGTTTTTTTTACCAAAAATCAGTACCTTCTTCCCTTAATAAACCTTTAATAATTAGGTCATAAAGGAGTAATAAGCATATGAATGAAGCTGTTGATGTTATTGTAAACACGCCTCTGTGAATGTGTATATATACCAAAGATATAGCTATCCTCAAAATTTCAGTACTCAAAACCCCACTATAGCAATATATATTGGGTAAACCGTGATTTTCCTACTATTATTTTTAATTCCAAAATATCTCAGTTTACCGGTTTGAAAAAATTCATGATGGTGTATTGTCACTCCAGAAATATGTGTAATTTCTTTTTAAAGCCTCATGCCTATTTTAGAGACGTTCAAAATTAGAGAAATATTAAAGTAAAAAAATTTGGGGGACACCAACTTAAAAAAAATCTATTTTTAGTTTTTTACTTTTCTTTTATAAGCCACTTCAAATTTTTTTATCACTTAATTTTCTTAAAAATTTTCAAAATTAATTCTGCAGAAAAAATTGCACTTTATTTAAGTCAGTAGAGATGTTAACAGATTTTGACTGCTGGCAAGTGTCAGAAAGTGTGACTGAAGTCTAATTTGTACCCAATAATCCCAAAATCCCCATATACTATACGTAAAATCCCTAAAGTGTACTTTACTTAAGTTAGTATTGATATTGACAGCTTTTTTGACAGCTGTCAAGTGTCAAAAACTGTCACTGAAATGAAATTCGTACTGAGTGACCCCGAAAACCCCTTATACTATACGTAAAATGCCTAAAGTGTACTTTACTTAAGTCAGCAGCGATATTGATAGCTTTTTTGACAGCTGTGAAGTGTTTGAAACTGTCACTGAAGTCAAATTCGTACTCAGCGATCCCAAAAACTCCATATACTATACATAAAATGCATAAAATGTACTTTACTTAAGTCAGCACCGATATTGATAGCTTTTTTGACAGCTGTGAAGTGTTTGAAACTGTCACTGAAGTCAAGTTGGTACTTAGCGACCCCAAAAACCCCGTAGACTATACGTGAAATGATCAAAATGCACTGTGGTTAAGTCAGTAGCGATATTGACATCTGCGTCGACAGCTGCCGCGTGTCAGAAATTGTCACTCAAGTTTAAATAATATAATATGTCGAAAGAAAAAAATGTACTTTTACTAAATAAGTAATGATATCGCCGGTTATTCTAGTAGCTGTCATGTGTCAAACATCATTACCAAAATGGAATTCGCATTTAGCAACTTCCACGTACCATACTTATGACGCTAACGCTTATTGGTTGTTTCCGTTGTATAAAAGCACAGCACGAGCACAGTGCACACGGCCCTCGCATTTTCTGGATGGTCCCTTATAAGAAAGAAAGAATAATGTTTTCATTACTTTTTTTTTAATTATATTGTGGTATCCTCGTGCATTAAATGAATGTTGTTGTGTTGTTTACAGGTCGCTGTGTGTGTAAATTGTCAGTCCGGTCCGACCCGTCACTCAAATATCGAGAAGTGTTTTTGATAATTATGTGTTGTAATTTCGCTATCGTGAACCCGGTTACAATTACAATACACGAAAAAATTAGTTATAACAAACCCGAGTCAACGGCGAGGAGGTTCTTGGCGAAGATGATAGATAGATAGATAGATATACTTTTTATTCATCAAAAGACAAAATCTTACAATTTCATGTACATGTAGTTATACTTATAATTAAAAATATCAGTCGATTTAATATAATTGTTATCCTAACTTTCACTTATTGTATATTTCTTATTAAAATAATAATTCACTTTATCAGTTCGTACGTTTATAAAATTTAAATGTAATGAACTACTCACAGTCAGATATCACAGAAAACGCTTCGTCAAAAAATAATAATACATAGAATAAATAATAAATACAATAGAGATAACATATAAATATAAAAGAATACATACACATACTTTGTTAAATCTTTGCGTATACTATCACGTCTAAATTTAAAACACACTCATTCATAACACTTTAACAATCACGCTAATAAATACATTCACACCTTACTAACACTAAACATATTTAATAAATAAATAAATAAATTAATAAATAAATACGTCGAACAAATAAATAAACCAGATAAATAATTAAATTAAATAAATAAATAAATTTAAATAAATAAATAAATTAAATAAATAAATAATTCAAAATAAATAAAAAGCTTAAATAAATGTTCGACTCACCTGTGTACATACTCTTCACCATGTAATTGCTTAAGGTGCCTTCTAAACGCCGTTTTAAATTTACAAAAAGATGGCAGGCACCTCACACTGCTCGGGAGCGAATTCCAGAGGTGCGCACCTTGAACTCTGAATGAGAAAAGGCCCTTATCGGTGCGCGACCCCGGAACCGAGAGCTCTTTCATACCACCCCTACTTGAAGTCCTGGCCTGGTTTTTTTCAAAGAGGGCAGTAAGATACGGTGGCTGCCGCATGACAACCGCTTTGTAAAGCAGCAGCCCCATAAAATACTCCCTCCTCACCTTCAGATCCAACCAGTCCAGTTTTTTCCTGTAGGCGGTGATATGCTCATCCCGCCTAACACCACATATGTATCTCACACATGCATTCTGTAGACGTTATAGTCATGTCTGGAGCTCCCCTGACACATCAAGAAGAACCACTGAGCAATAGTCTAAGTGAGGTAGTACCAGTGCACATGCCAGCTGCTCTATTTACTTTTCTACTGACCGCATTCAGTTGCGGCTTCCATGTCAACCCTCCGTCCATCACCACGCCGAGGTTGGTGACTGTATCGACAAAGGGAACGTGTACGCCGGTCTGTATCTCAATGCCTTGCAAGTCAAGGTTCTGAACCTGTTTGATGTTGTGATCAGATCCAAAAATGATCGCCTTTGTCTTGCCGACATTGAGGCGCAGGCCAGCCGACGTTGCCCAGTTCGACACTGCTTGTGCTACAGCCGACATGCGACCGATACCATCACGAAGACCCTTCAGGGTCACTTGTGTGTAGGTTTGCAAGTCGTCAGCGTAAAGTATGTGTTCGACACCATCTAAGTCGAGTGCGTCTTGTAAGTCGTTTATGTATAGGCTGAAAAGCAGGGGTCCCAGGACTGAGCCCTGTGGAACGCCAAGATTGGTGGTTAGCCAACCTGAATCTCCGTTTGTGATTGTGACGACTTTCTGTCGTCTCCCCATAATATATGACTTAAAGAGAACACTCCGGGAGAATCCCATGCGCATCAGCTTACGCAGCAGTTTAGTGTGTGAGATGGTGTCGAATGCTTTGCTAAAATAAAATCAAACATTAACAAAATAGTCAATAGTTTTTTGTTGTTGTCAATGCCTGATCTTATGTCCTCTGTCAGTTTCAGTAGTGCTGTCTGTGTACTGTGATTCTGTCGAAAACCAGTCTGCATCGGGTCCAAAGTATTATTTTCTCGTAAGAAGTCAGTTATTTGGTCGTGTACGATTTTTTCAAGGACCTTAGAAAGGAAACTCAGTAGAGCAATTGGTCGGAAATCTGACACCGTAGATGGGAGAGGCTTCTTCTTCAAAGGCACCAACTGAGCTCCCTTCCAAGTTCCCGGAAAAATGCCACTGGACAGAGAGGAGTTAAAGATCTTAACAATATGATCTCCCACAAACGGAAGAGCCTTAGCCACTATACTTTGGGGAATGCCGTCTTCCCCTCTGGTTTGTGATGAGAAGTGGGCAACAGCCAGAACCACGTCCGAGAAGCTGACTTCTCGGAAAACAAAACCGTCATCACTGGCAGTGGTCAGGACGTTGTCAAGTTCTTCATCACCCTCATTTTGGGAGATCGACACCCCTGCAAAGTGGGCATTGAGCTCTTCCGGTGAGAAACCATGAAGTTCCTCTCTTGTCTTTGGCAGAAGGCCCAGAGCCTTGAGCTCTTTCCAGATATCTTTCCCTTGTTTCCTTCGTTCGTAATTCAGCTTCAGCTGCAAGGCCCTGATACTCCCGCCACAGTCTGTCGTCATTGGTCCGCGAATAGCGTCTTCGTACGGAGTCACGTTTTTTGGAAAGATGAATTAGTTCAGCATCAACCCATGGTGGATTTGTTTTCTTTTTCGGCATGAATTCTTTTAACGGTGCAATTTTATCTATCACAGCCATGAGGTTGACACTGAGGCACTCTAATTGACTGTCAACACCCGCCGCGGGACCATCGATCCGCGACCAATCACAGTCAGCTAGGTGAGACAGGAGGTCGTCTTGCTGCATCGACTTAAAATCCCTGTAGCTGAAAGATTCAACCACAGGGGATGCAGCAGTTTCGACCCCAATCTCGACCTCTATGATGTTATGATGACTGGGAAAAGGCGCCGGCCGATTGTCCCTGCTCAGTACAACGTCATTATTATCTGTCAAGATCACATCAATCCACGTATGAGAATCCGTGAGATGATGAGTCGCACCATGATCAATTATTTGAAGGTTAAAATCATCAGCCAACCGTCTAACAAATTTCGCATCGGCTGACGTTCCGAGTAGGTTCGCATTCAGATCTCCCATAATAATTTTGTGACTAAAGTCTTGAGTATGTATCGTCAGTTTGTCTATTAAGTCAGAGCCCTGTAAAAACGGTACGTGTGGTGGTCTGTATATTAAAGCAACAAAGACGGGGGGAAGGCTGCCCTGCTGAACACTGCACATTAAATATTCAGGTATAAATGGCCTGCCCTCCTGTGTTGTTGGAGAGCTGCATAGTAAATTGGCCTTGAAAGTGTTATGAATGTACAGGACTAGCCCGCCCCCTAGTTTGTTGCGATCAAGTCTAAGTAGTGAGTAGTCATCGATCTGAATGAGATCACTCCCAACATCAGGGTCAAGGTGCGACTCAGCAACCCCAAAGAGATGGTAGGCAGGACGAGCTGAAAGGTGTTGTTTAATCATGCCAATGTGTCCCTTGAGTTAGGTAACATTGACAAAACCTGCCCTCAGTCCCTTACAGTGAACCCCCCCAGCAGTGTCTGCGGATAGTCAATTTTTTGCAGCAGTTGACGGAATTACATTTTTATCAATGACGATTTCATTATCAACAGTTTTTTTTACAGTATTTACAGTTTGAGATGGTTGATTAATGGCATATGATGCCACTATTGTCTGTAAATCAGCCGCAGATGAAAATTCATGAGAGACATCGCCATCGCGCCTCTTTACCAGGAAACGGCCCCCTCTATGCCAAACATATTTAAAATTAAGTCTCATCGTAAGGGCCTTGAGACTTCTATATTTAATAAAACATTCTTTTGTTAACAATTCATTTATAAAAATTTTCCCATTTATAATCCCATCCCTTGTGTCCTGGTCAAGAGCTGCAATGTCGACATCTCTAGCATGAAAGCCAGTGATAAGCTTTTTGGCTCGCATTATTTTCTCGCCTAACGCACTGCTGGAAAGGGTAACAACCCATGGTGACCTTCTACGTTCGCTGTTTGTATCTGCTAATGCCGCAGCTGTCGATTCTTCTGACCGAAGCAGGCGTGTGCCTATTATATCAATTTTTCGTGTTGATGGAAGGACACGGCACAGTATCGCGTGTGCGACGTCAACACGCTTAGAGACATCACCGTCGAAAATGTTTAAAATAATGAGCTCCGTATTACCGCTTCTAATGTTTTTACTGTGCATTGTCCCCCCATCAATCGTTTGCACCCGCGTGCTTCGTGCAGGTGATGCTGCAGCATCAGCATTGTCGTTATTATACTTATTCAAACGCCTAGACATTTTATTTCTACTATTTACAATTTGGATAAACCCGTCATTATTGCTTTCACAATTGTCAATTGTTTCGCTTATATCACTATAATTATCCAGTAAGGTACTATTCGTAGCAGACGCATTATTAACAGTATTACATTTTTTTGTGCTTATAAGAGAAACGGTATTGTTTTGTGTACTGGGGAGTACTGCGATTTTTGGAATTCAATTTTATTTAGTATGAGTTGGTTATCTTTTTGGATGTTCTCAACATTTCTTTCGATTTTCTCAATAGTAGTAGTATATACAGAGGTAAAATCTTCTTTTGTTATTATTTTTTCTATTTTTGTTATTATTTCCTTGTTGTCACGTTCAACTCTATTGATTTTATTTGTTAAATTTAGGAAATCGTTTTCAAAAGTGTTTAATATAAGATTATCAATTTTAGTCTGTGACTCAAGATTTGTCTGCTCTAGATTATCGATTTTTTCAATTAACATGCTATAATTTACCTCTGTATTGGTCAATAAACTGTTCGTTTCTACGTTATTATCATGTAATTTTTTATTTTTAATTTTTAGGTTATCTATTTCTTGATAAAGCACTTGTTTCTCCTTTTTCATCTCCTCCAGCTGGGAGTGTTGTTTCGACAGTTTTTCCTCAATTTTTTGCAGCTTAGAGTCAATTGAAAGTGCCAAAGTATGTACTGCTGGTAACGTATTTAGCCTATTTACAATTGCCTCCAATCTGCCTTCAATAGAGGTGCAATGTCTAGCAAGTGCATTATCAATGTTTCTTGAAGTAGAATTCGCGTACTCCACTAGGCAGGAGACCGTTGTTCCCTTTTTTAACGCGGTGCTATCTAGCATACGGATGACGGACGCATTTATATCATTAATACTGCTGTTATTTTTGGAGAAGGAGGACTGCAAAGTATTATTAGCTCGGTCCGCACTCTTGGCCGTGGCGTCACTCGGGGATTCCCCGCTGTGCTCTGCTCCTGTACTGGAAATGGGCGGGCCTAGTGATGTCACAGGAGACTGTGAGGCCAACCGGAGTAGGCTGCTGGTGGGGGCGGGGCCTAGCCCCTGCAACGGAGAGAGTGAGGAGTTGGTGGGCGCGGCCTTGCTCGCCTGATTGGTGCGAGCAGCTGTTGCAGGCCTTTTATTGGCCGGAGTGGACGCGGCTAGCTCCTTCTCTTTCCCACTCATATTGTTGCTGGCGTTCGTCGCGCGCGCGACTGCCGACTCGAACATCGACCTCTTCGAGTCGATGCATGTCTGGCACGCTACCGCTTTAGTTTGTAGCTGCAGTGCATTCCAGTGCATGTACGCGGGTAAGCACTGCAAGAGGCTTGCACGCCGGATGGTATGTAATATCGCATATGCAGCACTTACGTAGCGAGTTGCTGCTCCTAGGAACCTCCCCGCAGATGGTGCAGTTGTCGACCATGGTGTTAGTGGCGACAAAGATGAGTCGTGGAAGGTAATGATGGTGTGTCTAGGATGCAGCAGGTGTCGCCTCGGTGGTCACGTAGTTGCAGTTCGAGTCGGCAGATGACGCCTTGATAGTATAGCGCTGCGTGCTGTGTGTCCAGAATGAAGTGGCACCTCTGGATTATGCTTCGTGCTTAGCTCCCGCCACTCTGCCGTGTTCACCTCACTTAACCTCAAAAAACACCTGGCCGGGTGTTGTTGCTTGGATGTTGAAAGCCGTGCCGATGGACCAGTGGAAGCTGTGATTTATTATCACAGCTATAGTTAGTATGTTCCACTGTGCAGGCACCACAACAGACCGGCTCACAGACGCAGGAGGCAGCAGAGTGCGGTGTAAATGCAGGAGCCAAAACACGAGCAAGTGCACCCAGCAGACGCGCGACGGACGGACGGGAGATGTGCAGAGACTATGTCGGCGAGGGTCGTGATACTGAGCCGGAATAAGGCGAGAAGATGAATTGCTGAAAGCATGGTGCGGCGCAGTTTGAAGAACAACGGAGAAATCCAACTAAGTCTTGATTGACGAATGCTTAACCTACCAATACACAAAACATTCCACTTCATGAGTTTAACGATTCCATTATCGCTGCTGCGGGTAACTCTGCTTCGTATCGGTTAACGATTAGATGGTGGTTAGGAAAGTAATGTGATTCGTTGACATATACCTAGTTGTAGACTTCTTCTAAAAGTTTATGTTAAATTCATGGATGTACACTCCACAGTAAACATGTACACTAAAATTTATACTAGCAAATTCAGTAAGGTTACTTAATTTGTTCCTGTTCATCCTAGAGAATGACCTCTGCCAATAACGGGGAGCCCTAAATGAACCGATAGACGTAACGACTCGACTCCGGAAACTACCACCGATCCAACCTTGTCTCACGACATCTGATGTATATCGTTATGCACCTTGTCATAACGGCCGCGATTGGCTAGAGATGTACAATCTAACTGCTCTGCTCGCCGTTCTTTTGTACCGTGTTTTTTTTCGGGAGATTACAGGCGAATACCGGAGCAGGGATATATGTGTGGTTCCACAACATGCTAAATCACCGTCCTTATGTGTTTGACCTTGGAAATGATTAGATTTTGGAGCTGACTGGATAATATTAAACTCATTTTTAGCAAAAATATTAATTGTTAAGAATATAATAACTTTAAACTTATTTTCATGAAATAATAAGAAAATATTAGTTTAAAATAAATGTAAAAAGACAAAAAGACGTTTATTGTTATTTTATACGTTGAACTTGTCAAGAATATGTACATTTTCAAAAAGTTTGCGTAATTTCCTTTCGATTGATATATCTTATAATAACGTTAAAGATATTTTTGTAAAATCATAACAAAATAAGGTAAAGTACCCAATACCCGGACACTTTTTGTGGTATAACGATTTCAAATGAAGTTTTCGACGGAAAAACTTAGTTCTTTATAATTATACTTTTTTATCACAAAGACGAGGCTTTTTTCCACTGTTTAAAGTTAAGAAAAGTTCAATAAACCTTACGCAACTGGCATAATAATGTTTTTTTAAAAACCATATTTGGCTGTAGTACCCGGACAGCCATTCCGGGTTGACAGGTGTACTCGGACAACAAGGGACCAATACCCGGACACATATAAACGTTTTATTTATAATTAATTAAACAAATTATATAAATCATAAATTAATCGAATAAAATAGCCAATGAATAATAAATAACATGCAGTTTATTAATATACTATTTGACATATAAATAATTAAATAAATTATATTTTTATTTACTTTTTTCTTCTTTTATTTTCATTTTTTTCGATATTACTGGAAGTTCTTCGGGAAGCAATAGCTTATCTATTTCTTCGAGTTTTGTTAGTTAATTCTTTTACTTTTTTCTGCAATTGTTTAATATTTTCTTTATTCTTTTCATTTCTAATAGTCTTTTTAAGTTCTTTTAACCCTGCATTAAAAGCTCTTTTCTCTCCCTGTAATTTCTTTTTATTCTCTTTAAAACTTTTAAAAACTTCCTGTTCTTTTTCTTTAATTAATTTTGTTCTCTTTCTCTCTTCTTTATTTTGTAAACTTTAAATCTCTTTTAATTTTTTTGTAAAATTTCAAGCAAGTTCTCCACGATTGCTACAGGGGGGACGTTTTGTACTTTGGTTTTCTTGTTTTTCTTCACTGTAAAATTAGGTAAAGAAAATACCTTCTCGTATTTTTCAGAAACAGAGCCCTTGTCATTTTCAACTAGAAAATAAACACATTTATGGATTGAACAGTATTTAAGTAAGAATATTTATACAATTTTTTTTAGATAATGATCAGTTAAGTTATTAAAAGTATTCTTAGATTGAAGTTGATCAGATTGCTTATGAAAATCTATTTAATATTACATGTTAAATAAAATATAAAAAGCTTACTATAGAATTAAAATTTTGAGGTTAGAATTACAGGATTTCAAAACTTTTTGGAAATAAGAAATAAGACACACCGCACTTTGCTTCAATCCACATGTTATTAACTTTTTTTATCTTAGTAGGTCAAAAATGATTAAAAACTCCACTTTCTGAATGCGCGTCCGAGTACTGCTTCCCGTACGAGTCAGAGGCATGTAAACTCGGACAAGCGCGCCATCTCGTCCGGGTATACCATACTTATTTGAAAACTGGCAGGTATTCCGGACATGTAATATTTATGTAAATAATTATTATAATTACCGGAAATACTATGGATTCCGTTTAGTATTCACTTATTTATTGGTAAAATCAATTTTTCTGCACAAAAAATAAACTATTGACTTTTTTAACGCCAAGAGAGATCACTGAGATTTCGATTAAAAATGAGTAAAAACATAAATTTACTTAGAGTTCTCATATCATATTTTTAAAAGCAGTTTTATAATATAATTCAAAATTAAAATTTATTTGTATCTCGGTATATTAGTATAGCCAAGATCCTAAGCAATGCAAAGCAATATTTACTTTTACAATTAAAATACTTTTACTGATAATAATATTAATTTTGTATCAATGTCCGGGTACTGATTCCATTTTTCGCTTTGTCCGGGTATTGGGTACTTTACCTTATTAGTTTTGAAAACATTTTTTTGTCTTTTAATACTTTAAACTTTTTTACTAACAATACCCATACGCTTGCATTTAATGACTTAATCATAGCATTAATTTATTAACTGTGAATTTCAATTATAAGATTCCTTAAATCGATTAATCAGGACCTCTCTTTGAGAAAGCATTCTGCTGAGGCAGTTAGCAGCGGGTTTTTCTTAATAAAGGTTCAACAGATGTAATTAAAAATTCAATAGAACGGAGCAAATAAGACGTTAAACGTAAAACTAAACCGACACAAGCAGGTCATGTAGTATTGTACAATGACCTAAATGTAGCATGTATTATGGAAGAAATGCAAGATTGTGAAAAAACCTTAAAACGTATCTTTTAACTTTTTACAAAATTTGTTTTGAGACTTAAATCCATTTTGATTACGTAAAATGGAAAACGATCAAACATAACCTAAAAACACAAATTTAGCTGTTAAGGAAGTCTAATATTTTTTCTCTGAATAGCCGTTTTTTGGCCATGTTTGAAAATGCAGAACACTCTACTGAGTCACACAGTGAACTTTAGGAGCTGAAAATTCTTTTGTAAGCTTCATGTCATAGGTAGTTTCATATAAAAAATTGGTAACAAGGACTCGAGTGCGCACTGATTTCGAAAATTTGTTTGGAATGACATATATATATATATATATATATATATATATATATATATATATATATATATGAAGAACAAGAACATGTACAAAGAATATACCGCCTGCCCCTAAGTCTAATTCTATATAATTTCTTTGTGCTGGTTTCTGTGCATGTTCCTGTTCGCTTTTCTGTCCAAAGGCCCACACAGATTCAAGATATATATATACATATGTCCATGTAGTTAGTGTATCTACATACATCTATAAAACTCTAAATAATCAGAATCGTCGATCCAGATGTTCTAATTGTTAGAAGTTTTGCGTCATCTACTACCGAAGTGTGACGATATAGTTCCTCAGTTTAAGGAACTAGTCTAGTTCATCACTTTCAAAAAATCGATTTTTTTGCCTAATTTGATAGTATACTACTCGGAGAACAAATGGGAGGGGATTTAGTCGGAGCTGACCGACGGCGCGCGGCAACGGGGCGGAGCGCCGAGCAGCTGTGCTCATTGTTGTGCTCCGAGGGCATCATAAATCGAGTCCCCATTGTACAACGGGCCAGGCAACTACCTGGATGGCTTCCCAAACAAGTAATTTAAGGTATACATTCGTTCGAAACCGTTACAAGAAGACACAGGTAGAGAAATTATACGAACGCCGGCGCGCACGAAACGTCCGCTTCAGTGCAGCTTGAGCAGAGGTCTAGAGCATATCGCAGCCAAGTAAAGTGAAAATTAGTGAGAAAAGTCCTTACGACAATCGAAAAGGCACGAAAGAGGACCCAGTGCGCAGATCTTCGAGTAGGAAGAGAACTTTCCATGGGAATCGGCACACACTGGAGCAGTCAACGGCGAATACAAGTGCTACAGCTGAAAAATTGGCGCGTAACAATGACGATGAGATTATTATTGATAATACTCACGGCTATCGTATCATTGAATTTTTCTCCGTCTTTACTACAATTAGCAACATAGTACTTTGCAAGAATTGCAAAACAAATGTAAAATTCGAAGAAGCTAGTCCGGCAGGATTAGGTTTTAAAATTGCTGTCTCGTGTCAGTGTGGCGTTTCTTACATCGAATCTGGTCCGAAGAGTGGAAAAGCCTATGATATTAATCGACGTGCAGTGCTTGTGATGCGGCTTTTAGGGATTGGAAGATAAGGTCTGAGTCTTTTTTGTGGCTGCTTTTTTGTAGACCTTTTTTTCGAAGGCTGCTTTAAAAATATTTTGATAGCTGCAGAGGCGGTGTATAAATCTTGCGCTAAAAATGCTGTGAAAGAAGAAAAAGTAAAAACGCTTGAAGAAGAAGGTTCCGATACGAATTTAACAGTTTCCGGAGATGGTACGTGGAAAAAACGGGGAGATACTTCACGATATGGCGTGACGACTCTCGCAGGAAAATATAGCAAGAAAATCATCGATACATCAGTGAAATCGAGTTATTGTAAAGCGTGTGCGTACTGGACAAAAAAACAAGAGGAAGATTCAGAAGCATATGAAGCATGGCTCTCAAGCGATCATGATTGCCTATCTAATCACGCCGGATCGGCTTTGAAAATGGAAGTAACGTACGGATTTGTCAAGAATGGAATTGCTAAACAGATGCAAAGGGAGTAGTACACAAAATAATAATGAAAGTTATAACGGCTTGCTATGGCACTTTGCTCCGAAACATCTTCACAGCGGCCTAAAAACCATACAATTGGCCAATTTTTTTGCAACGGGGATCTATAATGATGGCATGAAGTCCATATTAAGAATATTTTGCACTATGGGCATAACTGTTGACCGCTACGCACTAGAATACGCCAACAGTCACGACATGGCAAGTATTCAGACTTCAAAGTAGGCTCGGACAGCTCGTAGGAAAGTTGCAGCTGATGAACAGCACTTTTTCGAGCAAGAGGAAGACGAATTGTATGGTCCTGGAATCGCAGAATAACTGTAAGGATGAAAAATTAAATTTTATAACCGAAAAATCAGTTGTCAAAACTTTAAACGCGTTTTACTCAAAACTGCATTTTCAAAAACGGCTGCAGCTCTAGCTCAAAAAAAAATTAACGAGTCGATTTGAAATTTTGCACGAATATTCGTAACATATTTTTACATACCATGAACTAGGATCTTTTTGATGTTTCAAAAAATACAAATTTGCTGAGCAAAAAATGAGCGTTTTTTTGTGAAAAATTGAATTTTTTTTTTCAAAACGCTGCCGTTTTAATTTTTAATATTTTCGAAAAATCCTAGTTCATGGTACGGGGAAAGTCATCTAGTTTGACGTGAAACAAAAATTTTTCAGGTACTGGTATTCTGAGGACCTCACAACTGCAGGCGATTTACAACTTCATTTTTGATTGCTCGACGTTGGAGCGTATAACTCGGCTTACAGTAGATATTTTTTCATGAAATTTTGTGTATTAACTTGTCAATAGTATCTGAATATATCCTCAAAATTTTAAAATATTTGTCCGCATGTTTTTTTTTTATGAGTTCCGAAAAATCACCTCCATTTTCCGCCCGAGAAATTATACTAGCCCCTTAAAAAACGAGAAAAGTGAGCACTGGGTTGCAAAAATGACCGCAATGTTCTCGAGATATGAACAATAAAAAAATTTTTTAAATAAACATAACCTCAAATAACTGAGAATGTAAAGGTCCTTATAATCTGGGATTCTAACAGTCTCAAGAGATAGCAAAAAGCTACCTATCTGAAAATTTTCAGCAGAAATAATGGCGTTTTACTTAAGTTATCGTTTATAAAAAAAAAAAAACAATTTTCTTTACAAAATGATTTTTTTCTCGAAAAGAGAAAAGTATAAAGGCTTGAAAATTTTACAAAATATTCTTATCCATAATCCTAATCACTTCAACATTTTTCCAAATTTTTCCATGGTATATTAACCATATATCACCTTTTACACAAAACACGACGTTTTCGTGTATAACAAAAAAGAGAAAGTAGATTAGTTAAAATCTTGGGTCGGAAAAGATAGATAATTTTATGCTCTTTCAAATGTAACAAATATGATTTCATGATATTCTTTAAACATACCAAAAAATCAAAAATACTAAAACTCAAAAGTCAAAAAACCACTAGGAAAATAAGAAAACATCGAAAAACCATACAAATTTTTTTTACAGCCCCCTTTTTTTAAACAAGAAACCATTGAGCCCTGAAACATTAATTTTGACCGTGAATGTTTAGAGTAATCTTCATACATATCCGTCCATACACAACACACACACATACACACATCCATACACAGTTTTCCAAAAATAGTGTATTTTGACTCCTAATGTCTCAAAACATGTTTCTAATACGTTTTTAGCAAAACTTTATTTTTGTCATCACAAAGTTTCCTCTATGAGGAAGCAATTGTATATCATCGGATACCCTGCAAAGTTACGTCCAATTTTTTGTAAGTTCGTACATGTGTTTTAATAAATAATCGGACATAACTTTGCAGGTTATCCAATGATATACAATTTTTATATAGAAAAGTCTCCCTGAAATATTTTAAGGAACAAAATGAGACTTCTAAAATTAAAATCGGATAAGAAACAAAAAAGTCTCCACTAATTTGTCAAAATTTTCTCTAGTTGACGATATTTATTTTACAATAACGGAATTTCGATAAAACAATTTTACAATAAGGGAATTTCGATAAAATAATTTTACATTAACGGAATTTCGATAAAGAATTGTTTTTTAGATTGCCAAAAACTCCATATTTTATAATATATTAACTTTCATATCATTATGTGAAATTAAATCGTAGTAAAAATTGTTTGTTTTTTATGACATATATATGCGGATAATCCTTAAGGAGGTTGTATGCGTACATATATGTTATAAAAAAGCAAATATTTTTTACTTCAATTTAATCTCACATAATGGTATGAAAGTCAACATATTATTAATAGTCCAGTCAACAAAGAACCGAAATCGATTCTACGGTTAGAGTACCTGCATTGTTTATATATGCAACCTTCGACCCTCGCAAACCTTTGCGTACAATTGAAAACAAAGAGAAAGCTTTGTGATAATAAAAAAAAATTATGCCAAATACATGTTAGGAACATGTTTTGAGATTTAAGAAATCAAAATACACTATGTTTAGAAAATGTCTGTATGGTGTGTGTGTGTGTGTGTGTGTGTGTGTGTGTGTGTGCATGCGCGAGCGTGTGGATGTGCGCGGGTGTGTGCGTGTGCGTGTGTGTGTGTGGATCAGCATTACTCTGCATACACACGGTGAAACTTGATGTTTCTGGGTTCACTTGTTTTATTTCTCTTAGCGAGAGGAGGTCAAAAATATTTGTTTTTGTTTTTCGGTGTTCTTTGTTTTTATACGGATTTTTTCATTTGTGCGTTTTAGTTCTTCGGGTTGTTTGGTACGTTAGAAATAATATCATCGATCCAGCGAAAATATATTTGGAAGAGCATAAGATTACCTAATTTTTCCGACCTCAAAGTTTGGATAAGGTCATTCCCTTCTTTTATTATACACGAAAACGTCATTTTTTGTTTAAACGGTTATATCTCGTGAACATTTAACGGAAAATTTTTTTAAAAATTTGAGATGATTCGGAATATGGAGAGTAAATTGGTAGCATTTTATGTGAAACTTTAGAAGAAGGCAGCTTTTTATTATCTCATGACCTGTATGTATTTCCAGATTGGTTCACGGGGTTTTGGGGGTCGCAGAGTACAAACGTGACTTCAGTGACAGTTTTTGACACTTGACAGCCGTCAAAGAGCTGTCAATATCGCTGCTGACTTAAGTAAAGTACATTTTATGTATGTTACGTATAGTGTATAGGGTTTTTGGGGTCGCTGAGTACGAATTTGACTTCAATGACAGTTTTTGACGCTTGATAGTTGTCAAATAGGCTATCAATATTGCTGCCGACTTAAGTATTGTAACGGTCCATATTGGTATGGTATGAATATGGGTATATTTAAATTATTTATTTATTAGAATACTGTTATATGCTAATGTTTTCTTGATATATGCAAAGAATGAATGATAAGAATAAATAAAGTGAAGATGAGTAAATGAATTGAAAATCGCGTTTGTGCGTTAGGATGATCGTCGCGATGCGAATATCCGCAGAAAGAGGAATCGCGGAGAATAAGGATGTGTGGCTACATCCATGTGAGATATGAAAAGTGGGAGCCTGGTTACTAGGCGACGTTAGTGGTGCGAGGCCAAGCCGCCGAAGAAAGTCGTGAGGCCGAGCAACCGAAAGGATTGAGCTGGCTGCCGATCGGAGGATGGCCAGTCAGCGCACAGCCGCCTAGCAAGCAGGACCTTCACTCCCCCTGCTCTTATAAAATGATTTGGACAGTTAACTTATATATTCGTCAGTTTACTTATTACTATTGGCGAATATATGAGTAAGCGCAAGTTGTTTTGATGGTATGGAACTGTGAAGCTAAATAAATGCGAGTCCTGAACTTGATAGTTTGTTGATTGAAAAACTAAAAGTTGGCCCCAATTAGTATTAACATAAGAAATATTTTGAGACCTTAAAAAGTATCTAACATAATTTCCTTTTCGAGAAAACTTCGGAATGCGAAAATTGAGGTTAGCTTTCCCGTTCCGAAGTTTTCTCGGAAAATAAATAATGTTAGATACTTTTTAAGATCTCAAAATATTCCTTACTTTAATACCAACTGGGGCCACTTTTATTTTTTCAATTAACAAAGTACAATTTGAATAAATAGTAAACGTGATTAGATAAGCACAGAAGATACGGACTCCTCTTAAGTAAAGTACATTGTATGCATGTTACGTATAGTGTATGGAGTTTTTGGGGTCGCTGAGTACGAATTTTTTATGAGTAATGATGTCGGGTGATTGAGTAGTCAGAATAGGTATATAAAAATTCGAACAAAATTTTTTCTGTAAAAATGATATAAAATTTGTGAAGCAAAATTAGTTGCATTAAAAATAATGAAGTTCTTAAAATAAATAAAAAATTAGTTTTTGATTTTTCCTGATTCTCATCATTTTGATAAAAAAATTCAAATCAAGTTATAAAAAAATTAAAAAAAAAACTAAAAAAAAGTTTTCTTTGAAGTTGGTGTCCCATACCCTAAATATTTTAGTAATATCGATATTAATATTTCTCTGATTTTTTAAACGTCGTAAGAATAGGTATGAGGCTTTGAAAATTACAAATATTTTTTGAGCGAAAAGACACCATCATGAATTTTTTCAAACGGGTAGACTGAGATCTGTTGGAATTAAAAATAATAGTCAGAAAATCACGCTTTACCCAGTATATATTGTTATAGTGGGGTTTCAAGACCTAAGTTTTGGAAATAGTTATATCTTTGGTATACGTATACATATCAGAGAGGCATGTTTAAAATAGCATCAAAAGCTGTTTTCAAATGCTTACTAGGCAATGCCCTTTAATTATAATGTTTAACGAATTTACGTCATTTTATCTTAACATTTTCTCGTCGGCTAATGTATAATACTATTTTTTACGAATGACAGAAATTAGAAAGAAACATGTAACGGACTCAAAAACAAGCTCTAAAAAGTAGAAAATAATAGATTCTGTAATAAAAAGATTAAGAAAATCTTCATTAAATAAAAAGTGAACAATTTGGCCAATTTGGTTATTTTTAATTTAAAATACAACTATTTGGAGTCGGTCTCAAAAGTTTTAGCAAATTACTAAACTTTTACCATATAAATGATAATATATGCCATGATAAATTATATTCAATCGTAAAATGTGATTGGACGCACTTGTCGATTCTGGCGCCGACTCCAAATAGTTATATTTTGAATTCGAATTACCAAATTGTTGACTATTTATTGAATGAGGATACTAAACATTTTATTCTAAGCCAATTATTTTCTCAATCTCTTTATTACAGTAACTATTATTGTTTACTTTTTAGAGCGTTCTTTGAAGTAGATTCTATTGTTCTTTTTAATAAATTTTCATTTAACTCTTCTTAGTGTTCTCATATTTGGTTGTACTGGGCTTGCACGGGCCCAGTAACGGTCAAAATTCTTATGGAACTATCTTGGAGTGATCATCTATCAAGTTCAACAAGAATATTTTTAATCGGTCAAAATCGGTTGCTTGTACTGGGCCAGTACTGATCAAGTACCAATTTAAGCTCTTCTGGAACCATCTTGGGGTAACCCTGTATTAAATGCAATAAGAATTTTTAAAATCGTTTAAGCCATTCCTGAGAATTCGGTGGACATATTTCAAGAAAATAAATAGTTTTTGGTTCGTAGTGGCCATGTATTGGCCCACTACGGGTCAAAATGCTCAAAGAAAAAAAATAGAAAGATCTAGGGAATCTTTGTTATGACACTGCTTCACTGAAAATGCTAGTAAATTGGCTTAAGGTGGGTTCTCTAGTTATTTTCGACAAAAAATTTGAAATAATTTTTTTTGTTTAAAAAGTCAGTTGAACTACTAACTCGTCATGTAAAATATTTTTATGATGATATTAATTTTTTTTCAATGATAAACAAACGCCTCATGAAAAGATATTTTTGTAATTTAATATAATTTATCTTTCAAAGTTAAATACTGTATCTACTAGTCAGATGTATTCTAAGAGTTATTGATATGTAAAATATATTTATAATGAATAGTTTTCTAAAATTATGGTGAGTTTATTCAATAAAGCCACTATTTTGATAAAAACACTGTTTTCTCACTAATCGGTTTTTTAAACTTTTATTTTATCCTGGCGCACACCAAACTAATGAATTCGGCTAAAATTTTAGGAAAATATTCTTTAAAGTATTTAGAATAAACGTGTGTATTTTGTTTTTAAAATTATTTTAAACAATTTTATTATTAAAAGCCATTACACGTAAAATTATTGTAATACTAGTGCTTTTTGAGCAAAATCATAAATCAATGTTTTATTTTTAAAAATTAATAATAAAATTTTGAGAAACGCACAATGCACACTTTCTTTGTATATACTTTAAAGAACATACCATACAAATTTTATCCGGGTTCAAAAATTATGTGTGCGTGTATATAAAAAACTACAATTATAATATGAGTTCTGTTTCTGTTTCTGTTAAAATAAAATTTTTATTTTCTATAGTAACATCCGATATGATAGACTTTTATTTTACATTCTTAAAAACCACGAATTCATTATTAAAGTTGTGGAATTGTAATTTATTTTATAAATATCATTTCTTTACATCGTATTTGATTTATATTTTCAAAACGTATAGGTCATGTAATTAAAAAATGTGCTGGGCTTCTAACTTTTGACTTTCACAAAGTAGCCTCGTGTACAAAGTAGCTCCGGGCTCCCCTACTGTTAGTAAATTGGCTTGAAAATGATTACTAAGGGCTTGCCGGAGTCGCTGATTACGAATCTGTAATTAGTTTGTTGACATTCAAAATAGCGAATCCAATATGGTGGCTAGACAGTAGATATTTTAATTACGTGAATGAAATTATATTTAATTGGCTTGAGGATAGTTACTCGGTGATTTTTGGGGTCACTTATTACAAGTCCGCAATTAGATTGTTGAAATATAAAATCTCAGATCCAATATTGAGGCTAGGTGGTAGACATTTCATGGGTGTGAATGAATATGCTTGTAAATTGGCTTGAAAATGATTATTCGGGGGTTGTCGGGGTCGCTGACTACGAATCCGAAATAAGATATACTCTACAGGGACAATTTGGGTATGCGTATGAAGAACTAGAATTAACAAGTTGACAACAATGATAATTTGTTTTGTAAACTAGAAAATCGGGGGTTTGATTCCCACCGAGGTCAATTTTTCTACCTACAAAATTCATTATAGTTCTATAGTGTGTTTTAATAATACGCAACAATACTATACTATAAACTATAGTATGCACTATAAAGTGCACTATCGTACGCAGTATGATGCGCTATATAGAATTTTTTCGTACGGACATTTTGAATTTTATTATTGGGCTCGCAAATTCGCAATCAGCTATTTCCAATACGGTCTAGTGAGTATTTTCAGTCATGTAATCAATAAATTGGATATTATATTTCAAATCTAACAGAATATTTGAATTCTGAGACCCTTCAGTTACTCGTTTATAACTTGATTAAAGACAGCTTCAGTATCACAGTTTAATTATTCGATGTACATCAGCATTATTGGATGTGCCATTTTGAATTTTGTATATCTGACTGCAGATTCTTGATCAGCGATCCGAAAACCTTTGAAGTGATCATTTTGAAACAAAATCAGCAACCTTTTCAGTCATATATTCAGATATGATGCATAGTCACCATATTGGATACGCCAGTGTGAATTTTTCAAATCTTACAGAAGCTTAAAAATATGCGACCTTAAAAATGCTTTATTAATTTCTTTTTACCCGATCAACGTCATCATCAGTCACACAGTTTAATTATTGGACATATATCTGCCATTCTGGATCCACCATCTTTAATTTTGCAAATCTGACTACAGAATCGTAATCAGTAGCCTTAAATCCCTTTACAACAATCTCAGTCGGTCTAAAAATATGAATCTAAACAATCAGAATCGGTGGAATCGGTCAAATGTTCCCAAATATCAGTGTTTGATGTTTCATTTTCATCCATGATAATTACTTGCGAATTTTTTGAACATGCTTTACTACCATGGGTTATACTGGAAAAACGACCTTTTATTAAAATTTCGAATATTGTCAAATATCAGTATTAGATATTTCATGCGCGCTAATCCAGTCGATTTGGCAAAAACCCTATAAAGGGTCGGGTGAATGTCATGACAAGTACTTATGAGTTTTTTGAATATGTTTTGGCCCATTCTACCATATGTTATGCTGGAAGAAACGGCGTTTTATTAATATTTCAAATATTGTCAACTATCAGTGTTAAATTTTTCATTCGCGCTAAACAAGCCGATTAGGTAAAAACTTGAGCAAAGGTCGGGATAATGTTATGATAAGTAATGCGAATTTTTTGCACATGCTTTAAACCATACTACGAGGGTAGTTCAATAAGTCTTTAGAATAAAGTATAAAAACAATTTTTTTTTGGGTAATTTTTTTTTTATTTTTCAACATAATCTCCTTGGAGCTCTATACACTTGGTCAATCGCTTTTTAAGTTTTTTTAATCCTTCAGAAAAGTGCGTTTTCGGAAGTTCCTCAAAATAAGCACTTACAGAGGCAATGACGTCTTCGTTGTCCGTAAATCTCTGTTCACCGAGCCATTTTTTCAAGTTTGGAAATAAGAAAAAGTCACTGGGGGCTAAATCTGGTGAATACGGTGGGTGTTCGACCAATTCGAATTTTAGTTCTTCAATTTTAGCCATTGAAACGAAGCATGTGTGAACTCGGGCGTTGTCGTGATGAAAGAGAATTTTTTTTCTCGCCAAATGTGATCGTTTTTCTTTAATTTCTTCTTTCAGCTGCTCTAATAATGATGCATAATACTCACCAGTAATTGTTTTACCCTTTTCCAAGTAGTCAATAAGTATAATTCCACGTGCATCCCAAAAAACTGTAGCCATAACCTTACCAGCTGACTTTACGGTCTTTGCCTTCTTTGGAGCTGGTTCGCCTGTGGAAATCCACTGTTTGGATTGTTCCTTTGTCTCAGGAGTGTAGTGGTGTATCCATGTTTCATCCACAGTCACAAATCGATGAAAAAATTCCTCAGGATTCCGACTTATGCGCGCCAAAAGAGCCTCAGAGGCGACCACTCTATTGCGTTTATTCTCAGCTGAGAGCAAACGCGGCACCCATCTTGCCGATAGCTTTTTCATGCCTAATTTTTCATGTAGAATTGAAACAACTGCACCTATAGATATCCTTGTGGCCTCAGCTAACTCACGCACTTTTAATCTTCTATCCTTCAACAACATATCGTGGATTTTATTGATGATTTCGGGAGTAGTTGCTTCTACGGGCCTTCCTGAACGTGGCTCGTCACTTATTGATGTACGACCACGCTTAAATTTATTTACCCAGTTATAAACCGTTTCTAAGGCAGGGGCAGATGTGCCATGAACTGAGTCCAATTCATTTTTTATCTCATATAGAGTTAAACCCTTTAAATGAAAATGTTTAATTACCGCTCTGAACTCGTTTTTTCCATTTTTCTTAACAAGCAATTTTTTTTTTTTCAATTGGTTATAAAAACACGTAAACTCAGAAGATGTGGACTGTGACTGCACCATATATCTAGTCGGGAGTGGTGCTGACTGAAAACAGATGATTTGGAGCGATTCGCGCGCCATCTGTTGGTCATTCTAAAGACTTATTGAACTACCCTCGTACCATGGATTATGCTGTACGAAATGGCGTTTTATTAATATTTCAAACTTTGTCAAATATCACTGTTTGATCTTTCTTTTCCGCTAATGAAGTCGATTTGGTAAAAACTCGAGAAAGAGTTGGGATAATGTTATTCCATATTATGACAAGTATTTGTAGTCTTGTTGGACATCTGTTGAGCCATCCTACCAAGGGTTATGCTAGAAGAAACAGCGTTTTATTAATATTTCAATTATTGTCAATTAACAGTGTTAGATTTTTGAATCGCGCTAAACAAGCCGATTTGGTAAAAACTTGAGCAAAGGTCGGGATAATGTTATGACAAGTATTTGTGGTCTTGTTGGACATCTTTTGAGGAGTGATTTTTTTACAGCGGAGAGTATCCTCCAACTGGCTCTCATGCTCACGCCAAAAAAACGCATATTTTGTATGTTCTTTATGAGCCTGGAGGAGAATTCCGCTAAACAGTGACCAACTTAACCTCAAAACGTCATCTTGTACGAGGTGTTGGAGAGCGTCGTCGTGCTACAGCTGCATGTCTCTAGTACCTTCATCGATTATAGAGGGTCTGTAGCTTCGTTGTACTCAGCTCCATCGCTGTATATAAAAATTTTACCGCGGAGGAGAAGAAACGGGAGAAGCAGTAAAGAATATTCTTCCTTTGAGGTTAGAGTATCTCTCTGTCTCTCTCTCTGTCTCTCTCTCTCTCTGTCTCTCTCTCTCGAGCGACAATTCTTAGAATTAAGATCGGTTAATACAAATACGGTACACTAGTACCCACCCCCTGTCCTCCTCGGTGGTGTCGAAATCATGCATGCCAACGCCAATGGTCTTACAACCCATTTCGAGGAAGTAGAAGCATATCTTGACCTATACCCCAAACACATAGTAGGCATCACAGAATCAAAACTGTCTAGTGAGGACAAAGACATATCTGTGGCCATTGACGGGTATGCCCTGATTCTGCACGACCGCGTAAGACGTGCAGGTGGAGGAATCGCTATCTACGTTAACAACAACTTTAAGTTTAAGACTCTTGCGACGTCCGATGTCCGTCATGACAGCGTCCCTGAGTATATTATAATGGAAATCACCCATGATTGCAAATCACTCTTATTTTCAGTAGTTTATAGGCCACCAAAAACAGCAATGCCGCATGAATTTTTTTACAAACTCTCAGCTTTTTTCACGCGTTACGACAGTATAGTTATCACGGGTGATTTCAATGTGAACATGTTATCTACTACGTCATACGAAGCCAAATACATGTATGACATCATTCGATCGAGTGCTCTCTACCTTGTTCCTTCTGGGCCAACTCACCATACGATCAACGAACAACGTCTTCAATACGTTTATGATTTTAAAAAAGAAAATCTGTTACGTATAGCAACACAAAGTAACAAAAGTAATAACAATTATCATATCAGAATTTTTTAAAGTTCATAAGATCAATAGATCAAATTACATTTAATTTACTATATACAGAATAAAAGTTTTACAGATACATATGAACATAGCTTTGTAAAGTCAGTAAGAACATTGCTCTTTTTAGAAGCTGGTCGTTAATCAAATGTGATTTTAACTTAATACATGGAGTTAAATACACGAAGTTATTACTTAATAAACAATAATCGATTTTTCGCATATAATAATTCAGATTAAAAGTTTTATAAAATAAATGAGATTTACTCGTCTAGCGGTATATTAACTTAAATAAATTCATAAGTACTTTGAGTTAATTGCAATCAAGTTTTGACAACTACGCATTATTTGTCTGCATAAATTATTTGTATTTGTTAGCTAACGCAAAAACAACTGTGACGTATTTTCTTTAATATTAAAAATAAGAACAGCTTGGGGAAATTCGTGTGACGTCACAATCGTGCACTGTGTTACCGCGTGAAAAAAATGCACAACGCCGGGAAGCAGCTACGCGGCCGAATGTTTCCTCGGAGGCACAAGGCAAATGCCATGGATTATGTGTTTTTGTGACCGTGTGATTGCACAAAATCACAGGCAGCACTTTCAAGTATTCGTTATTTAGTAATATTTAAAGCAAAAATATGAATCCAGTATAGTATAGAAAGCGTTGTTGATTGTTGCAACATTATTAATAATAAATCAGCGATGTGCAGATTAAGATTTGAAAAATGTATGTATTTGTACTTACGGCAGCGATACTAAATATTTGTGATTACGAAATTCTATGTACAAATGGTATAGCTCTTGAAGCAATTTAACGTTTTGGATTATGTTCGTGTTCTGTTGGATAATTATTGGTGACAGCACATAGCTTGAATTAGGGTATAAAATAAAAAATATTGTATACGAGAGAGAGAATTTTTACAGATATAATTCATTAGTAATAAGAAAATGTAACTGTATAATAAGTTGCTTTGCAAAAGGTCTCTAAATCGTTCTGTCTAGCTCAAACACGATAACGTTCTCGAGTTTCTTATGTATATATTTGTAGCTCAAAAAAGAATGACGCAGAGGTCAGATGTACTTTAGCCCTTGTACAGAACAGTAGTTTCAACGCGCGTTGTAACAACCCAGCCAATGTATATAATAATAACTACTTTAAATAAAAATTGCGTATCAATTATTTTAACAAAATGCTTCGTATAATTACGTTCCGAACATTTATAGACCCCTCGCCGTTGTCTTTCTCAAAGACTCTGATCTCGTCGACAAGCTGAGAGAACATTGCAACTTATACAGTAACTGACTTCAACGATATACCGATTTGGCCTAATAAGCACAACATCCTAGATGTAGTTATTAATGCACGGGCCCTTTCAATTTCTGACGAACCATTTACATACAGGTATTATAAGAGCATCGATTCACTAGAACTACAATTCCTCTTATCAACTTACGACTGATTTACCTTCTACGAACGTCACATCGGCCTTGATTCAGCGCTCGATTGCCTTAACTCGAACTTATTAACAAATTAGCACCGTTGAAGCGAGTTAACTCTCGCAAAGGCAGTCCACCCTAGATCGATGTCGAAATCGATCAACTAAACAAAAAACGTGACGTGACTTACAGACGATACAAAAGGACTGGTGATGTAAAATTTATAACGAGTTTCTGGAATTTCGTGACGAATCTTTGGTTAAAACGGAGAATACCCGCATCTCTAATTACCTGGGTAGACTGCTTGGGAAGCAGTAGTGCGATATTTGGAAAGAATTACGCGATCTACTCAGTTTCTGGCGATGGTTCGTGGTTCAAGAAAGGATTTTCTTCGCTTCTAGGCATTATATCACTGATTGGAAAATATTCAGATAGAATTTTAGATACCATCGTAAAATCAAGTTTCTGTAAAGCATGCAATGCATGGAATGGCAAAGAAGATACAGATGAATATGATGCTTGATACGAAACTCACGAGCCAGAATGTCGAGCAAATCACCATGGTAGTGCTAGATTTTTTTCTTTTGGGTATGTAGGAAATGCCGCCTAAGGCACACCCGACTGGGTTCGCACAGCCGGATAGTATGGGGCTGGTTGGGGATGCATCCGCTGTGTGTATAATATAGGACAAAAAATAAAATAAACTAAAACGCGAGAAAAAAACTACACAGCCGTTCCATTGCAAACCGACCCACTAAAACCTACCACCCTTTCCTCTTCTGGCTGAACCCACCCTGGTACCGTTTATCACATTACCTCAGGGTGGTGCCATTCTTGTATCGTCTCGACAACCGCTGCTGCCTTGACCTGAAACAAATTTAAAATTCATAATTTTAAATCCCCCGAGGGGACGTCAGATCTAACCCGTCTCATTTATACGCGTATTTGAACCGGCGAATTTATCTCCATACGGAAAGGAGAAGTATTCCCGTCCCTCCCCGCGAAATTCATAAAATGAGAGAAAATGAGCGTCTCCCGGTTAAGAAAGAGTCCCATTTTCTCCCTCCTCATCCATTTCTATGGAGCCGTCTGACGTCCCTGGGTTATATTGGGGTGTCGAAGCGTCTCCCAACGCTTCATTCATACCTTCGTCGGTTGCCCTGTCTAGGTACCGTTTCTTTTGTCGTAGGACCGTCTCGGCGAATTTGGATGAATGTGATGACTTATATGAGCAGTCGTCGCTTGCTCGCCTTTGGTCCACTCGTGTTCACCATGAGACGGTTCAGCTGTATCGTCTTTTTCGCCGCTTTGTCCGCCGCATACGCCAGGTGGCGAAAGAAAGTAAGCTTAGTATCTAGTTTGAGTCCCAGATACATAGCCTCCCTCCTCGTCAATACATCTGTCTCTCCCACTTTCATGGTAAATATGGGGTTTATCCGCTTGCCGGTGAAGGGCACGATCTCTATCTTAGCGGCTGCCAAGTCGAGTCCGTGTTCACGCATCCAGCGCGAGATTCTGCGCATCGCCTGGTTGAGCAGATATTGTGCTTTGTCAAGGTTGCGCGAGATGATGACTAAAGCGTCATCATCGGCGTACGCTATCATGCACACCCCTTCCGGCAGCCTGAGCCTCATCAGGCTATCGTGCAGGATGTTCCAAATATCTGGGCCAAAGATCGACCCCTGGGTCACGCCGGTGCAACACGTTCAACGCTTCCAAGATGTCAGGCCACCTGGCCGAGTTGAAGGCATGCTTAACGTCCAGCGTGACCAGGAGTGCAATGTTCCTGGAAAAATGATTTCCGATCCATGCCCTCCTGCCCCGCTGTACTACCTCCCGTATAGCGTCCACCGTGGATCGCTGTTTCCTAAAGCCGTACTGGTTGTCAGCTAAATCGCCGGCAGCCCGCACAGTATCCGTGGTTAGAGCAACCTCTCGTAGAGCTTTATTGCGTGGACCAACATGCACAGAGGCTTGTTGGACGACGGAAGCCGGGGATCACCTCCCTTACCTTTGCCGATCAGTACGAGACGCGCAACCTTCCAGGGGGTGCCAAAAACACCCGCTTTCAGGCACGCGTTGTACATGTTCAGTAAGAGAGAGGGTACTCTCGCTGCGATGATCTTCAATATCTCAACTGGTATCCCATCAGGCCCAGGCAACTCTCCGCTCTGCATTATTTTGGCGGCGATCTGCAGCTCCTCGCTGGAGAATAGTGGAATCTCCCCCACTTCAGCGGTTTCCTCCCGGTCTTGCCTTGTCGGTTGCGATGGGAACAGACTGTCCACGATTCGTGACATGGTGTTCTCGTCAAAAAGGTGATTCGGGATCGCGCAGAGTTTCTTGTTCACGATCTTGTAGCCCAAGCCCCAATGACAGTGCCGGTAAGATGGAAGTAGGTGGTAATTTTGAAATGTTTCAGCGATCGGTAAAAAATCACGACGTAAAATATGCCTATTACATCGGCGATGGAGATACGAAAACTTTTCAAATATCTATTCGAAACTGCTCCTTACGGTGATGACTTTGTCGTGAAGAAAAAAGAATGCGTATTGCGCGTAAAAAAAAGGATGTATAGAAACCAGTAGAAGTTGTATCTTGTATCTCGGATAAACAATCATTTAATAAAGTAGATAAAAAATTAAATGAACAGGATACAACTAATTTGACTTATCCAATTTGCACAATTTTTAACGATCCGCGATATGTTTTGCTCTGTGAGTCCGAAGTTGAGGACGAGCCAAATAAAATCTGTGCATGCCCGGAGATTGACATTACAATCCAGGGTATAAAAAGACGAACGCTTTAGTCGATACTGGAAGTCAAATCACGTGTATCTCTGAAAGTTTTTAATAAAATCAATTAAATAATAAAACGCTGCGCTTGTTACTGGGACGTCTGCCTTCTCTGCAACTCTGGCGTTGCCCAAGCTCCCACTACCTACATTCAGTGGCAAGCAATGTGAATGAGAGACGTTCAAGGATCGCTTCTGCGCACTTGTGAAGAACGACCCAGCCTTCAGCCCAGTAGTGAAGCTGCACCGTTTACTGTCCTGCCTGCAGGGTGAAGCTGCTCGTCGACTACACAACTTGGAGGTCACCAGCGCTAACTTTGAGGTGGCATGGGATAATCTAGTACGTCGCTTCGATAACAAGCGGGTAAGATTATCCACTCATATCCATAAGCTGATGAAAATGCTACCAGCTAGTAAGAAGTCATCCAGTGAAATTACTCGTTTGCTGGATGGAGTAAACGAGGCTACTCGGGCTTTAAGACAGCTTGGCCGGCCAGTAGATACTTGGGATGACTGGCTTATCGCGATTGTGGAACATCGCCTGGATCCACATACGAGAGAAGACTGGGCCAAGTCGCTGGAGCGCACACAGCACTTTCCAACATACACTGAGTTGGCAGACTTTTTGGAGGATCGTGCAAGGACGCTAGACAGCGCCAACACGTCTGACCAACCTGTGCAACGAGGGACCCCAAATAAAAGCTCCTACAATACGTCGATTAAGTCTGTGTCAGCCTTTCATTTATCTCCAGAAACTACAGTAGAGAAGACAAAGGGTCGCAGCTGTGTTTTGTGCTCTGGCCACCATTTCGTCGGCTATTGCCCTGCATTCCTGAATCTCAACCGGAGCAAGAGGATTGAGTCGGTCCAGGAAAAGGGTCTGTGCTTCAACTGTCTACGCAGAGGCCACGCAGTGACAACAGGTCCGTCCAAGTCAAGGTGCTGTTCCTCGAACAGTAAGACTGCAGCTCATACAACACAAGTAAGCATTTCTGCACCTGTTACTCAAGTAGACGCGAGAGCATGCTCTAGCCCAATTACTCTCTTGGGCACTGCGCGTGTCACTCTCCAGTCCTCAACTGGTACCAAGCTTCACACCAGGGCCCTCATTGATCCAGGCTCAGAGAGCTCTTTTTTGTCTGAAAGAGTGGTCCAAGCCCTCTCGCTAAAGAGGAGACGAGTAGCTGTTTCTGTCACAGGCATTGGCGGAGAAGTGTCCATAACCTCTACTGTTTTCAGCTTTTGTCCTGCCCAAGCTGACCTCTAGATTACCCAGGAAGGCGCTCTTTCCTGAACGATGGCCGTATCTAGAAGGATTGGAGCTGGCAGACCCGGACTTCCATAGTCCTGGAGGCATCGACTGCATATTAGGAGGAGACGTCTATCCAGCTCTTATGCTAGAAGGCCTATGCAAGGGAGACACTTGCCAACCACTTGCCCAAAATACGGTACTGGGCTGGATATTGACGGGACCCATCTCCTCACCTCAACCTCAGGAACCAGCGGCAACTGTCAGCTGCTGTACAGCTGTGACCTCACCGCTATGCGAGGAGCTGCGAAGGTTCTGGGAAATTGAGAAGATACCAGCCAAGGCAATCTTATCGGTGGATGATGCTGCCTGCGAAGAGCATTTTGTTCGCACTCATCGCAGAGACAGCTCGGGGAGATATGTGGTTCGGTTGCCCTTTTCAAAGCAACCTAGTTTCCCTGGCTCAAGTAAAATCGCTTTTTCACGATTTCTCCAAACTGAAAGGCGCTTACTAGTCCATACAGAACTGCAAACAGCGTACTCCAAGTTCATGGCTGAATTTTTATCGCTGGGCTACATGGAGAAGGTTCCAGTAGACAGTGAGTCCAAGGCAGACTCTTTCTACTTGCCTCTCCACGTCGTCTTCAACGCCTCTCAACTGCTCAGAACAAGCTGTCCCTCAACGACTGTTTACATACAGGGCCAAAGCTGCAGAGCCAAATTCACGCAGTCCTCACTCGCTGGCGTTTTCCACAGTTTGTGTTCACAGCGGACATAGTTAAGATGTTCCGACAGTTCCTCGTCGATCGAGAGGACATTGACTGGCAAAGGATTTTTTGGCGTGAAAAGCCCGATGATACGATGAACGTTATGCGACTGCTCACCGTCACCTACTATACGGCACTGCCAGTGCACCCTACCTGGCCATGCGTGTTCTACGGCAATTGGCTCAAGACGAGCGTCTCAACTACCCCAAGGGTGCATCTATTTTGGAGGACAATGTCTACGTTGACGATGCCCTGGCCGGCGAGGACACTCGCGAAGAAGCAATTTGTGCCCGAGATCAGCTGATCGGCATTCTACAGACAGCCGGCATGCAACAGAGTGCGACTTCTCACGCGGCAGTGTGTTCGCTGCATCCGCTTCAGAGGGCAAACTCAGCATCAATTGATGGCACCTCTACCAGCTGATCGAGTAACACCATCTCGACCATTCTCAGCAACAGGACTGGACTACGCCGGTCCGTTTTTGATGCGGAAGTCCAAGGGCCGAGGGCAGAAAGCCTACAAGGGCTATGTGGCTCTTTTCGTGTGCATGGCCACCCGAGCCGTTCACCTGGAGGTTGTCTCGGACTACAGCACCGCAACCTTTCTCCTGGCCTTCAAGCGCTTCACCTCTCGACGCGGCCTGCCGCACACGATCTACAGCGACAACGGCACCACGTTCCAGGGGACACACAACGAGATACAGCGAATTTTCAACTCCACCTCGGGAATTGGCCGGGACATTGTCGCTGCTGTTGCATCTGACGGCATGAAATGGAACTTCATACCTCCGCGGGCACCTCACTTTGGTGGCCTCTGGGAGGCTGCAGTCAAGGCTTTTAAACATCACCTTCGTCGGGTTCTAGGCGACGCCAAGCTGACATTCGAGGAGTTTTCAACGCTGTCCTCGCAAATCGAAGCGTGCCTAAACTCCAGGCCACTCAGCCCACTAAGCAGTGATCCAGGTGATGTCACCGCTCTTACCCCTGGCCATTTTCTGATTGGAACAACACTCACGGCCCTTCCGGCGCCAGAGACCTCTTCACCTTCTGTTTCAGGTAGAGCACAATTTCAACACCTGCTGCAGATGCGTAATCATTTTTGGTCACGCTGGCATAAGGAGGTTTTACATCACCTGCAGGAACGTTCAAAATGGTTGCAACCAACTGCCACCGTCAGTGAGGGCGATCTCGTCTTGGTCACGGACGACCTTCAGCCCCCCACAAAATGGCCGTTAGCTCGAGTAGAGGAGTGCCACCCCGGACCTGACGGGCTCACCCGAGTCCTCACACTTAGGACATCTACCACGACACTGCGCCGACCTTTGATTAAGGTCATTAAGCTACCTATTGAGCCTACGAAAGATTCGGCTCTATCAACGATCGATGATGCCTAGCTTTCCACGGCGGGCGGTGACATCGTCCCTAACTCCACGAAGAAAGAAGTCTCATAAAAAAAAAAAAATCTACTATTGTCAACACTTTACACTCATGCATTTTTTCTGTTCTCTTCATATTTCAAGCTGTCTACCCATCTAATCATTCTTTCTTTTCTTTGAGCAATCGTCATTCATCGAATCTCCGGTTCATCGTGACCGCTTCACAGTAGCTTACATACGTATCACCATCATCCTTTTATCTACTACTTTGCTCGATTAATCCTTTATCTAATCTTTCTTCCTTTTCCTTTCAGCTCTGTTGTCTTCACATTCTATCGACCACTTACATTTCGTTGCCTCCGACAACGAGGCGGGCGGAATGTTTGGGCCGTTCGGCTATTTATATTTCGCGCCTAATCTATTCTCGCTATATCTCGAGAATTGCTCAGGAACAGACTCGCAAGTGCCGATTAATTTGGCACTGCTAACTTCACGCGGGTGATCTCGGGGCTTCCTTAAAAGCACGGGTCCCCCGCGGAGTACCTCTTTTCCGTTCTGACTGCGGCACTGACCTAGTACTATCGCGACGCGCACGGTGCTTAAAACTTGCTCGACTCGTGTCTCGCAGAGGAATCATTCTTTCTTTCTCATTTTTATCTGGCATCATTCAAACACAAACACACACGTACACGTAAGACATTTTGTAAATAATTATCTTGACGAGGCATCGATAAAGGCCGCAAATATTGCATATACATATCAAAGAGCAGTATTGTGTCTCATTACACGTTTCCCTTCTTTCGTGATCAGCAAGCTTACGGAGCAATCGGCGATTTCGCTCCTTCTCTTTATCGCGAGCGTTTCAACCGAGAGAATTACTCAAAACCGCAACTACTCCGTTTCTCGAGGCAAACGCGCGAACAATTATAGACTTAAAAAAAAAACTTACGAGCTCCGACGATTATTATAGTTAATAGTGTAAAACATACATATTTATTTTATATACTTATATAGATAAATAAAGTCTATTATATTGGTCAATTATTCGGTTTAGTAAATAAATGATTCATTATATTATTTCGTTAAAAAATATGTCTGATAAAAGCAATCGATATGTAAGGAAACAAATATAGTAAACATAGTTAGTTTTTTTTTTACTAAACATTATAATGACGATCCTATTTTAAGATTATAACAAAGAAAATAACGACGATTCTGTCTAGTGATTTAGAGAAAAAAGTGTTGTATAAAAATTACAGACTGAGATAATCCAACGATTATACTATTTATTCTATATTGTATTTAGTTATATAGGTATAAGTAAAAATGAAAAAACAATACCAGGGAATAATAATTTAAACTTAATATGCACAGATATTTCAAGAAAATATTAAAGTTTTTTTTTAAAATCCATATTTTAGTCTTGATATTAGTACTCAAATATAATTTATACATTATTACATTTTCTTGAAATAGGCATAGGCATATTAAGTTTTCAAATATTAACATAATTACTAATCGATTTACGAATAATGTGAAATATACCTATTTTACATAAAATTAAGAAAAATAAATGCAAATATCAATGGAAAATGGGAATAAAATCAAATACGAATTCAGAAATTATAAAGAATATGTAAATAAACATGCTTTGTGATACGCGCATAAAAGAAAGTAAGATTCCATTTGGTTTTGTTTCCGTGTTATTATTAAAGTTATAGTTTATTTGACTAATGCAAATTACTGCAAAAGAAACAGCAAAACATGTTTATCAATGCGTCATGTGCGTATTCTATTTATGCGTAGGACCTAGAAAACCCGGCGTCAAAATGAAAAAACTAAGAAGGAAAACTAGACCTTTAATTCAAACGCGCATTTAACAAGGGGGGAATTTAAACCCACAAATGGAGCTTTAAGCCGCATCAAGGCCGAAAGGAGCAAAACGTAAACATGTTGAACAAGAACACAAGCGGAGGGGATTCACGGGAACGAAGACGTCAGCAGTGGCAACCTCACGTGATGCCTACGCGTCTCTCACGGACGCAAGCGTCCCAACTCGCGACGCTACCCCATCTCCTCCGCTTATTGTTCCTTGACGACTAGAAGAGACAGCACGTATTTGGAGCCTACCTGAGTTTTCGTTTGGTGTACCTGAGGTTTGATTGAGCTCGAAGGCAACGAAAGTGGAGCTCTTTATAATCGATAACGATTTACTCATTATAGTCATCTTATCACATTTCGTCACATTTCGAGCTGGCACAGTCTGTATAAAGTTTTAGTAATAGCATACGCACAATTTGCAATATATCTATCGCGTAAATTTTATAAAAAAATAAACATAAATATTCACACACGTTAAAATTTTATTCTGTATATCTATAAATAAATAGACAGAAAATAATTAAATAAATAAATAAATTAAAACAGGTACATTACATAGAAAATTTGACATAAAGCAACACATACATTCAACATTTAATTTTAATTCTGTTGGTCACCGCTCTGCTGTCTGAGATATCTAATCAACGCTGTTTTGAATTTACATAGGGACGGAAGATATCTCACATCGCAGGGGAGGTTGTTCCAGAATCGCAAACCCTGGGCTCTAAACTAGTATAGGCCAGTGTCAGTGCGCGATCCCGGAACCGAGAGCTCTTTTACACCAATCCTACTGGAAGTCCTGGCCGTGTTTTCCCCACAAAGAGCCGCAAGGTACGGAGGTTGTTCCATGTTTATTGCTTTATACAATAACAACCCCTTAAGAGAGAGAGAGAGAGAGAGAGAGAGAGAGAGAGAGACAGAGAGAGGCGATCTTTCAATACCGCAACTAGCATCCGCGAGGCAGGCCGATGCGTCATTATCAGCAGCAACCCCATCCTCGAGAGCTACATGAGGGCCATCGACGCCGCATTCCCGGCAACCGGAACGACCTGTGCAGGAGTCTGCCTTCTTCCGAGCGTTCGAGGAGGAATGCAGTAGGAGTCGGCGTGCAGAGCAGCCTGTCCACGCACCAACATCGCCACCGGTGCAGGAGTCGGCCTTCGCCCGAGCGCTCAGGGAGGAGTGCGTAGAGAGGCAACGTGCGGAGTGGTACATCATCGCACCAGCAGCACCAGTTGCTCCAGTGGAGCTCGCCGCACTCTTCTCACCTCCGATGAGAGCTGCCATTCCGCTTCAGATAGCGGATCTCCCCCGACCGACCAAATACTTGTCCAATCCACTGGAGATCACAGGTTTCATGTCCGAAACTTATCGACACCAGATGGAAGGGGAGTTCAAGGGTGCCTGGACGGAGGAAGAACGCGAGGCCACGCAGCTACTCGTAGCAAAGGACGCAGCACAAGGGTTAACGAGGGAAGTGCGATTTGTGCGTCATACATTCCTCTAATCCAAGGTGACACATTATTCTTGTTTTCTTTTCGTATTTACATTTTTAATTTAAATTTATTCTTCTTAGTTCTTCCTTGGAAGTCCAATTTTGAAAAGATTATTCACTGGGGGACTACGTAATGCCCTACTCCAATAAAGTTTTAAAAAGTTGCGCGCAATAATCGACAATATATTAAAGTCATCCGCCGTATATATATACTTTAATATATTGTCGATTGATGCGTGCGACTTTTTAAAATTTTATTTTAGCAGGGCATTACGTAGTATCCCAGTGAAAAATCTTTTCAAAATTGGACTTCCAATGAAGAACTAAAAAGAATAAATTTAAAGTAAAAATGTAAATTATAAATATAAAAAAAATTATATATATATAAGATATGGGAGTTATGCGGATATTTATCCAACTCTAACGGGACTTATGCAGACACTGGCGGACTTATGCTGACGTCTGCATAATTCCACGGACAATGTATATATGGATCGGTACTTATGCGGACCATACTAGAGTCACTTCAACCACAGTGAGTTTAACCAAGTAACCCACGTTTAGATGGCGCGCGTTACCTATACTTGGGTTTTTGGGTTAAACCGACACGGGGGAAAATGTCCCAAGGCATTTCGGGGGCTGTCAGGGTATTAGGGTTATTTCTTTACAGCTTGACTCGGGACGAACTCTTCTTTGAGGGACAGATGTCTGCATATTTACCTATATACACACACACACACACACACACACATATATATATATATATATATATATATATATATATATATATATATATATATATATATATATATAAACTCATTAATATAATAAATGAACAATTTGTGCTTTCATACTACTCAAACATTATATTTTTCTGGTAAACTAAAAATTAGAGCTAGACTTTTTATTTGAATTTTTGTCTTTATTTTAATTTTATTTTGAACGAGCAACAACATCCAAGGCAAATGAGAGTAGTAAGTATAGAATACAATCATTACACCCCATCGCATAAATTTAACAAACAAAATGAACGCTCAAATAATACATTTGACCATAGCTTACTCGAGGTATCGAGGTATATATGACACACGCACACACACACACACGCACATGTACACGCACACGCACACGTACACGCACACATACACACACACATACCCACACACATACATACACACACACACAGCTTTCTCCTTCTTTGAAAGGACCGTCTCAAAGCCGGCAATCTCAGAGAGCCCGGTGGTCTAGCCTTCTTGTCAATAATTGAAGATTCAGCACTATCGGAGTCACCGTTTCGCGATCGTACCCTCTTAGTTTGAGTCCGCTGGCTTGAGATAGCCGTGGCTCCCAGAGGGTCTGTCATGATGTGCTCTTCGGTGTTGGTGAGCAGGCGTTCCCTCGAAAAGTCGAAAAGTTCGACGAGGGTAGGTAAGCTGTGCTTGATGTCGGTATTGACACCAGGCTGCCTCTCCAACTTTTTTCCCATCTTTTTGAGGAGTTCGTCCACTTGCTTCACGAACTCCTGGACTGTTACTTTCTGCGGGCGGCTGGGCTTTTTTTGCCACCCGGCAATGTGTGTGAAGCAAACTGCTCCACTACCACCATTGCTTCCTGGCAGGTTTGGGTTTTACCTGCCTCCTGGTTCATCTCTTTAGTGCGTGGGGACATTTTCTTTCTTGATTGTTTAACCGGCGCATCGTTTATAGGGAGGCGGGCCGAAGTAGCTGGGAACAGATGTACCCTTGGGTACTTTGATCCTACCCCAGTTCCCTGAGGTCCAGCCTTCGTTTTCCCAGTCCCGGAATACACGGTACCAGGCCTTGCCCGGAGCAACAGGGCTTCCGATCCCCCTGACCAATACGCACTTACTGATCCCGCACCGAAACTAACCGCCTCGGCAGAGCTAGGCTCACATCAGCCTTTCGCACATGTCGATGGGAACAACCGACAGGGGTCCGGACACTTCCAGCCTGTCCCGACACAATCGAGTCGTGTGGTTTTCTGTGCATCTGCCTTAGGACTAGCATACCGCCCGAGAGAAAATGTTTGAGTATTTTGTTGAGTGTAATGCGTGTATTAAGTGTAGGGTAATGATTGTAAGAGTAAATGTGTGTAGAGTCTGCTCGGGTACCATTTAGTCACCTTCCGACTTCCGGGCAAACTGGCAAGTCATCCGGCTACAAGCTCTACCGGGAGGACCGCTGTGCTTCCTCATACCAGGAAGTCTATGCCTCGGCAACGCGTCAACCCAGTCAATCACGGAGGGAGTAATAATACTTACACAGTACTGTTATTATCGTTTATTCTAATAAACAATGACAGTGTTTAGTATATTTTATAAAGTCATTATTTTCTGGCTAGGACCTTATTCCACGCAGCCGTTCATTTGGTCTTTTGATCAAGTTTCATAAAAGTTCAAAAATTCCTTCCAACTTAAAGTCGGATCTGAAAAAATGTATTTCTGAGTTGACCCTTGGTGCCACCCAACGGTTTGATTTACTTTACTCCAAAACAGGAATAAAGAGTTACAAAGAGCGTGTGAATTGAAAATCAGTAGTTAAACTATGAAAATTTCCATATAACATTCGGTAGGTGATCAATAACCATGAACTAAACTATTGGACGTTGTTTATCACGTAATTTTACATAAAATTACCATTTAAAAATTAATTTTTAAGATGAGGTGTACTTTGATATTACTATATCACAGATCTAGATGACTGTTTTTGAACGTTTCAAAAAAAAGAATTAAAGTTCTTAAGAAGCAGAAAAAAATAAGCCCGGGTAGGATGAAAAATATTGAAATTTAAGACACTGACAGACGTTTAAACATAATTTAAAAATAAAATATGCGCATGCGCAAATGAGTTACCCATGGTAAATCTTTCACTAATCTTGTATCAGTCAAACTTTTTCCTAAAAGTTGACCGGAAGACAAAAAAATTCTTTTTTGCTTCTTTCAAAATGGTTACGATGTACGCTTTGAGGATTTTTTATAGAAATGCCTTGTTTTTGACCAAATTAAAAAATTTAAGAAAACTCTTGGGCCTGCCATAGTATTTAACGCAGTAATGCCCAAGTGTCCTAAATTATATTATAATCTTAATTTCGAGACAGAGTTTCACATTCTAAAACATTAAACATTTTAATGAAACTACAAAAAATACCTGCGGGAACACCGCAGAACCAACTGCAGTATAGCAGCGCCACTAAAATTCAAGCGCGCAGTGCGCTCGCAAAGTCGCGCGGCGTGCTTGTTTTTGGGCGACCCAAAACAAACGTGCAGCTCTCTCAAAAAGAGGACACGGTCGAAGCTACTTGAGGTGCCACCGCGCGCCCGAGAGTTTTTTCGTGTAAGTACCCTAGGGTTTTTGGGATCACGCTATATAATCACGGTGTCAAAGTTTAATTTCGTCCATCAAAAAATGTATAGCGAGTGATATGATAAATGAACAAAAAATCGACAAAATTGCTGCAGTTTAAGAATGCACATTAGAAAATTTTCAAAAATAATATGGCTACCTTGGAATGGCGCCAGAAACGTGAAGCAAGTCAAAATTTCGTATTTTTCCTGATAATTTAATAAAACATCGTAACATATAATTATTATGTTTGGTCCAGTTTTACTTGTATTCGAAGATTTTAAAAAATGGCAGATCTAAAATGGCGATCTAAAAACTCTACATTACAAATAGTTGTGGATTTTTATGTAATTTTTTTTATTAGTTAGCCTTTTTTCGTCATCGTAACGTTGATAATTATATACCTGACATTATTTTATCAAAATTAAAAAAGGTCGATTCAAAATGGCGGACCGATTTTTCAAAAGTTGCTTAAATTTCCATTAATATTGGTATTTTGGTATTTAGTGGGTCGCTGATTACAAAATAGCAAATTCAAAATAGCGGACCGATTTATCAAAAATTTTTGGAATTTCCATAAATATTGCTTTTTGTGCTTATTGGGTCACTTATTACGAATCTGAAGTTAGATTTACGATCTTTAGTTAAGTTCTAGAATTTTTTGTAAAACTCTCAAAATTATAAATATTTATGGATTTCTTACAATATTTTGCCTATTTTACTACTTTTTGCCTTCGTAACGTTGCCAATAACACATCTGTGATTAAATGATCAAAATTGTAAATGACAAACTACTTTTTAGAAGTTTCTTGAATTTCCATGCATAATAGTATTTAGGCGTTTATTGGGTAGTTCATTACAAATTTGATATTAAACTTTCAAAATTCATAATGGCGGAATGTGGTTTGTAAAACTTCATGTTCTTGGGTCGCCATGTTGCAATTGCTATTTTTAAATCGGCAAGAACTTGTAAGACTGAACTGAAAATTTAACTTCAGATTCGTAATAAGCGACCCAATAAACACAAAGAAAACAACATTCATGGAAATTCCAGGAATTTTTGTTATTGATAGTGGCAAAATAATGGAAGCATTATAAGAAATATACAATCCGTCACTTTGAAATCAGTAAAAACTTGTAGATTTCAACTACAGATCATAATCAGATTCGTAATTGCCGACCCAATTAACACCAATATATGAATATTCATAGCAATTCAAGACATTTTCAAAAATTGGTCCGCCATTTAGAATTTACAATTTTTAATTTTGACTTTATTCTCGTACGTGTAATCGACAACATTTCGATGACAAAAAGTGGCAAAATAATGAAAATATTGTAAGAAATCCACAAATATTTGTAATTTTGAGTTTTAAGTTCGTCGTATTGAATCCGACATTTTGAAATCGGTAGAAACTTGTAGAGTTCAACTAAAAATCGTAAATCTAACGTCAGATTTGGAATTAGCATACCGATGAATCAGAAAATACCAATGTTCTTAGAAATTCAAGAAAGTTTGAAAAATTTGTCTGCCATTTTGAATCGGCCATTTTTAATTTTGGTAGTCTAATCTCAGATGTGTAATCGGCATCATTTGGATGACAAAAAATGGTAAAATAGTGAAAATATTGTAAGAAATCCACAAATATTTGTAATTTTGAGAGTTTTAGAGGCGCAATGTTCAATGCACCGTTTTGCAATCGGCAAAAACTTATGGAACTTAACTGAAGATCGAATAACTTTAGATTCATAATCAGCGACTCAATAAATAGGAATACAAGTAATACTTGTCCAAAAATGATGATATTGAGGAGCTGCATGGTGGAAAGTACAGCAGAGTAGCCCTCGTTAAAAATGCCTGGAGCCATATATGCTGCAATTTCGACGATTTTATAGCCGGAATTCAAATGTTTCGGACTTAGGCGCCACAAAATCGAATTGAACGATTGAAATGGCGAGAAACACATATATAAATTCAATAATGCGGTAGCAGTGCGCAGAATTAATAATGATTCTGCTCACTGCGGCTCGTGTAAGTCTCCGTCGTCCGATGAAACACTTGTAAAACGATTGCCGTGAAATTTCCGCTTTCGCGGTTCCGCAGCACGCTGTCTTTTACAAACAGCAGTGTAGAAGTCGATGCCGAGAGCTATAGTATACCGTTATATTGTATACCGCTCTCCCTATTACTACTCAACACAGACCTTCTAGAAACTCCAAATAATGTTTCAAAGGACGGTTGGACCTTTTCACGTATATACGAGTATAGTCGAATAATAGAATACATTGAGGGGCGGAGTGCGCGCGCTCGGGTCTGCCCGAGCATTCGCACCTACTCCATGCTCGGCCACTAAAACTGCTCTAGCTTCGGAAATATGTCGAATTGGCCTCTGAAATTTTTAAGACATATTCTTGGATAGTTTTAGAATAGGTTTAAGACAAAAAAAATCGATTTTTTGAAGCCGTTAAAGACTCCCCCCTTAAATTACCAGGATAAATACGAAATTTTAAGTTGCTTCTCGTTTCGGCTGCCATTGTAAAGCAGGCATGTTATTTTTGATCATTTTCCAGTGTGCATTTTGAAACTACTGCTATTTTGATCTTCAATGGTACATTTTCAGTAAAGTGAGCAAAATGATTTCGATTTGATATCGAGCTTTTAAATATAATTTCATTGTAGTATAATTCAGGGTCACTTGGGCTCGTGCCGGGATGACAAATCGGGAATCTAACTTACCGTCGGTCGGTAACCTACCGGACACGTAAGGCAACTCAACTTTGTCCGAAATCTATAACCCGGAGATCTACGTTACCGACGATGGGTAAGCAAATGCTCTGAATTACCTATAACTAAGGGCGGGAAATTCAAATTTTTAATTCATATTTTAAGTATTATCACCAAACCGAAACATGGCGGGATATTCAAATTACCTTATTGATATATAAGCGAAAAAAGGAGGGCCCCATCCTTCGCTCCCAACTGTGTTCGCCCTCACAGAATTGTACGGCACTGTACGATCGTGCAAGGTTAAGCAGTAAGCAGATATGACAGACACATCATCGAATCCGTAATTCCTATCTTTCTTCTTTTCCAATTCTCGTTGGACTCATCTCTATTTGATTGCCTTTGAAAATGAGAATCAGACATTGACATAAATTTTGATGAGCTAGCAATCATTTTATTATTGTCATAAGAGGATGCAATAGGTTCATCTACATTGCTACCAATGCCTTGCAGAGAATCTTTAACTCCAGTTTCTTCGAACTCCTCAGACTGATAAGAAAAGTAAGTACCACAATGCTGATAAAATTTGTGAATCTTATCTGTCAAAATCCTCCAATTTGTCGTTGACTTGGGAACACGTTCAAGCGTTGTCTCTAATTTACTTTGTAACTTGGGTTTTTTCTGTTGCGAATTTATCCTTCTTCTTCTTCTTCTTCTTCACTGTCATCAGTCAAATAATCAGAGCTTTCGTATTTTAATGGTGTAATTGTTGTAGTCATCTTATTTAATAAAGTAGTTGGTATCTTCTTTGATGTCGTTACTTTTCAAGTAGATTGTCTCTTTCTTTGTTTACTTTTATGTTCTTTTCTATCAAAGAAGTGATTTTAACATACAGGCGAAACGTTTTCTTTAGATCCAATTTTTCTTTGCAAGACTTTGCACTTGAAAAATCAGATACCGGAGCAATAAAGTTTGTAAATTTATTTCTTCTTGATCTGCAGATCGGCTCATCTTTACGATGACGTTTTCTGTGAGCATTAATTAGTTGCTTCAATGATTTTCTGATAATTCAGTATATCATGAGCTTTGCTTTGGGCTTTAGTTTAAAAAATAATTCGAGTAATCCTTATGATCGTTTTCAAACTGTATCAGAGAATTACCAATCATTCGTGTATCTCCTTTCAAATAAATTCCATAGGATGTTTGTGGCATCTTTTATCATTTAGATTTATCTTTTAGAGATATTTAGCAGAAAGCTGACTAATATTTTTGCCAACTATTTTTGATGAAAACTGTGGATTACTTAAAGTTGCATTCAATTCAACCCCTGCTTCTATTTGCTCAATATCTGGATTGCATGTATCCTCCTGACCTTTATCACCAACATCTTTATTTAATTTTTGTAACTCCAGCTTACGTTTAATCATCGCTGTTAATTTTGTACAATCAATGAGAGGTGTATCGTATTGTGGAGCATCTTCCGTATTAACGGATTAAGGAACGCTAACGTTACTTTTTCCGGTTCATTTATTCAGTAACTTTAGTGCACCGCTAAGTCCGATTTAGCGCATGTGTTGTTACACTTAGCGCTTGTTTTTAGGGACTGACTCTGTCATTATCAGTGATAACACAAGCGTAATGGACTAAAATTAATATAGCGCTGCGCTATATAAACTTTAAATAGAGTTTATCGGTAAGTTATAAATACGACTGTACAAGGGTCTTTATAACAACTTATAAAACTCTCGTTCCTTACCTCTCTACCTCTACTGTTAATTTACAAACACTTACTGAGAAGTAGTTACAAGTAACGTACTACTAGTGGCTATTAGTTACTTACTACTAGTAGTTCTAAGTTACTTACTAGTAGTAATTTTAGAATACAAAACGTTTTATAACAGTTAAAGGTACATCAGAAAAGTGTATGTACTTATGTACCCTCGTAAGATGTTTTATAACGTCTTTGGTTATTGTCGTAGTATATGAAGATTTGGAGAGTTAACTGTCAAAAATGATAACTCTTTTTATAAACTAATTTTTTGATGATTTGGATATCTATACAGAAATAGAATTTTGTTTGAAAAACATTAGTAAGGAAGAAATTAAATCTCAAATCACATAATTTTTCTTTCAATATACACTATATAGCATGCTTTATATAAGTATACAGCTATTTAATTTTAATTTGCTTTGTGAAAATGTAGAAAATAAACGTGGAGTTGTCAATATTCCGAAACCTTTTTATAACCTGCAGACAATGCATATACATCAACAGCGCATAATGCAAAAGCCTTTTACATTATGTATTAAAAATAATTTCTATTGTAATAGTTCCTAGTTTATAATGAAAAACAAAAGCGGCTACAAAATAAGGCAGCCCTTTAACTTCCTTGCGTAGGAGTTATTAAGCCAGAAACACCTTCCAAATGCAGTGACTTTTAGAAGCAAGTCTAAAAGGTAACTAGAAACGATTTTAAAGTTTTTGGGATCGCTTATTACGAATTTGCAGTCAGAATTTCAAAATTCAAAATGGCGGATCAAATATGGCCGCAATATACGAAATTATCGTATATTACGATTGTTTTCAAAGAAAATATCCATACATGGGTCTTCGGGGTCGCTAAATACGAATCTGCAGTCAGAATTTCGAAATTCAAAATGGCGGATCCAATATGGCCACAACATTCGAAATTTCTGAATATTGCGAGTATTTTCAAAGAAAATAATCATATATAGATTTTCGTCTTCGCTGATTACAAGTGTGAAATTTTGAAATTTTAATAATAAATATAATATTGATAATACCAAAAGCCTATTTACGTTCATTTTTTTAGAATAAATTCTTATAATTCTTGGAAACTCTATCTACAGCCGCCATATTTGATCCGCCATTTTGATTTTTGAAATTGTAACAACAGATTCGTAATCAGCGGCTTTTAAAACCCCCGAGTAAAGATTTTCAAGCTATTTTGAGCTATTTTAAGCCATTTACGAAAGATTTTCCAATTGCATACAATAAGTATAAAAAACAGTCATTCTCTTATTATTTAGATTATAATAATTTAATAATAAAATTTAATTCGTATTTCAAACTCATGCTATCTTATTACACATATATTCTAAGCTTTAATTTGCGGGGTCGTTGATGACTTAAAGTCAATTTGGTCAGAAGATATGATAAAAAATGTTTAGACGAGTATACTCGTCCTCCTGCATACGGGAACAGCTCCGTTTGGACGAGTATACTCGGCTCTCTGCGTAGGAGGGTTAATTTGAGTTTTACTCTGTAAAATTCGATTTTTCTATAAGTTATTGGAGAAAATTCATCATTTTTTAGATGAAAATAATATTTAATAAATTCAAGAATGTTTTTCAATTGTAAATAAGCAAAAGTTAATATTAATAAACTGTAAAGACTCAATTCATAGACTGAAACAGTAAATCCTTTTTTGAATTTTAAAGATTTATAAAATAAACTACGTGTTTTACCACCAACAATTGGTGAATAAAATATTTAACATTAGAAGACCGCAACACAAAATATTAATCTTTTTCATAATACTTTAATTATATTTCCTGCAGCTCTTGCAAGTGTCAAAAATATCCATGGACATGGGTTGTGCAAGGAACTTTTTGAGAAAAGTAAGTTTCGAGAAAGATGGATTTAAAGTTTCCATTAGGTATGCTATTGATGATGTAAATTGTTTCACTCAACTGACATCCAGTAGGTCTCAAAATGTTCATAAAACTATAAATGTAAAAGATATGTAGTAGAAAGATTTTTTATCATTTGTATCGTCACTTTGAAGCACCTGCAAGTTTAGCTGTATAATGTGCTGCGTCGTGTCCTGTGTCGTGTCTAGAATATATAGTGTATAGAATATATATGGGTAATTCCAGCCAAGTTTTACAAAACGCTGCGCGGGGGGGTTGGCCATTGTTACCGCTGATTTTTTCTATGAAAGTATATTAGAAAACAAGGTTGTTCATAAATTTTCAGCCCTCTAGGTGCCACCTGTTGCCCTGTAGAATTTTTTGAATTTTCAAAAATCGCTAAAAAGTGGCTAATTTAAAAAAATTCCCACAACTTTGCATTATGAAAAAAAAAAAAATTCTTCGGAAATCTGTCGGTAATTATGTTAAATTTTAGTAAAAAATACTCCCGTGACATATATATTTAAATAGCAGAAATGACTCGAACAGCAGTAGACACCAAAATCAATGGTTTTTTGGTGATTTTCAATCGGTCTCCATTCCATCAGCTTTCAGGCGATTTAGGCTAAACAACTCTCAAAAAGTTCGGTTTGGATAGATCTTCAATTCTACATGTCGATTTTTAAAATCCATCGATTAGAACTAGAGTTATAGTTATATCTAACTATAACTCTAGTTCTAATCGATGGATTTTATATTAGGGTGGAGCGAAAATTTTGCTAAATAGAAAAAATTGCGTAATCCCCCAAGAAAGTTAGTATGAGGTGCCAATATGAACACCCTAAAATTTCATTAAGATTGGTTAAGGTTTCACGATTGCACCGAGCCGTTAAAGTTAATTATGTGTAATATCCAGCTGAAGCGGGCGGGCAAAGATCGTTACCTGACAACCCAGCATCCTGCAAAGCGTACTAAAATTAAAAATACTCTACGATGACAAAGGAATGTCCCTGGAGTATAGCAAGTTCAATCAAAAGCTTGCTTTGAGGTTACAAAAATCGAAAATGTCCTGATTACGGACTTTTTAGGAGTTTATCGGCTTTCAGTCATTCCAGCATTGTGTCATACCGACCAGAAAATTTGACTACTCTGTGATGAACGTGGAATGAGCTTAGCAAATAGCGGACGTGATTTAAAGCTTGCTCTGAGTTTAGAAAAATCGAAAATGTCCTGATTACGGACATTTTAGGAGTTTATCGGCTTTCACTCTTTCCAGCATTGTGCCTTACCGACCAGAAAATTTGACTGTACTCTGTGATGAACGTGGAATGAGCTTAGCATATAGCGGATGTGATTTAACGCTTGCTTGAAAGCGATTTGCTTGACATGTAGTAGATGTGATTCAAAGCTTGTCTAGAGGTCAGAAAAATTAAATATTTTTCCTATTATCAACTTTTTAGCAGTGAAATTATTATTGCTTATTTTAGCATCATGCTATGTCAGACATAAAACGTATTTGTAGTCTGCGTTTACTCCTATATGGACAATGGACAAGCAGAGGTTATTTGGTTTGGACGGAGAAATTTCCAGTACAGACTCAATTGATCCGCCACCTCTGGTCTCTCAGCTTCTCTCTTTTGCAGCAAGGTAGGACAATAGCAGACATAATGTTTTTTTTAGCAGACCACGCAACTCGGCTTCTTAGTAGAGTTCCTCCCGTACGAGGATTCACTTCTTAGGTTTGCTGAAACAAATTACATATAAAAACTCTTGTTTTATTGAGAGCTCAGCTTGGTCATAAAGGGCTACAAGGTTGATGAATTTATGCAGTGAGTAGCATCCAAGACCTTGCAGACTGTAACCCACAGGTTCAAAATCACCAAAAATATTAATTGTTGACAAAGATAAAAAAATTTTGATTGGGCGTGTTTCAGATGAAATTTTGAAGAGACTCACGAAGCCTGATTCAGAAAATAAACCATATACCTAAAAACATAAATCCATAAGCCCATAAAATCTAAATCTATAAATCGTGAACCCTAAACCAATAAACCCTATACCCAAACATCTATAAATTCTGAATCCACAAGCCGTAAACCCATATACCTAAATCTATAACCTCTAAACCTATAAACTTAAACCCCGTAAATCCTAAACCAAAAAATCCAAAAATCCTAAATACATAAACCTAAATAAATAAATAATAAACCGTAAATAATTTACGGTTCAGGGTCTATGGCTTTAGGGTTTAGGATTTATGAGTTTAGGTATTATGGGTTTACTATTTATGGGGTTACAGTTTATTGGTTTACGCTTCATAAATTTACGGTTTATGAGTCTATTAGTTTATTGGTCTGGGGTTAGAATGTTTAGGTTTTATGGGATAGGAATTTAAGGGGTAACAGTTTAACGGTTCATGGACTTAGGTTTTATGAGATAAGAGTTTAAGGGTTCATGGGTCTAACGATTTATTGGCTCAGGGCTTATAGGTTTCACATTAATAGGTTCATAGGTTGTGACGTGTATTTCACGTCCCAATGAGACTAAACACGGGCAGTCAATCGCGACCAAGTCACCCGTCACCAGAGCCGAGCATTTTTATATTAAATAATATTGTTATTGATGGGGGGAATTGTTATTATTTGTTGAGGGAAAATGGATAAGGAGTAGCGACCGAGGAAAGCCGCAGACCGGCACACACACGTATACACCCATACCGGCGGCACTAGTTGATCGCCGCAGCGACGACCGATCGGAGCGTGCAACGACGACGAGCCTACACACACATGCACGTGACCAACACCACTTCACACTGTGCGCGCGACCGTCCTCTCTCCCGATGCTCGCAGACGCGGGAGGAGAGAGGATTCACAGCAGCAGCGGCGGCTTCCTTGAGGCACACCATCTTTGCTGTAGCCACGAGAGAGAGAGAGAGAGAGAGATACCGACACGGCTGTCGACAGAGGGGAGAGCTAGCAGCCGCCGCGCCGCGAGCCGCATGAAGCTGCCGGCCTATCCTAGCGTAGGCCGACGCGCGCACGTCGCCGCTGCCGACTGTGATGGTCCGGCAGCGACAAAACCGAAAGCGCCCGATATAGATATACTATTGCTAGATATACACGCCGGGTTGCCCGCGCGTGTATATCTAGCAATTCATATTGCCCGCGCTGCGTGGATAGGGTGGCATTCGCGGAGCGGGCCAATGATAATTAGCGACTCAAATCACCGCAGACTTGGCCTTGATTTTCGCATCTAGGGAAAATCAAGGCCAATCACCGTAAAGAAAGGGGCGGAAGCAACAAGTGTGTGGGCTGAAGTTGCTCGAGAAGAAGAGCGAAAATTTTGGAAGAGATTTCCGCCCTCTCCGATTTTGGACATTGCCTGCCCGCTCGTCAGCAAACACAGACGAACTTCGAAATTTGCCTGCCGTTCGAGCGTAGAGAGACACGTTCTTTTTTTATATATCGCCTGGCGCCCGTCAACACGCGCTCAACAATATACATTTTCTGAGAGGATACTATCCGACGACTTTGCGACCAACGAGTGAGGAGCATCGCGAGGCGTGCCAGATTTATCGACGGTAAGTGGATTGGAATTGTCGAGCTTCCCTCGGCACTTGCAATTAAAATCTAGTAGAATAATTATTGGGCATCGTCGCCCGGTGCTCGGGGTTAGACAATTAAATTCGTTGGGGTTTACGGTCTATGGGTTTATGGGTTTATGAGTTTACGGTTCATGAATTAAGGGTTTATGAATGTATTGATCTAGGTTCATGGCTTTAGAATTTAAGAGTTTATAATTTTTGGGTTTATGCATATAGTGTTAATGAGGTGATTGGTTTATGATTTATATACGTTACGATTTTATGGGTTTAGAGCTCTCTCTCCCTGTCAACCTCCCTCCCACCCTCCCGCCGTCTCTCTCTTTCTCTCTCTCACTCTCTCTCTCTCTCTCTCTCTCTCTCTCTCTCTCTCTCTCTCTCTCTCTCTCTCTCTCTCTCACACACACTTACTCCGTCGCTCGCTTCAGGTACACTAAGGTACCACTAATTATATGCACTTGTAAAATTGTGGAATGTATTTGCACTTACAACTACGAGCGTTAACCCGTCGCGTTTCTACAGCGCGTAATCCAAAGGCTTTTGCACTTTATTACGAATTCATATTTAGTTATACTTTTTAATACAAAAAATAGGAGATGTTGAGCGATGTGAAAAAGAACAAAGACCCTTAAATAAATACATAAATTTTGATCCGTACGATTTACTATTAGCGTCATTTCCAACATAAATGGCGGTTTTGTATTTTTTCAAAAAAGTACAAAGAAACTTTGATATAAAAGATTCTCTATTCATAAATACTTACACAATGTACATGACTAATTGACTAGTATATTGTTTACAAATTGTTTATCTTATTACTAATATTTTCAATAACATGACTATTTTACAATTAAATATAACACATTGAATTTTATATTTTAAACTGAGCTTTGGTATCAAATTTTGGCATGATTTTTCTCCGGTTTAAAGTTGATTTTATGAACCCATCTCTAATTTCTTCATCACACACCTGCATGGACATTTCCGAAACTTCTTTTACACCCCTTTCCACAGCTTGAGAGTAGCAAGGAAACTTAAAAATGTCATCTGCCGGTAGGTGATTTTTTACATAAATAAAAAGTTGATCTGCAGTCAGTTGTTTTGTTAGTGGTGGTTCTGTTATATTACTATCCCAATTTATCAAAAACTCATAGCTACTTGCATTGACATTCATTTTTGGTTTCTCAAACTTTCTCACAATTTCCTGAAAGTTCCTCCCGGAACTCTTCTTTCGAATTTCTATAATTCTGTCATAAGCTTCTTTTCTAATTGACTGACGATCGTCAGCCATCATTGCCAATAAAATATTTTCTGAGTGAGCAAAATAAGCATTATTTTGTAGAGTGTTTTCAAACAAACTTTTTAACGGAGGTGGCAAGTATCGTGATTTCTGAATAATGTGTACTAAATGTTTTGGACCGTCAACACAATATTTGTATTTTTTAATGCGAAACCAACTTGAAACATACACCTTCATAATATATGTTACCACTGTTTTTAACTTTGCGTTTGGCGTTTTTTGAGACACCCATAATCTTAAAAATCTGGAAGCTGTTGTTAATCATCGTGAAAGAGACATGTTACCAGGTTTAAGGCTGGCTAATTTTTTTTAACACGAACCATTCGCTACTGCTTGAGCAATTTGATACAAATATTTTTGACCAGAGCTTAATTCATCTTCATTTATTATTGGTATTTCTCCTTCAATCATTTCAAAATTTATTATTGCCATTTTCTCGCATGTTCGAAGGGACTGATTTAATTCTCCACAGAACGTCTCGGGACCTTTTGCGACGCCGTAATGTTTCTCTATTACGTGTCTTAGAGGTAGCTCGTTAAGATGAAGTAAGCAAATGAACCAATGAAGAGGCTTCTGTAGACGATTTTCGAGCAGAGTTATAATACGGTTGTTGCATCCCGTATTGACGAATGTTGCATCGCATCCCAAAGCAAATAATTTTTCTATAGGAGCATCTATTTCACTTAATTTACAGAAAATTACTTCACAGATTGCATTTGCTTGACCGGAAGTAGGTGAAACGTGACCAATGTACTGCGAACCTGCTTCCTTTATTAAAGTAATATGTTCCTGTGTTACAATTCTTCGGTGATAAGTTTTAGATTTACTATCTTTATTATTCACTAATGTCTTATCTCTCTTGCCGTCGAAATACAACCCCCAAACATTAGTGTCATCGAATAAATCATTTCCAACATTCTTTATGCATTTTTTCCTTTCTCTTCTAATCTTACTTCGATCTATAACAAGATTATTATCATGAATATTAATTTCAAAATGTTCTTTGAAGTCATATAGAGATGCAGACACTATCTCAGCAGCTGCACGATCAGATAATCTATGCCTGTTAATTACGTGCGCAACATTCGGAAGTTTGACTCTGGATTGAGAACTTGTTTGCCTTACAGCAGCTGACAAATTATTTTCTATCCAAACATCAGTACATTCAGATTCTATTTGTTCGTTGTTTTCGGATAGAGTACTTTCATGAGCCTGAATGATTCCAGTTATTGTACTTTTGCCACCATGAACAAGTTTTTTGCGACCTCTCTTTTGAGGTGTCTGAAGTTCCAGATCTACTTTAGAAAAATAATCAATTCCAATATCAGAGATTAATTGCAGTCTATTTGATCGTTGATCAGTTAGAAAATTACGCCTATTGTCTAGCACTTGATTCTCCTTAGGACAAGAACAAATACAATAATCAGTACATTTACAACGCGCTAAATCAAAAAGCACACTTATAGCAAGTTTAAATTTTTCAATATTATCTTTTAGATTTCTTGAATTTGCATGTGATTTTTCACGTTTCTTAAGACTCTTAAAATTATCGTAGTATTTATGAATCAAAAATTCAATTCGTGCATTTGATATGATAGGTATATTTGTTCTTTTCCAAATCAAATTTACAAAAATTGATGTTTCTTTTACTAGTGATTTTTGAGGAGAATTAAATTTAGTTGAAGAAAGTGCTTCTTGTCTCAAGTATTCAATATGCTGTAATATCTCTATGATAGTTGGAAGTTTACTGTCCGATAGTTTTTTTGCAAGAATTATGGGGCATCCATCGAGTTCAGAGATACAATCTTCTAAATTACTCATTCTAAAAAAATATAGTAATGTTTAACATTCTTTACATATGTATTTAAAAATGGTTTTTTAAAAATATCAAGGAATTCACAAACGACTAAAATTTACTATTCAATATTAAGTTCTACTTTACATTCATTGCTATTAAAGGTAAAATAATTTACTGAATTGAGTTGAACTTATTCTATGATCCGATTAATCTAACAAAGTTTGTAACAAAACGCGATACTAACAAGGGGAGACTACGGAGTGCGGGAAATTGATTTGGCTGAAACTTTAAGAATTCATTTCTGGTAACTAAAAATGAAATGAACCACCCGTACTTGTGTCCCATGGTCCTTTATTGCCGAGAAATGGTCAAGATTGCGACGAGGCGTTTGTCGGCCTCGAGGAAAATCTCTCTCACCATTGTTTCCACCAGAACCGTTGTAAATATATTAATATTTACTTATACTTTGGTAATTATTCACAGAAGAAACGAGTGAGAGAGAGAGAGAGAGAAAGACAGAGAGAAGATGCCGCCGAATTACCGCGAGAGCAACAGACACATGCAGCCGCGAACACATACCGTTACACGTCTCATCTACGGCCTCTTGCTACGAAAGAGCGGGAGAAAGAGAGAGGAAGAGAAGAAGCTAACATAGTCGCGCCGCGCGGTTAGTATCTGCGTTCGTACTATACCATATTCCGCTGATCGATATCGAGGCTCGCGCAGCGTATACCTAATGTATTCAGTCGCGCGCTAGACCATGATATCACGTGATGCTTTCGACTCGTAGAAAACAAATTAATATGTAATCTTGTGCTATTGATAATTAATCTGTGGGTGAGAACATTATTAATTAATGTAATTAATGTGTGAGGTATGTGAAGAAATGTATGTGTGCCGATTAACTGTAAATAAGTGTAATACAGATAATAATTTGAATGTACCGCCGGAAAGTTGCTATTGTGAGCATGCGCAGTTAGATATATGGGGCGAATCAAGTCAACTCTCCTAGCGCGGCGCGTGAGCGCTTAATACTGTTGTTTTCAACTCGCGTTTGCGGTATGAAAAAAAAATATAAAAAATATCCAATAAACTATTTCGATGTATTTTTTCCTCAGCTTTTCAATGGTGTGGTCAGATTTTCCAAAATTTTCCATTTTCCTTAAAAAAAAACACAAACCGTGTTATATCTGGAAAAGTCTATTTTTAATATTTTTTTTAATACTTTTAATCGAAAGCTGAGGTTTTTTTACATAAGAAAAGTTCTTTTGCACAGAGTGCCCGATTATATTTCAGTGAGTAATAGAACGCCGAAAAGTAGAAGTACCGCGCGCGACTGGGCGCGGCGCGGCCGCCATCACCGCCACATCATGCTTACTTGTAAAACTAGTTCTTTTTTCAGTCGGTAGGTGGCTTAAACATAAAAAACTTTAATCTATAAATGAATTGTCACAAGAAATTCATATATACGACGATGTTTTTTTATAAATTTAGATTTTTTTATGATTAAATCATAAATCTATTGGTCACGTATTTCTCCGGTTTGTTGTAGCAACTACAATGGGTTCAACCTGGAAAATGAAATGCATAAATCCTTTCTCTCGAGAGAATCACCCTACGTCTAAAGATCTGTTTGACTTTCCTTCAACTTTTAGAAGTATATACTAAGTATGGCTCAAAGCAAGCTTTAAATCACGTCCGCTATATGCTAAGCACATTTTACGTTCATCGCAGAGTGCAGTCAATTTTTCTGGTCGGTATGGCACAATGCTGGAATGAGTGAAAGCCGATAAACTCCTAAAATGTCCGTAATCAGGACATTTTCGATTTTTCTAACCTCAAAGCAAGCTTTAAATCACGTCCGCTATATGCTAAGCTCATTCCACATTCATCACAGAGTACAGTGAAATTTTCTGGTCGGTATGGCACAATGCTGGAATGACTGAAAGCCGATAAACTCCTAAAAAGTCCGTAATCAGGACAATTTCGATTTTTCTAACCTCAAAGCAAGCTTTTGATTGAACTTGCTATACTCCAGGGACATTCCTTTGTCATCGTAGAGTATTTTTAATTTTAGTACGCTTTGCAGGATGCTGGGTTGGCAGGTAACGCTCTTTGCCCGCCCGCTTCAGCTGGATATTACACATAATTTACTTTAACGGCTCGGTGCAACCGTGAAACCTTAACCAATCTTAATGAAATTTTAGGGTGTTCATATTGGTACCTCATACTAACTTTCTGGGGGGGTTACGCAATTTTTTCTATTAAGCAAAATTTTTACTCCACCCTAATATATATATATATATATATATATATATATATATATATATATATATATATATATATATATATATATATATATATATATATATATATACCCGCGAACCTTTTTTACAAATCCATGCGCACGTGGCTCACGAAAATTCTCGCCGATTTTCTATATGCAAGTACATATTGAAAGAAGTTCCTAAGAAGAATTTCAGCCCCTTTTATGCACTGTGACCCGCCTAGAAATTTTTGAATGTTTATAATTGTCTGAAAACGAATCATATTGAAAGAATTCTACAGAGCTTCCATCCCAACAATTTTGGATTCAAAAAAAGATTTTTTTTCTTTTAGTGTACTATCAGTAAAAAATATTTCTAGTTCAAAAATATGGAAGGGATTATTTTTAAAAACTCATCCGCACATGCGCATTTTTTCGATTTTTAGGTTATGTTTGATCCTCTGCCATTTCTACACGTTGTAGAAACACTGTTCCGGAAGCTTGGAAAAATTACCCCAAAATGTGGAGAAAATCTGAACGCGAACAATTGTATTTCGTATAAATACTAATCGAAATCCGAAAAAGTCTGTTCCGGAACAGATGATGTGCCGATTTTATCGCAATTTTAAATTATTTTCTATTTACTACGATTTGTATACGTACTAGGGTGTCCCACAAAATTAAATATAAAATAAAATATATTATTCTCTTAATTAGCTGTTAGTATAAGAGTTTTCCATTTTTAATATTAAAAAATAACGAAGTAAAAATTAAAAGTTTATGTTTACTGCACAGAATATGATTTGACTTTGTGTAAAAATTATTTCTGATAAATTTGCTATGTATGTGTATTTTTGTGTCAATTTAACTGTAACAATATGTAATATCAGTAAAAAATATTTCTAGTTCAAAAATATGGAAGGGATTATTTTTAAAAACTCATCCGCACATGCGCATTTTTTCGATTTTTAGGTTATGTTTGATCCTCTGCCATTTCTACACGTTGTAGAAACACTGTTCCGGAAGCTTGGAAAAATTACCCCAAAATGTGGAGAAAATCTGAACGCGAACAATTGTATTTCGTATAAATACTAATCGAAATCCGAAAAAGTCTGTTCCGGAACAGATGATGTGCCGATTTTATCGCAATTTTAAATTATTTTCTATTTACTACGATTTGTATACGTACTAGGGTGTCCCACAAAATTAAATATAAAATAAAATATATTATTCTCTTAATTAGCTGTTAGTATAAGAGTTTTCCATTTTTAATATTAAAAAATAACGAAGTAAAAATTAAAAGTTTATGTTTACTGCACAGAATATGATTTGACTTTGTGTAAAAATTATTTCTGATAAATTTGCTATGTATGTGTATTTTTGTGTCAATTTAACTGTAACAATATGTAATTATTAGGGAATTTTCGATTTATTTTACATTTAACCTTAAAAAAGAATTGTATAAAAAACGTGAAAATTTGTTTGCAATATCGGAAAATGTTTAGCATTATATTAACAATCTTTTTACCAAGTTATATAACTAGTAAAAAAAAAATTTCCACAACTTTTGACCTTTAAATGTGGAAAAAATACTATTTTGTTTAAATTATAGGGCTTAAAAACAGCATTACATTTAAGGGGCAGGCCTGGGTTAAACCACAAAGAAAAATATTTTTTACTAGTCCAGAAGGTTTTGATGTTTAAGAGCAATCATTTTGAAAATATTTGTGCTATATATACTTAGTAATATCTTACATTTTACCGTTGTAAAGCTTCAAAGCCTTGACCCTACACGTCACAATAAATCACTATTGTCAATACCATATTTATTAAAGTTACTGCGTTTCTCACACAATTAAGGTGACATGATGAACGAAAATTTTTTTTAACGGTTTTCAACTACTTTTGATATATAGTACAAAAAGAGCGAAGCACTTCTTCGTTAAATATTTTTAAATTATTTTCTCTGGGATACCTAACCAATTTTTTGAAAAAATTTTATTTATTTTTTAAATCGGTTGAACCTCTAAAATAAAATAATGAAAAAAGTGAAACGAAAAAATGCTTTGCACTTTTTGTAACGTCAAGAGGAGTCGAATAACCGTCCAACAAAAAATTTCGTTCATCATGTTACCTGTAATCGTGTGAGGAACACAGTAACTTCAATAAATATGGTATTGAAAATAGTAATTGATTGTGACGTGTAGGATTAAGATTTTGAGTCTATACAACGGTAAAATGTAAGATATTACAAAGTATATATAGCACAAATATTTTCAGAATGATTGCTTTTAAACATAAAAAGTTTCCTGGACAGTAAAAAAATTCTTTTTTTGGATTTAACTCAGGCCTGCCCCCTTAAGCTAGTACTACCGGTAAGAGATTGACGGTTCAGAAAAATCTGAAATTTAGCATAGGAGTAGTTTTTAGTTAAAAAATGACTGAGTTAAGTTTTGGTGAACTTTTGGAGCGTGAGAAAAAAGTTATAAACATTTCACTATTCATAAATCGCACATCTTTATCTTTAACTCTTGATTGTACAACACTGACGGTTCAGAATTCGCTCAAATTTTACAGATTATTAGTTAAAAAATGAAAGAATATTTTGAGTATTTGTAAATATGGATTTCGAGGGTGTTAGAAATAAATGAAAATAAAAAAGTTACATTTACATTTAACCTAAAAAATTATTATAAATAGAGGAGGCACATCATCTTTGAACCTAAAAACAAAACTTATTCGTATGAGTTCATAAAAATTCTTCCTTTCAAAAGCAATAATTTTGAAAATTTTTTTACTATAAATAATTGGTAATATCTATAATTTCACGGTAAAATCACCACAGTTATTAAGCTCCTAATCTATTGAAAACCAAATTTCTCCAAGTTTGGGGATATGACTTTTCAATACATTAGTTATGGTACGAATACAGGAAATTAATTTTGACCACGTAGAAAAATTTTTACATGCATATTATTGACTTTTTAATTAATTATTTAATATTATGAATTAATTTTACCGTAAATATGTAGGTAAAATTTTCTATGTAGTAAACATTCATTTCCTGAATTCATACTATAACTAATGTATTGAAAAGTCATATCTCCAAGCCCGGAGAAATTTGGTCGACGGGATCACTTGGAGTCCTGTGGGCAGTGGATTTGGAGCTTAATAAATATGGTGATTTTGTATGACTTGATGGATCAAGATTTTGAGTTTTTTTACTGTGAAATTAAAGGTACTACCAAGTATTTATAGTAAAAATTAATGCAGAATGATTGCTTTTGAAATGAAGAAAACTTTTGAAAATTTTGAATGAGTATTATGGACTCATACAAACAAGTTTTGGTTTTGAGTTCAAAGGTGATGTGCCCCCTTAATAAGAATGTATAATTATTATTTGGTGTAACTTGACTTATGCAATTTCGGATTTTTTATCTATAGTCCGTGTCCAGCTCTATAATATATATTTTTTTCAAATTTTTTCGCACGCTAGTCTTTTTGATAAAATTTTTGAAAATTACAAATATGACCAAATATAGTCACCATATTGAATCCGCCATTTTGAATTTTAAAAATTTGACGTCAGAATCGTAATCTGCGACCCCGAAAACCCCTATATACAAAGTTTTATCCTAACCGGCAATAAAACCACGAATTTAACCTAAAATAGTCGCCATATTGGATCCGCCATCTTGAATTTTGTAATTCTGACGTCAGATTCGTATTCAGCGACCCCGAAAACCCTTATACCACTAATGACTTTAAATGTATGTACAGAAGAAAAATGTGCCCCTGAAAGGGTTAAGGGGCTAGTATAATTTCTCGGGCGGAAAATGGAGGTGATTTTTCGGAACTCATAAAAAAAAAACATGCGGTCAAATATTTTAAAATTTTGAGGATATATTCAGATACTATTGACAAGTTAATACACAAAATTTCATGAAAAAATATCTACTGTAAGCCGAGTTATACGCTCCAACGTCGAGCAATCAAAAATGAAGTTGTAAATCGCCTGCAGTTGTGAGGTCCTCAGAATACCAGTACCTGAAAAATTTTTGTTTCACGTCAAACTAGATGACTTTCCCCGTACCATGAACTAGGATTTTTCGAAAATATTAAAAATTAAAACAACGGCAGCGTTTTGAAAAAAAAACAAATTCAATTTTTCACAAAAAAACGCTCATTTTTTGCTCAGCAAGTTTGTATTTTTTGAAACATCAAAAAGATCCTAGTTCATGGTATGTAAAAACATGTTACGAATATTCGTGCAAAATTTCAAATCAACTCGTTAATTTTTCTTTGAGCTAGAGCTGCAGCCGTTTTTGAAAATGCAGTTTTGAGTAAAACGCGTTTAAAGTTTTGACAACTGATTTTTCGGTTATAAAATTTAATTTTTCATCCTTACAGTTATTCTGCGATTCCAGGACCATACAATTCGTCTTCCTCTTGCTCGAAAAAGTGCTGTTCATCAGCTGCAACTTTTCTACGAGCTGTCCGAGCCTACTTTGAAGTCTTCTCGTGCCTTTTCTCGGCCAGCTGTATACTTGCCATGTCGTGACTGTTGGCGTATTCTAGTGCGTAGCGGCCAACAGTTATGCCCATAGTGCAAAATATTCTTAATATGGATTTCATGCCATCATTAAAGATCCCCGTTGCAAAAAATTGGCCAATTGTATGGTTTTTAGGCCGCTGTGAAGATGTTTCGGAGCAAAGTGCCATAGCAAGCCGTTATAACTTTCATTATTATTTTGTGTACTGCTCCCTTTGCATCTGTTTAGCAATTCCATTCTTGACAAATCCGTACTTTACTTCCATTTTCAAAGACGATCCGGCGTGATTAGATAGGCAATCATGATCGCTTGAGAGCCATTCTTCATATGCTTCTGAATCTTCCTCTTGTTTTTTTGTCCAGTACTCACACGCTTTACAATAACTCGATTTCACTGATGTATCGATGATTTTCTTGATATATTTTCCTGCGAGAGTCGTCACGCCATATCGTGAAGTATGTCCCCGTTTTTTCCACGTACCATCTCCGGAAACTGTTAAATTCGTATCGGAACCTTCTTCTTCAAGCGTTTTTTCGTTTCCTTCTTTCACAGCATTTTTAGTGCAAGATTTATACACCGCCTCTTCAGCTATCCAAATATTTTTAAAGCAGCCTTCAAAGGTATTAATATGAAATGTTTTTGCTATATCCATAAGACCACAAAAAAGACTCAGACCTTATCTTCCAATCCCTAAAAGCCGTATCACAAGCACTGCACGTCGATTAATATCATAGGCTTTTCCACTCTTCGGACCAGATTCGATGTCAGAAACGCCACACTGACACGAGATAGCAATTTTAAAACCTAATCCTGCCGAACTCGCTTCTTCGAATTTTACATTTGTTTTGCAATTCTTGCAAAGTACTATGTTGCTAATTGCAGTAAAGACGGAGAAGATTCAGTGATACGATAGCCGTGAGTATTATCAATAATAATGTCATCGTCATCGTTACGCGCCAATTTTTCAGCTGTAGCACTTGTATTCGCCGTTGACTGCTCCAATGTGTGCCTATTCCCATGGAAAGTTCTCTTCCTACGCGAAGATCTGCGCACTGGGTCCTCTTTCGTGCCTTTTTGATTGTCGTAAGGACTTTTCTCACTATCGATTTTTCGAAAGTGATGAACTAGACTAGCCCCTTAATAATTTACAGGAATATACTTGTATATAAAATTAATATTCAGTAAAAATTTTACTGACTGTTATCGAATAGTTTTCGAGTTACAATGTTAAGATTTGTATTTTATCATAGAATATAACAGATGAAAAACGAAACATCAAATCGTTTCCGATCCTAAAATGGAAGATTTTATCAGTATTTTATTATGTAAAAAATTCTCTTCCCAAAAACAATTCCTGTATTAAAAATTTTCAAAAAACCAAAATTTATTACTTATTCAATTTTTAAAAATGGTTATGAAAATGTATACGAGAATTTTCGCTAAAACTTGAATGCGCACACCGGGTAATAGCAAACATCTGTGAAAAATTTGAGCAAAAGTGTACCATAGATTGAACGAATGGTGATATGCCACATACCAATACACACACAGACACACAGACACACACACATACATACACACACATACACAAACACATCCACACCCACCCACACACACACACAAACAAACAAACAAACAAACACACAAACACAGACACACAACAGACACACGCATACACTCGCGTACACGTACACACATACGTACAAACATTTGTTAAGACTAGTATATTCGGTGTAACATGTTTATATGTTGAAAACACCTAAAAAATTTATTTTTGAGAAGGCAATAGTGACATTAATGTGTTTACTTTGTTCTTTTTTATGGATTATATTTGGGACACCCTTTACCACCTTCAAGCCTTACCCATCAACACCATATTTTTTCCAGCAAGCTTATTTTTTATTTGTCTAATTCGACTGCACTTTACCTAGTTTTTTTACTTTTTATTAGATTTATTGTATATATACTACGTATTTTACGTCTCCAAGTATGTCTAGAGAGTTTCATCCTATTAAATTAATTTAATTGCTTCCCTTTTTGAAAGTCTCGGTTAGGATACTATTAAATGGTTTTATTTTATACCACGTACATTGAAAGGCGTATTTTCAATTCATGTAAAACCCATAGAAAATGACGCATTAGCTCATTTTCTCCTCTTGATGCACTATTCTTCCCTCTACGAGAGGGGAGAAAATATTTTCTTCCCTCTGCGAGAGGGAAGAATAGTACATTATGCGGGTGCGTTTACTGCCCGAGCGAAAATATATATCCTGAGGGGGCGTTTACGGTACGAGCAAAGCAAGGACAGTAATCACCCGACGGAAAAATCTTCTCTCGAGGGCAGTAATCACCCGAGGGAAAATTCTACTTTCGTTCCGTGTTGCATATAGTATTTTATTCCACTCTCGACCGTGACCACTTATTGACCCTGAAAAATAGAGCTGACGCGTTTTTTTATATTTTTCTAGGTTGATCTAGGAGAATGCGTATGCGCGCGCTCAAATAGAAAATATGTAAATAAAGATTTTGTTTATTTTGCAATTACGATTCCTTTATTTTTTGTAAAAAACCACTAGATGTATATCAATTTATTATAAAACAAATAGTATTGTAAAAGAAAAAAATTTTAATTTTACGATAGCCCCACAAATTTTACTTTTGCCCCGCAAATTTTACTTTTACCTCGAAAATTTTACTTTTACCTCGCAAATTTATTTTTGCCCCGCTAATTTTATTTTCGCCCTGCAAATTTTAGTTTTGTCCTGCAAATTTTACTTTTGCCCCAGAAATGGATTTACGGGAAATATATGTTACTTTCGGCCCGATTTTTACGGGCAAAAAGTGGCCATATCGGTCGAGTGTGGAATAAAATATTTTCTGCCCGCTGCACATAGGCGTTTGAAATTCTCCATTGGCTTCACATGCACAAAAGAGGCCTTACATGAACTTGTTAAAAAATATACGGTGTGTAACAGAGGGAGAAAGGGTTTTCCAGACTCGGATGATAATTTTGATCACTCATAATAGTTTCTGGCGCCCTCTACTCCCACTCGTGCTCAATTATCATCCTCGCATATGAAAACACAATTTTCGACCCTTGTTGCATAATGCACTATTCCCTTTGACTATTGCCGATGTCTTATTATTATACCCGTTACGGCGATATCAAGAAATCTTTTTCTTATCACTTCCCACATAAATTAAGTGAATTATTCTACTATTGTTAAATTTAATTATTGTATCATTAAAAAAATGCGTATTCGTTGTTTATTATAATATTTCTTAACTATTTTATCAAGTATAATATGTAAAATTAGTAAACGATTTAATATACATAATTTTCTTATTTTTTTTTTAAGAGAGTAGAACGAGAGCTGCAAATAAAGGGTGCTGGTCATTTGTTTCTCGGTTCTACTGGGGAAAATCCTAATGCTGTAGACTCCCTTTATGCAGATCAAAATGAACAAAATATTACTTTGCCAGATACGACAAGCATTGTAAATATTGATCAGAATTCGCAGTCAACTACATCTGCTCATGGTATTTATTCATAAAAATAATTATTTAAGACGTATGGAATACCGACTTTTTTTGCCTTATTGGCTCTTCATTTATATAGTTTTTTCTCGTTAATAAATAAATATTTTGAAAAAAGAACGCTATTTTATGCTATCCGAATTAACAATAGGAATCTTCAGTTATATTTTCAAGAGAAATCATTATTGCTTGTATTGAACATACAGTTTGTAGATGTGTGTAATTTGTAAATCTATTTTCCCTACAGTTAAGGAGGTACTATGGCAAAAAATCATTAATTTTTTAGGCTGATTCCATATTCTCTTAAGAAACTTAAACCTTCTATAAAAACTGTTATATAATGGAACTAATAAGACAGTATGCAGATTATTGGGGCGGGGGGGAGGTCCTCTCTAGTGTTTTAAGAAGAGTACCAGGGGAGGGGCGGGGGTCACCCAAACTTTATAAGAATCTTGTATCTTGTATTTTGAATTAATAAACATATTAAAAGTACATCTTGAGTAAAAAAAAACCTCAAGATTAAGATGCAATTATGTTTAAGTCAAAATAGGCAATTAATTTCTGTTTGCGCCGATTATAATAGACTCTCACCTCTTATTATACACACACTTTACATACGCTATCATCTATTGTTACGAATACCTGTTCACACGTACACCGAATCTTACCACCTCTTCGCTCTCAATGTCTATAAATATATTCGCTTTCCGCACCGATCATATAAGCATGCACGCACACTTGAATATATACACTACGCATTCGCATTACACTATTTCCGCGCTTTTCGGGAATCGCCGCGTCTCTTGCTCGCTGCTGTAAGGAGAGACGTTGCGATCACCGTGACAATCGCTACAGTCATTTCACGCTCAATGTTATTTTTATTGTTACTGTTCATTTGCTGAACATATATTACTGTTATTCACCATGCAATTAAGTGCTTTATTGTGATACCTGACCATCAGCTAAAAACACAAACAATTTATTTTTAAGATGATTTACTGCACCTATGAAAAAAGTCATTTTCCCCACCCATGGGCATGATGAGCATTTAATGAAAAAATATACCTCTTCTTCTAACTATAACTTTACAAGTTTTTATTATGGATAAATGACCCAAAAGATAAAAAAATAGGCGGAAAGAGCTTTAATTTAAGTTCTGTTACGTATAAAAATATCAATCTGATCAAAAGTTATTAACAACTGAAGACGGTGACTGAAAATACATGGAAAATCAGCGAATTTAAAAGAGTTAATTTCTTTGAATATTTATGCAATTGCGGTCATTATCTTCAATTTGTAAATAAATTTTAATCAGATTAATATTTGTATACGTAACACAGCTTAAATTAAAGGTCCTTTGCCTACTTTTAGAAGAGGTACCTTTTTTCATTAAAATAACGAATATTTCGAGTAAATTATCTTATATCTGAACAACAAGGGTCCATTAGAATGAATTATGAGTACTATGCTTCAATTTTGGGTACTAGAAAATACCTCCCAAAGTCTGACCGAATTTCGTTTTCCGGAGGATGTGTACTCTCCTTGTAAATACATAAATCTATACATAATCTCAGATGTTCTGCTCGACGCAAATAACACGACCGTTCGCGTGTGCCCGTCGTGTACCCTTCAAGACCTTTTTTATATTCAATATAACTTTTTTCATAACCATCGTAGCAAGCTTTAAAAAATACCTAGAGTCGAAGCTGTTGACGATTTATTTGTTCTCGAGACAAAGCTTACAAAAATGCATAGCATCATGTTTTTAAATTCTAAATTTGTAGTAATTTGTATAAAATTTTTATTAATTATTTGTATTCAGGAATGTCATGAGGAAAAAATAATAACATTGTACAACCCCTACAAAAAAAATGTACGTAGAAACATTAATTTTTTTACTTGCAATATGAATGCCCAACCCACCACCCAAACCCGCCGTGCCCCCCTCCCGACACCTGTAAATATTCAGATATATGCATATATACTTACGTTTTTTTATTGTATAATATGTACTATATTATTAGTATTTTTTCTTTTTTTATTATGTCCTTACCCGTATACCCTTTTCGGGTTTTAACAGGATACCTGCACCACCTCTGCGTGGAGGTATTTGATCCTAACACCCCACCTTAATTCTATTTCTACCTATGCCGATAACCTGTAACGAAGGAAAGCCCGTAGGAAAAAACCTCCGCCAGGACCAGTACGCAGTCTGAGTTGTTTTTCCGGCATGACACAGAGAGACAAAATCCTCGATCTGCTCCCACCGGAAATCGAACCCCGACCGCTCAGTCTAGCGTATATCCGCTAGCTAAGGTGTGTGCCTTAGCCAACTGCGCTATGCTGGCCTTTTACTGTATTATTAGTATATTATTATAATAATTATATACAAATATTGTATATATGTTTTATCATACGTGCTTAAAAAATGCCATATTTCGTGGAATTTTGCGTACGCTTAATGGCCAATTATGTAGTACGATCGTTATTTCCTATAACACACTCTACAGCGTTGCGTTATGAAAGTAACGTACGCCAAAGCGTTACGTTATGAAAATAACGCACGTTTCATCATTTTCCACGCACTAATGATAAAAACTGGTATGTGAATCGAATGCGGTATAGTTGCCAATACCGGTACTCGGGCGACATATCGCACGAGCGTAACGAGAACGCGCCCGCAAGCTCTATTGGCTACTATACCGCACTTGTTACACAATGTACTATTATAATAGTTTTATAAAAGATTCTAGTCGATAATAATATAAAACGGATATCCAAATTTCTGTGTTTTCGTTGCCATGCCGATAGCTTTCGGTTCACTATTTTTTTTTTTTTTTTTTTTTTTTTTTTAACGTCGCCATGTTTATGCTCCCATGTGGTGCTAATCGACGACGGGGGTCTGCGGTGTGTTTGTAAACAAAGCACATGTAATTTTTACAGAGGTGCTTGTATCAATCGGCAGAGACTAGGATTCGAACCGGGTCACCGGCGTGGGAATCCGACACTCTACCGACTGAGCCGCCGCAGGCCCCTCGGTTCACTATTACGTTGCACATGTCCAATCCAATGACCCCGTACACCATGGCATAAGTTAAAAAATGAACTATAAAAATAGGTTCCTGTCTATTTTTAGTCTAAGAAACATCCAATATTAACAGCTATCAAATTTTACAAATTGTTTAAAATGCAATTGTTTAAACAAATAAACAAAAAACAATTTTTTTTTTAGATTGAAAGTATTTTTTTTCTTCTGAAAATATAGATTATTTGAAGCAAAAAAATTTCGAAGATCCAATTTGTTGTCAAATATGAATTTTAACAAACTTCATAATGGTAAAAACTTAACAGGGAAATATATAAAGAGAAATCATTAAAACTAATAAGATTCTAGCGAAATAATCCTCGCTCAGATCGACATATATGCATTTATCAATTTAATTAAATAAAAATAAAGATTATATTATAAATATGTATTTACTATATTTGGGAAAGTTATTGCATATACATATGTCATTGAATTTCAAAAGTGAGGTCTGTCTCATATTAATTTATTTTTATATTTAGATGATAAAGATAATTTCGTGATTCCGATCAAATAGATTCAGTAATTAGTGCTGAAATTTTTTATGAAGTTAATTATTCTTAACTATTTGAATTTGTAAAACAACACAGGATTCATGGACCTTGGGGTGATAAAAATAAATATCCAGCATGTAGGAACCAGGAAACAAATAAATGTACTAAAAATTATTCCAATAAATTTACCAGTGACTCTCAAATGAATAATTCTAACGGATATCCTATTTGTAGGCGTAGAAATGATTTAGTACAATTACATTCGCATCACGAAAAATTGCTGATAATCGTTATGTAGTTTTTTTATAATCCCTACTTATTACTTAAATTTAATTGTCATATTAACGTTGAACTTTATAGTAGAATAAAATTTATTAAATATTTGTTTACGTATTTGAGTTGAAGTTACGTATGAAGACCAAAATTTGGAATGAACGAAAAAAAAAGTATTAAACATGTATTAGCACTTTGCGGCAGGGTGGCTACTATAGTGACCATTTTAACCTTTTTTTGACCTATTTAAATCCATTTTCATATTTCGTTGTATAAATAAATAAACAAATAAAAATCGTCATTATTAAGAAAAAAGGCAGTCGCAGGAAAACGGTTCATTGGATTGACCTCAAAATGTATATACTGGGGTTCTCGTGGTCGCTGATTACGAATCAGAACTCAGATTTTGAAAATTCAAAATAGTGGATCCAACATGGCGGCCAAAAATTGTAATATCTCTGTATTTCGCTAAAAATTCGTATACAGGGGTTTTCGGGGTCGCGGAATACGAATCTGAACTCAGATTTTGAAAATTCATAAGAGCGGATACAAGATGGTTACCAAAAATTCAAAGATTACTGTATTTCGCTAAAAATTGAATATAGGGGGTTTTCGGAGTTGCTGAGTACGAATCTGAACTCAGATTTTGAAATTTCTAAATGGTGGATCCAAGATGGCGGCCAATAATTGACATATTACTGGATTTCGCTAATAATTGTATACATGGATTTTCGGGGTGGCTAATTACGAAGCTGAACTCAGATTTTGAAAATTCCAAATAGCAGATCGAAGATGGTGGCCAAAAATTGATATACTACTGGGTTTTAAATTATGTACATTTTGTGTACAGTTTATCAATCAATAATATTAAAGATCTTTCAGGGGCCTGTGTAGATTAGTTGGTTAAGGCGCACGCCTTAGCTAGCGGAGATATGCTCGCCTGAGCGGCCTGGGTTCGATTCCCGGTGGGAGCAGATCGAGGATTTTTTCTCTCTATTTCCAGCCGGAAAGGAACGCAGACTGCGCACTGGTCCTGGTGGAGGTTTTTTCCTACGGGTTTTTCCTCCGTTACAGGTTATCGGCATAGGTACAAATCTGCCATGCCGGTAACTTGGGCGAATGCGGGATCGGTGTGGGGAAGGTGGGGTGTTAGGATCAAATACCTCCACACATAGGGGGTGGAGGTATCCTGTAAAAATCCGAAAGGGTATACAGGTTAGAAAGTAAAAAATAAAGAAAAAATAAAAAAAATATTAAAGATCTTTCATTCTTTGCAAATGAAGCGAATAAATTTTAGCTTTTTGTAGTATAAGAAAATATTAATAGCAAAAAAGTTAATAATTCATCTTTGGTTACTGATTTAGCTGTACTTTTCTTTTGTAGTGAATAAAGGTTCGTTTGCTCAACAATTAATTCTAATAGATCATTAGGAAACAAACATAAAAATATATCCAAATGTGTGGTTACATTGTGCAGAACATTTGAACCGAAAGTTTCAGTGAATGGAAAATCCTCTCTGGTTTTTTCACTCTTCGCTCACTTATCCATATCAATAAACTCTCTAGAATCATTCTCATCAGAACACTCCGAGTCGGAATCACCTTCACTTTCTACACTTTCGGAATCATCTTCAACAGCAGAATCACGCAACCTATCAATAGATTTAGAGTAACTAGGAATATCAGCGATTTCGTCCATACTTAAAAAATGTATTACAAGATTGTTTCTTTTGTACCAAGATATAAAAGCAAAGTGAATATTACTCATGAAAATGTTTTTATTTCTTCATTTACTTATCTTACCTACATTAATTAGGGTTTAGGTGATCTGAAAAAGCTATCAGTAAGCCAAACAGACCATACATCTACATCTAATAAAATATTATTTATTGAAAATTATCCCAAAATACTGCCGGTGTGTTGGCGCTCCACTGCTAGGTGGCGACGAAATTTTCGTGTCTGTAATCAAATTATAAACTTTTAGAGTATATAGTTTACTGGGCATGATGCTTTACTTTGTGGGGTGATGTAATAACAACTTTTCCGTGTTAGAGATCACGTTTGAGTGATGGGCTAGCGGAATAGTAAATAGAAACTTGTATCGCTGATTCTTTATGATAATCGTATAATTCTCCACCAGTCGTTTTCACGACTAATATTGAATTTTCTTTTATATCTTGGTACAAAAGAAAAAAATCTTGTAATACATTTTTTGTAACACAAGCACGATTTTCGCGTTTTTCTGTACCTATTAAGCGGGCCTAAAGGAGCATTTTTCAAACCGGCGGCCGCTAATACGCATTAAATAAACTTTTGCGCCCGCTAAATTTTTTCGGAAAATTGCTATTATATATATATAGCCCCGCTTAATATGCTACAAAAACGCAAAAATCAACTCGTCTTCGACTCATACTGCAATCTCCACACTCGGTCTAAAAAAGCCCACTTTGCGCCTTAGGTACACAATATACTATTTCAAGTATGGATGAAATCGCTGATATTCCTAGTGACTCTGAATCTATTGATGGGTTATGTGATTCTGATGTTGAAGATGATTACGAAAGAGTAGAAGGTGAAGGTGATTCTGACTTGGAATGTTCTGATGAGAATGATTCTAGAGAGTTTATTGATATTTATAAGTGAACGAAGAGCGGAAAAACCATAGATAATATTCCATTCATTAAAACTTTCGGTTCAAATATTCTGCACAATGTAACCACCATAAAACGCGGATATAAAATTTGGACAAGCAGACTCATCACTATACGTATGCGAGTTTCAGATGTATACGGGTAAAGTTGAAAGTGCTGAAAAACAATTAGGTGCATGTGTTCTAAAGGATTTGACGCATAACTTAGTGGGGAAAAATTACCATGTAATTTTTGACAATTACTTTACTGGTCTTACTCTTATGAAGAATTTGAAAAAAGATAAAGTTTTTGCTTGTGGAACAGTTCGTATTAACAGAAAAGGTTTACCAAAAAGTGAGATTCCTGATAAAAAAGAATTATCACGGGCAATATGAATATCGTACTTGTGGTGATGGAATTAGCTGGATCAAATGGATGGATAAAAAAGCTATTTTCTTTTTATCCATCTATCATGATCCTTGTGAAGTTACTGTTACAAATAGGACACAAAAAGATGGTTCAGCTAATACTATAAATTACCCAGTTATTTGCTAGGATTATCATAAAAATATGGGGTAAATTGATAGATCCGACAACCTTGTATCAACTTACAAAATTGATAGAAAGTCTAAAAAATAGTGGCACCACATATTCTGACATTTTGTAGATTTAACTATAATACATGCGTTGATTATTCACAATACAAAAAATTTGGAACATAGTATGAAGTCAATAAACTTCAGATTACTTTTGGTTGATCAACTATATAGAAAGTCTAAAAAATAGTGGACACCACATATTCTGACATTTTGTAGATTTAACTATAATACATGCGTTGATTATTCACAATACAAATAATTTGGAACATAGTCAATAAACTTCAGATTACTTTTGGTTGATCAACTAGCAGACGATCGTTTACCAAAACGGAAAGGTAGGAAATGCCAAGGAAAATCTCCTCCTAATGTAAGCAGTAAACCTCAAATATCTATTAAAAAAAGGCGCTCTCAATCTGCTCACATGCTCCTAGTTTTAACGACTTTGAGACGTCGCGGTTTGTGCAATACCAAAGCTAAACCTTGCAGAACTAAATTTTTTTGCAGTGCTTACAGTGTGTCTCTACATAAAGGAAAAACCAAATTTTTTTACAATTACCATACATAAATATAAAATATATTATGCAAATAAAATAGAATTTTTCAGAATAAATTAGAACAACAAACAAAAACCAAAATAAAAAAAAAATTAAATAAAAAGAAAAGATGGAGTCAACTAAGAGTCAATAGAGCGCGGTTCATACTACAAAAAGCTAAAATTTATAATCTTTTAATTTTTAGCCGTTATCTTGGATCCGCCATTTTTAATTTTCAAAATCTGAGTTCAAATTCGTAATCCGCGACCCCAGAAACCCCTGTATACGAATTTTTAGCAAAATATAGTGATATTACAATTTTGGCTGCCATCTTGGATCCGCCATTTTTAATTTTCCCAATCTGAGTGTAGATTCGTAATCAGCGACCCCGAAACCCCCTGTATACCAATTTTGTAAATATTAGCTAAACATTATTACTAGGGGGTTTTGGTGGTCGCTGATTACGAAACCGAGGTCGGACTTGCAAAATTCAAGATGGGGGATCAGATTTATAAAATTTCAAGGGAATTGGCTGAAAATTATTACTGAATGGTTTAGGGGTCGCTGATTACGAATCAAAAGTAGAATTTGACGAGTTCCGTAAGCGGATTAAAAAATTGACTGAAAATCTTTACGAAAAGGTTTGCGGTATTTCCTAGTACAAATTTGATAATCCATGAACTCGTTCTTGGCACTACCCAGAACTAACGACGTGGACGTGGCGAGTTTTAGCTCCATTTTTTTATGTTTTTGTGTTTTAATTTATTTTTCATTGTTTTATATTAAAAAATTCAATAATTATTTTACTTATAGTTTGATTACTGTAAAAAAACACGACAGTTTGCTTACGCAGGATATGGTAAGAAACAATTTTGAGCTTTTGATAAGCATAAGGGTACATTGCATGAATTGCAAATGCAGAATGTTCTACTTGGATTCTCTTTTGTACTACAAAGAGCACATCGTCTTGAAGTTTCCGTAAACACAGGAATGTGGGGTGATTGAGTACGTCTTTTTTCGACAGATACTTGTGGCTTAGCATAACTTATTTCTACAGTCTTGCGTTTTCTTCGTTTCTGAGTAGTTAGTTTAGTGCCAACCAATTGATCAACTAATCGCAAGTAAAAATCTTTTAGTTCTAAAATGGACTGAAAGTTTTTGTTTGTATACAAGATAAAAGCGTTAGTAACAGCAAGGTCAATAAAATGCCAATATTGTCTAAACCACTATTTTTTGGACTTACGATCAATTTTATAGGTAGATATCAGTCGATCAGCATTATCTACGTATGCCAGATTTTATTCTCATTTACAGATCATTTTGATGTCACACCTTCATCTGCTGAAGAGTCACCTTCTTCATCTTCTGAAGATTCACCTTCTTCATCTTGTAAAGTCTTCGGAATGTACTTGTGCACTAGAAGAATAAGTTTCTTTTCCCTCGTCATTATCGCAGTGTTTGTCAGCAGATTCCGAGTCATTTGGAATATCAGTCAGTTTCACCCTCCTTCTCCCCATGTTTTCCCAACAACAAAGACAGTAAATGAAAAGAAATATTGGAATGTTTAAGAAAGTATTCTGAGAAAGATGGTACTGATATGGAATTTTATGTACGAAAGTAAGTTTCTGGTTCTGTTATCAGGAAATAATTGTTTTACTAAGATAAATTATAAACTATAAATATTATAAAATTTTGAATTATTAGGTTACACATCTGTATGAAATAATCAATATTTCTAACAATAGGAAATATATCTCTTTGTTACGTACTAACCGTCAAAGTATGATAAGTCATTTGAAAGAAAATTATAGAAAGAACTGTAAATCGATCTTACAAAAGTATAGATTGAATACAAAATTATCGCAGAAGAATATTGGAATTTGAATTCAGAATTATGGATAATTGTTAAGTGACGAAAATCGTGTGTTTAATTTCTTAGACCAAGAGTACACAATCAAACAATTCCTACACACACAGTTTTCGGCACTTAATTTCAATGCTGAGTCGGGTGACACAAGATATTCTTGTGACCTCGACTTATGCATTGAAATTAAGTGCCGAAAACTGTGTGTGTAGGAATTGTTTGATTGTGTATTCTTGGTCTAAGAAATTAAACACACCATTTTCGTCACTTAACATCTACTTAAAAATCCCCCTCTACTTAAAAATATTCGTCGTCCCTGATGAATGTCGCGTATCGCTCTAGGGTAACATATCAATGTCTGCCAGTGGGCGCGGGTCCATGGTCCGGGTTTTTCTTATTGTATCGTAAGTTTATGTCAGCAAATTTTGTGTCATTATATGTTTGATTTGATTTGACTTGGCTTTGGCACAGAAAAGAAAAGAACTTTTTGCGTATGTTGGTTTTTGGTGGATGTTTGGTCAAGAATTCTTGAGGTGTTGAACAACTACTACAATATATAAAAAAAAATTATTGAACATAGGTTCGCCCTTCATCACCAAATGGTCCGGTCGACAGTTTGTAGGTGCCGCCGCAAGATTCGGACTGACGTGGATCGAACTCCTGTTTTTGGTTTGGTCAAATCGTTTTTCGCCGCCGAATGGTCCAGTCGACATTTTGTAGATGCCGCCGAAAGATTCGGACCGTTGAAATCCGAAATTGTAGCCTCTATTTGTGTGTAGGGTAATGAGATTGAGCCGTTATTGCTTGTTGTTCATTACCAGGTGTAAGATACTGTGTACCTTTATTGTAATTTTTTTTTCTCTTTTGGTAGGGTTTTGGGTTGTGATGTGTTGCACTTCCTTCCTTTTATGAAGCTTAAGCAAGTCATTAAATCTTTGTACTGTTCAGAATGGATACTACGAGTGTTTTGAGAGATTAAGATGAAAGCTTACTTACGTGTATCGTGTTTTGGTTCTTGGTTACAATATTATTTTGGCATTATTTGTTATTGCTTTTGGGTTCCATGCACACTGCATTGTCATTTATGATAATGATTTGTATGGTTCTAAAATTAAGGTGGTCCAGGTCCATAACATTAAATGTGGTCTAACAATTTAGTGTATGTATATTATATTAAAAAAAAGAATAAATTTTATGAAGATATAAAAAGGTATTAGTCCAATATTTTTAAAAGTCACTTAAAAACTAACATTGTCGAGGTCCTCGAAGTCTATCTGGTCCATGTCTAATATACTTGGCGATGGTTCTCTCGCGATTTCTTCTGCTAGATGTATGCTACCGAGGCTGATTAAATCTTGTGCTTCTTCCGTTTGTTCTTCTTGTGGCCGTTCTTGAGATTTGTGGTCTGTAGTTTTCGGTGATGGTGGATTTGATTGGTCATTGTTTCCTTGTTCATTTTGTTTTTTCCTTTCTTGGTTGCTCTTGATTGAGTTGTGCTCAAAAACCCTGTAGTTACAGCTTTCGAGGTGATAGTCCCATTTGGTCCTATGAATGTATTTCCCGCAGAAAAAATGTAGGTTGTAGTTGCACTCTGTTATGTGTTGGTCCCATTCTTTATATCGCAACCAACTCCCGCATAGGTAGTGTACCTTGTATATCTTGTCCATTTGTTTCTTGCATATCCTATGGTGATGCAGTTTATTCCTTGTATCTACAGCCATGCCACATGGTTCATGGTTTTCTCTGTGTTTACTCATGGTCTTGCTAAATTATCTCACTGTTGCCCATCTTGGACGGTATTCTTTTGGACAGTTGTCCATGGCAGCGGCAGCATCTTTTTCGTTAAAATACTGCACATAGCCCATGTACCTTAGGAATCGATGGTTGTCTTCCTGGCCATTCATAACTACCCGATGTGGTCCAAGGGTCCGAACTCCATGAAGTCCTCTTCATATACTTCTTGCGGCTTTCCTATGGGTATTAGGACACATAATCTCTTCCTCTCCGTGTCATCTAAACGTCCGGTTATTAAAGCTCGCATCATTACTGGTTCTGCGCTGGCTCTTCCTTTATTTGTGCATGGTCCTTTTTGTGTGATTTGTTCGCTGATCGATTCGTTGATTGTTTTTTGCACGTGTTTCGGGACCTTCATGGCTCTCTCAGCCTGAATATTAATCTGGTGTTCTATTTTTAGTATGTGGTCATTTGGTCCTTGGCTTTCTGTGATAATTGTGCATGGTCCAATGACTTTAAATAATTGACTTGCTGCCTCCACAGTCCCTTGGAAATGTACATGGACTCGGTTTGGCTCTGGTCTATTCAGTTGGTCTAGTGCTCTTTCGCTCAAAGGGTCTGCAATTGGCGGATGCAGAGAAATAGGTCCTTGTTCTTCCGAAGAAGTGTCCGTATCATCGGTTGAGGTATCGTCGCCTGCTGATGAACTGTCTGATTGTTTGTCCTGGCTTTCTTGAGAATTATGTTTTAGTATAATTCCGTTGGCGCTATCTGGGTCCATGTACTCTATAGTTAATACTCCTATTTCTTTGTTTGGTCCTTCTCGTCGAACGTTTAAATGAATCTTATTGCTGGTCCCGAATGTTTTGACGTATGCCGTAATGTGTTCCACGGCGTTGGGTGGTTGGTACTCAACGATCACTACTTTGACTTGGTCCATCGATGATTTGACAGAGGTGATTCTGTACTTTTGGTCCATTCTGAAAGGAGGTAAGGTATGTTCGTTAGTTGGGTCCATTATGGTATGGAGCATGTTAAATAAGATACGTATAGAGTTGACTGAAATGAAAAAGAGTAGAAAGTGGAAAAGAAAATTAGGTCATTTTAGTACACGAGCTTGTTGTACATTGGTATTTTGATTTCACGGGTCGCATGTTATTGTGTTTGATTTGGGTCATGTTTTATATTGCACGTGTAAGTGGTGTGATTGTTTTATTGATCCTATTTGGGTTCAATCTACATTCATGTTAGGTTCATTTTTTTATCTTTTTTTATCATTTTTTTATCTTTTTTTATCATTTTTTTATCTTTTTTATCATTTTTTATCTTTTTTTATCATTTTTTTATCTTTTTTTATCATTTTTTTATCTTTTTACTTTACTGTAAACTTTTTATTCTCTTGATAAAGTACAGCGATAATAGGGCTTAACAATTACAATATGGACGCCTGTTAAATTCCGTGTCTATTATCTATGAGGCGCTTGGCTACTCCAAGTTTGGCCCAAGCACGACTCCAAATCTGAGACGTGTGGCTACTCTAATATTGGCCTAAACACGACTGGCCGTAAAAACATGGCTTGGCTGCAGCGTCCACCCCCGCTCAACACCTCCCCTCTCCTCCGTGACGTCACGACGATTGTCGCCTCATGTCGCTCTTACAGTTTCTTATGGTTTAGTAACTGCAGGAGATCTTCGGAGCAGCGCACGCGTGCCGATCGCGCGTTAAGGGGAGGTAGAGCTCGAAATGCTGAATCGGGTACACAAGATATTCTTGTGATCTCGACTCATGCATTGAAATTAAGTGCCGAAAACTATGTGTGTAGGAATTGTTTGATTGTGTACTCTTGGTCTAAGAAATTAAACACACCATTTTCGTCACTTAACAATAATTATTAATTAATTTTACCTAAGCTGTCTTGAGAAGTACTTTTACTTAATTTTCTTCTGTGATTCGTCATACAATTTTTATCATCAGTAACTGGGAAATGAAAAAAATAAAAATACTTCGGGCTTGATTCATCAAATATCACTATTTCAGACTAATCATTGTCAACATATTAACCATGATGAATCTAGAAATTTGGTGTCAAATCAGTTATAATTAATCAGTTTTGATATTGAATTTTGAATCAGTGACCTCAAGATTCAAAAATTATTAATTTTTGTGCGATTGGTTCAAAATTTTATCAAGCTGATCCATACTTATTTTATACTGCTGTTCGATTATTTAAAGATTTAAGTAAAAGATCTGAACTGTTTGGAGGAAAATCATTATAGTTTCCAATGATGTTACATAAACGATGCCCATAATACGTCATGAAAGTAGAATACAAATTATAGAATCATGTGTTAAGAAAATCAAATTATGGCCATTATTTTATCGCATTTCTTTGCATGGAAATATTCGAATTACTAATCAGGATAATAATTTAAAAAATTGGCTTTTAAAAGTTGGATAACAACAATATTCTAATTATTTTGAAAGATTTTAATAATTTAATATTTTTACGTTTATTTTTTCATTTTTTGTGTAATTTTTTATTACTTTGATTTTTAATAGATTTAATATTATCCAGCAACTCCTAAATAAATTTAAGATAAGATGATAACATATAACTAATAAAATCTTAAAAAAGTATTAATTCGATTTAGTTATTCAAAATAATTTATTAAACTCATTTAAACTGTGAACTCAGATTTTAACTCAATAAAATATTATTCCTTACAAATTTGATTGCAAAAGAAAACATAAATAATATATCGATTAACTAAAACATGATCTAGAGTCTTCTCTTATTTTGAAACTATTAAATAAAATCTTTTTTACAGGTTATTGAAGTAAACGCATATTTTTGTGACAAAACAGGGATTTCTAAAAAATGTTCTTTACGCACACCTATTAGACAAAATCTATTTTAAATAATTCAAGAACATTTGTAACTATGCATGAATGAAAGTTATATTTTTGGCTCTGTTCAATCTCAATTTATAGTCTGAAATACATAAAATATTTTTTGAACCTATGCAAAAGTATAGCATAGATTATGAAAAAAAGAATTAATTTGTGTAAAAACTTAAAAAGTTTTTGCATATCAAGTTACACTGTTTCAATTGTCAATATCAAATTTTGCAACACTATAATTGTTGATTAAATTTTATTTATGAATGTAACGTATGCTACTTTTACAAATAAATTTTTTTCGTATTTGTGTAACTTTGTTCGAGTTTATAAACAACCTATTAAATAATTATTTACAAAAATATCATAAAAAGATAAAACGGTAGAAAACGAAAACGAATCGATGCTTCATAATTTTCTTTTCATTTCAAACTTTATAAAAAAATAGAAAAAAGGGCTTTGAATGGACAAAAAGTACCGCATAGTACTGAAGAGAAAAGCTATTAAATTAAAAAAAATATGAATATCATAAAATAGAAAAAACGTTATAAAACAAAAACTAATTGATAAATCTTAAAAATTCTTCTAGACTTTAAATCTTCTTTGTAAAATGTAAAAATTGACCTGTAATTGGTAAAAAATTATCGCGTAATCCGCAAGAAATCAGCGATTAAACATTTTTTGAAAAATAAAATATAAAGAATGAAAAAACGTTATAAAACAAAAACGATTCAATGAATCCTGAAAATTCGTTTTAATTTAAATTCTTGATCAAAAGACGAAAAGAATATAGACGAACAATTTGTTTAGAATATTTGTGATTTTTAATACAATTTAATTCAATTAAGCGCTGCAAATTTATAGAAAATATTATATATTACTTTGTAGCTGCTTTAAAGGGTTGTATAATTATAAATACATTATTTGAGATGTTATTTATAAAGTTAATTAATATATGGGTGATTCTCAGGAAACATGTAAATTCCGATATTCAAGTTCGGACAAGAAAATGTTTTGAAACTTCTAATACATTTAAGATATGATTCTTTTGTACATTTTGAATACATATTAGACAATAAAAATACAAGAATAGGTCTTATCATCAATCTATGAGCAACAAATAGTATATTGTGTACCATGGGGTGAAGTAGGTTTTTTTCGCCCGTGTGTGAAGTTTGCAATACTCGTCTTTAGATCGCAATACACACTCGCCTTCGGCTCGTATTGCAAAGACACAAGGGCGATAATGGCCTCTCCCTTATATGGACATGAAAAAACGCGTTTTCGTGCGAGTTTGACAAAAACATTTTTTCAGTACAGGGAATTTACACAAATTGATTTAATAATCTTAAAGTAGTTATCCCCCAAATATGTGAGTCAAAACAAAGCTGAAAAATAAAAATTTCAATATACATGAATTTCTTTGTATGTAAAATAAGAATAGCACAAAAGAATTATTGTCATGTTGTTTTAATGCAATTAAAACGAAAAATATATAAATTACAAAGGTAACATCAACTTTTGACTCACGTAGTTATGATCAGAAGTGAGATTTGCGATCGTTGGATTAATATTATTTCATTACTGTATGGACCAGCTTCTAGAAAGGAAAATATATGCTTTATTAGGGTTTCATCTAATTTTTCCCTGATTTTCAAACGTTTCTCGAGACTTACTCAATCGCTAGAGCTGAAATAATATGAAGCTGAAATGTATGGATTTTTCGTTGAAATCGCCATAGTCTATTGATATAAGACCCGAAACGCGTGAACTTTGATACAGTGATCTGAAATTTTGCAGGGATATTGTTTCAGATAAAAATAGATTTTGCTAAAAATTTCAAAAGTTTTTTTAAACTTTTGATCTAAGGGATAACTAATTACCTTAAAGTGGTCCTTAGTAAAATTTTCCAAATAATCAATTTTTTTAAATTTTATTTTCCGATACTTTGTACAATAGAAAAATTGTTTTAAAATTATCAGAAAAATATTTCTTATTTTTAAAAAAATGCGGTTTTCTCCATATACTTATTTAACTTATTCGCATTACAACCACGAACTCCGATTTTGCAAAAAAAAAACAGAATTTTTAAGAAAGTGTTGCCCATGAATCGATTTAAAACTGTGGTCTTTTTAGGTTACTTTTAAAAATTTGAAGTTCACAGTTATGTATGGCACAGGTGTTAGAAATTACATATTTTTTTCAAAGTCTATACTTGCATTTCCATGCGCAAGGATAGTTTTGAAAAGCATCAATTTTCATTGAAAATTGTTAGTTTTTCCTACATAACTATGGGTATACTGTCTACAAATTTTCAAAAAACTTTTTTTTTAGATAACAAATATAACGACCAATTTAAAAAAATTATATCATGTAACTAGCAAATTTTTCAAAATTCACTATAGGACCACCTTAAATTTAATTTATATGGAAATATTAACGACTTAAAATTTTAAGACTACAGAGAATACATCATAGATAGTATATCCCATTTAGTTAAAAAATTAATAACGAATATAAAAAGATTAAAAGATTATTGAATAAATAGACCACCAGAATGTCGTTTTCGGCTTAATATTGGGAAATAATTTTTGCAATGACAATTTTCTCAAAAAAATTTATTGGTATCGAATTCTAAGTGATGATTCATTAAATATATGTATTTATTTTGTTTGTTTTATAGTGTCATCATGGCGTCGGGAGGAGGTGGACTACCTCCCGAACCTCCTGATATAAACTCAGAACCAGCATATACATGCCATCCAAAAAATAAAGTTACAACAGTGATTTGTGTAGTGTGTGATAATATTTATCATAAAAGTGACTTTGACAAATATAAAGACAAAATATACGTACGGAAAGCACTTGTGGTTTGTCCTGCACACGTGGAGCTTGTTCTAACCTTAAAAGAGAATAAAATAAAATTAGATGAAAATGCTAGAATTTTAATTGCTCAGATAAAAAGTGCAAAAGAAGAGAAAATAAAGCACAAAATCTTAAATGAATTAAATGTTATATCTGAAAATACACAAAAATCTGGAACGAATGAAAAACTAGATGCCACGTTACTGTCAGAAAATTCTGAACTAGAAAATCTTAATATCGAAAATCAATTACTTAAACAATTAAATAGTGAATTAATGGACAAGAATACGTTGTTAAAAAGATTATTGAAAAAAGAGAAGAATGAAGATGAATTTGAAAAAGTGCAACTAAACCAAAAAACATATGCTGAGGTATTAATTAATAAATCAGTAAATAAAAAGAAAAGAGTTCCAGCAATAATTGTAGAAAATAAAAAAAAAGACAAAAATCCTAAAGATTTTTCAAAAAAAGTGTGCAATTATTTAATAGATGATAAAAATATTCAAACTAAATATGTGAAATCAATTAATGATAATGAATTATTGATTAAAAGCTTGGACGAAAGAAGTGCTAAAACTACTTTTGATGTTTTAACAAAAAAGTTATCTAATAATTATAATGTTGTGTATGAAAAAATTGAATCGCCAAAGATGAAAATAGTTGGAGTGGATCCCACACAAATGAACCAAGATGAACTCGAAAATGATATAAATCGAAGAAATTTTAGTGAATATCAAGACAAATGTAAGATATTACACATAAATGAAATTACGACTACTAACAAGTTAAGCCTAATAATAGAAGTACCAAGAGATTTATACAAACGTATAAGAGACAACCAAAATAAAATTTTTATTGGTTATCAAAGTTGCAGAGTCTGGGATTTAATAAATATCAAGCCCTGCAATAAGTGTGGAAGATTTGGGCATAATCCTCGTAACTGTGAAAATGAGCTTTGTTGCATAAATTGTGCTGGAACACACATATCTTCACAATGTGATAACCTGTCCAATAAAGTATGTATCAATTGTTTTTATAGCAATACTAAATATAAAACAAATTTAGAGATTAACCATGTAGTTAATGATACGGAAAAATGTACAATATTTAAGAAAAAACTTAATAGATACATAAGTATGACAGATTATCCTATGAATCCTACTATACCAAGATACATGGGTAATGTAGAAAATTACAAAAAAAACACTACGACAATGAACTCAACTAAACTAAGAATGAAGAGTGCAATACTCAGCAAAAATGCAACGCTCAGCAAGAATGCACCACTGAGCACTAGTATACTATCATTAACAAGCCCAAGCACAAGCAGAAATAAAAGTAAATAATGGAGCAACATCTAAATCTCATAGAAGAATTCCAAAAAGAAGTAATTCAAGAGGAAATATCATATCTTGATCTAAAAACTCTTAATAAAAATTTGAATATAAAAGACAGCTTTATACTGTATGTTAATATTAGAAGTCTAAATGCTAACTATACAAAATTAGAAATTTTTCTTAAGAGCTTGAGGATCAAACCTTATATAATTGTATGCTCAGAAACATGGTGCTTACATAACTGTCAATATTTTGCTATACAAGGTTATAATTTATATTATAATAATAGCAAAATAAATCAAAATGATGGAGTAGTTGTATATATAAAAGATTGCGTAACAGAAATAACCGAAACAATTGAAAATGGTAAATTGAAAATATTAAATACAAGAATAACACTAAATAGAGGTATTTCTCTTGAAATATCAACATTATATAGATGTCATAATCTATCATGTACTGAACTCATTTCCAACTTAAAATCATATATGAACGGCAAAAAAAATATAAAAAATCATTTAATTATTGGTGATTTTAACATTGACATTATGAAAGAAGATCATAACAGTCAGGAACTTTTAAATAATATGCTTGAAAAAGGTTTTTACCCTGGGTTTATATATACAACTAGACCAAATGATAATAGTGGAGAAGGCACATGCATTGATAACATATATATAAAAACCAAATCTCTAGACACCAAATCCTTCAAACTTTTAATACCATTTACTGATCATTATCCATTATTTATAAAAATAAACAATTCACAAACATTAAATAAAGAAAATATTTGCTATAAGTATGATTACATTAAACTACGCAGAGTAGCTGCTATGAAAAATTGGAATATAATTGAATCAATGCATGATCCTGAAGAAGTTACAACAACTTTAATAACTGAAATACAAGACTATTTAGAAAAATCTAAATATGTGTTCAAAAATGGAAAAAATAATAAGAATAAACCAAGAAAGGATTGGATCACTAAAGCTATTATGATCTCATGTGAAAGAAAAGGACAATTATATGTCAAAATGCGTAATGAACCTAATAACGAAAGAATAAAATTAGAATATAGGAATTACACAAAGAGTCTTGATAAAATTATTAAAGAAGCTAAAACTAAGCATGAAAGAAATTTAATAATAAAAAGTAGCAATAATTCCAAACAACTATGGAAACATATAAAAAGTAAACTGGGTACTAAATCGCAAAATAATAATACAATTAATAAAATAATAATGAATAACGATGAAATAATAGATGACCCTACAAAAATTGCCAATCAAATGAACTCATATTTTTGCAAAATAGGAATGAATTTAAGTAATAAAATTAATATTCCGCAGGGTAAGATATTAAAACTACCACCCATGAATTGCAACTCTATTTTTATAAAACCAACTAATAATTTTGAAATTTTACAAATAATTGAAAATATGAAAATAAAAAATGGCGGTGTTGATAAAATCCCAACAAAAGCTTTGAAAATACTATCAAATCTAATCGTAAATGCATTAACTCATATATTTAATATATGTCTAGAAAAATCAATATGGCCTGAATCATTGAAAACAGCTGAGGTAGTACCTATCTTTAAAGCTGGAAACAAAATGGAAATATCAAATTATAGGCCCATATCCTTAATCTCAAATATAGCAAAAGTTCTAGAAAAAATTGTTTTTGTAAGATTACAAGAATTTTTTGATAAATTTAAACTATTAACTCACAATCAATATGGATTTGTAAAAAATAAAGGTACTAAAGATGCTCTTAGTTATATAACGAAAGAAATATATAGCAATTTAGACAAAAGCAAACCAATAGCAATCACATTCCTAGACTTAGCTAAGGCGTTTGATACTGTAAACCATTCTATCTTATTAGATAAATTATATAATTATGGTATAAGAGGTAAAGCACATAAACTAATAATGAATTATCTAAGCAATAGGAGACAAAAAGTTAGAATTGGAATAACAGAAAGTCAATATGAAACAATAGACACAGGTGTTCCCCAGGGTACTATACTAGGACCACTTCTATTCATAATTTACGTTAATGATTTATTAATAAATAGAACTGACAGCACTATCTCATATGCTGATGATACAGCAATTATAGCATCTGATGATACCTGGGAAAAAGTTGAAAATAAAATGAATAAGTACTTGGATGATATAGCTAATTGGTTAGCTCTGAACAAACTATCTTTAAATATAAATAAAACAACCTACATAACATTTGGCAATTACTGTGATAGTGTTCCTAAAGATATGAACATAAAAATACAGGGTACTAAAATTTGTAGGGTAGAATATTGTAAATATCTAGGTATTGTATTTGATTACAATCTAAAATGGGACAGACATATTGAATATATAATAAAGAAAACAAAATATATATTATTTATACTTTACAAAATGTCAAAATACATGCAATCTGATACACTTAAGATAATATACTATGCATTTTTTCATAGTATAATTACTTATGGAAATATAGCTTGGGGTGGTGCATACAGAAACAATCTGGAGTTACTTCATAAGACTCAGAATAGAATCCTAAAAATTGTTAATAAAAATAGTTTCAATCAGGACAACCCATTAAATTTAAAACAAATTTTTGCTTATGAATGTGTATCGTATCATTATAATGAACTCAAGAATTTATACTTAACGTCTAAAAGCAAAACCAGAAATAAACTTATTATACCACCAAAATGTTCAAAAGCTGTAAGTGATAAGAGTAATCACATTAGAGGAATACAAGTTTATAACTGCTTACCAACAATTAATATAAATCTTAAAATACTAGACATATCAAAGATTTATAATAAGAAAAAATTTAAAAAATGGATAAGTACGAATATATTATAAACATCAACAAGTCACTGTTACTTTATCCAAGACAAATATGTACTTGGACACTTAGGTTTTAAGTTAGTTTTTAGTTTTACTTAGATTGTAAGTTAATTATTAAGTTATTATACACACCGGACCTATGTACAGGTAGCTCTGACTACCTCTATAGGATGTGGGTTACTCCAGATATAATTAATATATCTGGAGATTAACTACAACATGTATTACTATGTATTACTCTGGTTAAATAAATAAATAAATAAATTTTACTGGCAAAATCAAAAATTAGGCAATTTCGGTTTTGCTTAAGATTATTGAGTTGGCAAAACCAACACACACACATACACACACGCACACACACATACACACACTCACACCCACCCCCATCCACACCCTTCCACACACCATACGAACATTCTTCAAAAATAGTGTATTTTGATTCCAAATTGCTCAAAACATATTTCGAACATGTTTTTAAGAAAACTTTTTTTCTTCTATTACAAAGCTTTCTTTAGGAGGAAGCAATATTTTTTCATAGTCTATGCTATATTTTTGTGTATTTTTAGATGGCAATTTAAAACTTTAAATCAGCAAGAATATATATATATATATATATATATATATATATATATATATATATATATATATATATATAAAAGGCGTTTTTTGATGATTGAAACAGGTTTCTGACCTTCTAAACCGGTTTTTTTGCTGCTTTCATAGTTTTTGGGTATAAACAATAGATTTCCGGGATTGGGGCTGGTATTCGATTAGTTTGAGAAACAAGTGACAGTCTAATATATATGTATATATAGCATTATGGCAATTTAAAACTTTAAATCAACAAGAATATATATACTCGTATATATATATATAAATTGCCATAATGATATATATGTATATATATATATATATGTATATATATATATATATATATATGTATATATATATATATATATATATATATATATATGTATATATATATATATATATATATATATTAGACTGTCACTTATTTCTCAAACTTATCGAATACCAGCCCCCATCCCGGAAATCTATTGTTTATACCCAAAAACTATGAAAGCAGTAAAAAAACCGGTTTAGAAGGTCAGAAACCTGTTTCAATCATCAAAAAAACGCCTTTTTTCGCATTTTTTAAACATTTTTTATATTTCTGCTGATTTCTGTAAAAAAAATTTTTAGAATGCTAAAATACTCTTAAATCATCTTTGAGGGTGAAAATAATGTCTTCCGTACTGATTTTGGAGCGGGAAAAATTTTTTATAACAACGATATAGCTCTTAAATTTTCCAAAAAATCACAAAATCGTACTTTTTTGCGGATTCTTGGAGTTATCGATGGGGTATCGTTCTTTAAAATTTAAGTAACTAATACTGTGAAAAAGTAGAGTTCAAGACCTATTATTTCGTATTTTAGAAAAGTTTTTAGGTGCTTCTGTTACTGAGATATGGTCATTTGAAGTTGGTAAGAAAATCGGAAAATGAAATCTGTGAACAGGGACCCGTATTTTTACGGTTTTTTCTATTTTTAACTGCAGTTAAGGTTCCGCACTCACTAAAGCTTCTTTCAAATAAATCAATTGATTGTCTTGACATGAATATTAATGGTAATGTTTTGTACTTTTTTTAATCTTTTGTTTGATCCCTGCAAACTCACTCGTTCTCGAAAAAATGTATCCATGCGCAAAACTAAACGTTGACCCTTGTACTCGTAGTATAAAATACTATTACTTATCCTCAAATAAAACAATTAATATATTTACAAAAATACAATACATTTTATTACATACAAAATTACAAACAATATATTACTCAGTTCTCAATTTTTTTATTAACTTTTTTTTATCAGCAGGCTAGTAAATTTTTTTCAGCTTTCATTAACAAACTGAAGTAAGTACTGTTTCTGGTCTTCATCTTGAGATCGAGTATTTACATACTCTTCAGCCAAATGATCTGCCCTTTCGGCACAATCATTTACTAAAATAAGGTTTTTTAATTTTTCAAGACACTCTACGTACGAAGGATCACTCTCCCATGAAAAACAATCATGTTTCAAAAACTCATTGTTCAAATTGAACTTTGTAAAAAATTTAAACTTAGGCTGTTAGTAAAATAATCAACAGTTTTATCATGCAGTGCCCTGATGCCCTCATGAGAAGGATCATGTTTTTTTATACTATCACCTTCATTATCTGATGAATCTATTTGCAGTGATTCTACTATTTTTTGTTTTACAGTGATTTCAACATCAGCGTCGAATAGCGAAAGAACACTGAATTCTGGTGACAAATACCACAAGTGATTACTGAATTTATGTAAAGTAGCATTTGATATGTCTTTATCTATATCTTTAAAATCAATGAATGATTTCATTAACCTTAAATCATTGTTTGGAGTGGAAATGGCTAAAGGAGCAGAATACCATGAAGTGATATATCTAAAAACAATAAATTTACATATAACAAATAATTTTTCTGCATCTACCTTCTTTACCTTGAATGATTTTCTGAATAAATAATTTTTTATTGAATAGATAGTTTTAGCCATCCAGCGGGTATGGTGAATCGCACCTGGCTTTTTAAATGTTATTTTTTCTCCAACACCCAAGAAAATTAAACAGAGTTCTAATAGTTCTTTATAATTACTTCTAGGCTCCTCTTCTTTTAAAAAACTTTTTATATACTGAACTACATGAGGAATTTCATTTTTCAAAGACGTCTCTAGTGCAGCTAATCCATTTTCATAAGAGTTGAGATCAAAATAAGGCCTTTCCTCTTGAAACCTCTTAAACGTCGGTACATTCGGACCACTAGTACTAGGCAATTTCTTTTGAAATGTTGCTCTCAATAGAAGCTCAAGAATATGTCGGCGACATGCTAAATAAGCTAAATCTTTCCCCATTAACTGTTCTAAAATAACTATTGCACCACCTTTGTATCCTAAATTTGCATTAGTTGTATCACAGCACAGTGCATTCGTTAAGTCTATTAATCCCCAATCTTTCAAACATGCATGAACTACTGAAGCTATCATACTCGCCTTTTGGTTCTGCAATGCTGGTACGTTTATAATTTTTGTAAATTTATCACTGGATATCAAAATGGGTATACGGTCTACCTTCTTGCAAGCCATGTTTTCTGAAATAAGTTTGCCACCCTAGTGAACAATTAAATAAGTTACGGGAGTATTTTGAATAAACTGCTTCATTTTTTCATATTCCATATTTTTTATTTCAGCCCTTGCTACATTGATGGATTTACGATTGAGGATTAAAGTGTTAGTGTCAATATTCAATGCGTTAGCAATATGACCAGTCAAAAAAACAGCATCCCGGTCAGAAACTTTAGCTTTATCAAAAGCTGCCACAACTTCTGGAGTCACGACATTTATGGTGTCTCTTCCGTTTTTACTGTCATAGTTTCTTCCTGTGACAGTATAAATTCTGCCAGAACTTTGCGAGCTAAAAGGTGACTCTTCACTGGATGTTAGTCGCTTTGTTTCAGCTATTAGTTGAGCTGTTGACCCTGAAAATATACGTAATTCAATTTATAAAAAACACTTTCATATTCACATTAGCTTCCATTTAAATCATAGTAAGAAACGAGTAAAGACTCAAATCATAATTTACAGAAATCTAATCTTTACATATCAATGATTTTCACTAAAAATGTTCCTTGTGCATAGCATAATTATAAAATTTTTTCATTCAAGGTTTAAAATTTATGTTTCAACTATAGCAATGTAAAGACCATATTTCTATATAAATACGGGCTGCGCAGGTTTACAAATGATTAATTTTTATTTAGAAACTAGCCTTCAGCTCGTACACTGAGAAAACCATGGGCATTAATACATACCACTTGTGATGCTAAATCTTCACCGAGTGACATCGGATGTTTACGGTCATGCGTGGCTGTGAGAGCCACCCTGCGTGGTGAGAAATTCGCCTCACAAGCTAACAATGTGTATTTACGTCCATGCGTGGCAGCGAAAGTCGCTCACTGTGGTGCGAAATTCGCCCCACGGCTAGCAATGTGTGTTTATGTCTACGCGTGACATTGAAAGTCACTCACTGTGGTGTGAACTTCGCCCTACAAGTCAGTGTTATAGGTTTCCCACTCACATGTGGTGCGAAATTCGTTCCACAAGCCAGCGTTCTATGTTTACGCTCACATGTGGTGTACAAACTTCCCCACAACTAAAAATTTACTTATTATATATGATTATAATAATTATATGATTTAAAATTTCAAGTAATCAGATATATGTTTAATCTAAAAACGTAAAAATCGTCGTCAAAAATATAATTCTAATACATTATTTATTTTTTAATTCATTAATGTACAATCGTAAACAAAACTATGTAACCTTTTAAAAGAGTAAATTGAGAAATTTACTATTTTGAAAAGAGTTTTTAAAGTACATTCAGAACTTTAATTTTTCAAAAAATTAAAGACCTCTATTTATACTTAAAAATATAGATTTATACTCCACCTTTTGAAAAGTAAATCTATATACACTCTAAACCTAAAAGAATAAAAATTGACGTTAGGAAGAATAAAAATAGCATTTCATTTTTTTAGAAAAGTATAAAATTGTGATTTTATTCTTCAGAGAATTTGACAATAACTTTAAAAGATTAAATTGAAAAATTTATTCTTTTGTAAACAATAAAGTTTAGCTTTTATTCGTTTAAAAGAGTAAATAATTAATTTTATTCTTTACAAAAGAATAAAGCCAAGAAATTATTCTTTATAAAAGAATAAAATACTACCCGCTATTTTAAAAGAATAAATAACGGATTTTATTCTTTACGAAAAGAATAAACAGAAGATATTTTTCTTTACGAAAAGAATAAACAGAAGATATTATTCTTTATTTAAGATATATAAATATATATAATATAAATATATATAATATAAATATATATAATATAAATATATATATATAATATAAATGTATATAATATAAATATATATAATATAAATATATATAATATAAATATATATAATATAAATATATATAATATAAATATATATAATATAAATATATATAATATAAATATATTTATATATCTTAAATAAAGAATAATATCTTCTGTTTATTCTTTTCGTAAAGAATAAAATCCGTTATTTATTCTTTTAAAATAGCGGGGCAGTATTTTATTCTGTTATAAAGAATAATTTCTTGGCTTTATTCTTTTGTAAAGAATAAAATTAATCATTTACTCTTTTAAACGAATAAAAACTAAACTTTATTGTTTACAAAAGAATAAATTGTACGATTTAATCTTTTACAGTTATTGTCAAATTCTCTGAAGAAATTGCAAAAGAATAAATTGTACAATATATATATATATATATATATATATATATATATATATATATATATATATATATATATATATATATATATATATATATAGGAACACCTATTTTGTAGTTCTACTGCTGTAATAACCATCAAATCCTTAGAGATTACTTTTTACCTAAAAAAAATTATGACACTCGCTGATCACCGCAGTCGGAGTAATTCCACCAAAAGTCATATCTAAGAAACTAAAAGACCTAGACACTTAAAATTTAGTGTCATAGTTTATTAGGCCTAATCTTTTTTCCATTTTGTAAAAAAAAATCTTATTCACAAATAAACACATTGGTATCATATATGTAAAACTGTTAAATCTGTTGTAAAACTTCCAGCAGATTGATTATTTGATTAAATCATGTAATATTGTACTTCAAACATATAAAATAAGCCTTATTTACTTAACAGTTCTAATGAAAACTGCAGAAACTTGGTCAACCACAAAAAATGATGACAGTCGTTGATCACCTCAATCGGAGTAATTTCACCAATAAATCATATCTGGAAAACTAAAAGACCTTGACACTCCAAATTGTGTGTCATAGTTTATTAGGCTCAAAGAAGAAGGAGAAAAATATTTCCAAGGCCTTAGATAATCTTATATGTATATATAACAGTTACAAATATATTTATGACATATATAAACCTATATATGTCAAATGGTTCAATCACCTCTAAACTTAAAATTATATATTTATGGGTCAATCCATGCCAAAACGCACACGGCTCTGCCCAAAAATGGTAAAGACTTAGAAAAACTTGTATAGGGTCAAAATATAGGGTTTTTTTATGTAGAATCAATAGCTATGTGGCGCTTTACAAAATTTTCAAAATGGCGGTCCCAAAAACCCGATTTTCTGACCAGTTTTCCGAAAATTTTCCGATTAATCGTTCATAAAAATATAGATAAAAGACGAAAATAGTGAGTAAAGGTCATTTTATATGTTTCCGGGTACGCTGAACCCGAATCCGCTGACCGTTTAACCTTATTACTCCAGGATTTGCTCTAACCTCAAAAAATACTTCAAAAACGCTCAAACAGGCATGATTATGGCTAGATAAAGGTTCGTGACGATGCATTTGTTCGTTTCAACGGTCGCGTATTTCAAATCCAAGGTCCGTTCAGCTCGTTCAGTCCAAAATTTGCCCCTAGCCTCAAAATATTTTTCAATAACGCTCAAATAGGCATGATTACGGCCAGATTAAGGATCGTGACCATAAATTTATACGTTTTCGAGATCGCTGATTTTAAGTCTAAGGTCCGTTTAGCCCGGCAAGCCCAAAATTTGTCGCTAACCTCAAAAAGTACTTCAAAAATGCTCAGCGGGCATGATGACGGCCAGATGAAGAATCGTGACCATATATCTATACGTTTTTGGGGTCACTGATTTCAAATCCGAAGTCCGTTTAGTTCCATCAGCTAAAAATTTGGTTTTAACCTCAAAAAATACCTGACAAACGCTCAAATGGGCAGGTTCATGGCCAGAAATGGACGGTTATACTTTAAATCTCTACAACAACTTCCTTTTTATCACTTGAAAATTTTCTGATAATAATACTCTTGTTTCGTAGTGGAATAAAACAGTGATTGCTTGAAATTTGTGGGACAAAAGGAGCCTCGTCAAATCGTCTTTTTAATCTTCTTTGAGTGTTGCTATGTGTTACTTTTGAATAATAAAAGAACTTTATATTTTTTATTGAATGGCATGCCCACTCATAAAGCTGCTTAGCTGTTAAAATGCTGTTGATTGCTGATGCTTGGAGGCTTGCGTTCCTAGCTCCTATTTTAAGAGTTGCACCAAGGCCATCATGTGGGCCTTTTCCGTGAGCCGTCGCGCAAAAATGCCATTCTGCTTTGATACCAAAATCATTTTCATGATTACATAAATTTTGGATATTAAATCGATTTTTAATATGTTGTTTTGCTCCATCCGCTTCCTTTGAAAGATTCCTTGACAATTTACCAATTATCACTGCTTCACTGATTATATTTTTTCGTTAACCCGCTATACTCATACATGATTTCTGTCTGTCAATACTTATGACTCATCAGCGGTGAGTCATAAGGACAACATTTTCTGAATAATCTGGTGGCACAAATATTCCTCTAAACTTTAAGCTTACCTTTAATTGCTTGAAATATTCTGATTGTTGTTCGTTAATATAATCTTGAGGTTTTAATGATTTTAACCGATGACCAAGAAGTTAAATAAAATTTTTAGTAGTTGTGTTCGATGTAATCATGGTTGTCCTATTCGTCAGATGGACAGTATACGACAGACAGAAATCACGTTTGAGTGGGTTAACGAAAAAATATAATCTGTGAAGCAGTGATAATTGGTAAATTGTCAAGGAATCTTTCAAAGGAAGCGGCTGGTAGCGTTTTTTACTGCTTCGTGGTTTGCTCGCATTTTGGGTTGTCATATTTTCCGTGTTAGAGATCACGTTTGAGTGGCGGACTAACGGATAAATATAATCAATATAGTATTGATGATCGTAAAATTTTACCAGAGATTATTTTGAAGGCTATAAATACGCACTCGTACATATAGACGTATAGTTCTCACACGCATATAAACACAGTATTTGCATTGACTTTGAGCTAGCTTTCCATGATCATGACTTCAAAAAGAAAGAAGTCTTTTCGAACAGATCGCTGTTGCAATCCGTTCAAATTGGTAGCTCACATAGGCAAATCATTACGACCACTACCATCTAGGCTTTGCAGACATTTCGGGATTGCTTCTGCAGAGAATATGATTTGCAGTGGATGTAGGAAAATATCATATACTAGTAATGATACTCATAATGAAGACGTGAACCACAATTCCAACAATGATGATACTCATGATGAAAACGTGAATGACAATTTGAACAATACTTCTGTATCTAACAGTGCAAATGAAGATAGCCTAGAGAAGAATGTGCAATTAGATCTTGACAGTTCGACTTCTTCAAATGTTGAGGAAAACCTCCATGAAATCATCGGAGGTTTAAGAGAAAAATTTTCATCGTTGTCAGAGCACGATCCCGACAGGATAGCTATTCTAACCATACTGCCATCAAAATGGTCAATAGAGAAGATTTCTTCTCTATTCAATACTACGACTTACTCCATTAGAAAAGCTAAAGAATTAAAAGCCACGAATGGCTCTTTTTCTAGACCACCCACAAAAATAGGCAAATCGCTGCCACAAACTACGGTTAATAGAGTGAAACAATTCTATGAATGTGATTTTGAACAGTTGAATTCTCCCAGGATATAGAAATATCCAAAATTTATGTAATCATGAAAATGATTTTGGTATCAAAGCAGAATGGCATTTTTGCGCGACGGCTCACGGAAAAGGCCCACATGATGGCCTTGGTGCAACTCTTAAAATAGGAGCTAGGAACGCAAGCCTCCAAGCATCAGCAATCAACAGCATTTTAACAGCTAAGCAGCTTTATGAGTGGGCATGCCATTCAATAAAAAATATAAAGTTCTTTTATTATTCAAAAGTAACACATAGCAACACTCAAAGAAGATTAAAAAGACGATTTGACGAGGCTCCTTTTGTCCCACAAATTTCAAGCAATCACTGTTTTATTCCACTACGAAACAAGAGTATTATTATCAGAAAATTTTCAAGTGATAAAAAGGAAGTTGTTGTAGAGATTTAAAGTATAACCGTCCATTTCTGGCCATGAACCTGCCCATTTGAGCGTTTGTCAGGTATTTTTTGAGGTTAAAACCAAATTTTTAGCTGATGGAACTAAACGGACTTCGGATTTGAAATCAGTGACCCCAAAAACGTATAGATATATGGTCACGATTCTTCATTTGGCCGTCATCATGCCCGCTGAGCATTTTTGAAGTACTTTTTGAGGTTAGCGACAAATTTTGGGCTTGCCGGGCTAAACGGACCTTAGACTTAAAATCAGCGATCTCGAAAACGTATAAATTTATGGTCACGATCCTTAATCTGGCCGTAATCATGCCTATTTGAGCGTTATTGAAAAATATTTTGAGGCTAGGGGCAAATTTTGGACTGAACGAGCTGAACGGACCTTGGATTTGAAATACGCGACCGTTGAAACGAACAAATGCATCGTCACGAACCTTTATCTAGCCATAATCATGCCTAATAAAATACATCATTTACTCTTTTAAAAGAACAAAAGCTGAACTTTATTCTTTGCAAAGGAATAAATTGTACAATGTAATCTTCTAAAGTCATTGTCAAATTCTCTAAAGAATAAAATCACACTTTTATACTTTTGTAAAAGAATGAAATGCTATTTTTATTCTTCCTAACGTCAATCTTTATTCTTTTAGGTTTAGAGTCTAGGAGTTTCTTCTTTTCAAGAGAAAACATCTAAATATTTACTCAGCTGCAGTAAATTAAATGAGTAAATTAAATAGTACATTAAAAGATTTTAGGAAGTTCAATTATTTTTAAACTAAAATATATTTATTGTTTTTAACACAACCAAGAATAGGCCCTTTTCCTTTCATGTAAAGCGGATGGAAAATTGCTCATTTCAAGCGTGGCTTCATTATTTTGAACTGAACGAGATGAACGGACCTTGGATTTTTCTTATAATAAATATTAATTAAAAAATTATCGAAATTACAAATTTTCAAAATTTAAATTTTAATAATTTTTAAATAATATATATTTAATGTCTATTGTTAATTGTATTTTATATGTGAGTTGTACACGACCATAAAGAAAATCTGGTGGGTAACAGAAGGGGTACCCCCCCCCCTCCCACCTTTGTTGCACAATATACTATTTTTTGCTTGTAAGAAGCTTTGTAAAAGTAAAAAAAATGTTTTTATAAGAACGTGTTAGAATCATGTTCTGGGGCAGTTCGATTTAAAATGCACTATTTTTAGAAAATGTCCGTATTTATGTGTGAAAAAAAATTGAGCTGTTCAGTAATAAAGTGTACAATATTTAGTAAAGTTTTTTATTTATTTTATTTTTCTCTTGTCGAGAAAAAAATCGTTTAATAAAAAAAATCGATTTTGTACGTCGTACGATAACTTGAGTATAATTGCATTATTCCCTTTATAAATTTCAAGAAAGGTAACTTTTAACGATCTCTTGGCTGAGTTATTTACACAGATCGTCAGGACTTTTATTTTTCAGAATATTTGAGGTTATATTTTTTACTGAATTTTTGTGATCGCTTATATCTCGAGAACGGCACGGTCATTTTTTTTTTGTTTTTTGATGAACTTACGAAATAAGATTGCTTGATTTATTTTTATTCTATAACAATTTTTCTATTTTACAAAATTTTAAAACCTGTAATGCAATTTATGATCATAAGCTTATACTTTTCTGTAATTTATTTTTTAATAGACAATTTAAAAAAAAAAACCTTTTTGAGGTATTAATTAGAAAGAAATATATCAATTTAAGGTACCAAGCCTGAGTTAAATTCAAAAAAAGAAATTGGATTTTGTGAGCCGGCAAGCATTTCTTGTTTAAAACTATTCATTTTGAAAATTTTTTACCACAACTACTTGATAATAAAATAATAGCTGTTTCAGGTATGCCAAGAGAAAGCTTAGTGAAGATGATATTTTTTTATGTTTTAAAGATTCCCAAGTTAAAAACATATGTTTTTAAAAATGCGCTGAAAAAAATTTTAAATAAATTTATACATCAAACATATTGAAAATACGAGTATGTACGTTTTGTTAAAATAATTTAGACATAATTTGCTTCCAATGCATATATCTGCCATTTACCTTGAATTTTAAATACGAATTCCCCAAATCAGTTATTTTAGCAGATTTAGAAATAATTTTTAATTCTGATAGATCTTAACAATAAAATATATAGTTAAAGATCAGTAGTGTATTATTTTTTAATAAACAATGTTAAACACAAAATGACTATACAACTTTTCGATTTGAGATATGGTGAAAACACATTATTTAATATGAAAACAAGGAATAGATGTACTAATATTCTAGAAACAAAATATTTTTTAATATATTACAAGTAATTTAGCAATATAATGTACAATAAATGTTTGCATTAAAAAATTTACAAATAAATAAAATAATTATTAAAATCACACTAACGACTTGTGGGGCACATTTCGCACTACGGTGAGCAGCTCACAATGCCATTCGTGGAGCGTAAATACAAGTTCTGGCTTGTGGGGAGAATTTCGCACCAAGGTGAGCAACCTTGAACGCCACACGTGATCGTAAATATAAGTTCTGGCTTGGGGGGCGAATTTCATACCACGAATGAACAACTTTTGCTGCCGTGCGTGACCGTAAACATGCATTGTTATTTTGTGGGGAAAATTTTACACTGCGGTAGTCATTGCATTCAGCCACTGTCTTATAGTGGGGATACTTTTACACTACGCACGATCTATAATATGCCTTTTTAAACCGCGGGGATTATTTTCGACCATGGTTTTCTCAATGTAAGCTTTATATCTCTTAGGTTTTATGTGATTATTGTAAGAAAGAGTGAGAAGAGCGTAACGTGTCTGCTTTGGTTGTTACGTTGACAGGTGAGACACACACACATACAAATACATAGGGCAACATACTCTAATAACATAGCACGTTACAATAAATAAAAGTTAGTATTTATTAATATTTATAAAATCAAAAAGTTGTAGTAAAACTATTTTATTCATAATTTTTCTGATTTTCATTAAAAATTTTTGTTAACAATTTATATAAATTTTCAATATTTATTATTATTATAACTTCATAATTATGTTATGCGTAGGTAACATTTTTTATGAAAATAATTCATTTAATTTAAATATACTTCTGTTCAAAATTCAAGACCTCATCTATTATAGAATAATTGACTTGACAAAACTTGATAACATTTTTTTATTGTATACTGACAATGACCAATTGTGTTCTTTGGCCAAAAATGTGAGACGGACATTAATAAAACTACTATGTGGATAACAACACCAAAAGTAGGTTATTCCAATAAATTATCTGATATTAAATATTAAAATAATACTTTACTCCGCCGCAAAACTCTATATAATCGTATAACCTATTTTGTAACAATGTATAATATAGGTTATAAGATATTCTGCTTATTGTTAGTTTTGCAGTGCAGTAAAATATTTCAAAATGGGTGTTAATAATTTTCATGTAGAAAATATTTGTGTAAAATTTTTTCGTGCAACAAATATTAGTGTCGAATTTATTTTGTGTATGGTGTAGGGTTATTTTTGTGTAAGGTTTGTACAGTGTTACCTATTTTTGTTTGTTCATCTATGCGTATGATACTTCCATTATTTGTCGCAACAGATATAAATACCATTATTTAATTATAAAATTTATAACAACCAGGTTTAACTTATTATGAGTCAAAGTACGTGTTTCTAGCACACATAGAAAAGGTACACTGTTGGGACCAAAGCACTAAAATTTGTTAGAAAGCATTTCGCTTTTTCAGTCGTGTAATCGATTAGATTAGGTATTAAATCGTATTTACTACCAAGTAAATCATTGCACTTTTTTGCTCAGGCATTATCTTATCCGTAAAGCATCTTACTTGCTCGAGCAACCGCAAAGTTCTTAACCTTAAATTCAAGATTATTTTGATTGGACAGTGTACATACAAGTGGTACATATTCATTTTCAAGAACGAGCCCTTTTTGTATTATGAACAACAATTACAAGAAGAAAATCATATTTAAACTTTTTCAGACATGCTCTTGTATTTAAGTTTATTATTTTGACAAACACTTATTTATAAAATCAATATTTTTCTTGTTGCTAAACTGTCTATAACTAAATAAAAGCGTCTAAAACTGTATGAAAATGTACTAAGGAGTTCAAAAGTATTACGTTACATTTGGACCTTCTGTCGATGCAGTTCAATACATGCAGTTTGCTGTGCATTATGTATAAAAATATGTGAAAATATATATAAGTGTATCAAGATATATGAAAGTGTAATTAATTATATGGACACTCTTTCTTCTGTGACAAATTGAAAAATTAGGTAAGCCATATGTATGTTTAAAAAAATTATAGAATGAAATTATATGCAAATTAATAGCATACAAGGTTTGATATGGTTAGGTTTGTATAACAAAATAAGAATTTATCAAGAGCAAAAGCCAATAACATCCAATAATAATGAAAGAGACCTTGTTAAAAATAAATATGTATTTTTGTTTTATAATTTTTGTATGTAATTTTTGTATATAATAAAATTATGTACTTCCTTATAAGTCAATTTGAAACTGCAGTTTATTACAAAAATATGTGATAAAATTACATGGTAAAGATACATGCTAAAATTATGTAATGATTAGGCACTTTATAATAATAAAGTTTTAATAAAATTAACTTTTTATACATTTAATACATATTAATGGAAGTACCATGTGGATAATAACACCATAAATAGGTCAAATGTGTATCTTGTTTGTTGGTTTGCTTTAATTTGTTTGAACAATTTAGATTAAAATAATAGATAACATAGACATGTGACCTATTTATGTAGACTTAGAATTTTTTTTCAACTCAAAGATTTTTTAAAAAATTACAACCTTAATATCAGTACAATAATAATGTAACGAATGAGTTTAAAAGTGTGCATGATGAGAAAATGATTTCATTCTGCAAATTATGGTTTATGGCCTCTCTACTAATAACTTTCTCAACAAGTTTAATCTTTTACGTACTAATAGATCCTTTGCAGATACTAATTAATAGACGTAACCAAAATAAATACAAATATTTTTAGATTTGACTAAACTTTGAATCAAAAAATAGTTTTTGGACACATTCGTGAAGATTTCGCATAAATGTAAAGAAAATACTTACCTGTTATTAAATAAATTAAAATGGCAGATCTACGCAACCCATCTATGGCGAAAGGAGAAAAAATCACAAATTATATATCATGTTTGAAGTACATTGTGAAACATTTCAAGCGACCCCCAACCAAGAAACCGGTAGTTAGACAATCTTATAAAGGACTGAGGAAAGACTACCGACATTTCATGACCAGGAAAAAGGTTAAGACGCTGAAAGAAATGGAGAAATTGGGACGACTTTGGGAAAAAGATAAAGAGTTAGACGACCGGATTGAAGAACCTCCACCAAAGAAGATGAGCATTCCTGGCACGGCTTACACGGGACCACCTCCAGCTCGTAAGGTCGCAGCAGTTTTTGAGGACTCAAGCACAGGGAGCGACAGTAGCGACAGCATACAAGCGACAACTAAATCAAAGACGAAAAAGAAAAGAAACAGGAAGCAGAAGAAAAAACAAGCCCAAGCGAATGGAGTAGCCGCCGCCAGGGAACATCAAGCGGTCAAGGCCAACGTCCAAGCGACCCCAGTGAAGCCAGCGCCACACAACGCGACCGCAGCAATGACGCACAGCACACCGCTGAACCCGCTGCAGCCGAGTTTTATGCCCGCTTGGCAATGGGCTCCTCCCCAGAATAATAATCCATATCAGGGTAGAGGAGGTGGCCAAAATTCACAGGCAGAGGCACTTATAATAATAATGGGAATATAGATTAAGTGGGCCGTCCTGCCCAGGACCCACCAGTCTACGGCGCCTGCTACACTTGTCAGACGGTTAGCCACAAAGCAAAAGAATGTCCTCAAAGGGCATGCTATCTGTGTAGAGCCATGGGACATTACGCCAATGAATGCCCCAACAGACAACCGGCATGGCAGGCTGGACCAAGCGACCAGGCTGTGGGAAACGGAATGCAGGGGGGAGGGGCAAACAGTCCCCTCCCCCCCCTTTCCCCCCAGCAACCACCGGAGGGACAACACTGGTAGCAATGAGCAACAGCCAGCATAGCGCCCCAGTGATAACAGAGAAGAGGAGTATAGCGACCTATGAGAGAGCGAAAACAAGTAGCGACCAAGAGCAGAACAGGTTCATGATACTACAGGAGTCAAGTGTTAAGTCCATATTGTCAGATGAGGAGACTCACCCAGTAAAGCGTAACATTTCGAAGAACGTGGGATTAAGGAACACCACACCGCTAGCGACCAAGGGCATAGTAGAGAGTGAAATGAGTAAGTTAAGTGAAAGCGAGAGCGACATAGAGAAAATGAGAGGAGAGAAAAAGTAGAGAATAGAGAGTTTCGAGTGAGCGACATAGAGAAAATTACAGAAGAATGTGAAGATTGAGAAATTGTAGCAAAACACGAGAGTGTATTAGTAACAATGAGAGAGAAGAGTAACGATATTGCAGCAAGCGGTCAAACTTACTCTCAACAGAGCATCCAGCGACTCCGAGAGAGAGTGACGACCTTACCGATCCTCTAATGGTCCGACGTAACGGCGCTCAATCCGACAGCTGATGAGCAGAAGGATTTTGAGCACCTAGCCCTCGTATGAGAGGCGGTCGACTTTCTGGAAGGAGCACAGACATCTACTCCCTCGTGGGCGGGTTCCTCCTCCTCTGTTAGAGACGTAGATGTTGGCGTGCCCACATCTAGCCGGGGGGGGGGGGGGGGAGCGCAGCGTACTACGTACGCCTGAGGCCGACCAATTGGAGGTTACGGAACCAGGCGAAGATGAAGTTGCAGGTATGAGCCCAGAGAATCGCATCTTAGGGTCGATCTTAGGTAGAGAAGGTCATACTAGGTGGCAGGCCATACAGAGCCCTAATTGATGGAGGAGCCACGGTCTCCCTAGTAGGACCAACAATAGCAGCCGAGTTTAAATACCGATTGCGACCAGCCAAGTCTATGATTAGAAGTGTATTAGGCGGAACAAAGAAAGTATTGGGATATCTGGACATCAACATTGAATTGGATTGCAGATCAAGGAAGCTAACAGTAAGAACCGTAGATCCTTGCGACCATAACATATTACTTGGGCAAGACTTTACCACTCCATGGGACGGTGATGTAAGATGTGGCAGATGCATGTGAAGGATTAATGAGGGCCCGTCGAAGCAATTTTGGAATGACGAGGAAACTGAAGCAGCCCCAGTGTACACCATTGGACAACTTAGGACCGACCACGTTGACCGAACATCACATAGATGTTCTCTCTGCAGCCGTCACCAAACACCGTCTAAGGAGAATGTCACCTAAACTTCTTCAAGTAGTACACGAAGAGATAAAGAAGATGTTCAGGAGCGGAGTAATAGAGTGATAGGGAAGTGAATGGAGTAGCGTCCCAGTAATCATCAAGAAGCAAGATGGGAGTTATAGATCTTGTATAGATTATCACGATCTGAATAAAGTGACCCGAAAAGACGCCTATCTTATCAAGAGCATGGATTTGATACTGGACAAATTGCGTAAAGCCAAATATCTGACCAAAATCGACCTCAAGCAAGCTTATTTTGAAGTACTCATGGAACAAAGCAGCGAGAAGTATACAGCATTTGCAGTGCCGGGCTCAGGATTATGGCTGTTCTTAAAAATGCCCTTCGGATTAACGAATTCACCCATGACTTTCCAGCGCTTGATCGACGCCCTGTTTGGCGTCCAGTATGAACCATATGTGTTTGGATATTTGGACGACATCATCATAGTCACCGAGACCTTTGAGGAACATCTCCAATGGTTAGAGTTGGTTCTCAAGAAGCTAGTGGACGCAGGGTTGGTAGTCAATCGGAAAAAGTACGAGTTCTTCTGCTCAAGAGTGACCTACTTAGGTTTTTTGCTGGATAAAGATGGATTGCGACCAGACCCAGAAAAGGTATCCCCGGTGACAGATTATCCAGCACCTAAGAATCTTAAGTAGCTGAGGCGATTTCTGGGCATGGTAGGTTGGTACTCGCGATTCATTGAACACGAATAGCGACCAACAAGAGGTATTTGAAGGTCTGAAGAAGGCGCTGGCAGTAGCTCCGGTCCAGAGTGATGTGAGCGGAGTGGCAATTGGGGCGATTTTGACATAGGAAAGGGATGATAGGGTATATGTGAGTAGCGTACTCACGGCGACTGAGCGAAACTATACCACGTTAGAGAGAGAATGCTTGGCATTATTATGAACCATGAAAAAGTTGCGATCCTACTTAGAAGGGTATGAATTCAAGGCCATCACCGACCATAGCGCCCTCCAATGGCTACATAATCTATTGGACCCTACTAGATGACTAGCCCGTTGGACACTCGAAATGCAACAGTGGGACTAAGAAGTAATCCATCGAAAAGGCATTCTGCTGAAAGTGCCTGATGCTTTATCCAGGATGTATGAAGATGCAGGAGAGATAGCTGGATTTGAAGAGATACAGGACGAGCGATAGACATCGCTTCCCAGACTGGCGAATCGAAGATGGCATGTTGTACAAATTTCGTAGCGACCCCCTATTAGACCCAGTGATATCTCGAAAAGAAGGATGGAGACTCGTACCATTAGACACCGCGAGAGAGTGATGACTGATAGCCACTCCATTACCTCCGCAGGACACCTGGGATTTGAGAAGACATATGACCGAGTGGCCCGCAAGTACTACTGGCAGCTAATTGTAGAGCGACCATGGGCTGTAGTGGCAGCAGATCTCACGGAATTTCCACCAAGTAAGAGTCGATTCAAATACTTGGTGGTATTCCAGGATCTCTTCACGCGGTGGATCGAGTTGAAGCCGCTGAGAAAGGCTGATGGTAAATCGGTGGCTCGCGTCCTAGAGGTGTTCATCTTGTTTCGGTGGGAAACGCCAAACTATGTACTCACGGATAATGGGAAAGAATTCATCTATAGGTACTTGACCGACACGCTGAAGGAGTATGGAGTAACCCATGTGACCACGCCACCATATCATCCCCAGACCAGTCAAGTGGAGAGACGCAACCGGACTTTAAAGACCATGATAGCGACCTTCCTGAAGCAAGACGACCGGAATTGGAACGCCCATCTTCATGAGTTCAGACATGCAAGCAACACTGCGATGCAAGCGACTGCTAAAGTATCACCTGCGATCTTGAATTATTGCCGATACCCAAGGCCTGTCAAGAGCTTACGAAGAGAAGTAGAGTCAAAGCGACCCATTGTCAGTAGTGACCCGAAAGGGTGGATAGATCGTGTAGGAAGATTTGATGCCTTACGTGACTTAGTAATTAGGCATATCGACTCTGCAAGGATTGACAAGCCAAATACTATAATAGAAGCAGAAAGGACGCCCTATTCCATGTAGGTGACTTACAAGGAAAGGTCCTCAGGTGTCCCTGGCCGATTTCAATAATATTGAAATATGTTGTAGTATATTAAAAAATAAGTGGAACGTATTTTTTTTACCGGCGAAATACAACTTCTAAGGGGTGAAAACCACCCCTAAAGTTTACTCCCAAAAACAGATTTTTATTATTATCTCGAAAACTAATAAAGATATTCGAATGAAACAAACGCCAAAAAAATGGTTGTAATCAAATGTAAGTCACTACCCTATTTTCATACTGAAGGGTTGCATCCCCTATTTATTATAAGGGTGAATATAATTTTTTTTTACATTTTTTTATACAGAAATTTTTAAATCAGCTGAATTGAATTAACTATTATACTGTTACTAAGAATATTAAAAATTCAAGTTCACGTATTTCAAAATTTTTTTAAAAAATTCATTGCAAGGGCTGAGTTACCCCTGCAGTTAACCCTTCCAGTTACGCAATTAAGAAAAAATACCAATCAACATAAAATACGAAACTTTATGTTTTTGGGGTCGCTGATTATGAATTCGTTGTCAAAAGTGCAAAATTAATTGTTTAAACAATTTTGTTTAAACAAATTCTTGCAATATTATTTTTTTTTTTTAATATTTTGCGCTGGAATTAAATTTTACGATAATAATTAATTAATAAATTGATCTTTCAAATTATATTAATAATCTTATTTTGTGACAAACAAATTAAATCTAAAAAAAAACACTTTTAAAAAGTTAAACAGATAATATTCGAGAACGAATTATGAGCAGTGTGAAAAGAGTGAGTATTTTTATCGCGGAATGTTATTCTCTTAAACCGGATTTTGTAAACAGCGAAGGACCAGTATTGTCGACCTCAAGATGCGTAAGCACAGCAGTTTGATTGCGAGCTCCGACGAGAGCATATTGGACAAGCGTTTAATAATATTCGCAAGTCGTAAGCACCTCATACGAATACATCAAAGTTTCATAGTTAATAAAAGAAGTTTGCAAATTATACCTTCTTTTATTTCCTTGGGTTGTTTTTATTTTCTTTTCTACAGCTTTAAAAATGTTATTGAATCCGATGAACGTTATCAGTCTTTTGCTTATTTCCTTTCGAACACTGAATTTACCACAAACTCCAACAAACCAAAAGGAAATAGAGTTAAAGTCTCACATTGAAAGTATTTTGTTAAGTGCGATGAATTAATTTAATGGAATTGTAATGATTACCGAATAGTCCTTGGACTTTCAAGAGCCGTATAAAGACGTGAACGCACAAATAATAGAATATGAGATTCTTCACCATGATCCTGACTACTCTCAAACACCAACAGAATATTGTACGGATGATGATGAAGGATTAATTTTTGACTACAAAACTAGAGCAGTCGAGTACTGGAGAGATACAATGTCGAAAAAAAACCGTAGTATTGATTCGATACGACAAAAATTCAAGCTTGTAAGATCTGTAAAACAATTACGTCGCTGGGCGAAACATTTAAATCAAGGAGGAACGTATAGGGAGAAAATCAGTAGAATATGTCAGTTTACTTTAGATAATTTTAAATCAGCTGTTGCGTCTGGTTTAATAGTTCATGATAATGATCTACGAAAATGGGCTTTGCAGGCACGGAAAGAAATAAACGCAGACTTCAGGTTCAAAGCTTCGACAGGTTGGTTAAAGAGATTTAAGAAAGCGCACAGAATTGTCTCCAGAAAAATAAATAAATTAGTTTCTAAAAAGACTGGAAAATTCCGAAGAATTAAAGCAGAAAGCCCATGATTTTGTTCTTGATGTTAAGTGGGAGATACAAAATTTTGGATTTGAAAATGTCTATAATGCAGACCAAAGCGGTTTCGAACTTGAGATGCATTCAGGGAGAACGTTGTCCATAGAAGGAGAGAAACAAGTACAATGCGTTGTTGAGTCAGTTTCGTCAACAACCCATTCCTATACAGTATATCCTTTAATATCCTCCAAAGGGAAATTATTTTCACCTCTGTTTTTAGTTTTAAAAGAACCAACTGGAAAATTCGGACCAATAGTAGAACAAAATCTATTTAAATCGAATATCATTTATTTAGTAGCATCAAAATCCAGGAAAATGACTTGAAGTATCTACAATTATACAATTATACAATTATACGTTACATTTTAATAAGAAATTAAAAAATACTTTAATTTAATTAATTTCTTTGTCAGATCATTTTAAAATTTGGTTACGAGAAGTATTTTTCCAAATGTTAGACCCAAAAGCCTTTTATTACTAGATTCATAGAGTGGCGATTGTCCAACTGTGGTAACAGAAGCTACACCAAATGATAAATCTGTAAATGTAAAAAAAATACCAACGGGGAAAACGGGACAAATTCAACCGTTAGATCTATATGGGTTTAGACAATGAAAAAATTTTGTGCGACACTTTTCTGATAGTCATTTTGATCGCTTGTCAATCGCTTCTCCACGATCAATTATCTTCACCTCGGTATATTAATATGTTTAAATATTCCTGGTATACAAGTGGATATATTGACGAAAAACCGGGATCATTTGAAGATCCAGTTGATTGCTGCTTCGGTGATTCATGCGAAACGCATTGCCAGATTGAAGGCTGCAACAATGTTGCTATTATTCGTTGTTCATCGTGCAAAAAATCCTTGTGTTTAAAACACTTTTTGATGACTATCACTATTGTTCTACGTACCAAGAATAATAAAATGCAAAATAAATATAAAGCCTATGGCCCCTGAGGTGGTCGAAACTGGAGTGGAAACTGGCAAGTCCAGGAAGTGAAAGAGTGGATGGCGGTCAGCGGCCCTGTCGATAACCCGGAGCATCAGGATGAAAACGAGATAGAGACTATCGATAGCGACCCCCGAAGCGGGTTACTTGGGCTGATGAGGTGGAGGAAGAGAGGACCATCCGGAAGAGGATGCGGAACCGGCTACTCTTATCAGCCCAGCAGCAGGGAGCCGTAATATCCCCTCCCCCACCTCTGGGGAACTTGAGAGCCTACCTCCAGGTTACAAGGGCCACAGTCGCCGTCTCTCCTCGTCTCGCCCGGGCTGTGGATCAACTGCGCCGTCGGGAAGAAGAGCAGGATCAGAACGATAAACCTCCTGGCCAGCGGGAAATTCCCGAGGGGCAACAGTCGGGCGACCACGGATTGGAATTCCTGGTACTGCCGACCCATCCGATTCCTCCATCTCTCCCACTCGAATCAAGTCCTACCGACTCGCCGTTGGCATGGGACTTGGACGAGGAGCCGGTCGTGATCAGTGAGGTGGCTGGGTTGAGGGACGTTCCCTACCCTCAGCTCCTCTCGGCACGTCGACATTGCTACAATTCCCGGCGTCAGCTACAGCTGGACGATTACGTGTCTCCCACGACGGATAGAGTGGCGGCCATGCGCGTGGAGTACCCGCCTCCGGGACCGTCCTCACTAAATGGCAGACGGCCAGCGAGATACGCCGAATCGGTGGAGGATGGACGGATGAAACTAACGGGGACTCGTTCAGCCATGGGCTGATTCCCATTCCCTCGGACCCATTACTCGATCCTCCAGATGGCGCTTGCAACAACTGATAGCAGAGGGCCACATCTCATACATGTGTTGGAGGCCTAGCCAGTTCACCTGGTGCCGCAATTGTGGCCGGCGGAGCGTCAAGGTGACTACGTGCCCCAGGTGTAGCAAGCCCCATCAGGTGTGGGTGAGGTGGAGGTACGAGGGAAGGCCAGCCCCTCGGGACATAATTCTCCAGGAAGAGCCCAACCAACCTCTGTCGAGGAGGAACTTGTCGTTGTCGGCGACTGAAGATCAGTCAGCGGCCAGAGGACGACGCCAATTCCGTCACCACGCACCTCGACGCAGTCGAGGGGAAGGCCGATAGCGCCAACTCCAGCAGTGCATCGTGCCCCATCGTCACCGTCGGCAACGATCCACCAGCAGCTCGCGCATCCTAGAACGAATACAGCGGCTGGCAGAAAGCCTGGCGGACGTGCCGCCGTAGGACCGCGCAGCCTTGCTACGGTTTACTTTAGAAGCTCACCGTCTGGAGATTGCCCACAGCGATGGCCATTAAAAGGTGGAACAACCCTTAGCGACCCAACGAACAACGACCATCTGCCATTAGCGTTCACGACGAACTGGTGTTTCAAAATTGACTACTATGTCCACAGACATTAATTAAGGATTGATGTATCTGTTATACTCGTAATTGCAACAGCAAAAACCAATATGGAGGCAGCTGGAGCTCCGCCGAAGAGAAGAGAAAGTAGAAGAAGAGAGAAGATGAGCCACCCATCTCTAGACCACGAGAACGAACGATTATGGTCATTACCTGAGCGACCAAAATGTGGAATGAAGGAGATATACCCATGCCCAAGTAAGTTGCAAACTTTTTTCTTCAGTGTTGTCTTTGTTTTTGTCCTACATTGTCGCGCGATCATGAGCGC